>CP110841.1:11351150-11951150 GCA_028411795.1 Euphorbia peplus | reverse complement strand
ATCATAAAAACGTGTTAAAATTCAGTCCCCGTCCCCGAGGCAGCCTAGAATCCGGCCCGAAAAACCCAAAATTTAAACGACCCACCATTTGTTATACGTGTTAGTTGGGGTATTGGGACATCAAAAATCTGAGCTCGAGTTAAAGTTTTGTCCGACGCAACAAAAAACACTTGTTAAATTTCTGCCCCGGTTCCCGTGGCATCCTAGTATTTGGCCCGAAAAACTTAAAATTCAAACGATCCATCTTTTGTTATACGTGTTAGTCGAGGTATTGGGACATCCAAAATTAGAACTGGAGTTAAGGTTTTGTCCGACGCATTATAAAAACGTGTTAAAATTCACTCCCGGTCCCCGAGGCACCCAAGAATCCGGCCCGAAAAACCCAAAATTTATACAACCCATCATTTTGTTACACGTGTTAGTCGTGGTATTGGGCATCTAAAAATCTGAGCACGAGTTAAAGTTTTGTCCGATGCATCATAAAAACGTGTTAAAATTCAGTCCCGGTCCCCGCGGCACCCTAGAATCCGGCCCGAAAAACCCAAAATTTAAACGACCCACCATTTGTTATACGTGTTAGTTGGGGTATTGGGACATCAAAAATCAGAGCTCGAGTTAAAGTTTTATCCGACGCATCAAAAAACACTTGTTAAATTTCTGCCCCGGTTCCCGGGGCACCCTAGTATTTGGCCCGAAAAACCCAAAATTCAAACGATCCATCTTTTGTTATACGTGTTAGTCGGGGTATTAAGACATCAAAAATCTGAGCTTGAGTTAAGGTTTTGTCTGACGCATTATAAAAACGTGTTAAAATTCAGTCCGGGTCCCCGAGGCACCCTAGAATCCGGCCCGAAAAACCCAAAATTTAAACAACCTATCATTTGTTATACGTGTTAGTCGTGGTATTGGGCATCCAAAAATCTGAGCTCGAGTTAAACTTTTTTCCGACGCATCATAAAAACGTGTTAAAATTCAGTCCCGGTCCCCGAGGCACCCTAGAATCCAGCCCGAAAAACCCAAAATTTGTACAACCCATCATTTGTTACACGTGTTAGTCATGGTATTGGGCATCGAAAATCTGAGCTCGAGTTAAAGTTTTGTCCGATGCATCATAAAAACGTGTTAAAATTCAGTCCCGGTCCCCGAGGCACCCTAGAATCCGGCCCGAAAAACCCAAAATTTAAACGACCCACCATTTGTTATACGTGTTAGTTGGGGTATTGGGACATCAAAAATCTGAGCTCGAGTTAAAGTTTTGTCCGATGCAACAAAAAACACTTGTTAAATTTCTGCCCCGGTTCCCGTGGCAGCCTAGTATTTGGCCCGAAAAACATAAAATTCAAACGATCCATCTTTTGTTATACGTGTTAGTCGAGGTATTGGGAGATCCAAAATTAGAACTGGAGTTAAGGTTTTGTCCGACGCATCATAAAAACGTGTTAAAATTCAGTCCCGGTCCCCGAGGCACCCAAGAATCCGGCCCGAAAAACCCAAAAATTATACAACCCATCATTTTGTTACACGTGTTAGTCGTGGTATTGGGCATCTAAAAATCTGAGCACGAGTTAAAGTTATGTCCGATGCATCATAAAAACGTGTTAAAATTCAGTCCCGGTCCCCGCGGCACCCTAGAATCCGGCCCGAAAAACCCAAAATTTAAACGACCCACCATTTGTTATACGTGTTAGTTGGGGTATTGGGACATCAAAAATCTGAGCTTGAGTTAAAGTTTTGTCCGACGCATCAAAAAACACTTGTTAAATATCTGCCCCGGTTCCCGGGGCACCCTAGTATTTGGCCCGAAAAACCCAAAATTCAAACGATCCATCTTTTGTTATACGTGTTAGTCGGGGTATTAAGACATCAAAAATCTGAGCTTGAGTTAAGGTTTTGTCTGACGCATTATAAAAACGTGTTAAAATTCAGTCCCGGTCCCCGAGGCACCCTAGAATCCGGCCCGAAAAACCCAAAATTTAAACAACCTATCATTTGTTATACGTGTTAGTCGTGGTATTGGGCATCCAAAAATCTGAGCTGGAGTTAAACTTTTGTCCGACGCATCATAAAAACGTGTTAAAATTCAGTCCCGGTCCCCGGGGCACCCTAGAATCCGGCCCGAAAAACCCAAAATTTGTACAACCCATCATTTGTTACACGTGTTAGTCATGGTATTGGGCATCGAAAATCTGAGCTCGAGTTAAAGTTTTGTCCGATGCATCATAAAAAACTGTTAAAATTCAGTCCCGGTCCCCGAGGCACCCTAGAATCCGGCCCGAAAAACCCAAAATTTATACAACCCATCATTTGTTACACGTGTTAGTTGGGGTATTGGGACATCAAAAATCTGAGCTCGAGTTAAAGTTTTGTCCGACGCAACAAAAAACACTTGTTAAATTTCTGCCCCGGTTCCCGTGGCAGCCTAGTATTTGGCCCGAAAAACATAAAATTCAAACGATCCATCTTTTGTTATACGTGTTAGTCGAGGTATTGGGAAATCCAAAATTAGAACTGGAGTTAAGGTTTTGTCCGACGCATCATAAAAACGTGTTAAAATTCAGTCCCGGTCCCCGAGGCACCCAAGAATCCGGCCCGAAAAACCCAAAATTTATACAACCCATCATTTTGTTACACGTGTTAGTCGTGGTATTGGGCATCTAAAAATCTGAGCACGAGTTAAAGTTTTGTCCGATGCATCATAAAAACGTGTTAAAATTCAGTCCCGGTCCCCGAGGAACCCTAGAATCCGGCCCGAAAAACCCAAAATTTAAACGACCCACCATTTGTTATACGTGTTAGTTGGGGTATTGGGACATCAAAAATCCGAGCTCGAGTTAAAGTTTTATCCGACGCATCCAAAAACACTTGTTAAATTTCTGCCCCGGTTCCTGAGGCAGCCTAGTATTTGGCCCGAAAAACCCAAAATTCAAACGATCCATCTTTTGTTATACGTGTTAGTCGGGGTATTGGGACATGCAAAATTAGAGCTAGAGTTAAGCTTTTGTCCGACGCATCATAAAAACGTGTTAAAATTCAGTCTGTGTCCCCGAGGCACCCTAGAATCCGGCCCGAAAAACCCAAACTTAAAACGACCCATCATTTAATATACGTGTTAGTCGTGGTATTGGGCATCCAAAAATCTGAGCTCGAGTTAAAGTTTTGTCCGACGCATCATAAAAATGTGTTAACATTCAGTCCCGGTCCCCGAGGCACCCTAGAATCCGGCCCGAAAAACCCAAAATTTGTACAACCCATCATTTGTTACACGTGTTAGTCGTGGTATTGGGCATCCAAAAATCTGAGCTCGAGTTAAAGTTTTGTCCGATGCATCATAAAAACGTGTTAAAATTCAGTCCCGGTCCCCGAGGCACCCTAGAATCCGGCCCGAAAAACCCAAAATTTAAACGACCCACCATTTGTTATACGTGTTAGTTGGGGTATTGCGACATAAAAAATCAGAGCTCGAGTTAAAGTTTTGTCCGACGCATCCAAAAACACTTGTTAAATTTCTGCCCCGGTTCCTGAGGCAGCCTAGTATTTGGCCCGAAAAACCCAAAATTCAAACGATCCATCTTTTGTTATACGTGTTAGTCGGGGTATTGGGACATGCAAAATTAGAGCTAGAGTTAAGGTTTTGTCCGACGCATCATAAAAACGTGTTAAAATTCAGTCCGGGTCCCCGAGGCACCCTAGAATCCGGCCCGAAAAACCCAAAATTTAAACGACCCATCATTTGTTATACGTGTAGTCGTGGTATTGGGCATCCAAAAATCTGAGCTCGAGTTAAGGTTTTGTCCGAAGAATCATAAAAACGTGTTAAAATTCAGTCCCGGTCCCCGAGGCACCCAAGAATCCGGCCCGAAAAACCCAAAATTTATACAACCCATCATTTTGTTACACGTGTTAGTCGTGGTATTGGGCATTTAAAAATCTGAGCTCGAGTTAAAGTTTTGTCCGACGCATCATAAAAACGTGTTAAAATTCAGTCCCGGTCCCTGAGCCACCCTAGAATCCGCCCCGAAAAACCCAAAATTTAAACGACCCAGCATTTGTTATGCGTGTTAGTTGGGGTATTGGGACATCAAAAATCTGAGCTCGAGTTAAAGTTTTGTCCGACGCAACAAAAAACACTTGTTAAATTTCTGCCCCGGTTCCCGTGGCAGCCTAGTATTTGGCCCGAAAAACCTAAAATTCAAACGATCCATCTTTTGTTATACGTGTTAGTCGGGGTATTGGGACATCCAAAATCAGAGCTTGAGTTAAGGTTTTGTCCGACGCATCATAAAAAGTGTTAAAATTCAGTCCCGGTCCCCGAGGCACCCTAGAATCCGGCCCGAAAAACCGAAAATTTGTACAACCCATCGTTTGTTACACGTGTTAGTCGTGGTATTGGGCATCCAAAAATTAGAGCTAGAGTTAAGGTTTTGTCCGATGCATCATAAAAACGTGTTAAAATTCATTCCCGGTCCCCGAGGCACCCTAGAATCCGGCCCGAAAAACCCAAAATTTAAACGACCCACCATTTGTTATACGTGTTAGTTGGGGTATTGGGACATCAAAAATCTGAGCTCGAGTTAAAGTTTTGTCCGACGCAACAAAAAACACTTGTTAAATTTCTGCCCCGGTTCCCGTGGCAGCCTAGTATTTGCCCCAAAAAACCTAAAATTCAAACGATCCATCTTTTGTTATACGTGTTAGTCGGGGTATTGGGACATCCAAAATCACAGCTTGAGTTAAGGTTTTGTCCGACACATCATAAAAACGTGTTAAAATTCAGTCCCGGTCCCCGAGGCACCCTAGAATCCGGCCCGAAAAACCCAAAATTTATACAACCCATCATTTGTTACACGTGTTAGTCGTGGTATTGGGCATCCAAAAATTTGAGCTCGAGTTAAAGTTTTGTCCGATGCATCATAAAAACGTGTTAAAATTCAGTCCAGGTCCCCGAGGCACACTAGAATCCGGCCCGAAAAACCCAAAATTTAAACGACCCACCATTTGTTATACGTGTTAGTTGTGGTATTGGGACATCAAAAATCTGAGCTCGAGTTAAAGTTTTGTCCGACGCAATAAAAAACACTTGTTAAATTTCTGCCCCGGTTCGCGTGGCAGCCTAGTATTTGGCCCGAAAAACCTAAAATTCAAACGATCCATCTTTTGTTATACGTGTTAGTCGAGGTATTGGGACATCCAAAATCAGAGCTTGAGTTCAGGTTTTGTCCGACGCATCATAAAAACGTGTTAAAATTCAGTCCCGGTCCCCGAGGCACCCAAGAATCCGCCCCGAAAAACCCAAAATTTGTACAACCCATCATTTGTTACACGTGTTAGTCGTGGTATTGGGCATCCAAAAATCTGAGCTCGAGTTAAAGTTTTGTCCGATGCATCATAAAAACGTGTTAAAATTCAGTCCCGGTCCCCGAGGCACCTTAGAATCCGGCCCGAGAAACCCAAAATTTAAACGACCCACCATTTGTTATACGTGTTAGTTGGGGTATTGGGACATCAAAAATCTGTGCTCGAGTTAAAGTTTTGTCCGACGCAACAAAAAACACTTGTTAAATTTCTGCCCCGGTTCCCGTGGCAGCCTAGTATTTGGCCCGAAAAACCTAAAATTCAAACGATCCATCTTTTGTTATACGTGTTAGTCGGGGTATTGGGACATCCAAAATCAGAGCTTGAGTTAAGGTTTTGTCCGACGCATCATAAAAAGTGTTAAAATTCAGTCCCGGTCCCCGAGGCACCCTAGAATCCGGCCCGAAAAACCCAAAATTTGTACAACCCATCATTTGTTACACGTGTTAGTCGTGGTATTGGGCATCCAAAAATCTGAGCTCCAGTTAAAGTTTTGTCCGATGCATCATAAAAACGTGTTAAAATTCAGTCCAGGTCCCCAAGGCACCCTAGAATCCGGCCCGAAAAACCTAAAATTTAAACGACCCACCATTTGGTATACGTGTTAGTTGTGGTATTGGGACATCAAAAATCTGAGCTCGAGTTAAAGTTTTCTCCGACGCATCAAAAAACACTTGTTAAATTTCTGCCTCAGTTCCTGAGGCAGCCTAGTATTTGGCCCGAAAAACCTAAAATTCAAACGATCCATCTTTTGTTATTCGTGTTAGTCGAGGTATTGGGACATCCAAAATCAGAGCTTGAGTTAAGGTTTTGTCCGACGCATCATAAAAACGTGTTAAAATTCAGTCCCGGTCCCCGAGGCACCCAAGAATCCGGCCCGAAAAACCCAAAATTTATACAACCCATCATTTGTTACACGTGTTAGTCGTGGTATTGGGCATCCCAAAATCTGAGCTCGAGTTAAAGTTTTGTCCGATGCATCATAAAAACGTGTTAAAATTCAGTCCCGGTCCCCGAGGCACCTTAGAATCCGGCCCGAAAAACCCAAAATTTAAACGACCCACCATTTGTTATACGTGTTAGTTGGGGTATTGGGACATCAAAAATCTGAGCTCGAGTTAAAGTTTTGTCCGACGCATCAAAAAAAACTTGTTAAATTTCTGCCCCGGTCCTGAGGCAGCCTATTATTTGGCCAGAAAAACCCAAAATTCAAACGATCCATCTTTTGTTATACGTGTTAGTCGGGGTATTGGGACATGCAAAATTAGAGCTAGGGTTAAGGTTTTGTCCGACGCATCATAAAAACGTGTTAAAATTCAGTCAGGGTCCCCGAGGCACCCTAGAATCCGGCCCGAAAAACCCAAAATTTAAACGACCCATCATTTGTTATACGTGTTAGTCGTGGTATTGGGCATCCAAAAATCTGAGTTCGAGTTAAAGTTTTTCCGACGCATCATAAAAACGTGTTAAAATTCAGTCGTGGTCCCCGAGGCACCCTAGAATCCGGCCCGAAAAACCTAAAATTTATACAACCCATCATTTGTTACACGTGTTAGTCGTGGTATTGGGCATCCAAAAATCTGAGCTGGAGTTAAAGTTTTGTCCGATGCATCATAAAAACGTGTTAAAATTCAGTCCCGGTCCCCGAGGCACCCTAGAATCCGGCCCGAAAAACCCAAAATTTAAACAACCTATCATTTGTTATACGTGTTAGTCGTGGTATTGGGCATCCAAAAATCTGAGCTGGAGTTAAACTTTTGTCCGACGCATCATAAAAACGTGTTAAAATTCAGTCCCGGTCCCCGGGGCACCCTAGAATCCGGCCCGAAAAACCCAAAATTTGTACAACCCATCATTTGTTACACGTGTTAGTCATGGTATTGGGCATCGAAAATCTGAGCTCGAGTTAAAGTTTTGTCCGATGCATCATAAAAAACTGTTAAAATTCAGTCCCGGTCCCCGAGGCACCCTAGAATCCGGCCCGAAAAACCCAAAATTTATACAACCCATCATTTGTTACACGTGTTAGTTGGGGTATTGGGACATCAAAAATCTGAGCTCGAGTTAAAGTTTTGTCCGACGCAACAAAAAACACTTGTTAAATTTCTGCCCCGGTTCCCGTGGCAGCCTAGTATTTGGCCCGAAAAACATAAAATTCAAACGATCCATCTTTTGTTATACGTGTTAGTCGAGGTATTGGGAAATCCAAAATTAGAACTGGAGTTAAGGTTTTGTCCGACGCATCATAAAAACGTGTTAAAATTCAGTCCCGGTCCCCGAGGCACCCAAGAATCCGGCCCGAAAAACCCAAAATTTATACAACCCATCATTTTGTTACACGTGTTAGTCGTGGTATTGGGCATCTAAAAATCTGAGCACGAGTTAAAGTTTTGTCCGATGCATCATAAAAACGTGTTAAAATTCAGTCCCGGTCCCCGAGGAACCCTAGAATCCGGCCCGAAAAACCCAAAATTTAAACGACCCACCATTTGTTATACGTGTTAGTTGGGGTATTGGGACATCAAAAATCCGAGCTCGAGTTAAAGTTTTATCCGACGCATCCAAAAACACTTGTTAAATTTCTGCCCCGGTTCCTGAGGCAGCCTAGTATTTGGCCCGAAAAACCCAAAATTCAAACGATCCATCTTTTGTTATACGTGTTAGTCGGGGTATTGGGACATGCAAAATTAGAGCTAGAGTTAAGCTTTTGTCCGACGCATCATAAAAACGTGTTAAAATTCAGTCTGTGTCCCCGAGGCACCCTAGAATCCGGCCCGAAAAACCCAAACTTAAAACGACCCATCATTTAATATACGTGTTAGTCGTGGTATTGGGCATCCAAAAATCTGAGCTCGAGTTAAAGTTTTGTCCGACGCATCATAAAAACGTGTTAACATTCAGTCCCGGTCCCCGAGGCACCCTAGAATCCGGCCCGAAAAACCCAAAATTTGTACAACCCATCATTTGTTACACGTGTTAGTCGTGGTATTGGGCATCCAAAAATCTGAGCTCGAGTTAAAGTTTTGTCCGATGCATCATAAAAACGTGTTAAAATTCAGTCCCGGTCCCCGAGGCACCCTAGAATCCGGCCCGAAAAACCCAAAATTTAAACGACCCACCATTTGTTATACGTGTTAGTTGGGGTATTGCGACATAAAAAATCAGAGCTCGAGTTAAAGTTTTGTCCGACGCATCCAAAAACACTTGTTAAATTTCTGCCCCGGTTCCTGAGGCAGCCTAGTATTTGGCCCGAAAAACCCAAAATTCAAACGATCCATCTTTTGTTATACGTGTTAGTCGGGGTATTGGGACATGCAAAATTAGAGCTAGAGTTAAGGTTTTGTCCGACGCATCATAAAAACGTGTTAAAATTCAGTCCGGGTCCCCGAGGCACCCTAGAATCCGGCCCGAAAAACCCAAAATTTAAACGACCCATCATTTGTTATACGTGTAGTCGTGGTATTGGGCATCCAAAAATCTGAGCTCGAGTTAAGGTTTTGTCCGAAGAATCATAAAAACGTGTTAAGATTCAGTCCCGGTCCCCGAGGCACCCAAGAATCCGGCCCGAAAAACCCAAAATTTATACAACCCATCATTTTGTTACACGTGTTAGTCGTGGTATTGGGCATTTAAAAATCTGAGCTCGAGTTAAAGTTTTGTCCGACGCATCATAAAAACGTGTTAAAATTCAGTCCCGGTTCCTGAGCCACCCTAGAATCCGCCCCGAAAAACCCAAAATTTAAACGACCCAGCATTTGTTATGCGTGTTAGTTGGGGTATTGGGACATCAAAAATCTGAGCTCGAGTTAAAGTTTTGTCCGACGCAACAAAAAACACTTGTTAAATTTCTGCCCCGGTTCCCGTGGCAGCCTAGTATTTGGCCCGAAAAACCTAAAATTCAAACGATCCATCTTTTGTTATACGTGTTAGTCGGGGTATTGGGACATCCAAAATCAGAGCTTGAGTTAAGGTTTTGTCCGACGCATCATAAAAAGTGTTAAAATTCAGTCCCGGTCCCCGAGGCACCCTAGAATCCGGCCCGAAAAACCGAAAATTTGTACAACCCATCGTTTGTTACACGTGTTAGTCGTGGTATTGGGCATCCAAAAATTAGAGCTAGAGTTAAGGTTTTGTCCGATGCATCATAAAAACGTGTTAAAATTCATTCCCGGTCCCCGAGGCACCCTAGAATCCGGCCCGAAAATCCCAAAATTTAAACGACCCACCATTTGTTATACGTGTTAGTTGGGGTATTGGGACATCAAAAATCTGAGCTCGAGTTAAAGTTTTGTCCGACGCAACAAAAAACACTTGTTAAATTTCTGCCCCGGTTCCCGTGGCAGCCTAGTATTTGCCCCAAAAAACCTAAAATTCAAACGATCCATCTTTTGTTATACGTGTTAGTCGGGGTATTGGGACATCCAAAATCACAGCTTGAGTTAAGGTTTTGTCCGACACATCATAAAAACGTGTTAAAATTCAGTCCCGGTCCCCGAGGCACCCTAGAATCCGGCCCGAAAAACCCAAAATTTATACAACCCATCATTTGTTACACGTGTTAGTCGTGGTATTGGGCATCCAAAAATTTGAGCTCGAGTTAAAGTTTTGTCCGATGCATCATAAAAACGTGTTAAAATTCAGTCCAGGTCCCCGAGGCACACTAGAATCCGGCCCGAAAAACCCAAAATTTAAACGACCCACCATTTGTTATACGTGTTAGTTGTGGTATTGGGACATCAAAAATCTGAGCTCGAGTTAAAGTTTTGTCCGACGCAAAAAAAAACACTTGTTAAATTTCTGCCCCGGTTCGCGTGGCAGCCTAGTATTTGGCCCGAAAAACCTAAAATTCAAACGATCCATCTTTTGTTATACGTGTTAGTCGAGGTATTGGGACATCCAAAATCAGAGCTTGAGTTAAGGTTTTGTCCGACGCATCATAAAAACTTGTTAAAATTCAGTCCCGGTCCCCGAGGCACCCAAGAATCCGCCCCGAAAAACCCAAAATTTGTACAACCCATCATTTGTTACACGTGTTAGTCGTGGTATTGGGCATCCAAAAATCTGAGCTCGAGTTAAAGTTTTGTCCGATGCATCATAAAAACGTGTTAAAATTCAGTCCCGGTCCCCGAGGCACCTTAGAATCCGGCCCGAGAAACCCAAAATTTAAACGACCCACCATTTGTTATACGTGTTAGTTGGGGTATTGGGACATCAAAAATCTGTGCTCGAGTTAAAGTTTTGTCCGACGCAACAAAAAACACTTGTTAAATTTCTGCCCCGGTTCCCGTGGCAGCCTAGTATTTGGCCCGAAAAACCTAAAATTCAAACGATCCATCTTTTGTTATACGTGTTAGTCGGGGTATTGGGACATCCAAAATCAGAGCTTGAGTTAAGGTTTTGTCCGACGCATCATAAAAAGTGTTAAAATTCAGTCCCGGTCCCCGAGGCACCCTAGAATCCGGCCCGAAAAACCCAAAATTTGTACAACCCATCATTTGTTACACGTGTTAGTCGTGGTATTGGGCATCCAAAAATCTGAGCTCCAGTTAAAGTTTTGTCCGATGCATCATAAAAACGTGTTAAAATTCAGTCCAGGTCCCCAAGGCACCCTAGAATCCGGCCCGAAAAACCTAAAATTTAAACGACCCACCATTTGGTATACGTGTTTGTTGTGGTATTGGGACATCAAAAATCTGAGCTCGAGTTAAAGTTTTCTCCGACGCATCAAAAAACACTTGTTAAATTTCTGCCTCAGTTCCTGAGGCAGCCTAGTATTTGGCCCGAAAAACCTAAAATTCAAACGATCCATCTTTTGTTATTCGTGTTAGTCGAGGTATTGGGACATCCAAAATCAGAGCTTGAGTTAAGGTTTTGTCCGACGCATCATAAAAACGTGTTAAAATTCAGTCCCGGTCCCCGAGGCACCCAAGAATCCGGCCCGAAAAACCCAAAATTTATACAACCCATCATTTGTTACACGTGTTAGTCGTGGTATTGGGCATCCCAAAATCTGAGCTCGAGTTAAAGTTTTGTCCGATGCATCATAAAAACGTGTTAAAATTCAGTCCCGGTCCCCGAGGCACCTTAGAATCCGGCCCGAAAAACCCAAAATTTAAACGACCCACCATTTGTTATACGTGTTAGTTGGGGTATTGGGACATCAAAAATCTGAGCTCGAGTTAAAGTTTTGTCCGACGCATCAAAAAAAACTTGTTAAATTTCTGCCCCGGTCCTGAGGCAGCCTATTATTTGGCCAGAAAAACCCAAAATTCAAACGATCCATCTTTTGTTATACGTGTTAGTCGGGGTATTGGGACATGCAAAATTAGAGCTAGGGTTAAGGTTTTGTCCGACGCATCATAAAAACGTGTTAAAATTCAGTCAGGGTCCCCGAGGCACCCTAGAATCCGGCCCGAAAAACCCAAAATTTAAACGACCCATCATTTGTTATACGTGTTAGTCGTGGTATTGGGCATCCAAAAATCTGAGCTCGAGTTAAAGTTTTTCCGACGCATCATAAAAACGTGTTAAAATTCAGTCGTGGTCCCCGAGGCACCCTAGAATCCGGCCCGAAAAACCTAAAATTTATACAACCCATCATTTGTTACACGTGTTAGTCGTGGTATTGGGCATCCAAAAATCTGAGCTCGAGTTAAAGTTTTGTCCGATGCATCATAAAAACGTGTTAAAATTCAGTCCCGGTCCCCGAGGCACCCAAGAATCCGGCCCGAAAAACCCAAAATTTAAACGACCCACCATTTGTTATACGTGTTAGTTGTGGTATTGGGACATCAAAAATCTGAGCTCGAGTTAAAGTTTTGTCCGACGCAACAAAAAACACTTGTTAAATTTCTGCCCCGGTTCCCGTGGCAGCCTAGTATTTGGCCCGAAAAACCTAAAATTCAAACGATCCATCTTTTGTTATACGTGTTAGTCGGGGTATTGGGACATCCAAAATCAGAGCTTGAGTTAAGGTTTTGTCCGACGCATCATAAAAAGTGTTAAAATTCAGTCCCGGTCCCCGAGGCACCCTAGAATCCGGCCCGAAAAACCCAAAATTTGTACAACCCATCATTTGTTACACGTGTTAGTCGTGGTATTGGGCATCCAAAAATCTGAGCTCGAGTTAAAGTTTTGTCCGATGCATCATAAAAACGTGTTAAAATTCAGTCCCGGTCCCCGAGGCACCCTAGAATCCGGCCCGAAAAACCCAAAATTTAAACGACCCACCATTTGTTATACGTGTTAGTTGGGGTATTGGGACATCAAAAATCTGAGCTCGAGTTAAAGTTTTCTCCGACGCATCAAAAAACACTTGTTAAATTTCTGCCTCAGTTCCTGAGGCAGCCTAGTATTTGGCCCGAAAAACCTAAAATTCAAACGATCCATCTTTTGTTATACGTGTTAGTCGGGGTATTGGGACATGCAAAATTAGAGCTAGAGTTAAGGTTTTGTCCGACGCATCATAAAAACGTGTTAAAATTCATTCCCGGTCCCCGAGGCACCCTAGAATCCAGCCCGAAAAACCCAAAATTTAAACGACCCACCATTTTTTATACGTGTTAGTTGGGGTATTGGGACATAAAAAATCTGAGCTCGATTTAAAATTTTGTCCGACGCAACAAAAAACACTTGTTAAATTTCTGCCCCGGTTCCCGAGGCGGCCTAGTATTTGGCCCGAAAAACCTAAAATTCAAACGATCCATCTTTTGTTATACGTGTTAGTCGGGGTATTGGGACATCCAAAATCACAGCTTGAGTTAAGGTTTTGTCCGACACATCTTAAAAACGTGTTAAAATTCAGTCCCGGTCCCCGAGGCACCCTAGAATCCGGCCCGAAAAACCCAAAATTTATACAACCCATCATTTGTTACACGTGTTAGTCGTGGTATTGGGCATCCAAAAATCTGAGCTCCAGTTAAAGTTTTGTCCGACGCAACAAAAAACACTTGTTAAATTTCTGCCCCGGTTCCCGAGGCAGCCTAGTATTTGGCCCGAAAAACCTAAAATTCAAACGATCCATCTTTTGTTATTCGTGTTAGTCGAGGTATTGGGACATCCAAAATCAGAGCTTGAGTTAAGGTTTTGTCCGACGCATCATAAAAACGTGTTAAAATTCAGTCCCGGTCCCCGAGGCACCCAAGAATCCGGCCCGAAAAACCCAAAATTTATACAACCCATCATTTGTTACACGTGTTAGTCGTGGTATTGGGCATCCCAAAATCTGAGCTCGAGTTAAAGTTTTGTCCGATGCATCATAAAAACGTGTTAAAATTCAGTCCCGGTCCCCGAGGCACCTTAGAATCCGGCCCGAAAAACCCAAAATTTAAACGACCCACCATTTGTTATACGTGTTAGTTGGGGTATTGGGACATCAAAAATCTGAGCTCGAGTTAAAGTTTTGTCCGACGCATCAAAAAAAACTTGTTAAATTTCTGCCCCGGTCCTGAGGCAGCCTATTATTTGGCAAGAAAAACCCAAAATTCAAACGATCCATCTTTTGTTATACGTGTTAGTCGGGGTATTGGGACATGCAAAATTAGAGCTAGAGTTAAGGTTTTGTCCGACGCATCATAAAAACGTGTTAAAATTCAGTCAGGGTCCCCGAGGCACCCTAGAATCTGGCCCGAAAAACCCAAAATTTAAACGACCCATCATTTGTTATACGTGTTAGTCGTGATATTGGGCATCCAAAAATCTGAGCTCGAGTTAAAGTTTTTTCCGACGCATCATAAAAACGTGTTAAAATTCAGTCGTGGTCCCCGAGGCACCCTAGAATCCGGCCCGAAAAACCTAAAATTTATACAACCCATCATTTGTTACACGTGTTAGTCGTGGTATTGGGCATCCAAAAATCTGAGCTCGAGTTAAAGTTTTGTCCGATGCATCATAAAAACGTGTTAAAATTCAGTCCCGGTCCCCGAGGCACCCTAGAATCAGCCCGAAAAACCCAAAATTTAAACGACCCACCATTTGTTATACGTGGTAGTTGGGGTATTGGGACATCAAAAATCTGAGCTCGAGTTAAAGTTTTCTCCGACGCATCAAAAAACACTTGTTAAATTTCTGCCTCAGTTCCTGAGGCAGCCTAGTATTTGGCCCGAAAAACCTAAAATTCAAACGATCCATCTTTTGTTATACGTGTTAGTCGGGGTATTGGGACATGCAAAATTAGAGCTAGAGTTAAGGTTTTGTCCGACGCATCATAAAAACGTGTTAAAATTCATTCCCGGTCCCCGAGGCACCCTAGAATCCAGCACGAAAAACCCAAAATTTAAACGACCCACCATTTTTTATACGTGTTAGTTGGGGTATTGGGACATAAAAAATCTGAGCTCGATTTAAAGTTTTGTCCGACGCAACAAAAAACACTTGTTAAATTTCTGCCCCGGTTCCCGAGGCGGCCTAGTATTTGGCCCGAAAAACCTAAAATTCAAACGATCCATCTTTTGTTATACGTGTTAGTCGAGGTATTGGGACATCCAAAATCAGAACTGGAGTTAAGGTTTTGTCCGACGCATCATAAAAACGTGTTAAAATTCAGTCCCGGTCCCCGAGGCACCCAAGAATCCGGCCCGAAAAACCCAAAATTTATACAACCCATCATTTTGTTACACGTGTTAGTCGTGGTATTGAGCATTTAAAAATCTGAGCTCGAGTTAAAGTTTTGTCCGATGCATCATAAAAACGTGTTAAAATTCAGTCCCGGTCCCCGAGGCACCCTAGAATCCGGCCCGAAAAACCCAAAATTTAAACGACCCACCATTTGTTATACGTGTTAGTTGGGGTATTGGGACATCAAAAATCTGAGCTCGAGTTAAAGTTTTGTCCGACGCAACAAAAAACACATGTTAAATTTCTGCCCCGGTTCCCGTGGCAGCCTAGTATTTGCCCCAAAAAACCTAAAATTCAAACGATCCATCTTTTGTTATACGTGTTAGTCGGGGTATTGGGACATCCAAAATCACAGCTTGAGTTAAGGTTTTGTCCGACACATCTTAAAAACGTGTTAAAATTCAGTCCCGGTCCCCGAGGCACCCTAGAATCCGGCCCGAAAAACCCAAAATTTATACAACCCATCATTTGTTACACGTGTTAGTCGTGGTATTGGGCATCCAAAAATCTGAGCTCCAGTTAAAGTTTTGTCCGACGCAACAAAAAACACTTGTTAAATTTCTGCCCCGGTTCCCGAGGCGGCCTAGTATTTGGCCCGAAAAACCTAAAATTCAAACGATCCATCTTTTGTTATACGTGTTAGTCGAGGTATTGGGACATCCAAAATCAGAACTGGAGTTAAGGTTTTGTCCGACGCATCATAAAAACGTGTTAAAATTCAGTCCCGGTCCCCGAGGCACCCAAGAATCCGGCCCGAAAAACCCAAAATTTATACAACCCATCATTTTGTTACACGTGTTAGTCGTGGTATTGGGCATTTAAAAATCTGAGCTCGAGTTAAAGTTTTGTCCGATGCATCATAAAAACGTGTTAAAATTCAGTCCCGGTCCCCGAGGCACCCTAGAATCCGGCCCGAAAAACCCAAAATTTAAACGACCCACCATTTGTTATACGTGTTAGTTGGGGTATTGGGACATCAAAAATCTGAGCTCGAGTTAAAGTTTTCTCCGACGCATCAAAAAACACTTGTTAAATTTTTGCCTCAGTTCCTGAGGCAGCCTAGTATTTGGCCCGAAAAACCTAAAATTCAAACGATCCATCTTTTGTTATACGTGTTAGTCGGGGTATTGGGACATGCAAAATTAGAGCTAGAGTTAAGGTTTTGTCCGACGCATCATAAAAACGTGTTAAAATTCATTCCCGGTCCCCGAGGCACCCTAGAATCCAGCCCGAAAAACCCAAAATTTAAACGACCCACCATTTTTTATACGTGTTAGTTGGGGTATTGGGACATAAAAAATCTGAGCTCGAGTTAAAGTTTTGTCCGACGCAACAAAAAACACATGTTAAATTTCTGCCCCGGTTCCCGTGGCCGCCTAGTATTTGCCCCAAAAAACCTAAAATTCAAACGATCCATCTTTTGTTATACGTGTTAGTCGGGGTATTGGGACATCCAAAATCACAGCTTGAGTTAAGGTTTTGTCCGACACATCTTAAAAACGTGTTAAAATTCAGTCCCGGTCCCCGAGGCACCCTAGAATCCGGCCCGAAAAACCCAAAATTTATACAACCCATCATTTGTTACACGTGTTAGTCGTGGTATTGGGCATCCAAAAATCTGAGCTCCAGTTAAAGTTTTGTCCGACGCAACAAAAAACACTTGTTAAATTTCTGCCCCGGTTCCCGTGGCAGCCTAGTATTTGGCCCGAAAAACCTAAAATTCAAACGATCCATCTTTTGTTATTCGTGTTAGTCGAGGTATTGGGACATCCAAAATCAGAGCTTGAGTTAAGGTTTTGTCCGACGCATCATAAAAACGTGTTAAAATTCAGTCCCGGTCCCCGAGGCACCCAAGAATCCGGCCCGAAAAACCCAAAATTTATACAACCCATCATTTGTTACACGTGTTAGTCGTGGTATTGGGCATCCCAAAATCTGAGCTCGAGTTAAAGTTTTGTCCGATGCATCATAAAAACGTGTTAAAATTCAGTCCCGGTCCCCGAGGCACCTTAGAATCTGGCCCGAAAAACCCAAAATTTAAACGACCCACCATTTGTTATACGTGTTAGTTGGGGTATTGGGACATCAAAAATCTGAGCTCGAGTTAAAGTTTGGTCCGACGCATCAAAAAAAACTTGTTAAATTTCTGCCCCGGTCCTGAGGCAGCCTATTATTTGGCCAGAAAAACCCAAAATTCAAACGATCCATCTTTTGTTATACGTGTTAGTCGGGGTATTGGGACATGCAAAATTAGAGCTAGAGTTAAGGTTTTGTCCGACGCATCATAAAAACGTGTTAAAATTCAGTCAGGGTCCCCGAGGCACCCTAGAATCCGGCCCGAAAAACCCAAAATTTAAACGACCCATCATTTGTTATACGTGTTAGTCGTGATATTGGGCATCCAAAAATCTGAGCTCGAGTTAAAGTTTTTTCCGACGCATCATAAAAACGTGTTAAAATTCAGTCGTGGTCCCCGAGGCACCCTAGAATCCGGCACCAAAAACCTAAAATTTATACAACCCATCATTTGTTACACGTGTTAGTCGTGGTATTGGGCATCCAAAAATCTGAGCTCGAGTTAAAGTTTTGTCCGATGCATCATAAAAACGTGTTAAAATTCAGTCCCGGTCCCCGAGGCACCCAATAATCCGGCCCGAAAAACCCAAAATTTAAACGACCCACCATTTGTTAAACGTGTTAGTTGTGGTATTGGGACATCAAAAATCTGAGCTCGAGTTAAAGTTTTGTCCGACGCAACAAAAAACACTTGTTAAATTTCTGCCCCGGTTCCCGTGGCAGCCTAGTATTTGGCCCGAAAAACCTAAAATTCAAACGATCCATCTTTTGTTATACGTGTTAGTCGGGGTATTGGGACATCCAAAATCAGAGCTTGAGTTAAGGTTTTGTCCGACGCATCATAAAAAGTGTTAAAATTCAGTCCCGGTCCCCGAGGCACCCTAGAATCCGGCCCGAAAAACCCAAAATTTGTACAACCCATCATTTGTTACACGTGTTAGTCGTGGTATTGGGCATCCAAAAATCTGAGCTCGAGTTAAAGTTTTGTCCGATGCATCATAAAAACGTGTTAAAATTCAGTCCCGGTCCCCGAGGCACCCTAGAATCCGGCCCGAAAAACCCAAAATTTAAACGACCCACCATTTGTTATACGTGTTAGTTGGGGTATTGGGACATCAAAAATCTGAGCTCGAGTTAAAGTTTTCTCCGACGCATCAAAAAACACTTGTTAAATTTCTGCCTCAGTTCCTGAGGCAGCCTAGTATTTGGCCCGAAAAACCTAAAATTCAAACGATCCATCTTTTGTTATACGTGTTAGTCGGGGTATTGGGACATGCAAAATTAGAGCTAGCGTTAAGGTTTTGTCCGACGCATCATAAAAACGTGTTAAAATTCATTCCCGGTCCCCGAGGCACCCTAGAATCCAGCCCGAAAAACCCAAAATTTAAACGACCCACCATTTTTTATACGTGTTAGTTGGGGTATTGGGACATAAAAAATCTGAGCTCGATTTAAAGTTTTGTCCGACGCAACAAAAAACACTTGTTAAATTTCTGCCCCGGTTCCCGTGGCGGCCTAGTATTTGGCCCGAAAAACCTAAAATTCAAACGATCCATCTTTTGTTATACGTGTTAGTCGAGGTATTGGGACATCCAAAATCAGAACTGGAGTTAAGGTTTTGTCCGACGCATCATAAAAACGTGTTAAAATTCAGTCCCGGTCCCCGAGGCACCCAAGAATCCGGCCCGAAAAACCCAAAATTTATACAACCCATCATTTTGTTACACGTGTTAGTCGTGGTATTGGGCATTTAAAAATCTGAGCTCGAGTTAAAGTTTTGTCCGATGCATCATAAAAACGTGTTAAAATTCAGTCCCGGTCCCCGAGGCACCCTAGAATCCGGCCCGAAAAACCCAAAATTTAAACGACCCACCATTTGTTATACGTGTTAGTTGGGGTATTGGGACATCAAAAATCTGAGCTCGAGTTAAAGTTTTGTCCGACGCAACAAAAAACACATGTTAAATTTCTGCCCCGGTTCCCGTGGCAGCCTAGTATTTGCCCCAAAAAACCTAAAATTCAAACGATCCATCTTTTGTTATACGTGTTAGTCGGGGTATTGGGACATCCAAAATCACAGCTTGAGTTAAGGTTTTGTCCGACACATCTTAAAAACGTGTTAAAATTCAGTCCCGGTCCCCGAGGCACCCTAGAATCCGGCCCGAAAAACCCAAAATTTATACAACCCATCATTTGTTACACGTGTTAGTCGTGGTATTGGGCATCCAAAAATCTGAGCTCCAGTTAAAGTTTTGTCCGACGCAACAAAAAACACTTGTTAAATTTCTGCCCCGGTTCCCGAGGCGGCCTAGTATTTGGCCCGAAAAACCTAAAATTCAAACGATCCATCTTTTGTTATACGTGTTAGTCGAGGTATTGGGACATCCAAAATCAGAACTGGAGTTAAGGTTTTGTCCGACGCATCATAAAAACGTGTTAAAATTCAGTCCCGGTCCCCGAGGCACCCAAGAATCCGGCCCGAAAAACCCAAAATTTATACAACCCATCATTTTGTTACACGTGTTAGTCGTGGTATTGGGCATTTAAAAATCTGAGCTCGAGTTAAAGTTTTGTCCGATGCATCATAAAAACGTGTTAAAATTCAGTCCCGGTCCCCGAGGCACCCTAGAATCCGGCCCGAAAAACCCAAAATTTAAACGACCCACCATTTGTTATACGTGTTAGTTGGGGTATTGGGACATCAAAAATCTGAGCTCGAGTTAAAGTTTTCTCCGACGCATCAAAAAACACTTGTTAAATTTTTGCCTCAGTTCCTTAGGCAGCCTAGTATTTGGCCCGAAAAACCTAAAATTCAAACGATCCATCTTTTGTTATACGTGTTAGTCGGGGTATTGGGACATGCAAAATTAGAGCTAGAGTTAAGGTTTTGTCCGACGCATCATAAAAACGTGTTAAAATTCATTCCCGGTCCCCGAGGCACCCTAGAATCCAGCCCGAAAAACCCAAAATTTAAACGACCCACCATTTTTTATACGTGTTAGTTGGGGTATTGGGACATAAAAAATCTGAGCTCGAGTTAAAGTTTTGTCCGACGCAACAAAAAACACATGTTAAATTTCTGCCCCGGTTCCCGTGGCCGCCTAGTATTTGCCCCAAAAAACCTAAAATTCAAACGATCCATCTTTTGTTATACGTGTTAGTCGGGGTATTGGGACATCCAAAATCACAGCTTGAGTTAAGGTTTTGTCCGACACATCTTAAAAACGTGTTAAAATTCAGTCCCGGTCCCCGAGGCACCCTAGAATCCGGCCCGAAAAACCCAAAATTTATACAACCCATCATTTGTTACACGTGTTAGTCGTGGTATTGGGCATCCAAAAATCTGAGCTCCAGTTAAAGTTTTGTCCGACGCAACAAAAAACACTTGTTAAATTTCTGCCCCGGTTCCCGTGGCAGCCTAGTATTTGGCCCGAAAAACCTAAAATTCAAACGATCCATCTTTTGTTATTCGTGTTAGTCGAGGTATTGGGACATCCAAAATCAGAGCTTGAGTTAAGGTTTTGTCCGACGCATCATAAAAACGTGTTAAAATTCAGTCCCGGTCCCCGAGGCACCCAAGAATCCGGCCCGAAAAACCCAAAATTTATACAACCCATCATTTGTTACACGTGTTAGTCGTGGTATTGGGCATCCCAAAATCTGAGCTCGAGTTAAAGTTTTGTCCGATGCATCATAAAAACGTGTTAAAATTCAGTCCCGGTCCTCGAGGCACCTTAGAATCTGGCCCGAAAAACCCAAAATTTAAACGACCCACCATTTGTTATACGTGTTAGTTGGGGTATTGGGACATCAAAAATCTGAGCTCGAGTTAAAGTTTGGTCCGACGCATCAAAAAAAACTTGTTAAATTTCTGCCCCGGTCCTGAGGCAGCCTATTATTTGGCAAGAAAAACCCAAAATTCAAACGATCCATCTTTTGTTATACGTGTTAGTCGGGGTATTGGGACATGCAAAATTAGAGCTAGAGTTAAGGTTTTGTCCGACGCATCATAAAAACGTGTTAAAATTCAGTCAGGGTCCCCGAGGCACCCTAGAATCCGGCCCGAAAAACCCAAAATTTAAACGACCCATCATTTGTTATACGTGTTAGTCGTGATATTGGGCATCCAAAAATCTGAGCTCGAGTTAAAGTTTTTTCCGACGCATCATAAAAACGTGTTAAAATTCAGTCGTGGTCCCCGAGGCACCCTAGAATCCGGCACCAAAAACCTAAAATTTATACAACCCATCATTTGTTACACGTGTTAGTCGTGGTATTGGGCATCCAAAAATCTGAGCTCGAGTTAAAGTTTTGTCCGATGCATCATAAAAACGTGTTAAAATTCAGTCCCGGTCCCCGAGGCACCCAATAATCCGGCCCGAAAAACCCAAAATTTAAACGACCCACCATTTGTTAAACGTGTTAGTTGTGGTATTGGGACATCAAAAATCTGAGCTCGAGTTAAAGTTTTGTCCGACGCAACAAAAAACACTTGTTAAATTTCTGCCCCGGTTCCCGTGGCAGCCTAGTATTTGGCCCGAAAAACCTAAAATTCAAACGATCCATCTTTTGTTATACGTGTTAGTCGGGGTATTGGGACATCCAAAATCAGAGCTTGAGTTAAGGTTTTGTCCGACGCATCATAAAAAGTGTTAAAATTCAGTCCCGGTCCCCGAGGCACCCTAGAATCCGGCCCGAAAAACCCAAAATTTGTACAACCCATCATTTGTTACACGTGTTAGTCGTGGTATTGGGCATCCAAAAATCTGAGCTCGAGTTAAAGTTTTGTCCGATGCATCATAAAAACGTGTTAAAATTCAGTCCCGGTCCCCGAGGCACCCTAGAATCCGGCCCGAAAAACCCAAAATTTAAACGACCCACCATTTGTTATACGTGTTAGTTGGGGTATTGGGACATCAAAAATCTGAGCTCGAGTTAAAGTTTTCTCCGACGCATCAAAAAACACTTGTTAAATTTCTGCCTCAGTTCCTGAGGCAGCCTAGTATTTGGCCCGAAAAACCTAAAATTCAAACGATCCATCTTTTGTTATACGTGTTAGTCGGGGTATTGGGACATGCAAAATTAGAGCTAGCGTTAAGGTTTTGTCCGACGCATCATAAAAACGTGTTAAAATTCATTCCCGGTCCCCGAGGCACCCTAGAATCCAGCCCGAAAAACCCAAAATTTAAACGACCCACCATTTTTTATACGTGTTAGTTGGGGTATTGGGACATAAAAAATCTGAGCTCGATTTAAAGTTTTGTCCGACGCAACAAAAAACACTTGTTAAATTTCTGCCCCGGTTCCCGTGGCGGCCTAGTATTTGGCCCGAAAAACCTAAAATTCAAACGATCCATCTTTTGTTATACGTGTTAGTCGAGGTATTGGGACATCCAAAATCAGAACTGGAGTTAAGGTTTTGTCCGACGCATCATAAAAACGTGTTAAAATTCAGTCCCGGTCCCCGAGGCACCCAAGAATCCGGCCCGAAAAACCCAAAATTTATACAACCCATCATTTTGTTACACGTGTTAGTCGTGGTATTGGGCATTTAAAAATCTGAGCTCGAGTTAAAGTTTTGTCCGATGCATCATAAAAACGTGTTAAAATTCAGTCCCGGTCCCCGTGGCACCCTAGAATCCGGCCCGAAAAACCCAAAATTTAAACGACCCACCATTTGTTATACGTGTTAGTTGGGGTATTGGGACATCAAAAATCAGAGCTCGAGTTAAAGTTTTGTCCGACGCATCCAAAAACACTTGTTAAATTTCTGCCCCGGTTCCCGTGGCAGCCTAGTATCTGGCCCGAAAAACCTAAAATTCAAACGATCCATCTTTTGTTATACGTGTTAGTCGAGGTATTGGGACATCCAAAATCAGAGCTTGAGTTAAGGTTTTGTCCGACGCATCATAAAAACGTGTTAAAATTCAGTCCCGGTCCCCGAGGCACCCAAGAATCCGGCCCGAAAAACCCAAAATTTATACAACCCATCATTTGTTACACGTGTTAGTCGTGGTATTGGGCATCCCAAAATCTGAGCTCGAGTTAAAGTTTTGTCCGATGCATCATAAAAACGTGTTAAAATTCAGTCCCGGTCCCCGAGGCACCTTAGAATTCGGCCCGAAAAACCCAAAATTTAAACGACCCACCATTTGTTATACGTGTTAGTTGGGGTATTGGGACATCAAAAATCTGAGCTCGAGTTAAAGTTTTGTCCGACGCAACAAAAAACACTTGTTAAATTTCTGCCCCGGTTCCCGTGGCAGCCTAGTATTTGGCCCGAAAAACCTAAAATTCAAACGATCCATCTTTTGTTATACGTGTTAGTCGGGGTATTAGGACATCCAAAATCAGAGCTTGAGTTAAGGTTTTGTCCGACGCATCATAAAAAGTGTTAAAATTCAGTCCCGGTCCCCGAGGCACCCTAGAATCCGGCCCGAAAAACCCAAAATTTATACAACCCATCATTTGTTACACGTGTTAGTCGTGGTATTGGGCATCCAAAAATCTGAGCTCGAGTTAAAGTTTTGTCCGATGCATCATAAAAACGTGTTAAAATTCAGTCCCGGTCCCCAGGCACCCTAGAATCCGGCCCGAAAAACCCAAAATTTAAACGACCCACCTTTTGTTATACGTGTTAGTTGGGGTATTGGGACATCAAAAATCTGAGCTCGAGTTAAAGTTTTGTCCGACGCATCAAAAAACACTTGTTAAATTTCTGCCTCAGTTCCTGAGGCAGCCTAGTATTTGGCCCGAAAAACCTAAAATTCAAACGATCCATCTTTTGTTATACGTGTTAGTCGGGGTATTGGGACATGCAAAATTAGAGCTAGAGTTAAGGTTTTGTCCGACGCATCATAAAAACGTGTTAAAATTCATTCCCGGTCCCCGAGGCACCCTAGAATCCAGCCCGAAAAACCCAAAATTTAAACGACCCACCATTTTTTATACGTGTTAGTTGGGGTATTGGGACATCAAAAATCTGAGCTCGAGTTAAAGTTTTGTCCGACGCAACAAAAAACACTTGTTAAATTTCTGCCCCGGTTCCCGTGGCAGCCTAGTATTTGGCCCGAAAAACCTAAAATTCAAACGATCCATCTTTTGTTATACGTGTTAGTCGGGGTATGGGGACATCCAAAATCAGAGCTTGAGTTAAGGTTTTGTCCGACACATCATAAAAACGTGTTAAAATTTAGTCAGGGTCCCCGAGGCACCCTAGAATCCGGCCCGAAAAACCCAAAATTTAAACGACCCATCATTTGTTACACGTGTTAGTCGTGGTATTGGGCATTTAAAAATCTGAGCTCGAGTTAAAGTTTTGTCCGATGCATCATAAAAACGTGTTAAAATTCAGTCTCGGTCCCCGTGGCACCCTAGAATCCGGCCCGAAAAACCCAAAATTTAAACGACCCACCATTTGTTATACGTGTTAGTTGGGGTATTGGGACATCAAAAATCAGAGCTCGAGTTAAAGTTTTGTCCGACGCATCCAAAAACACTTGTTAAATTTCTGCCCCGGTTCCCGTGGCAGCCTAGTATCTGGCCCGAAAAACCTAAAATTCAAACGATCCATCTTTTGTTATACGTGTTAGTCGAGGTATTGGGACATCCAAAATCAGAGCTTGAGTTAAGGTTTTGTCCGACGCATCATAAAAACGTGTTAAAATTCAGTCCCGGTCCCCGAGGCACCCAAGAATCCGGCCCGAAAAACCCAAAATTTATACAACCCATCATTTGTTACACGTGTTAGTCGTGGTATTGGGCATCCCAAAATCTGAGCTCGAGTTAAAGTTTTGTCCGATGCATCATAAAAACGTGTTAAAATTCAGTCCCGGTCCCCGAGGCACCTTAGAATTCGGCCCGAAAAACCCTAAATTTAAACGACCCACCATTTGTTATACGTGTTAGTTGGGGTATTGGGACATCAAAAATCTGAGTTCGAGTTAAAGTTTTGTCCGACGCAACAAAAAACACTTGTTAAATTTCTGCCCCGGTTCCCGTGGCAGCCTAGTATTTGGCCCGAAAAACCTAAAATTCAAACGATCCATCTTTTGTTATACGTGTTAGTCGGGGTATTGGGACATGCAAAATTAGAGCTAGAGTTAAGGTTTTGTCCGACGCATCATAAAAACGTGTTAAAATTCATTCCCGGTCCCCGAGGCACCCTAGAATCCAGCCCGAAAAACCCAAAATTTAAACGACCCACCATTTTTTATACGTGTTAGTTGGGGTATTGGGACATCAAAAATCTGAGCTCGAGTTAAAGTTTTGTCCGACGCAACAAAAAACACTTGTTAAATTTCTGCCCCGGTTCCCGTGGCAGCCTAGTATTTGGCCCGAAAAACCTAAAATTCAAACGATCCATCTTTTGTTATACGTGTTAGTCGGGGTATGGGGACATCCAAAATCAGAGCTTGAGTTAAGGTTTTGTCCGACACATCATAAAAACGTGTTAAAATTTAGTCAGGGTCCCCGAGGCACCCTAGAATCCGGCCCGAAAAACCCAAAATTTAAACGACCCATCATTTGTTATACGTGTTAGTCATGGTATTGGGCATCCAAAAATCTGAGCTCCAGTTAAAGTTTTGTCCGACGCATCATAAAAACGTGTTAAAATTCAGTCGTGGTCGCCGAGCCACCCTAGAATCCGGCCCGAAAAACCTAAAATTTATACAACCCATCATTTGTTACACGTGTTAGTCGTGGTATTGGGTATCCAAAAATCTGAGCTAGAGTTAAAGTTTTGTCCGATGCATCATAAAAACGTGTTAAAATTCAGTCCCGGTCCCCGAGGCACCCTAGAATCCGGCCCGAAAAACCCAAAATTTAAACGACCCACCATTTGTTATACGTGTTAGTTGTGGTATTGGGACATCAAAAATCTGAGCTCGAGTTAAAGTTTTGTCCGACGCAACAAAAAACACTTGTTAAATTTCTGCCCCGGTTCCCGAGGCGGCCTAGTATTTGGCCCGAAAAACCTAAAATTCAAACGATCCATCTTTTGTTATACGTGTTAGTCGAGGTATTGGGACATCCAAAATCAGAACTGGAGTTAAGGTTTTGTCCGACGCATCATAAAAACGTGTTAAAATTCAGTCCCGGTCCCCGAGGCACCCAAGAATCCGGCCCGAAAAACCCAAAATTTATACAACCCATCATTTTGTTACACGTGTTAGTCGTGGTATTGGGCATTTAAAAATCTGAGCTCGAGTTAAAGTTTTGTCCGATGCATCATAAAAACGTGTTAAAATTCAGTCCCGGTCCCCGTGGCACCCTAGAATCCGGCCCGAAAAACCCAAAATTTAAACGACCCACCATTTGTTATACGTGTTAGTTGGGGTATTGGGACATCAAAAATCAGAGCTCGAGTTAAAGTTTTGTCCGACGCATCCAAAAACACTTGTTAAATTTCTGCCCCGGTTCCCGTGGCAGCCTAGTATCTGGCCCGAAAAACCTAAAATTCAAACGATCCATCTTTTGTTATACGTGTTAGTCGAGGTATTGGGACATCCAAAATCAGAGCTTGAGTTAAGGTTTTGTCCGACGCATCATAAAAACGTGTTAAAATTCAGTCCCGGTCCCCGAGGCACCCAAGAATCCGGCCCGAAAAACCCAAAATTTATACAACCCATCATTTGTTACACGTGTTAGTCGTGGTATTGGGCATCCCAAAATCTGAGCTCGAGTTAAAGTTTTGTCCGATGCATCATAAAAACGTGTTAAAATTCAGTCCCGGTCCCCGAGGCACCTTAGAATTCGGCCCGAAAAACCCAAAATTTAAACGACCCACCATTTGTTATACGTGTTAGTTGGGGTATTGGGACATCAAAAATCTGAGTTCGAGTTAAAGTTTTGTCCGACGCAACAAAAAACACTTGTTAAATTTCTGCCCCGGTTCCCGTGGCAGCCTAGTATTTGGCCCGAAAAACCTAAAATTCAAACGATCCATCTTTTGTTATACGTGTTAGTCGGGGTATTAGGACATCCAAAATCAGAGCTTGAGTTAAGGTTTTGTCCGACGCATCATAAAAAGTGTTAAAATTCAGTCCCGGTCCCCGAGGCACCCTAGAATCCGGCCCGAAAAACCCAAAATTTATACAACCCATCATTTGTTACACGTGTTAGTCGTGGTATTGGGCATCCAAAAATCTGAGCTCGAGTTAAAGTTTTGTCCGATGCATCATAAAAACGTGTTAAAATTCAGTCCCGGTCCCCAAGGCACCCTAGAATCCGGCCCGAAAAACCCAAAATTTAAACGACCCACCTTTTGTTATACGTGTTAGTTGGGGTATTGGGACATCAAAAATCTGAGCTCGAGTTAAAGTTTTGTCCGACGCATCAAAAAACACTTGTTAAATTTCTGCCTCAGTTCCTGAGGCAGCCTAGTATTTGGCCCGAAAAACCTAAAATTCAAACGATCCATCTTTTGTTATACGTGTTAGTCGGGGTATTGGGACATGCAAAATTAGAGTTAGAGTTAAGGTTTTGTCCGACGCATCATAAAAACGTGTTAAAATTGATTCCCGGTCCCCGAGGCACCCTAGAATCCAGCCCGAAAAACCCAAAATTTAAACGACCCACCATTTTTTATACGTGTTAGTTGGGGTATTGAGACATCAAAAATCTGAGCTCGAGTTAAAGTTTTGTCCGACGCAACAAAAAACACTTGTTAAATTTCTGCCCCGGTTCCCGTGGCAGCCTAGTATTTGGCCCGAAAAACCTAAAATTCAAACGATCCATCTTTTGTTATACGTGTTAGTCGGGGTATGGGGACATCCAAAATCAGAGCTTGAGTTAAGGTTTTGTCCGACGCATCATAAAAACGTGTTAAAATTTAGTCAGGGTCCCCGAGGCACCCTAGAATCCGGCCCGAAAAACCCAAAATTTAAACGACCCATCATTTGTTATACGTGTTAGTCATGGTATTGGGCATCCAAAAATCTGAGCTCCAGTTAAAGTTTTGTCCGACGCATCATAAAAACGTGTTAAAATTCAGTCGTGGTCCCCGAGGCACCCTAGAATCCGGCCCGAAAAACCTAAAATTTATACAACCCATCATTTGTTACACGTGTTAGTCGTGGTATTGGGTATCCAAAAATCTGAGCTAGAGTTAAAGTTTTGTCCGATGCATCATAAAAACGTGTTAAAATTCAGTCCCGGTCCCCGAGGCACCCTAGAATCCGGCCCGAAAAACCCAAAATTTAAACGACCCACCATTTGTTATACGTGTTAGTTGTGGTATTGGGACATCAAAAATCTGAGCTCGAGTTGAAGTTTTGTCCGACGCAACAAAAAACACTTGTTAAATTTCTGCCCCGGTTCCCGAGGCAGCCTAGTATTTCGCCCGAAAAACCTAAAATTCAAACGATCCATCTTTTGTTATACGTGTTAGTCGAGGTATTGGGACATCCAAAATCAGAACTGGAGTTAAGGTTTTGTCCGACGCATCATAAAAACGTGTTAAAATTCAGTCCCGGTCCCCGAGGCACGCAAGAATCTGGCCCGAAAAACCCAAAATTTATACAACCCATCATTTTGTTACACGTGTTAGTCGTGGTATTGGGCATTTAAAAATCTGAGCTCGAGTTAAAGTTTTGTCCGATGCATCATAAAAACGTGTTAAAATTCAGTCCCGGTCCCCGAGGCACCCTAGAATCCGGCCCGAAAAACCCAAAATTTAAACGACCCACAATTTGTTATACGTGTTAGTTGGGGTATTGGGACATCAAAAATCAGAGCTCGAGTTAAAGTTTTGTCCGACGCATCAAAAAACACTTGTTAAATTTCAGCCCCGGTTCCTGTGGCAGCCTAGTATTTGGCCCGAAAAACCCAAAATTCAAACGATCCATCTTTTGTTATACGTGTTAGTCGGGGTATTGGGACATGCAAAATTAGAGCTAGAGTTAAGGTTTTGTCCGACGTATCATAAAAACGTGTTAAAATTCAGTCCGGGTCCCCGAGGCACCCTAGAATCCGGCCCGAAAAACCCAAAATTTAAACGACCCATCATTTGTTATACGTGTTAGTCGTGCTATTGGGCATCCAAAAATCTGAGCTCGAGTTAAAGTTTTGTCTGACGCATCATAAAAACGTGTTAAAATTCAGTCCCGGTCCCCGAGGCACCCTAGAATCCGGCCCGAAAAACCCAAAATTTATACAACCCATCATTTGTTACATGTGTTAGTCGTGGTATTGGGCATCCAAAAATCTGAGCTCGAGTTAAAGTTTTGTCCGACGCATCATAAAAACGTGTTAAAATTCAGTCCCGGTCCCCGAGCCACCCTAACATCCGCCCCGAAAAACCCAAAATTTAAACGACCCACCATTTGTTATACGTGTTAGTTGGGGTATTGGGACATCAAAAATCTGAGCTCGAGTTAAAGTTTTGTCCGACGCAACAAAAAACACTTGTTAAATTTCTGCCCCGGTTCCCGTGGCAGCCTAGTATTTGGCCCGAAAAACCTAAAATTCAAACGATCCATCTTTTGTTATACGTGTTAGTCGGGGTATGGGGACATCCAAAATCAGAGCTTGAGTTAAGGTTTTGTCCGACGCATCATAAAAAGTGTTAAAATTCAGTCCCGGTCCCCGAGGCACCCTAGAATCCGGCCCGAAAAACCCAAAATTTGTACAACCCATCATTTGTTACACGTGTTAGTCGTGGTATTGGGCATCCAAAAATCTGAGCTCGAGTTAAAGTTTTGTCCGATGCATCATAAAAACGTGTTAAAATTCAGTCCCGGTCCCCGAGGCACCCTAGAATCCGGCCCGAAAAACCCAAAATTTAAACGACCCACCATTTGTTATACGTGTTAGTTGGGGTATTGGGACATCAAAAATCTGAGCTCGAGTTAAAGTTTTGTCCGACGCATCAAAAAACACTTGTAAAATTTCTGCCTCAGTTCCTGAGGCAGCCTAGTATTTGGCCCGAAAAACCAAAAATTCAAACGATCCATCTTTTGTTATACGTGTTAGTCGGGGTATTGGGACATGCAAAATTAGAGCTAGAGTTAAGGTTTTGTCCGACGCATCATAAAAACCTGTTAAAATTCAGTCCCGGTCCCCGAGGCACCCTAGAATCCGGCCCGAAAAACCCAAAATTCAAACGACCCACCATTTTTTATACGTGTTAGTTGGGGTATTGGGACATCAAAAATCTGAGCTCGAGTTAAAGTTTTGTCCGACGCAACAAAAAACACTTGTTAAATTTCTGCCCCGGTTCCCGTGGCAGCCTAGTATTTGCCCCAAAAAACCTAAAATTCAAACGATCCATCTTTTGTTATACGTGTTAGTCGGGGTATTGGGACATCCAAAATCACAGCTTGAGTTAAGGTTTTGTCCGACACATCATAAAAACGTGTTAAAATTCAGTCTCGGTCCCCGAGGCACCCTAGAATCCGGCCCGAAAAACCCAAAATTTATACAACCCATCATTTGTTACACGTGTTAGTCGTGGTATTGGGCATCCAAAAATCTGAGCTCGAGTTAAAGTTTTGTCCGATGCATCATAAAAACGTGTTAAAATTCAGTCCCGGTCCCCGAGGCACCCTAGAATCCGGCCCGAAAAACCCAAAATTTAAACGACCCACCATTTGTTATACGTGTTAGTTGTGGTATTGGGACATCAAAAATCTGAGCTCGAGTTAAAGTTTTGTCTGACGCAACAAAAAACACTTGTTAAATTTCTGCCCCGGTTCCCGTGGCAGCCTAGTATTTCGCCCGAAAAACCTAAAATTCAAACGTTCCATCTTTTGTTATACGTGTTAGTCGAGGTATTGGGACATCCAAAATCAGAACAAGAGTTAAGGTTTTGTCCGACGCATCATAAAAACGTGTTAAAATTCAGTCCCGGTCCCCGAGGCACGCAAGAATCTGGCCCGAAAAACCCAAAATTTATACAACCCATCATTTTGTTACACTAGTTAGTCGTGGTATTGGGCATTTAAAAATCTGAGCTCGAGTTAAAGTTTTGTCCGATGCATCATAAAAACGTGTTAAAATTCAGTCCCGGTCCCCGAGGCACCCTAGAATCCGGCCCGAAAAACCCAAAATTTAAACGACCCACCATTTGTTATACGTGTTAGTTGGGGTATTGGGACATCAAAAATCTGAGCTCGAGTTAAAGTTTTGTCCGACGCATCAAAAAACACTTGTTAAATTTCTGCCCCGGTTCCTGTGGCAGCCTAGTATTTGGCCCGAAAAACCCAAAATTCAAACGATCCATCTTTTGTTATACGTGTTAGTCGGGGTATTGGGACATGCAAAATTAGAGCTAGAGTTAAGGTTTTGTCCGACGTATCATAAAAACGTGTTAAAATTCAGTCCGGTTCCCCGAGGCACCCTAGAATCCGGCCCGAAAAACCCAAAATTTAAACGACCCATCATTTGTTATGCGTGTTAGTCGTGCTATTGGGCATCCAAAAATCTGAGCTCGAGTTAAAGTTTTGTCTGACGCATCATAAAAACGTGTTAAAATTCAGTCCCGGTCCCCGAGGCACCCTAGAATCCGGCCCGAAAAACCCAAAATTTATACAACCCATCATTTGTTACATGTGTTAGTCGTGGTATTGGGCATCCAAAAATCTGAGCTCGAGTTAAAGTTTTGTCCGACGCATCATAAAAACGTGTTAAAATTCAGTCCCGGTCCCCGAGCCACCCTAACATCCGCCCCGAAAAACCCAAAATTTAAACGACCCACCATTTGTTATACGTGTTAGTTGGGGTATTGGGACATCAAAAATCTGAGCTCGAGTTAAAGTTTTGTCCGACGCAACAAAAAACACTTGTTAAATTTCTGCCCCGGTTCCCGTGGCAGCCTAGTATTTGGCCCGAAAAACCTAAAATTCAAACGATCCATCTTTTGTTATACGTGTTAGTCGGGGTATGGGGACATCCAAAATCAGAGCTTGAGTTAAGGTTTTGTCCGACGCATCATAAAAAGTGTTAAAATTCAGTCCCGGTCCCCGAGGCACCCTAGAATCCGGCCCGAAAAACCCAAAATTTGTACAACCCATCATTTGTTACACGTGTTAGTCGTGGTATTGGGCATCCAAAAATCTGAGCTCGAGTTAAAGTTTTGTCCGATGCATCATAAAAACGTGTTAAAATTCAGTCCCGGTCCCCGAGGCACCCTAGAATCCGGCCCGAAAAACCCAAAATTTAAACGACCCACCATTTGTTATACGTGTTAGTTGGGGTATTGGGACATCAAAAATCTGAGCTCGAGTTAAAGTTTTGTCCGACGCATCAAAAAACACTTGTTAAATTTCTGCCTCAGTTCCTGAGGCAGCCTAGTATTTGGCCCGAAAAACCAAAAATTCAAACGATCCATCTTTTGTTATACGTGTTAGTCGGGGTATTGGGACATGCAAAATTAGAGCTAGAGTTAAGGTTTTGTCCGACGCATCATAAAAACGTGTTAAAATTCAGTCCCGGTCCCCGAGGCACCCTAGAATCCGGCCCAAAAAACCCAAAATTCAAACGACCCACCATTTTTTATACGTGTTAGTTGGGTTATTGGGACATCAAAAATCTGAGCTCGAGTTAAAGTTTTGTCCGACGCAACAAAAAACACTTGTTAAATTTCTGCCCCGGTTCCCGTGGCAGCCTAGTATTTGCCCCAAAAAACCTAAAATTCAAACGATCCATCTTTTGTTATACGTGTTAGTCGGGGTATTGGGACATCCAAAATCACAGCTTGAGTTAAGGTTTTGTCCGACACATCATAAAAACGTGTTAAAATTCAGTCCCGGTCCCCGAGGCACCCTAGAATCCGGCCCGAAAAACCCAAAATTTATACAACCCATCATTTGTTACACGTGTTAGTCGTGGTATTGGGCATCCAAAAATCTGAGCTCGAGTTAAAGTTTTGTCCGATGCATCATAAAAACGTGTTAAAATTCAGTCCCGGTCCCCGAGGCACCCTAGAATCCGGCCCGAAAAACCCAAAATTTAAACGACCCACCATTTGTTATACGTGTTAGTTGTGGTATTGGGACATCAAAAATCTGAGCTCGAGTTAAAGTTTTGTCTGACGCAACAAAAAACACTTGTTAAATTTCTGCCCCGGTTCCCGTGGCAGCCTAGTATTTCGCCCGAAAAACCTAAAATTCAAACGATCCATCTTTTGTTATACGTGTTAGTCGAGGTATTGGGATATCCAAAATCAGAACTGGAGTTAAGGTTTTGTCCGACGCATCATAAAAACGTGTTAAAATTCAGTCCCGGTCCCCGAGGCACGCAAGAATCTGGCCCGAAAAACCCAAAATTTATAGAACCCATCATTTTGTTACACGTGTTAGTCGTGGTATTGGGCATTTAAAAATCTGAGCTCGAGTTAAAGTTTTGTCCGATGCATCATAAAAACGTGTTAAAATTCAGTCCCGGTCCCCGAGGCACCCTAGAATCCGGCCTGAAAAACCCAAAATTTAAACGACCCACCATTTGTTATACGTGTTAGTTGGGGTATTGGGACATCAAAAATCAGAGCTCGAGTTAAAGTTTTGTCCGACGCATCAAAAAACACTTGTTAAATTTCTGCCCCGGTTCCTGTGGCAGCCTAGTATTTGGCCCGAAAAACCCAAAATTCAAACGATCCATCTTTTGTTATACGTGTTAGTCGGGGTATTGGGACATGCAAAATTAGAGCTAGAGTTAAGGTTTTGTCCGACGTATCATAAAAACGTGTTAAAATTCAGTCCGGGTCCCCGAGGCACCCTAGAATCCGGCCCGAAAAACCCAAAATTTAAACGACCCATAATTTGTTATGCGTGTTAGTCGTGCTATTGGGCATCCAAAAATCTGAGCTCGAGTTAAAGTTTTGTCTGACGCATCATAAAAACGTGTTAAAATTCAGTCCCGGTCCCCGAGGCACCCTAGAATCCGGCCCGAAAAACCCAAAATTTATACAACCCATCATTTGTTACATGTGTTAGTCGTGATATTGGGCATCCAAAAATCTGAGCTCGAGTTAAAGTTTTGTCCGACGCATCATAAAAACGTGTTAAAATTCAGTCCCGGTCCCCGAGCCACCCTAACATCCGCCCCGAAAAACCCAAAATTTAAACGACCCACCATCGGAGCAATAACGAAGTCCTTCTTTCTCAGAACCCTTCGTTTTGCCACAACCTTCTTCCCAATTCTGGTAGTGAGAGTGACAGTCTCAGCAATTCGAGAGGATAGAGCAACATTATCCTCTTCCTCTGAAGTCTCACCTACCTTGGAGAACTCAGCACCCTCCAGATTAGCAGCACTTTCTAAAAGTTTGGCATCGGCCTTAGCCTTTGCAGCGATTTCACGCTCAGCAGCTAACTTATCTTCAGCTTCTTTCTTCTTCCTTTTCTCTTCAGCAAGAGCCACAACTCTTGCAACTTTTTCAGCTTCAGCAGCCTTCTCTTTCTCAGCAAGGCGTGCTTCCTCAGCATCCTGAGCTTCTTTCTCAAGGACATCCTTTGGCTTCTCAGCAACAATCTTGCCAGAAGGTTCAACATTGATTTTTGTTTGAACCAACGTGGGAAGAGGTTCTGAGACAGCAACCTTCTCAACATTCAGGACCAACTTGCTTGATCCTTTCTTTCCCTTGCCCTTCTTGGCAGCATTCTTTCCTTTCTGAACCGTTGCATCCATAATCTCCTTCTGAGCAATACTCACAGAGGAGCCCTTCTCATTCTTCTTTGGAGTAACATCAAAACTGAGGTTTCTGAAGGTATGCATCTTCAGAACCGTACTCCTACTAGTAACACCTTCTCCTGACATAACAACAGAGGCTGCCTCAAACAACCTTGTCAGGAGTGAGCCATAAGCTAATGCACTCACAACAGTTACATTCTTCATCTGCCTTATCAGCATGGCAGGCAAATTTATCTTCTTCTGGTTGACCAGATGCCACATAAAAACCCTTTCTCTGTTGGAAACACAGTTGACTCCTCCAGCCTTCGGAAGAAAGACATTCGTAGTCAAATAATGTGCCCACCTCTGGTGCTGACTCAACCAGGTGGCATAAGTTTCCTTGGCACTTAGATCTGGCCTAGCCCAGTTGGCTTCTGAAAACCCTTCTGCTGAACCATCATCTCCAATGATGATTCCTTCATCATCAATTCCTATCACTTGAGAGATGGAAGCCCTGCTGACTTCGATTTCAACATCCCCGACCACAGAATGAAGCACATCCTCCTCATTAGAAAAGAAATGGAGGTTCTTATAAAATTCTGTAACTAAGTTAGGGTAGATGAATTCTTCGAGAGAGACGAAAGAATTCCAGTTTTGAGCACTAAGCCAAAGAGAAATAGGTTCAGTTGATTTGACTTCATCATCTAAAAATCTAGAGGTAAAAACCCTAGATTGACTAACTTTCTTTCGTGAATCATCCGAAAAGATGTGAGTGACAGTGATTTCTTGAGCCATTTGAGGAAATGAGAAATTAGGTTAAGATGTCTAAGAGAGATGATATCACAGAAAAAAAAAACTATGAAAATTCTAATGGCAAAGATAATGAGAGTAAAGGGTTCTAAGTATGGAAATCCCTTATTTATACCCAAACACAGAAACCGTTCCAATTCAAAAAGTAACTTCACACCGTTTAAAAGGGAACAGATAACCGTTAACCACAGAACAGCGCCGTAATAAGCAGTAAATAACGCATGCTTTCAAGTCAAATCATGATTAGAATTTATTATAACTAAATTATCTTAAACAATCAAACACTTAAGATACTCAGAGACAATAATTCTAAGTTATTGAAGAGGATAAGTCATACCAATGCCTTCTCGTAAGTTGCTGAAAGCCATAGCAGTCAGAGGCTTAGTAAACATGTCAGCAAGGTTTTCTTCAGAGGAAACATGAGTAATGATAATATCCTTCTTCAGAACATGATCTCTCAGAAAGTGATGTCTAATATGAACATGCTTCATCCTGCTGTGCTGAATAGGATTCTTTGAAAGATCAATGGCACTCTTGTTATCACAGTAGATTGTAATTGTTCCAGGGATGACTCCATAGTCAGCAATTTGTTGCTTTACCCAGAGCATCTGAGAAACACAACTTCCAGCAGCAACATACTCAGCTTCAGCAGTTGAGAGGGCCACAGAGGTTTGCTTCTTGCTATGCCAGGAGACTAGGCACTCCCCCAGAAAATGACAACCACCAGAAGTGCTGACCCTTTTCAATTTATCTCTACCATAGTCAGAGTCTGTGTATCCTACAGGAGTGAAATCAGAACTACAGGGATACCACAAACCAGCTTCTGGTGTGCCTTTAAGATATCTAAGAATTCTTTTGACAGCAACATCATGAATTTCTCTTGGCTTTGATTGATATCTAGCACAAAAACACACAGCAAAATGTATATCTGGCCTGCTGGCGGTTAGGTATAAAAGAGAACCAATCATACCTCTGTAGGTTTTTATATCTACAGGTTTACCAGCTTTTTCTTCATCATCAATGTCTTTGCTGACATCCATTGGAATATCAACAGCATTAGAGTCCATCATGCCAAATTTCTTCAGCACTTCTCTAGTGTACTTGGCTTGATTGATAAACACACCATCATTACTTTGCTTGATCTGAAGTCCTAAGAAGAAGGTTAATTCTCCCATCATAGACATCTCAAACTCAGCCTTCATGTGGTCACTGAACTCTCTGCACAAAGATTCATTAGTAGCACCAAATATAATATCATCAACATATACCTGAGCTATAAGGATATCCTTGTTCTTCTTCAGAGTGAACAGAGTTGTATCAACACAGCCTCTGACAAATCCTTTAGACAGAAGGAACTTTGTCAGTCTCTCATACCAAGCTCTGGGAGCTTGTTTCAGTCCATACAAGGCTTTCTTTAGCTTGTACACATGATCAGGAAACTTAGGATCTTCAAAACCAGGAGGTTGAGACACATAGACTTCCTCATCAATGTAACCATTCAGGAATGCACTTTTCACATCCATTTGAAAGAGCTTGAAACCTTTGTATGATGCAAAAGCACATAAGATTCTAATGGCTTCTAATCTTGCAACAGGAGCAAAAGTTTCACCATAATCTATGCCTTCTTGCTGACTGTAACCTTGAGCAACAAGTCTAGCCTTGTTCCTCACAACATTTCCAAATTCATCAAGCTTGTTTTTCAGAACCCATCTTGTACCAACAACCTTCTTGTTGTTAGGTCTGGGAACTAAAATCCAAACTTCTGACCTTTTGAACTGGTCAAGTTCTTCTTGCATTGCCATTAACCAGGAGTCATCATCAGCTGCTTCATAGAAGTCCTTGGGTTCCAGTAGTGACACAAAAGCCACATTCCCCAAATATCTTCTGAGCTGAGCTCTGGTCATGACAGGATTGTGAACAGAGTCAATGATGTTCTCTAAGGAATGATTCCTATGAGCTCTAACTTCTCTTGGTAGATCCAATGAGTCTTCTGAAACCTGTTCATCATTTGTTGAATCATATATAGGAGTATCTTCTGGAAGAGAGTTAACTTCTGTAGTTGGATGTTCTTCTGGAACATGTTCAACAGGAGAACCAACTTCAGCAGCTTTAGGAATAACATCTTCAACAGGAGGAGATGATATTTCAGAAGCTTGAACTTCATCTTCTTCAGAGACTTTACTATCTGCAGGGTTAGTCTCATCAAACTTTACATGAATGGATTCATCTAAAGTTTGAGTCCTCTTATTAAAAACCCTATATGCTTTACTATGTGTTGAGTAGCCAAGAAAAATAGCTTCATCTGCCTTTGAATCAAACTTTGAAAGATATTCTTTTGTATTCAAAACATAACACTTACAACCAAAGGTTCTGAAGTAACCTATTTTAGGCTTTCGACCTTTCCAGAGTTCATAAGGAGTCTTGTTCAGAATGCTTCTGATTAGCACTCTATTCAGAACATAGCAAGCTGTGTTCACAGCTTCTCCCCAAAAATACTTTGGAAGCCTTCTTTCATTGATCATAGTTCTGGCTATCTCAACCAGAGTTCTATTCTTCCTTTCAACTACCCCATTTTGTTGAGGAGTTCTGGGAGCAGAAAAGTTATGATCAATTCCCTTGATTTCACAGAATTCTTCAAACATAAAGTTTTTGAATTCTCCACCATTATCACTTCTGATATGGACTACCTTTTCATTCCTTTCATTCTCAAGTTTCTTAATCAGAACTGAGAAACATCCAAGTGACTCATCTTTGCTAGACAGCAAGATAACCCAAGTGAATCTTGAATAGTCATCTACAATGACAAAGGCATACTTCTTTCCACCCATGCTCATTGGTTGAACAGGACCAAAAAGATCCATATGAAGTAATTCCAAAGGTCTTTTAGTTGAAATGACTTTCTTAGTTTTAAAATAGCTTCTGGATTGTTTACCAGCTTGGCAAGCATTGCATAAATGGTCTTTTTTAAAACTAATTTCAGGCAGACCCTCAACCAATTGATATCTAGCTACTTTGGCCAGAAGATCCATGCTAACATGAGCAAGTCTTCTATGCCAGAGCCAGGAGGTATCCTCTTTGGACATCAAGCATATATTTTTGCAAAGATTCTCAAGATTCAGCATGAAAACATTTTCAACTCTAGGAGCAGTTAGAATAACTTCCCTTGACTTACTGTCCAAGATTTTACATCCAGAGGAGCTGAAGACAACATCTCTACCTTTATCACACAGTTGTGCAACACTCAGGAGATTGAACTTCAGACCTCTGACTAGGGAGACATCTTCGATCGGAGGATTGGTTCCAATGGATCCAGAACCAAGAATTCTTCCTTTCTGAGCATCTCCAAAGCTGACTTTACCACCTCTTTTAGGTACAAATGTGATGAATGCCTTTTCATCACCTGTCATATGCCTTGAGCACCCACTGTCAATGTACAACAGCTTTGACATTGATGGAGCACTCAGAGCAACCTGCAACACAATCAATTAGTGACAGGTACCCAATCCTTATTGGGTCCTTCAGAGTTAGATTTAGCTTCTACAGGTTTTTCTGATATTTCAGATTGCAAGAGGTTCTTAATGTGATACTTGCAATCTTTCAACCAATGTCCATCTTTCTTACACAACTTGCAAGAAGGAGGATTCTTGGATCTTTCCCTTTGCTTCTTAGGAGCATTCTTCTTCTTCTGGGAAGGTACTACTTCTTCAGAGGCATTAGCACTCTTAGAGGTTCCCACTTCAGGAGGAGAAGAGATCTCTTTCAGAGGAGAGGGAGTGACAGATTTCTTCTTCTGAGGTTTATCATTCCTCAGAGGCAGTTTTTCTTTACCTTTGACTTTTGAGTCATCGGAGGAAGAACTGAATTGTTTACTTAGTTTATCTTCCAATATTTTCATATCAGCATAAACTTGAGTAAACCTAAGATATTTGTCAGCCTCGCTTTTGTCCAACTTCCTTTTTAGGTACTTGAACATGCTGTACAATTCTTCAAGAGAATCAAAGATATTTTGTTCAGAGGATATGTTTACCTCGGAGTCATAGTTTGCTTCAGGAGGTGCGGAAGTTTCTCCTGTGACATCTTCAGAGGATGGCTCATCAATAGCCATGAAACATATCTGGGCTTGCTCTTCCTTCTCTTCAGGATCACTGCTGGTCTCAGAGTCTGACCAAGCAGCCAGCATAGCTTTCTTGAACTTTTTCTTATCTTTCTTCATCTCTGGGCAGTTAGGCTTAATGTGCCCAGGTTGCTGACATCCATAGCACACAATGGGCTTGTTTGGATCTCTCTTGAACTTTTCACCGAAGTCAGAAGTCTTCTTCTCAAAACTTCTGAATGGCTTCTTGTAGTTTCCACCTTTGCCTTTTCTAAAGGCTCTTTTGAACTTTCTGGTCAGCATGGCCAATTCTTCATCTTCTGATGATTCTTCAGAAGACTCTGCCTTCAGGACTACTTGTCTCTTTCCTTCTGACCTTTCTCTTAGGTCATGATTTTTTAGTGACATCTCATGGGTGATTAGAGACCCAATGAGTTCATCATACAAATAAAAGCTCAAGTCCTGAACTTCTTCAATGGCAGTCTTCTTGGCTTGCCAAGACCTTGGTAAGCTTCTGACAATCTTCTTTACTCTTTCAGACTCTTCAATGTCTCTGCCCAAACTCTTTAAGTCATTGACTATCTTGGTGAATCTAGAATTCATTTCTGAAATAGATTCTTTGTCAAGCATTTCAAATAACTCATATTCTCTCATGAGTTGGTTGACTTTGGACTGCTTCACTTTTCCTGTTCCTTCATATGTGACTTCCAGCTTGTTCCATATATCCTGTGCAGTTTCACACGAGGAAACTTTGTTATATTCAGTGGCTGTAAGTGCACAATGCAGCATATTTATTGCTGAAGCATTTGTTTGGAGCTTTTTCAGAATTTCATCTGAATATTCTCTCTGAGGGATAATAACATTCCCTAGACCTGGTTCCATTCTGGTAGGAATGAAATCTCCATCTGTGATGACAAACCAAGCACTCATGTTCTGAGCTTGAATGAAGTACATCATTCTCTTTTTCCAGTAGGAGTAATTGTCACCATTGAATAATGGGGGTCTAGTTGTAGAGGATCCCTCTGGGACAATGAAGTGAGAAGAATTCTCAGGCTGGTGTCTACTAGCCATCTCTATCGATTCTGATAGGATCTTACACTTAGATTGTTAGATCTTTAGTAAATATACGAAGTGACCTTCGCTCTGATACCACTTGTTGGCCCAAACAAGATCAGAATCACCTAGAGGGGGGTGAATAGGTGTTTCAAACGAAAACTGATATTTTCAAGGATTTAATGAAAACTCAATTTTCAGAGTCAATAATCCTCAGAGTCAGAGGCAAGCTTATTGAAGTAGCCTCTGAGGGATAATCTGCTTTAAGACAGGTTCTGTCTTTTCAGCTACAGAAGTTCTGAGTAAAGAACTTCTGGACAGTCTTCTGAACACAGACTTGTGATTTTTAAGAGAAAATCTGTTTCAGCACTAAATATGATACAAGTTCACAGAAGCAATTAACAAGTATAAAGAAGGGAGAAAGAGATTCAGGAGGTCCTGATGAACAGTTCAATTTATCCAAGTTCGCCACAGAATTCCTGTGACTACGTCTTGTCCTCTGAGGTCGCAGCCTCCAGAGATTTTATAAATCCACTATTCAGAACTTTTATGGCAAGTTCAGAAGCTCCTTTACATCAACAGAACTTAAGCTAATTTCTCACTTAGTTCTGACTAGCCTAAAATGAGTTAAAGGATTTTCACCAGAACAACAATACTCTGTTTTCTGGATTTCTCACCCAACTCAAATCTCAACTAGATTTCTCTCTTTTAAATCTAACTGAAGATCACAACCGATCTCAGTTTACAAGATTTCTATTATGAACTTGTTTTTCTTCACTCTCTCACAATTACAAAGGCTAAGCTAAGAAAAGATTGAGAATGGAAAGTGTGCTCTGTTTTCTTGAATAACAGTGCGTTGAGATTTTTGCTCTATGATCACACACGTAGTTGATGCAGTGGAGCTTTGCTACTATTTATAGTGTTGAGTAGATAACCGTTGAGGATATTTGAATCTTCAAGGATGACAAGGATGAAAGTAGCCGTTAATCTTGTCAACTTCTTCAAACGGTCTCAAAACACTCAACTCTGTCAACTTTGTACTTTAACCTAATCCGGTATGGGATTAAGATAAAGGTGATGGAGTTGACTGATCTTGAAGATTGATTTAGAGGGAAACGGTAAGAGAGCAGGTTTTGTTTGTTGTGAACAGGCGCGTCCTTCAAACAGCTTTTTGAACTTTTGGCGCCTTGCATTAAATGCAACTGACAAAGCATTAAATGCTTAACCAAACCCGTGATAACGATCTTCTGATGTTCGTTTTTCTTCTTAGCGCTTCTGAACTAAAACAACCTTAGTCTTCTGTTTGCAAAAGAGAACTTCTGATAAAAGCTTTTAGGCAGACAATCAACACTTCAGAGCGGTTCATCCAGCTTCTGAGAAAGTGCTTCAGTCTCCAGCTTTTTAATCTTCTGAGTTAAAATAGGCAAGCAGGAATTCTTCATTCAGCATCTGCTGAGAAAAACTCATAATAACTTAACGAAAATTGTTAGTCAACATCGAAAAGTATACAAGTTAATTTTCATTTTCATCTTCTGAAACGTTTGGACATAACCAAAACACTTAGGGTTCATCAATTGGGACATGCAAAATTAGAGCTAGACTTAAGGTTTTGTCCGACGCATCATAAAAACGTGTTAAAATTCAGTCCCGGTCCCCGAGGCACCCTAGAATCCGGCCTGAAAAACCCAAAATTTAAACGACCCACCATTTGTTATACGTGTTAGTTGGGGTATTGGGACATCAAAAATCTAAGCTCGAGTTAAAGTTTTGTCCGACGCATCAAAAAACACTTGTTAAATTTCTGCCCCGGTCCTGTGGCAGCCTAGTATTTGGCCCGACAAATCCAAAATTCAAACGATCCATCTTTTGTTATACGTGTTAGTCAGGGTATTGGGACATGCAAAATTAGAGCTAGAGTTAAGGTTTTGTCCAACGCATCATAAAAACGTGTTAAAATTCAGTCCGGGTCCCCGAGGCACCCTAGAATCCGGCCCGAAAAACCCAAAATTTAAACGACCCATCATTTGTTATACGTTTTAGTCGTGGTATTGGGCATCCAAAAATCTGAGCTCGAGTTAAAGTTTTGTCCGACGCATCATAAAAACGTGTTAAAATTCAGTCGTGGTCCCCGAGGCACCCTAGAATCCGGCCCGAAAAACCCAAATTTATACAACCCATCATTTGTTACACGTGTTAGTCGTGGTATTGGGCATCCAAAAATCTGAGCTCGAGTTAAAGTTTTGTCCGATGCATCATAAAAACGTGTTAAAATTCAGTCCCGGTCCCCGAGGCACCCTAGAATCCGGCCTGAAAAACCCAAAATTTAAACGACCCACCATTTGTTATACGTGTTAGTTGGGGTATTGGGACATCAAAAATCTGAGCTCGAGTTAAAGTTTTATCCGACGCATCAAAAAACACTTGTTAAATTTCTGCCTCAGTTCCTGAGGCAGCCTAGTATTTGGCCCGAAAAACCAAAAATTCAAACGATCCATCTTTTGTTATACGTGTTAGTCGGGGTATTGGGACATGCAAAATTAGAGCTAGAGTTAAGGTTTTGTCCGACGCATCATAAAAACGTGTTAAAATTCAGTCCCGGTCCCCGAGGCACCCTAGAATCCGGCCTGAAAAACCCAAAATTTAAACGACCCACCATTTTTTATACATGTTAGTTGGGGTATTGGGACATCAAAAATCTGAGCTCGAGTTAAAGTTTTTTCCGACACAACAAAAAACACTTGTTAAATTTCTGCCCCGGTTCCCGTGGCAGCCTAGTATTTGCCCCAAAAAACCTAAAATTCAAACGATCCATCTTTTGTTATACGTGTTAGTCGGGGTATTGGGACATCCAAAATCACAGCTTGAGTTAAGGTTTTGTCCGACACATCATAAAAACGTGTTAAAATTCAGTCCCGGTCCCCGAGGCACCCTAGAATCCGGCCCGAAAAACCCAAAATTTATACAACCCATCATTTGTTACACGTGTTAGTCGTGGTATTGGGCATCCAAAAATCTGAGCTCGAGTTAAAGTTTTGTCCGATGCATCATAAAAACGTGTTAAAATTCAGTCCAGGTCCCCGAGGCACCCTAGAATCCGGCCCGAAAAACCCAAAATTTAAACGACCCACCATTTGTTATACGTGTTAGTTGTGGTATTGGGACATCAAAAATCTGAGCTCGAGTTAAAGTTTTGTCCGACGCAGCAAAAAATACTTGTTAAATTTCTGCCCCGGTTCCCGTGGCAGCCTAGTATTTGGCCTGAAAAACCTAAAATTCAAACGATCCATCTTTTGTTATACGTGTTCGTCGCGGTATTGGGACATCCAAAATCAGAGCTTGAGTTAAGGTTTTGTCCGACGCATCATAAAAACGTGTTAAAATTCAGTCCCGGTCCCCGAGGCATCCAAGAATCCGACCCGAAAAACCCAAAATTTATACAACCCATCATTTGTTACACGTGTTAGTCGTGGTATTGGGCATCCCAAAATCTGAGCTCGAGTTAAAGTTTTGTCCGATGCATCATAAAAACGTGTTAAAATTCCGTCCCGGTCCCCGAGGCACCTTAGGATCCGGCCCGAAAAACCCAAAGTTTAAACGACCCACCATTTGTTATACGTGTTAGTTGGGGTATTGGGACATCAAAAATCTGAGCTCGAGTAAAAGTTTTGTCCGACGCATCAAAAAACACTTGTTAAATTTCTGCCCCGGTCCTGTGGCAGCCTAGTATTTGGCCCGACAAATCCAAAATTCAAACGATCCATCTTTTGTTATACGTGTTAGTCAGGGTATTGGGACATGCAAAATTAGAGCTAGAGTTAAGGTTTTGTCCGACGCATCATAAAAACGTGTTAAAATTCAGTCCCGGTCCCCGAGGCACCCTAGAATCCGGCCTGAAAAACCCAAAATTTAAACGACCCACCATTTGTTATACGTGTTAGTTGGGGTATTGGGACATCAAAAATCTAAGCTCGAGTTAAAGTTTTGTCCGACGCATCAAAAAACACTTGTTAAATTTCTGCCTCAGTTCCTGAGGCAGCCTAGTATTTGGCCCGAAAAACCAAAAATTCAAACGATCCATCTTTTGTTATACGTGTTAGTCGGGGTATTGGGACATGCAAAATTAGAGCTAGAGTTAAGGTTTTGTCCGACGCATCATAAAAACGTGTTAAAATTCAGTCCCGGTCCCCGAGGCACCCTAGAATCCGGCCCGAAAAACCCAAAATTTAAACGACCCACCATTTTTTATACGTGTTAGTTGGGGTATTGGGACATCAAAAATCTGAGCTCGAGTTAAAGTTTTTTCCGACACAACAAAAAACACTTGTTAAATTTCTGCCCCGGTTCCCGTGGCAGCGTAGTATTTAGCCCGAAAAACCTAAAAATCAAACTATCCATCTTTTGTTATACGTGTTCGTCGAGGTATTGGGACATCAAAAATCAGAGCTTGAGTTAAGGTTTTGTCCGACGCATCATAAAAACGTGTTAAAATTCAGTCCCGGTCCCCGAGGCACCCAAGAATCCGGCCCGAAAAACCCAAAATTTATACAACCCATCATTTGTTACACGTGTTAGTCGTGGTATTGGGCATCCCAAAATCTGAGCTCGAGTTAAAGTTTTGTCCGATGCATCATAAAAACGTGTTAAAATTCAGTCCCGGTCCCCGAGGCACCTTAGAATCCGGCCCAAAAAACCCAAAGTTTAAACGACCCACCATTTGTTATACGTGTTAGTTGGGGTATTGGGACATCAAAAATCTGAGCTCGAGTAAAAGTTTTGTCCGACGCATCAAAAAACACTTGTTAAATTTCTGCCCCGATCCTGTGGCAGCCTACTATTTGGCCCGAAAAATCCAAAATTCAAACGATCCATCTTTTGTTATGATGAACCCTAAGTGTTTTGGTTATGTCCAAACATTTCAGAAGATGAAAATTGAAATTAACTTATATACTTTTCAATATTGACTAACAATTTTTTTGATTAAGTATAAGTGTTCTCAGCAGATGCTGAATGAAGAATTCCTGCTTGCCTATTGAACTCAGAAGATTAAAAAGCTGAAGACTGAAGCACTTTTTCAGAAGCTGGATGAACCGCTCTGAAGTCTTGATTGTCTGCCTAAAGCTTTTATCAGAAGTTCTCTTTTGCAAACAGAAGACTAAGGTTGTTTTAGTTCAGAAGCGCTAAGAAGGAAAACGGACATCAGAAGTTCGTTATCACGGGTTTGGTTAAGCATTTAATGCTTTGTCAGTTGCATTTAATGCAAGGCGCCAAAAGTTCAAAAAGCTGTTTGAAGGACGCGCCTGTTCACAACAAACAAAACCTGCTTTCTTATCGTTTCCCTCTAAATCAATCTTCAAGTTCAGTCAACTCCATCACCTTTATCTTAAATCCCATACCGGATTAGGTTAAAGTACAAAGTTGACAGAGTTGAGTGTTTTAAGACCGTTTGAAGAAGTTGACAAGATTAACGGCTACTTTCATCTTTGTCATTCTTGAAGATTCAAATATCCTCAACGGTTATCTACTCAACACTATAAATAGTAGCAAAGCTCCACTGCATCAACTACGTGTGTGAGCATAGAGCAAAAATCTCAACGCACTGTTATATTCAAGAAAACAGAGCACACTTTCCATTCTCAATCTTTTCTTAGCTTAGACTTTGTAATTGTGAGAGAGTGAAGAAAAACAAGTTCATAATAGAAATCTTGTAAACTGAGATCGGTTGTGATCTTCAGTTAGATTTAAAAGAGAGAAATCTAGTTGAGATTTGAGTTGGGTGAGAAATCCAGAAAACAGAGTATTGTTGTTCTGGTGAAAATCCTTTAACTCATTTTAGGCTAGTCAGAACTAAGTGAGAAATTAGCTTAAGTTCTGTTGATGTAAAGGAGCTTCTGAACTTGCCATAAAAGTTCTGAATAGTGGATTTATAAAATCTCTGGAGGCTGCGACCTCAGAGGACAAGACGTAGTCACAGGAATTCTGTGGCGAACTTGGATAAATTGAACTGTTCATCAGGACCTCCTGAATCTCTTTCTCCCTTCCTTATACTTGTTAATTGCTTCTGTGTACTTGTATCATATTTAGTGCTGAAACAGATTTCCTCTTAAAAATCACAAGTCTGTGTTCAGAAGACTGTCCAGAAGTTCTCAACTCAGAACTTCTGTTGCTGAAAAGATAGAACCTGTCTTAAAGCAGATTATCCCTCAGAGGCTACTTCAATAAGCTTGCCTCTGACTCTGAGGATTATTGACTCTGAAAATTGAGTTTTCATTAAAAGTTTGAAAATATCAGTTTTCGTTTGAAACACCTATTCACCCCCCTCTAGGTGATTCTGATCTTGTTAGGGCCAACAAGTGGTATCAGAGCGAAGGTCACTTCGTATATTTACTAAAAAGATCTAACAATCTAAGTGTAAGATCCTATCAGAATCAATAGAGATGGCTAGTAGACACCAGCCTGAGAATTCTTCTCACTTCATTGTCCCAGAGGGATCCTCTACAACTAGACCTCCATTATTCAATGGTGACAATTACTCCTACTGGAAAAAGAGAATGATGTACTTCATTCAAGCTCAGAACATGAGTGCTTGGTTTGTCATCACAGATGGAGATTTCATTCCTACCAGAATGGAACCAGGTCTAGGGAATGTCATTATCCCTCAGAGAGAATATTCAGATGAAATTCTGAAAAAGCTCCAAACAAATGCTTCAGCAATAAATATGTTGCATTGTGCACTTACAGCCACTGAATATAACAAAGTTTCTTCTTGTGAAACTGCACATGATATATGGAACAAGCTGGAAGTCACATATGAAGGAACAGGAAAAGTGAAGCAGTCCAAAGTCAACCAACTCATGAGAGAATATGAGTTATTTGAAATGCTTGACAAAGAATCTATTTCAGAAATGAATTCTAGATTCACCAAGATAGTCAATGACTTAAAGAGTTTGGGCAGAGACATTGAAGAGTCTGAAAGAGTAAAGAAGATTGTCAGAAGCTTACCAAGGTCTTGGCAAGCCAAGAAGACTGCCATTGAAGAAGTTCAGGACTTGAGCTTTTACCTGTATGATGAACTCATTGGGTCCCTAATCACCCATGAGATGTCACTAAAAAATCATGACCTAAGAGAAAGGTCAGAAGGAAAGAGACAAGTAGTCCTGAAGGCAGAGTCTTCTGAAGAATCATCAGAAGATGAAGAATTGGCCATGCTGACCAGGAAGTTCAAAAGAGCCTTTAGAAAAGGCAAAGGTGGAAACTACAAGAAGCCATTCAGAAGTTTTGAAAAGAAAACTCCTGATTCTGGTGAAAAGTTCAAGAGAGATCCAAACAAGCCCATTGTGTGCTATGGATGTCAGCAACCTGGGCACATTAAGCCTAACTGCCCAGAGCTGAAGAAAGATAAGAAAAAGTTCAAGAAAGCTATGCTGGCTGCTTGGTCAGACTCTGAGACTAGCAGTGATCCTGAAGAGAAGGAAGAGCAAGCACAGATATGTTTTATGGCTATTGATGAGCCATCCTCTGAAGATATCACAGGAGAAACTTCCGCACCTCCTGAAGCAAACTATGACTCCGAGGTAAACATATCCTCTGAACAAAATATCTTTGATTCTCTTGAAGAATTGTACAGCATGTTCAAGTACCTAAAAAGGAAGTTGGACAAAAGCGAGGCTGACAAATTTCTTAGGTTTACTCAAGTTTATGCTGATATGAAAATATTGGAAGATAAACTAAGTAAACAATTCAGTTCTTCCTCCGATGACTCAAAAGTCAAAGGTAAAGAAAAACTGCCTCTGAGGAATGATAAACCTCAGAAGAAGAAATCTGTCACTCCCTCTCTTCTGAAAGAGATCTCTTCTCCTCCTGAAGTGGGAACCTCTAAGAGTGCTAATGCCTCTGAAGAAGTAGTACCTTCCCAGAAGAAGAAGAATGCTCCTAAGAAGCAAAGGGAAAGATCCAAGAATCCTCCTTCTTGCAAGTTGTGTAAGAAAGATGGACATTGGTTGAAAGATTGCAAGTATCACATTAAGAACCTCTTGCAATCTGAAGTATCAGAAAAACCTGTAGAAGCTAAATCTAACTCTGAAGGACCCAATAAGGATTGGGTACCTGTCACTAATTGATTGTGTTGCAGGTTGCTCTGAGTGCTCCATCAATGTCAAAGCTGTGGTACATTGACAGTGGGTGCTCAAGGCATATGACAGGTGATGAAAAGGCATTCATCACATTTGTACCTAAAAGAGGTGGTAAAGTCAGCTTTGGAGATGCTCAGAAAGGAAGAATTCTTGGTTCTGGATCCATTGGAACCAATCCTCCGATCGAAGATGTCTCCCTAGTCAGAGGCCTGAAGTTCAATCTCCTGAGTGTTGCACAACTGTGTGATAAAGGTAGAGATGTTGTCTTCAGCTCCTCTGGATGTAAAATCTTGGACAGTAAGTCAAGGGAAGTTATTCTAACTGCTCCTAGAGTTGAAAATGTTTTCATGCTGAATCTTGAGAATCTTTGCAAAAATATATGCTTAATGTCCAAAGAGGATACCTCCTGGCTCTGGCATAGAAGACTTGCTCATGTTAGCATGGATCTTCTGGCCAAAGTAGCTAGATATCAATTGGTTGAGGGTCTGCCTGAAATTAGTTTTAAAAAGAACCATTTATGCAATGCTTGCCAATCTGGTAAACAATCCAGAAGCTCTTTTAAAACTAAGAAAGTCATTTCAACTAAAAGACCTTTGGAATTACTTCATATGGATCTTTTTGGCCCTGTTCAACCAATGAGCATGGGTGGAAAGAAGTATGCCTTTGTCATTGTAGATGACTATTCAAGATTCACTTGGGTCATCTTGCTGTCTAGCAAAGATGAGTCACTTGGATGCTTCTCAGTTCTGATTAAGAAACTTGAGAATGAAAGGAATGAAAAGGTTGTCCATATCAGAAGTGATAATGGTGGAGAATTCAAGAATTTTAAGTTTGAAGAATTCTGTGAAATCAAAGGCATTGATCATAACTTCTCTGCTCCCAGAACTCCTCAACAAAATGGGGTAGTTGAAAGGAAGAATAGAACTCTGGTTGAAATAGCCAGAACCATGATCAATGAAAGAAGGCTTCCAAAGTACTTTTGGGGAGAAGCTGTTAACACAGCTTGTTATGTTCTGAATAGAGTGCTAATCAGAAGCATTCTGAACAAGACCCCTTATGAACTCTGGAAAGGTCGAAAGCCTAAAATAGGTTATTTCAGAACCTTTGGTTGTAAGTGCTATGTTTTGAATACAAAAGAATATCTTTCAAAGTTTGATTCAAAGGCAGATGAGGCCATTTTTCTTGGTTACTCAACACATAGTAAAGCATATAGGGTTTTTAATAAGAGGACTCAAACTTTAGATGAATCCATTCATGTAAAGTTTGATGAGACTAACCCTGCAGATAGTAAAGCCTCTGAAGAAGATGAAGTTCAAGCTCCTGAAATATCATCTCCTTCTGTTGAAGATGTTATTCCTAAAGCTGCTGAAGTTGATTCTCCTGTTGAACATGTTCCAGAAGAACATCCAACTACAGAAGATAACTCTCTTCCAGAAGATGCTCCTATATATGATTCAACAAATGATGAACAGGTTTCAGAAGACTCATTGGATTTACCAAGAGAAGTTAGAGCTCATAGGAATCATTCCTTAGAGAACATCATTGACTCTGTTCATAATCCTGTCATGACCAGAGCTCAGCTCAGAAGATATATGGGGAATGTGGCTTTTGTGTCACTTCTGGAACCCAAGGACTTCTATGAAGCAGCTGATGATGACTCCTGGTTAATGGCAATGCAAGAAGAACTTGACCAGTTCAAAAGGTCAGAAGTTTGGATTTTAGTTCCCAGACCTAACAACAAGAAGGTTGTTGGTACAAGATGGGTTCTGAAAAACAAGCTTGATGAATTTGGAAATGTTGTGAGGAACAAGGCTAGACTTGTTGCTCAAGGTTACAGTCAGCAAGAAGGCATAGACTATGGTGAAACTTTTGCTCCTGTTGCAAGATTAGAAGCCATTAGAATCTTATGTGCTTTTGCATCATACAAAGGTTTCAAGCTTTTTCAAATGGATGTGAAAAGTGCATTCCTGAATGGTTACATTGATGAGGAAGTCTATGTGTCTCAACCTCCTGGTTTTGAAGATCCTAAGTTTCCTGATCATGTGTACAAGCTAAAGAAAGCCTTGTATGGACTGAAACAAGCTCCCAGAGCTTGGTATGAGAGACTGACAAAGTTCCTTCTGTCTAAGGGATTTGTCAGAGGCTGTGTTGATACAACTCTGTTCACTCTGAAGAAGAACAAGGATATCCTTATAGCTCAGGTATATGTTGATGATATTATATTTGGTGCTACTAATGAATCTTTGTGCAGAGAGTTCAGTGACCACATGAAGGCTGAGTTTGAGATGTCTATGATGGGAGAATTAACCTTCTTCTTAGGACTTCAGATCAAGCAAAGTAATGATGGTGTGTTTATCAATCAAGCCAAGTACACTAGAGAAGTGCTGAAGAAATTTGGCATGATGGACTCTAATGCTGTTGATATTCCAATGGATGTCAGCAAAGACATTGATGATGAAGAAAAAGCTGGTAAACCTGTAGATATAAAAACCTACAGAGGTATGATTGGTTCTCTTTTATATCTAACAGCCAGCAGGCCAGATATACATTTTGCTGTGTGTTTTTGTGCTAGATATCAGTCTAAACCAAGAGAGATTCATGATGTTGCTGTCAAAAGAATTCTCAGATATCTTAAAGGCACACCAGAAGCTGGTTTGTGGTATCCCTGTAGTTCTGATTTCACTCCTATAGGATACACAGACTCTGACTATGGTAGAGATAAATTGAAAAGGGTCAGCACTTCTGGTGGTTGTCATTTTCTGGGGGAGTGCCTAGTCTCCTGGCATAGCAAGAAGCAAACCTCTGTGGCCCTCTCAACTGCTGAAGCTGAGTATGTTGCTGCTGGAAGTTGTGTTTCTCAGATGCTCTGGATAAAGCAACAAATTGCTGACTATGGAGTCATCCCTGGAACAATTACAATCTACTGTGATAACAAGAGTGCTATTGATCTTTCAAAGAATCCTATTCAGCACAGCAGGATGAAGCATGTTCATATTAGGCATCACTTTCTGAGAGATCATGTTCTGAAGAAGGATATTATCATTACTCATGTTCCCTCTGAAGAAAACCTTGCTGACATGTTTACTAAGCCTCTGGCTGGTATGGCTTTCAGCAACTTACGAGAAGGCATTGGTATGACTTATCCCCTTCAATAACTTAGAATTATTGTCTCTGAGTATCTTAAGTGTTTGATTGTTTAAGATAATTTAGTTATAATAAATTCTAATCATGATTTGACTTGAAAGCATGCGTTATCTACTGCTTATTACGGCGCTGTTCTGTGGTTAACGGTTATCTGTTCCCTTTTAAACGGTGTGAAGTTACTTTTTGAATTGGAACGGTTTCTGTGTTTGGGTATAAATAGGGGTTTTCCATACTTAGAAGTTTTTTACTTTCACTCTCTTTGCCATTAGAATTTCCATAGCTTTTTCTGTGTTCTTATATTTCTCAGAAATCTTAACCTAATTTCTCATTTTCTCAAATGGCTCAAGAAATCACTGTCACTCACATCTTTTCCGATGATGCACGAAAGAAAGTTAGTCAATCTAGGGTTTTTCCCTCTAGATTTCTAGATGACGAAGTCAAATCGACTGAACCTATCTCTCTTTGGCTTAGTGCTCAAAATTGGAATTCTTTCGTATCTCTCGAAGAATTCATCTACCCTAACTTAGTTACAGAATTTTATAAGAACCTCCATTTCTTTTCTAATGAGGAGGATGTGCTTCATTCTGTGGTCGGGGATGTTGAAATCGAAGTCAGCAGGGCTTCCATTTCTCAAGTGATAGGAATTGATGATGAAGGAATCATCATTGGAGATGATGGTTCAGCAGAAGGATTTTCAGAAGCCAACTGGGCTAGGCCAGATCTAAGTGCCAAGGAAACTTATGCCACCTGGTTGAGTCAGCACCAGAGATGGGCACATTATTTGACTACGAATGTCTTTCTTCCGAAGGCTGGAGGAGTCAACTGTGTTTCCAACAGAGAAAGGGTTTTTATGTGGCATCTGGTCAACCAGAAGAAGATAAATTTGCCTGCCATGCTGATAAGGCAGATGAAGAATGTAACTACTGTGAGTGCATTAGCTTATGGCTCACTCCTGACAAGGTTGTTTGAGGCAGCCTCTGTTGTTATGTCAGGAGAAGGTGTTACTAGTAGGAGTACGGTTCTGAAGATGCATACCTTCAGAAACCTCAGTTTTGATGTTACTCCAAAGAAGAATGAGAAGGGCTCCTCTGTGAGTATTGCTCAGAAGGAGATTATGGATGCAACGGTTCAGAAAGGAAAGAATGCTGCCAAGAAGGGCAAGGGAAAGAAAGGATCAAGCAAGTTGGTCCTGAATGTTGAGAAGGTTGCTGTCTCAGAACCTCTTCCCACGTTGGTTCAAACAAAAATCAATGTTGAACCTTCTGGCAAGATTGTTGCTGAGAAGCCAAAGGATGTCCTTGAGAAAGAAGCTCATGATGCTGAGGAAGCACGCCTTGCTGAGAAAGAGAAGGCTGCTGAAGCTGAAAAAGTTGCAAGAGTTGTGGCTCTTGCTGAAGAGAAAAGGAAGAAGAAAGAAGCTGAAGATAAGTTAGCTGCTGAGCGTGAAATCGCTGCAAAGGCTAAGGCTGATGCAAAACTTTTGAAAAGTGCTGCTAATCTGGAGGGTGCTGAGTTCTCCAAGGTAGGTGAGACTTCAGAGGAAGAGGATAATGTTGCTCTATCCTCTCGAATTGCTGAGACTGTCACTCTCACTACCAGAATTGGAAAGAAGGCTGTGGCAAAACGAAGGGTTCTGAGAAAGAAGGACTTCGTTATTGCTCCGAGTGCTGATTTGGAGGATCCTGCTGCTCAGGAACCAGAAATTGCTGATAAAGGGCTGTCAGAGACTTCTGATGAAGAGGATGTTGAAGCTCCTCTGATTGAAGAGCTATCTGAGGTAAGTGAACCAGAAGATGAAGAGGTTCTTGAAGGGGCTAAACATTTTGTTGAGAATGTTGACAATGAAAACTTCATTGACAATGTTCTTCTGAATCAAGGACGAAACCCTGGTGAAAGGGATGCCTCTGAAACGCTGTTCAGGATGGCTCATTTATATGCTGAGCCGATCTCAACTTTTGATCCTAATGCCTCTGAACAGGTTATCTCATCTCCTGTTTTTACTCCTCATCCATCTCCTTCACTTCCTTCTGTCACAGAAGTAAGTGAATCTCAGAATTCCATTCCTCTGACAACTTCAACATCTGAAGTTGTCCCTCCTCCATCTACTCTTCCTTCTGGATCCTATTCAGAAGTGAATCTGTCCTCTGGACCAATTTTCACAGACTCCATTTCTACTTCCACTACTTCCTCTTTATCATCTTCTGCCGTTTTTCCATCAATTGGAATTACTGCTCCTTCCCTTTCCATACCTCTGTCAATACCTTTTTCAATACCTTCATCTTTACCTTCCTGTACAAATTCTTTTTCCTCCTCCTCTCCACAAACTTTCTCCTCTCCTCAAACTTCTGTCCCTCCTCTTTCAACCTCTGGACATACACCTCCTGTGTGTGATCCCTTAACTACCTCCTCCACTCCTTCAGGTTTTGCTGGATTGTCATCCAATTATGACTTTCTACGCAAACACTTGAATCGTGAAGATCTGGATAACAGATTTGGAAGTTTTGGCTTCATGGGCAGAGCTTCTGGTATTTCCGAAGCTGGAGGTGCCCCAAGTGTTGAAGAGTTGAGAAGAATGGGTCAGAGTGGCTCAGATGACCTGCTGAATAGGTTTGCTGGTATAGGACAAAGGAGCTCTGCTGCTGACATGTATGCTCAGGGCATTGTGCTGCAAGAATTACATTCTCTGAAAGCTCAGAACCTGCAGCTCATGACCATGCTCCAAATGCAGGATCCTTCTGTGTATATACGCAACCTTTCTACACTTCATCTAGCCACTTATGATGAGCTGTATAAATTGAGGGAATTAGCTCTGACCCTTCCCTCTCTGGATAATATTGCTCTTGCTTCTTCTCTGAAGGTCAATGAAAATTTGGAAATATTGACAGAAGAAGTCAAGGAAGCAAACGAGCATTATGAGGCTCATGAGAAGATGCTTCCTAGTAAGATTGAAGACCTGCAAAGTACTGCAAATCACATTTTGAGAGAAGTGAAATCTTCTGCTCAAGGTTCTTCATCTTCAGGAGCTGCCAAGATTGTATATGACATCACTCCTGATCTCAACAACCGACTCTCCAACATTGAGTCTGCTGTATCTGCTCAGAATGCACAGATTGCTGAGCTCACTGAACTCCTGAAAGTTATGCATAATCAAGCTCGTGAACAAGAGAAGACTCTTCACAATTGTTATAGGTTTGTTCGAGGACAGACTTATCTTCAGAATGAGCATCTCACGGCTGCTGTATATGCTAACAACAGGTTAATCAAGCTCCTTCTGGAAGATGTTCAGAAACAGAGACCTATGTCTGGTCAAACCTTCGATCATATGAAGACCATTGATGATGACTTCAGAAGAAGAATGGATTTGATCAATACTGTGCGACCAACTCATGTGCAATATCAGACTGCTCTGAATGTTCAACAAAAATTGAAGTCTCAGGGAGCTCTTGGTGTTGCTATTGGTTCTGGTCAAACGGGGGAGAAGTCTGGTCAGAAGAGATCAAGTGCTGCTGGAGGTTCCAGTCTTGTTCCTCCTCCTCAGAAGAAATCTAGGAACTTGTAATCGTTTAGGACTTAAGCTTCTTAGCTAGGTTCTGGGTTGGGTAGTCTATGTCTTAGGACTTTTTTCTGCTCCTCTGATTATCTTGTTTCCTATGTTATCTTCTAAATGATCATATATACACTGAATCTTTTCTATACTGTCTTGCATATCTGACTTCTTAATGTTTGCTTATGTTTCTTTTTATCTCAGTAAATTACACTTCATTTTATCTAACAACTTGATCTTAAGTCTTATTAAGTTTATACAGATAACTGAAGTTCACCATTTACACTAAAATGGGGGAGTTAATTTACTCAGAAGTAATGAAATATTTGCATCAGGAAGTCACTCTCTAATCCTCATGTTTCTCTCTTACCTTCTGACCACGGTTTGTCCATAACCAAAATGGGGGAGAATGATGAACCCTAAGTGTTTTGGTTATGTCCAAACATTTCAGAAGATGAAAATTGAAATTAACTTATATACTTTTCAATATTGACTAACAATTTTTTTGATTAAGTATAAGTGTTCTCAGCAGATGCTGAATGAAGAATTCCTGCTTGCCTATTGAACTCAGAAGATTAAAAAGCTGAAGACTGAAGCACTTTTTCAGAAGCTGGATGAACCGCTCTGAAGTCTTGATTGTCTGCCTAAAGCTTTTATCAGAAGTTCTCTTTTGCAAACAGAAGACTAAGGTTGTTTTAGTTCAGAAGCGCTAAGAAGGAAAACGGACATCAGAAGTTCGTTATCACGGGTTTGGTTAAGCATTTAATGCTTTGTCAGTTGCATTTAATGCAAGGCGCCAAAAGTTCAAAAAGCTGTTTGAAGGACGCGCCTGTTCACAACAAACAAAACCTGCTTTCTTATCGTTTCCCTCTAAATCAATCTTCAAGTTCAATCAACTCCATCACCTTTATCTTAAATCCCATACCGGATTAGGTTAAAGTACAAAGTTGACAGAGTTGAGTGTTTTAAGACCGTTTGAAGAAGTTGACAAGATTAACGGCTACTTTCATCCTTGTCATTCTTGAAGATTCAAATATCCTCAACGGTTATCTACTCAACACTATAAATAGTAGCAAAGCTCCACTGCATCAACTACGTGTGTGAGCATAGAGCAAAAATCTCAACGCACTGTTATATTCAAGAAAACAGAGCACACTTTCCATTCTCAATCTTTTCTTAGCTTAGACTTTGTAATTGTGAGAGAGTGAAGAAAAACAAGTTCATAATAGAAATCTTGTAAACTGAGATCGGTTGTGATCTTCAGTTAGATTTAAAAGAGAGAAATCTAGTTGAGATTTGAGTTGGGTGAGAAATCCAGAAAACAGAGTATTGTTGTTCTGGTGAAAATCCTTTAACTCATTTTAGGCTAGTCAGAACTAAGTGAGAAATTAGCTTAAGTTCTGTTGATGTAAAGGAGCTTCTGAACTTGCCATAAAAGTTCTGAATAGTGGATTTATAAAATCTCTGGAGGCTGCGACCTCAGAGGACAAGACGTAGTCACAGGAATTCTGTGGCGAACTTGGATAAATTGAACTGTTCATCAGGACCTCCTGAATCTCTTTCTCCCTTCCTTATACTTGTTAATTGCTTCTGTGTACTTGTATCATATTTAGTGCTGAAACAGATTTCCTCTTAAAAATCACAAGTCTGTGTTCATAAGACTGTCCAGAAGTTCTCAACTCAGAACTTCTGTTGCTGAAAAGATAGAACCTGTCTTAAAGCAGATTATCCCTCAGAGGCTACTTCAATAAGCTTGCCTCTGACTCTGAGGATTATTGACTCTGAAAATTGAGTTTTCATTAAAAGTTTGAAAATATCAGTTTTCGTTTGAAACACCTATTCACCCCCCTCTAGGTGATTCTGATCTTGTTAGGGCCAACATGTTATACATGTTAGTCAGGGTATTGGGACATGCAAAATTAGAGCTAGAGTTAAGGTTTTGTCCGACGCATCATAAAAACGTGTTAAAATTCAGTCCGGGTCCCCGAGGCACCCTAGAATCCGGCCCGAAAAACCCAGAATTTAAACGACCCATCATTTGTTATACGTTTTAGTCGTGGTATTGGGCATCCAAAAATCTGAGCTCGAGTTAAAGTTTTGTCCGACGCATCATAAAAACGTGTTAAAATTCAGTCGTGGTCCCCGAGGCACCCTAGAATCCGGCCCGAAAAACCCAAAATTTATACAACCCATCATTTGTTACACGTGTTAGTCGTGGTATTGGGCATCCAAAAATCTGAGCTCGAGTTAAAGTTTTGTCCGATGCATCATAAAAACGTGTTAAAATTCAGTCCCGGTCCCCGAGGCACCCTAGAATCCGGCCTGAAAAACCCAAAATTTAAACGACCCACCATTTGTTATACGTGTTAGTTGGGGTATTGGGACATCAAAAATCTGAGCTCGAGTTAAAGTTTTGTCCGACGCAACAAAAAACACTAGTTAAATTTCTGCCTGGGTTCCCGAGGCAGCCTAGTATTTGCCCCGAAAAACCTAAAATTCAAACGATCCATCTTTTGTTATACGTGTTAGTCGGGGTATTGGGACATCCAAAATCACAGCTTGAGTTAAGGTTTTGTCCGACACATCATAAAAACGTGTTAAAATTCAGTCCCGGTCCCCGAGGCACCCTAGAATCCGGCCCGAAAAAACCCAAAATTTATACAACCCATCATTTGTTACACGTGTTAGTCGTGGTATTGGGCATCCAAAAATCTGAGCTCGAGTTAAAGTTTTGTCCGATGCATCATAAAAACGTGTTAAAATTCAGTCCCGGTCCCCGAGGCACCCTAGAATCCGGCCTGAAAAACCCAAAATTTAAACGACCCACCATTTGTTATACGTGTTAGTTGGGGTATTGGGACATCAAAAATCTGAGCTCGAGTTAACGTTTTGTCCAACGCAACAAAAAACACTTGTTAAATTTCTGCCTTAGTTCCCGAGGCAGCCTAGTATTTGGCCCGAAAAACCAAAAATTCAAACGATCCATCTTTTGATATACGTGTTGGTCGGGGTATTGGGACATGCAAAATTAGAGCTAGAGTTAACGTTTTGTCCGACGCATCATAAAAACGTGTTAAAATTCAGTCCCGGTCCCCGAGGCACTCTAGAATCCGGCCCGAAAAACCCAAAATTTAAACGACCCACCATTTGTTATACGTGTTAATTGGGGTATTGGGACATCAAAAATCTGAGCTCGAGTTAAAGTTTTGTCCGACGCACCAAAAAACTCTTGTTAAATTTCTGCCCCGGTTCGTGAGGCAGCCTAGTATTTGGCCCGAAAAACCCAAAATTCAAACGATCCATCTTTTGTTATACGTGTTAGTCGGGGTATTGGGACATGCAAAATTTGAGCTAGAGTTAACGTTTTGTCCGACGCATCATAAAAACGTGTTAAAATTCAGTCCGGGTCCCCGAGGCACCCTAGAATGCGGCCCGAAAAACCCAAAATTTAAACGACCCATCGTTTGTTATACGTGTTAGTCGTGGTATTGGGCATCCAAAAATCTGAGCTCGAGTTAAAGTTTTGTCCGACGCATCATAAAAACGTGTTAAAATTCAGTCCCGGTCCCCGAGGCACCTTAGAATCCGGCTCGAAAAACCCAAAATTTAAACGACCCACCATTTGTTATACGTGTTAGTTGGGGTATTGGGACATCAAAAATCTGAGCTCGAGTTAAAGTTTTGTCCGACGCAACAAAAAACACTTGTTAAATTTCTGCCCCGGTTCCCGGGGCAGCCTAGTATTTGGACCGAAAAACCTAAAATTCAAACGATCCATCTTTTGTTATACGTGTTAGTCGGGGTATTGGGACATCCAAAATTAGAGCTTGAGTTAAGGTTTTGTCCGACGCATCGTAAAAACGTGTTAAAATTCAATCCCGGTCCCCGAGGCACCCTAGAATCCGGCCCGAAAAACCCAAAATTTATACAACCCATCATTTGTTACACGTGTAAGTCGTGGTATTGGGCATCCAAAAATCTGAGCTCGAGTTAAAGTTTTGTCCGATGCATCATAAAAACGTGTTAAAATACAGTCCCGGTCCCCGAGGCCACCTAGAATCCGGCCCGAAAAACCCAAAATTTAAACGACTCACCATTTGTTATACGTGTTAGTTGGCGTATTGGGACATCAAAAATCTGAGCTCGAGTAAAAGTTGTGTCCGACGCATCAAAAAACACTTGTTAAATTTCTGCCCCGTTTCCCGTGGCAGCCTAGTATTTGGCCCGAAAAACCCAGAATTCAAACGATCCATCTTTTGTTATACGTGTTAGTCGGGGTATTGGGACATCCAAAATTAGAGCTTGAGTTAAGGTTTTGTCGGACGCATCATAAAAACGTGTTAAAATTCAATCCCGGTCCCCGAGACACCCTAGAATCCGGCCCAAAAAACCCAAAATTTAAACGACCCATCATTTGTTATACTTGTTAGTCGTGGTATTGGGCATCCAAAAATCTGAGCTCGAATTAAAGATTTGTCCGACGCATCATAAAAACGTGTTAAAATTCAGTCCCGGTCCCCGAGGCACCCTAGAATCCGGCCCGAAAAACCCAAAATTTAAACGACCCATCGTTTTATATACGTGTTAGTTGGGGTATTGGGACATCAAAAATCTGAGCTCGAGTTAAAGTTTTGTCCGACGCATCAAAAAAACGTGTTAAAATTCAGTCCGGTCCCCGAGGCACCTTAGAATCCGGCCCGAAAAACCCAAAATTTATACAACCCATCATTTGTTACACGTGTTAGTCGTGGTATTGGGCATCCAAAAATCTGAGCTCGAGTTAAAGTTTTGTCCGACGCATCATAAAAACGTGTTAAAATTCAGTCATGGTCCATGAAGCACCCTAGAATCCGGCCCGAAAAACCCAAAATTTATACAACCCATCATTTGTTACACGTGTTAGTCGTGGTATTGGGCATCCAAAAATCTGAGCTCGAATTAAAGTTTTGTTCGATGCATCATAAAAACGTGTTAAAATTCAGTCCCGGTCCCCGAGGCACCCTAGAATCCGGCCCAAAAACCCAAAATTTATACAACCCATCATTTGTTACACGTGTTAGTCGTGGTATTGGGCATCCAAAAATCTGAGCTCGAGTTAAAGTTTTGTCCGACGCATCATAAAAACGTGTAAAAATTCAGTCCCGGTCCTCGAGGCACCCTAGATTCCGGCCCGAAAAACCCAAAATTTAAACGACCCACCATTTGTTATAGGTGTTAGTTTGGGTATTGGGACATCAAAAATCTGAGCTCGAGTTAAAGTTTTGTCCGACGCATCAAAAAACACTTGTTAAATTTCTGCCCCGGTTCCCGGGGCAGCCTAGTATTTTGCTCGAAAAACCCAAAATTCAAACGATCCATCTTTTGTTATACGTGTTAGTCGGGGTATTGGGACATCCAAAATCAGAGCTTGAGTTAAGGTTTTGTCCGACGCATCATAAAAACGTGTTAAAATTCAGTCCCGGTCCTGGAGGGACCCTAGAATCCGGCCTGAAAAACCCAAAATTTAAAGGACCCACCATTTGTTATACGTGTTAGATGGGGTATTGGGACATCAAAAATCTGAGCTCGAGTTAAAGTTTTCTCCGACGCAACAAAAAAACGTGTTAAAATTCAGTCCCGGTCCCGGAGGCACCCTAGAATCCGGCCTGAAAAACCCAAAATTTAAACGACCCACCATTTGTTATACGTGTTAGATGGGGTATTGGGACATCAAAAATCTGAGCTCGAGTTAAAGTTTTGTCCGACGCAACAAAAAACACTTGTTAAATTTCTGTCCCGGTCCCCGAGGCACCCTAGAATCCGGCCCGAAAAACCAAAAATTTAAACGACCCATCATTTGTTATACGTGTTAGTCGTGGTATTGGGCATCCAAAAATCTGAGCTCGAGTTAAAGTTCTGTCCGACGCATCATAAAAACGTGTTAAAATTCAGTCCCGGTCCCCGAGGCACCCTAGAATCCGGCCCGAAAAACCCAAAATTTAAACGACCCATCGTTTTATATACGTGTTAGTTGGGGTATTGGGACATCAAAAATCTGAGCTCGAGTTAAAGTTTTGTCCGACGCATCAAAAAAACGTGTTAAAATTCAGTCCCGGTCCCCGAGGCACCCTAGAATCCGGCCCGAAAAACCCAAAATTTAAACGACCCATCGTTTTATATACGTGTTAGTTGGGGTATTGGGACATCAAAAATCTGAGCTCGAGTTAAAGTTTTGTCCGACGCATCATAAAAACGTGTTAAAATTCAGTCCCGGTCCATGAAGCACCCTAGAATCCGGCCCGAAAAACCCAAAATTTATACAACCCATCATTTGTTACACGTGTTAGTCGTGGTATTGGGCATCCAAAAATCTGAGCTCGAATTAAAGTTTTGTTCGATGCATCATAAAAACGTGTTAAAATTCAGTCCCGGTCCCCGAGGCACCCTAGAATCCGGCCCAAAAACCCAAAATTTATACAACCCATCATTTGTTACACGTGTTAGTCGTGGTATTGGGCATCCAAAAATCTGAGCTCGAGTTAAAGTTTTGTCCGACGCATCATAAAAACGTGTAAAAATTCAGTCCCGGTCCTCGAGGCACCCTAGATTCCGGCCCGAAAAACCCAAAATTTAAACGACCCACCATTTGTTATAGGTGTTAGTTTGGGTATTGGGACATCAAAAATCTGAGCTCGAGTTAAAGTTTTGTCCGACGCATCAAAAAACACTTGTTAAATTTCTGCCCCGGTTCCCGGGGCAGCCTAGTATTTTGCTCGAAAAACCCAAAATTCAAACGATCCATCTTTTGTTATACGTGTTAGTCGGGGTATTGGGACATCCAAAATCAGAGCTTGAGTTAAGGTTTTGTCCAACGCATCATAAAAACGTGTTAAAATTCAGTCCCGGTCCTGGAGGGACCCTAGAATCCGGCCTGAAAAACCCAAAATTTAAAGGACCCACCATTTGTTATACGTGTTAGATGGGGTATTGGGACATCAAAAATCTGAGCTCGAGTTAAAGTTTTCTCCGACGCAACAAAAAAACGTGTTAAAATTCAGTCCCGGTCCCGGAGGCACCCTAGAATCCGGCCTGAAAAACCCAAAATTTAAACGACCCACCATTTGTTATACGTGTTAGATGGGGTATTGGGACATCAAAAATCTGAGCTCGAGTTAAAGTTTTGTCCGACGCAACAAAAAACACTTGTTAAATTTCTGTCCCGGTCCCCGAGGCACCCTAGAATCCGGCCCGAAAAACCAAAAATTTAAACGACCCATCATTTGTTATACGTGTTAGTCGTGGTATTGGGCATCCAAAAATCTGAGCTCGAGTTAAAGTTCTGTCCGACGCATCATAAAAACGTGTTAAAATTCAGTCCCGGTCCCCGAGGCACCCTAGAATCCGGCCCGAAAAACCCAAAATTTAAACGACCCATCGTTTTATATACGTGTTAGTTGGGGTATTGGGACATCAAAAATCTGAGCTCGAGTTAAAGTTTTGTCCGACGCATCAAAAAAACGTGTTAAAATTCAGTCCCGGTCCCCGAGGCACCCTAGAATCCGGCCCGAAAAACCCAAAATTTATACAACCCATCATTTGTTACACGTGTTAGTCGTGGTATTGGGCATCCAAAAATCTGAGCTCGAGTTAAAGTTTTGTCCGACGCATCATAAAAACGTGTTAAAATTCAGTCCCGGTCCATGAGGCACCCTAGAATCCGGACCGAAAAACCCAAAATTTATACAACCCATCATTTGTTACACGTGTTAGTCGTGGTATTGGGCATCCAAAAATCTGAGCTCGAGTTAAAGTTTTGTTCGATGCATCATAAAAACGTGTTAAAATTCAGTCCCGGTCCCCGAGGCACCCTAGAATCCGGCCCAAAAACCCAAAATTTATACAACCCATCATTTGTTACACGTGTTAGTCGTGGTATTGGGCATCCAAAAATCTGAGCTCGAGTTAAAGTTTTGTCCGACGCATCATAAAAACGTGTAAAAATTCAGTCCCGGTCCTCGAGGCACCCTAGATTCCGGCCCGAAAAACCCAAAATTTAAACAACCCACCATTTGTTATACGTGTTAGTTTGGGTATTGGGACATCAAAAATCTGAGCTCGAGTTAAAGTTTTGTCCGACGCATCAAAAAACACTTGTTAAATTTCTGCCCCGGTTCCCGGGGCAGCCTAGTATTTTGCTCGCAAAACCCAAAATTCAAACGATCCATCTTTTGTTATACGTGTTAGTCGGGGTATTGGGACATCAAAAATCAGAGCTTGAGTTAAGGTTTTGTCCGACGCATCATAAAAACGTGTTAAAATTCAGTCCCGGTCCTGGAGGCACCCTAGAATCCGGCCTGAAAAACCCAATGTTTAAACGACCCACCATTTGTTATACGTGTTAGATGGGGTATTGGGACATCAAAAATCTGAGCTCGAGTTAAAGTTTTCTCCGACGCAACAAAAAAACGTGTTAAAATTCAGTCCCGGTCCCGGAGGCACCCTAGAATCCGGCCTGAAAAACCCAAAATTTAAACGACCCACCATTTGTTATACGTGTTAGATGGGGTATTGGGACATCAAAAATCTGAGCTCGAGTTAAAGTTTTGTCCGACGCAACAAAAAACACTTGTTAAATTTCTGCCCCGGTTCCCGGGGCAGCCTAGAATTTGGCCTGAAAAACCTAAAATTCAAACGATCCATCTTTTGTTACACGTGTTAGTCGTGGTATTGGGCATCCAAAAATCTGAGCTCGAGTTAAAGTTTTGTTGGATGCATCATAAAAACGTGTTAAAATTCAGTCCCGGTCCCCGAGGCACCCTAGAATCTGGCCCGAAAAACCCAAAAGTTATACAACCCATCATTTGTTACACATGTTAGTCGTGGTATTGGGCATCCAAAAATCTGAGCTCGAGTTAAAGTTTTGTTCGATGCATCATAAAAACGTGTTAAAATTCAGTCCCGGTCCACGAGGCACTCTGAAATCCGGCCCGAAAAACCCAAAATTTAAACGACCCACCATTTGTTATACGTGTTAATAAGGGTATTGGGACATCAAAAATCTGAGCTCGAGTAAAAGTTTTGTCCGACGCATCAGAAAACACTAGTTAAATTTCTGCCCCGTTTCCCATGGCAGCCTAGTATTTGGCCCGAAAAACCCAGAATTCAAACGATCCATCTTTTGTTATACGTGTTAGTCGGGGTATTGGGACATCCAAAATTAGAGCTTGAGTTAAGGTTTTGTCGGACGCATCATAAAAACGTGTTAAAATTCAGTCCCGGTCCCCGAGGCACCGTAGAATCCGGCCCAAAAAACCCAAAATTTAAACGACCCATCATTTGTTATACTTGTTAGTCGTGGTATTGGGCATCCAAAAATCTGAGCTCGAATTAAAGTTTTGTCCGACGCATCATAAAAACGTGTTAAAATTCAGTCCCGGTCGCCGAGGCACCCTAGAATCCGGCCCGAAAAACCCAAAATTTATACAACCCATCATTTGTTACACTTTTTAGCCGTGGTATTGGGCATCCAAAAATCTGAGCTCGAGTTAAAGTTTTGTGTGACGCATCATTAAAACGTGTTAAAATTCAGCCCCGGTCCCCGAGGCACCTTAGAATCCGGCCAGAAAAACCCAAAATTTAAACGGCCCACCATTTGTTATACGTGTTAGTTGGGGTACTGGGACATCAAAAATCTGAGCTCGAGATAAAGTTTTGTCCGACGCATCAAAAAACACTTGTTAAATTTCTACCCCGGTTCCCGTGGCAGCCTAGTATTTGGCCCGAAAAACCCAAAATTCAAACGATCCATCTTTTGTTATACGTGTTAGTCGGGGTATTGGGACTTCCAAAATTAGAGCCTGAGTTAAGGTTTTGTTTGACGCATCATAAAAACGTGTTAAAATTCAGTCCCGGTCCCCGAGGCACCCTAGAATCCGGCCTGAAAAACCCAAAATTTAAACGACCCATCATTTGTTATACGTGTTAGTCGTGGTATTGGGACATCAAAAATCTGAGCTCGAGTTAAAGTTTTGTCCGATGCATCAAAAAAACGTGTTAAAATTCAGTCCCGGTCCCCGAGGCACCCTAGAATCCGGCCCGAAAAACCCAAAATTTATACAACCCATCATTTGTTACACGTGTTAGTCGTGGTATTGGGCATCCAAAAATCTGAGCTCGAGTTAAAGTTTTGTCCGACGCATCATAAAAACGTGTTAAAATTCAGTCCCGGTCCATGAGGCACCCTTGAATCCGGCCCGAAAAACCCAAAATTTATACAACCCATCATTTGTTACACGTGTTAGTCGTGGTATTGGGCATCCAAAAATCTGAGCTCGAGTTAAAGTTTTGTTGGATGCATCATAAAAACGTGTTAAAATTCAATCCCGGTCCCCGAGGCACCCTAGAATCCGGCCCGAAAAACCCAAAATTTAAACGACCCATCATTTTATATACGTGTTAGTCGTGGTATTGGGCATCCAAAAATCTGAACTCGAGTTAAAGTTTTGTCCGACGCATTATAAAAACGTGTTGAAATTCAGTCCCGGTCCCCGAGGCACCCTAGAATCCGGACCGAAAAACCCAAAATTTAAACGACCCACCATTTGTTATACGTGTTAGTTGGGGTATTGGGACATCAAAAATCTGAGCTCGAGTTAAAGTTTTGTCCGACGCATCCTAAAACACTTGTTAAATTTCTGCCCCGGTTCCCGTGGGAGCCTAGTATTTCGCCGGAAAAACCCAAAATTCAAACGATGAATTTTTTGTTATACGTGTTAGTCGGGGTATTGGGACATCCAAAATTAGAGCTCGAGTTAAGGTTTTGTCGGACGCATCATAAAAACGTGTGAAAATTCAGTCCCGGTTCCCGAGGCACCCTAGAATCCGGCCTGAAAAACCCAAAATTTAAACGACCTATCATTTGTTATACGTGTTAGTCGAGGTATTGGGCATCCAAAAATCTGAGCTCGAGTTAAAGTTTTGTCCGACGCATCATAAAAACGTGTTAAAATGGAGTCCCCGTCCCCGAGGCACCCTAGAATCCGGCCCGAAAAACCCAAAATTTATACAACCCATCATTTGTTACACATGTTAGTCGTGGTATTGGGCATCCAAAAATCTGAGCTCGAGTTAAAGTTTTGTCCGACGCATCATAAAAACGTGTTAAAATTCAGTCCCGGTCCCCGAGGCACTCTCCAATCCGGCCCGAAAAACCCAAAATTTAAACGACCCACCATTTGTTATACGTGTTAGTTGGGGTATTGGGACATCAAAAATCTGAGCTCGAGTTAAAGTTTTTTCCGACGCATCCTAAAACACTTGTTAAATTTCATCCCCGGTTCCCGTGGGAGCATAGTATTTGGCCTGAAAAACCTAAAATTCAAACGATCAATTGTTTGTTATACGTGTTAGTCGGGGTATTGGGACATCTAAAATTAGAGCTTGAGTTAAGGTTTTGTCCGACGCATCATAAAAACGTGTTAAAATTCAGTCCCGGTCCCCGAGGCACCCTTGAATCCGGCCCGAAAAACCCAAAATTTAAACGACCCACCATTTGTTATACGTGTTAGTTGGGGTATTGGGACATCAAAAATCTGAGCTCGAGTTAAAGTTTTGTCCGACACATCAAAAAACACTTGTTAAATTTCTGACCCGGTTCCCGTGGCAGCCTAGTATTTGGCCCGAAAAACCCAAAATTCAAACGATCCATCTTTTGTTATACGTGTTAGTCGGGGTATTGGGACTTCCAAAATTAGAGCCTGAGTTAAGGTTTTGTTTGACGCATCATAAAAACGTGTTAAAATTCAGTCCCGGTCCCCGAGGCACCCTAGAATCCGGCCTGAAAAACCCAAAATTTAAACGACCCATCATTTGTTATACGTGTTAGTCGTGGTATTGGGACATCAAAAATCTGAGCTCGAGTTAAAGTTTTGTCCGATGCATCAAAAAAACGTGTTAAAATTCAGTCCCGGTCCCCGAGGCACCCTAGAATCCGGCCCGAAAAACCCAAAATTTATACAACCCATCATTTGTTACACGTGTTAGTCGTGGTATTGGGCATCCAAAAATCTGAGCTCGAGTTAAAGTTTTGTCCGACGCATCATAAAAACGTGTTAAAATTCAGTCCCGGTCCATGAGGCACCCTAGAATACGGCCCGAAAAACCCAAAATTTATACAACCCATCATTTGTTACACGTGTTAGTCGTGGTATTGGGCATCCAAAAATCTGAGCTCGAGTTAAAGTTTTGTTGGATGCATCATAAAAACGTGTTAAAATTCAATCCCGGTCCCCGAGGCACCCTAGAATCCGGCCCGAAAAACCCAAAATTTAAACGACCCATCATTTTATATACGTGTTAGTCGTGGTATTGGGCATCCAAAAATCTGAACTCGAGTTAAAGTTTTGTCCGACGCATTATAAAAACGTGTTGAAATTCAGTCCCGGTCCCCGAGGCACCCTAGAATCCGGACCGAAAAACCCAAAATTTAAACGACCCACCATTTGTTATACGTGTTAGTTGGGGTATTGGGACATCAAAAATCTGAGCTCGAGTTAAAGTTTTGTCCGACGCATCCTAAAACACTTGTTAAATTTCTGCCCCGGTTCCCGTGGGAGCCTAGTATTTCGCCGGAAAAACCCAAAATTCAAACGATGAATTTTTTGTTATACGTGTTAGTCGGGGTATTGGGACATCCAAAATTAGAGCTCGAGTTAAGGTTTTGTCGGACGCATCATAAAAACGTGTGAAAATTCAGTCCCGGTTCCCGAGGCACCCTAGAATCCGGCCTGAAAAACCCAAAATTTAAACGACCTATCATTTGTTATACGTGTTAGTCGAGGTATTGGGCATGCAAAAATCTGAGCTCGAGTTAAAGTTTTGTCCGACGCATCATAAAAACGTGTTAAAATGGAGTCCCCGTCCCCGAGGCACCCTAGAATCCGGCCCGAAAAACCCAAAATTTATACAACCCATCATTTGTTACACATGTTAGTCGTGGTATTGGGCATCCAAAAATCTGAGCTCGAGTTAAAGTTTTGTCCGACGCATCATAAAAACGTGTTAAAATTCAGTCCCGGTCCCCGAGGCACTCTCCAATCCGGCCCGAAAAACCCAAAATTTAAACGACCCACCATTTGTTATACGTGTTAGTTGGGGTATTGGGACATCAAAAATCTGAGCTCGAGTTAAAGTTTTTTCCGACGCATCCTAAAACACTTGTTAAATTTCATCCCCGGTTCCCGTGGGAGCATAGTATTTGGCCTGAAAAACCTAAAATTCAAACGATCAATTGTTTGTTATACGTGTTAGTCGGGGTATTGGGACATCTAAAATTAGAGCTTGAGTTAAGGTTTTGTCCGACGCATCATAAAAACGTGTTAAAATTCAGTCCCGGTCCCCGAGGCACCCTTGAATCCGGCCCGAAAAACCCAAAATTTAAACGACCCACCATTTGTTATACGTGTTAGTTGGGGTATTGGGACATCAAAAATCTGAGCTCGAGTTAAAGTTTTGTCCGACACATCAAAAAACACTTGTTAAATTTCTGACCCGGTTCCCGTGGCAGCCTAGTATTTGGCCCGAAAAAACCCAAAATTCAAACGATCCATTTTTTGTTATACGTGTTAGTCGGGGTATTGGGACATCCAAAATTAGAGCTTGAGTTAAGGTTTTGTCCGACGCATCATAAAAGCGTGTTAAAATTCAGTCCCGGTCCCCGTGGCACCCTAGAATCCGGCCCCAAAAACCCAAAATTTAAACGACCCATCATTTCTTATACGTGTTAGTCGTTGTATTGGGCATCCAAAAATCTAAGCTCAAGTTAAAGTTTTGTCCGAGGCATGATAAAAACGTGTTAAAATTCAGTCTCGATCCCCGAGGCACCCAAGAATCTGGCCCGAAAAACCCAAAATTTATACAACCCATCATTTGTTACACGTTTTAGTAGTGGTATTGGGCATCAAAAAATCTGAGCTCGAGTTAAAGTTTTGTCCGATGCATCATAAAAACGTGTTAAAATTCAGTCCCGGTCCCCGAGGCACACTAGAATCCGGCCCGAAAAAACCAAAATTTAAACGACCCACCATTTGTTGTACGTGTTAGTTGGGGTATTGGGACATCAAAAATCTGAGCTCGAGTTAAAGTTTTGTCCGACGCATCATAAAAACGTGTTAAAATTCAGTCCCGGTCCCCGAGGCACCCTAGAATCCGGCCCGAAAAACCCAAAATTTAAACGACCCACCATTTGTTATACGTGTTAGTTGGGGTATTGGGACATCAAAAATCTGAGCTCGAGTTAAAGTTTTGTCCGACGCATCAAAAAACGCTTGTTAAATTTCTGCCCCGGTTCCCGTGGCAGCCTAGTATTTGGCCCGAAAAACCCAAAATTCAAACGATCCATCTTTTGTTATACGTGTTAGTCGGGGTATTGGGACATCAAAAATTAGAGCTTGAGTTAAGGTTTTGTCCGACGCATCATAAAAACGTGTTAAAATTCAGTCCCGGTCCCCGAGGCACCCTAGAATCCGGCCCGAAAAACCCAACATTTAAACGACCCATCATTTGTTATACCTGTTAGTCGTGGTATTGGGCATCCAAAAATCTGAGCTCGAGTTTAAGTTTTGTCCGACGCATCATAAAAACGTGTTAAAATTCAGTCCCGGTCCCCGAGGCACCCTAGAATCCGGCCCGAAAGACCCAAAATTTTTACAACCCATCATTTGTTACACGTGTTAGTCGTGGTATTGGGCATCCAAAAATCTGAACTCGAGTTAAAGTTTTGTCCGATGCATCATAAAAACGTGTTAAAATTCAGTCCCGGTCCCCGAGGCACCCTAGAATACGGCCCGAATAACCCAAAATTTAAACGACCCACCATTTGTTATACGTGTTAGTTGGGGTATTGGGACATCAAAAATCTGAGCTCGAGTTAAAGTTTTGACCGACGCATCAAAAAACACTTGTTAAATTTCTGCCCCGGTTCCCGTGGCAGCCTAGTATTTGGCCCGAAAAACCCAAATTTCAAACGATCCATCTTCTCTTATACGTGTTAGTCGGGCTATTGGGACATCCAAAATTAGAGCTTGAGTTAAGGTTTTGTCCGACGCATCATAAAAACGTGTTAAAATTCAGTCCCGGTCCCCGAGGCACCCTAGAATACGGCCCGTAAAACCCAAAATTTAAACGACCCATCATTTGTTATACGTGTTAGTCTAGGTATTGGGCATCCAAAATTTGAGCTCGAGTTAAAGTTTTGTCCGACGCATCATAAAAACGTGTTAAAATTAAGTCCCGGTCCCCGAGACACCCTAGAATACGGCCCGAAAAACCCAAAATTTATACAACCCATCATTTGTTACACGTGTTAGTCGTGGTATTGGGCATCCAAAAATCTGAGCTCGAGTTAAAGTTTTGTCCGACGCATCATAAAAACGTGTTAAAATTCAGTCCCGGTCCCCGAGGCACCCTAGAATCCGGCCCGAAAAACCCAAAATTTATACAACCCATCATTTGTTACACGTGTTAGTCGTGGTATTGGGCATCCAAAAATCTGAGCTCGAGTTAAAGTTTTGTCCGATGCATCATAAAAACGTGTTAAAATTCAGTCCCGGTCCCCGAGGCACCCTAGAATACGGCCCGAATAACCCAAAATTTAAACGACCCACCATTTGTTATACGTGTTAGTTGGGGTATTGGGACATCAAAAATCTGAGCTCGAGTTAAAGTTTTGACCGACGCATCAAAAAACATTTGGTAAATTTCTGCCCCGGTTCCCGTGGCAGCCTAGTATTTGGCCTGAATAACCCAAATTTCAAACGATCCATCTTCTCTTATACGTGTTTGTCGGGGTATTGGGACATCCAAAATTAGAGCTTGAGTTAACGTTTTGTCCGACGCATCATAAAAACGTGTTAAAATTCAGTCCCGGTCCCCGAGGCACCCTAGAATACGGCCCGAAAAACCCAAAATTTAAACGACCCACCATTTGTTATACGTGTTAGTTGGGGTATTGGGACATCAAAAATCTGAGCTCGAGTTAAAGTTTTGACCGACGCATCAAAAAACATTTGTTAAATTTCTGCCCCGGTTCCCGTGGCAGCCTAGTATTTGGCCCGAAAAACCCAAATTTCAAACGATCCATCTTCTCTTATACGTGTTAGTCGGAGTATTGGGACATCCAAAATTAGAGCTTGAGTTAAGGTTTTGTCCGACGCATCATAAAAACGTGTTAAAATTCAGTCCCGGTCCCCGAGGCACCCTAGAATCCGGCCCGTAAAACCCAAAATTTAAACGACCCATCATTTGTTATACGTGTTAGTCGTGGTATTGGGCATCCAAAAATCTGAGCTCGAGTTAAAGTTTTGTCCGACGCATCATAAAAACGTGTTAAAATTCCGTCCTGGTCCCCGAGGCACCCTAGAATCCGGCCCGAAAAACCCAAAATTTATACAACCCATCATTTGTTACACGTGTTAGTCGTGGTATTGGGCATCCAAAAATCTGAGCTCGAGTTAAAGCTTTGTCCGATGCATCATAAAAACGTGTTAAAATTCAGTCCCGGTCCCCGAGGCACCCGAGAATCCGGCCTGAAAAACCCAAAATTTAAACGACCCACCATTTCTTATACGTGTTAGTCGTGGTATTGGGCATCCAAAAATCTGAGCTCGAGTTAAAGTTTTGTCCGACGCATCAAAAAACACTTGTTAAATTTTTGCCCCGGTTCCTGTGGCAGCCTAGTATTTGGCCCGAAAAACCCAAAATTCAAACGATCCATCTTTTGTTATACGTGTTAGTCGGGGTATGGGGACATCAAATATTAGAGCTTAAGTTAAGGTTTTGTCCGACGCATCATAACAACGTGTTAAAATTCAGTCCCGGTCCCCGAGGAACCCTAGAATCCGGCCCGAAAAACCCAAAATTTAAACGACCCATCATTTGTTATACGTGTTAGTCGTGGTATTGGGCAGCTAAAAATCTGAGCTCGAGTTAAAGTTTTGTCCGACGCATCAAAAAACACTTGTTAAATTTTTGCCCCGGTTCCCGTGGCAGCATAGTATTTGGCCCGAAAAACCCAAAATTCAAACGATCCATCTTTTGTTATACGTGTTAGTCACGGTATGGGGACATCCAAAATTAGAGCTTGAGTAAAGGTTTTGTTAGACGCATCCTACAAACGTGTTAAAATTCAGTCCCGGTCCCCGAGGCACCTCCGAATCCGGCCCGAAAAACCCAAAATTTAAACGACCCATCATTTGTTATACCTGTTAGTCGTGGTATTGGGCATCCAAAAATCTGAGCTCGAGTTAAAGCTTTGTCCGATGCATCATAAAAACGTGTTAAAATTCAGTCCCGGTTCCCGAGGCACCCTAGAAACCGACCCGAAAAACCCCAAATTTAAACGACCCACCATTTGTTATACGTGTTAGTTGGGGTATTGGGACCTCAAAAATCTGAGCTCGAGTTAAAGTTTTGTCCGACACAGCAAAAAACATTGTTAAATTTCTGCTCCGGTTCACGTGGCAGCCTAGTATTTGGCCCGAAAAACCTAAAATTCAAACGATCCATCTTTAGTTATACGTGTTAGTCGGGGTATGGGGACATCCAAAATTAGAGCTTGAGTTAAGGTTTTCTCCGACGCATCATAAAAACGTGTTAAAATTTAGTCCCGGTCCCCGAGGCACTCTAGAATGCGGCCCGAAAAACCCAAAATTTAAACGACCCATCATTTGTTATAAGTGTTAGTGGTGGTATTGGGCATCCAAAAATCTGAGCTCGAGTTAAAGTTTTGTCCGACGCATCATAAAAACGTGTTAAAATTCAGTCCCGGTCCCCGAGGCACCCTAGAATCCGGCCCGAAAAACCCAAAATTTAAACGACCCACCATTTGTTATACGTGTTAGTCGTGGTATTGGGCATCAAAAAATCTGAGCTCGAGTTAAAGTTTTGTCCGACGTATCATAAAAACGTGTTAAAATTCAGTCTCGGTCCCCGAGCTACCCTAGAATCCGGCCCGAAAAACCCAAAATATATACAACCAATCATTTGTTACACGTGTTAGTCATGGTATTGGTCATCCAAAAATCTAAGCTCGTGTTAAGGTTTTGTCCGACGCATCATAAAAACGTTTTAAAATTCAGTCCCGGTCCCCGAGGCACCCTAGAATCCGGTCCGAAACCCCCAAAATTTAAACGACCCACCATTTGTTATACGTGTTAGTTGGGGTATTGGGACATCAAAAATCTGAGCTCGAGTTAAAGTTTTGTACGACGCATCAAAAAACGCTTGTTAAATTTTTGCCCCGGTTCCTGTGGCAGCCTAGTATTTGGCCCGAAAAACCCAAAATTCAAACGATCCATCTTTTTTTATACGTGTTAGTCGGGGTATTGAGACATCCAAAATTAGAGATTGAGTTAAGGTGTTTTCCGACGCATCATAAAAACGTGTTAAAATTCAGTCCCCGTCCCCGAGGCACCCTAGAATCCGTCCCGAAAAACCCAAAATTTAAACCACCCATCATTTGTTATACGTGTTAGTCGTGGTATTGGGCATCCAAAAAATCTGAGCTCGAGTTAAAGTTTTGTCCGACGCATCAGAAAAACGTGTTAAAATTCAGTCCCGGTCCCCGAGGCACCCTAGAATCCGGCCCGAAAAACCCAAAATTTATACAACCCATCATTTGTTACACGTGTTAGTCGTGGTATTGGGCATCCAAAAATCTGAGCTCGAGTTAAAGTTTTTTCCGATGCATCATAAAAACGTGTTAAAATTCAGTCCCTGTCCCCGAGGCACCCTAGAATCTTGCCCGAAAAACCCTAAATTTAAACGACCCACCATTTGTTATACGTGTTAGTCGTGGTATTGGGCATCCAAAAATCTGAGCTCGAGTTAAAGTTTTGTCCGACGCATCATAAAAACGTGTTAAAATTCAGTCCCGGTCCCCGAGGCACCCTAGAATCCGGCCCGAACAACCCAAAAATTATACAACCCATCATTTGTTACACGTGTTAGTCGTGGTATTGGGCATCCAAAAATCTGAGCTCGAGTTAAAGTGTTGTCCGATGCATCATAAAAACGTGTTAAAATTCCGTCCCGGTCCTTGAGGTACCCTAGAATCCGGCCCGAAAAACCCAAAATTTAAACGACCAACCATTTGTTATACGTGTTAGTTGGGGTATTGGGACATCAAAAATCTGAGCTCGAGTTAAAGTTTTGTCCGACGCATCATAAAACACTTGTTAAATTTCTGCCCCGGTTCCCGGGGCAGCCTAGTATTTGGCCCGAAAAACCTAAAATTCAAACGATCCATCTTTTGTTATACGTGTTAGTCGGGGTATTAAGTTATCCAAAATGAGAGCTTGAGTTAAGGTTTTGTCTGACGCATCATAAAAACGTGTTAAAATTCAGTCCCGATCCCCGAGGCACCCTAGAATCCGGCCCGAAAAACCCAAAATTTAAACGACCCACCATTTGTTATACGTGTTAGTTGGGGTATTGGCACATCAAAAATCTGAGCTCGAGTTAAAGTTTTGTCCAACGCATCAAAAAGCACTTGTTAAATTTCTGCCCCAGTTCCCGTGGCATTCTAGTATTTGGCCCGAAAAACCCAAAATTCAAACGATCCATCTTTTGTTATACGTGTTAGTCGGGGTATTGGGATATCAAAAATTAGAGCTTGAGTTAAGGTTTTGTCCGACGCATCCTAAAAACGTGTTAAAATTCAGTCCCGGTCCCCGAGGCACCCTAGAATCCGACCTGAAAAACCCAAAATTTAAACGACCCATCATTTGTTATACCTGTTAGTCGTGGTATTGGGCATCCAAAAATCTGAGCTCGAGTTAAAGCTTTGTCTGATGCATCATAAAAACGTGTTCAAATTAGGCCCGGTTCCCGAGGCACCCTAGAATCCGGCCCGAAAAACCCCAAATTTAAACGACCCACCATTTGTTATACGTGCTAGTTGGGGTATTGGGACCTCAAAAATCTAAGCTCGAGTTAAAGTTTTGTCCAACGCATCAAAAAGCACTTGTTAAATTTCTGCCCCAGTTCCCGTGGCAGCCTAGTATTTGGCCCGAAAAACCCAAAATTCAAACGATCCATCTTTTGTTATACGTGTTAGTCGGGGTATTGGAACATCCAAAATTAGAGCTTGAGTTAAGGTTTTGTCCGACGCATCATAAAAACGTGCTAAAATTCAGTCCCGTTCCCCGAGGCACCCTATAATCCGGCTCGAAAAACCCAAAATTTATACAACCCTTCATTTGTTACACGTGTTAGTCGTGGTATTGGGCACCCAAAAATCTGAGCTCGAGTTAAAGCTTTGTCCGATGCATCATAAAAACGTGTTAAAATTCAGTCCTGGTCCGCGAGGCACCCTAGAATCCGGCCCGAAAAATCCAAAATTTAAACCACCCACCATTTGTTATACGTGTTAGTTGGGGTATTGGGACATCAAAAATCTGAGCTCAAGTTAAAGTTTTGTCCGACGCATCATAAAACACTTGTTAAATTTCTGCGCCGGTTCCCGAGGCAGCCTAGTATCTTGCCCGAAAAACCTAAAATTCAAACGATCCATCTTTTGTTATACGTGTTAGTCGTGGTATTGGGACATCCAAAATTAGAGCTTGAGTTAAGGTTTTGTCCGACGCATCATAAAAACGTGTTAAAATTCAGTCACGGTCCCCGAGGCACCCTAGAATCCGGCCCGAAAAACCCAAAATTTAAACGACCCACCATTTGTTATACGTGTTAGTTGGGGTATTGGGGCATCAAAAATCTGAGCTCGACTTAAAGTTTTGTCCGACGCATCAAAAAACACTTGTTAAATTTCTGCCCCGGTTCCCGTGGCAGCCTAGTATTTGGCCAGTAAAACCCAAAATTCAAACGATCCATCTTTTGTTATACGTGTTAGTCGGGGTATTGGGATATCCAAAATTAGAGCTTGAGTTAAGGTTTTGTCCGACGCATCATAAAAACGTGTTAAAATTCAGTCCCGGTCCCCGAGGCACCCTAGAATCCGGCCCGAAAAACCCAAAATTTAAACCACCCATCATTTGTTATACGTGTTAGTCGTGGTATTGGGCATCAAAAAATCTGAGCTCGAGTTAAAGTTTTGTCCGATGCATCATAAAAACGTGTTAAAATTCCGTCCCGGTCCCCGACGCACCCTAGAATCCGGCCCGAAAAACCCAAAATTTATACAACCCATCATTTGTTACCCGTGTTAGTCGTGGTATTGGGCATCCAAAAATCTGAGCTCGAGTTAAAGTTTTGTCCGATGCATCATAAAAACGTGTTAAAATTCAGTCCTGGTCCCCGAGGCACCCTAAAATCCGGCCCGAAAAACCCAAAATTTAAACGACCCACCGTTTGTTATACGTGTTAGTCGTGGTATTGGGCATCCAAAAATCTGAGCTCGAGTTAAAGTTTTGTCCGATGCATCATAAAAACGTGTTAAAATTCAATCCCGGTCCCCGAGGCACCCTAGAATCCGGCCCGAAAAACCCAAAATTTAAACGACCCACCATTTGTTATACGTGTTAGTCGTGGTATTGGGCATCCAAAAATCTGAGCTCGAGTTAAAGTTTTGTCCGACGCATCATAAAAACGTGTTAAAATTCAGTCCCGGTCCCCGAGGCACCCTAGAATCCGGCCCGAAAAACCCAAAATTTAAACGACCCATTATTTGTTATACGTGTTAGTCGTGGTATTGGGCATCAAAAAATCTGAGCTCGAGTTAAAGTTTTGTCCGACAAATCATAAAAACGTGTTAAAATTCAGTCCCGGTCCCCGAGGCACCCTAGAATCCGGCCCGAAAAACCCAAAATTTATACAACCCACCGTTTGTTATACGTGTTAGTCGTGGTATTGGGCATCCAAAAATCTGAGCTCGAGTTAAAGTTTTGTCCGATGCATCAAAAAAATGTGTTAAAATTCAGTCCCGGTCCCCGAGGCACCCTAGAATCCGGCCCGAAAAAACCCAAAATTTAATCGACCCACCATTTGTTATACGTGTTAGTTGGGATATTGGGACATCAAAAATCTGAGCTCGAGTTAAAGTTTTGTCCGACTCATTATAAAACACTTGTTACATTTCTGCCCCGTTCCCGGGGCAGCCTAGTATTTGGCCGAAAAACCTAAAATTCAAACAATCCATCTTTTGTTATACGTGTTAGTCGGGGTATTGGGACATCCAAAATCAGAGCTTGAGTTAAGGTTTTGTCCGACGCATCATAAAAACGTGTTAAAATTCAGTCATGGTCCCCGAGGCACCCTAGAATCCGGCCCGAAAAAACCAAAATTTAAACGACCCACCATTTGTTATACGTGTTAGTTGGGGTATTGGGATATCAAAAATTTGAGCTCGAGTTAAAGTTTTGTCCGACGCATCAAAAAACACTTGTTAAATTTCTGCCCCGGTTCTCGTGGCAGCCTAGTATTTGGCACGAAAAACCCAAAATTCAAACGATCCATCTTTTGATATACGTGTTAGTCGGGGTATTGGGATATCCAAAATTAGTGCTTGAGTTAAGGTTTTGTCCGACGCATCATAAAAACGTGTTAAAATTCAGTCCCGGTCCCCGAGGCACCCTAGAATCCGGCCTGAAAAACCCAAAATTTAAACGACCCACCATTTGTTATACGTGTTAGTTGGGGTATTGGCACATCAAAAATCTGAGCTCGAGTTAAAGTTTTGTCCGACGCATCAAAAAACACTTGTTAAATTTTTGCCCCGGTTCCCGTGGCACCCTAGAATCCGGCCCGAAAAACCCAAAATTTATACAACCCATCATTTGTTACACGCGTTAGTCGTGGTATGGGGCATCAAAAAATCTGAGCTCGAGTTAAAATTTTGTCTGATGCATCATAAAAACGTGTTAAAATTCAGTCCAAGTCCCCGAGGCACCCTAGAATCCGGCCCGAAAAACCCAAAATTTAAACGACCCACCATTTGTTATACGTGTTAGTCGTGGTATTGGGCATCCAAAAATCTGAGCTCAAGTTAAAGTTTTGTCCGACGCATCATAAAAACGTGTTAAAATTCAGTCCCGGTCCCCGAGGCACCCTAGAATCCGGCCCAAAAAACCCAAAATTTATACAACCCATCATTTGTTACACGTGTTAGTAGTGGTATTGGGCATCCAAAAATCTGAGCTCGAATTAAAGTTTTATCCGATGCATCAAAAAAATGTGTTAAAATTCAGTCCCGGTCCCCGAGGCACCCTAGAATCCGGCCCGAAAAACCCAAAATTTAAACGACCCACCATTTGTTATACGTGTTAGTTGGGGTATTGGGACATCAAACATCTGAGCTCGAGTTAAAGTTTTGTCCGACTCATTATAAAACACTTGTTAGATTTCTGCCCCGGTTCCCGAGGCAGCCTAGTATTTGGCCCGAAAACCTAAAATTCAAACGATCCATCTTTTGTGATACGAGTTAGTCGGGGTATTGGGACATCCAAAATCAGAGCTTGAGTTAAGGTTTTGTCCGACGCATCATAAAAACGTGTTAAAACTCAGTCCCGGTCCCCGAGGCTCCCTAGAATCCGGCCCGAAAAACCCAAAATTTAAACGACCCACCATTTGTTATACGTGTTAGTTGGGGTATTGGGATAACAAAAATTTGAGCTCGAGTTAAAGTTTTGTCCGACCCATCAAAAAACACTTAATAAATTTCTGCCCCGGTTCACGTGGCAGCCTAGTATTTGGCCCGAAAAACCCAAAATTCAAATGATCCATCTTTTGTTATACGTGTTAGTCGGGGTATTGGGACATCCAAAATTAGTGCTTGAGTTAAGGTTTTGTCCGACGCATCATAAAAACGTGTTAAACTTCAGTCCCGGTCCTCGAGGCACCCTAGAATCCGGCCCGAAAAACCCAAAATTTATACAACCCATCATTTGTTACACGTGTTAGTCGTGGTATTGGGCATCCAAAAATCTGAGCTCGAATTAAAGTTTTTTCCGATGCATCATAAAAACGTGTTAAAATTCAGTCCCGGTCCCCGAGGCACCATAAAATCCGGCCCGAAAAACCCAAAATTTAAACGACCCACCATTTGTTATACGTGTTAGTTGGGGTATTGGGACATCAAAAATCTGAGCTCGAGTTAAAGTTTTGTTCGACGCATCATAAAACACTTGTTAAATTTCTGCCCCGGTTCCCGAGGCAACCTAGTATTTGGCCCGAAAAACCTAAAATTCAAACGATCCATCTTTTGTTATACGTGTTAGTCTAGGTATTGGGACATCCAAAATCAGAGCTTGAGTTAAGGTTTTGTCCGACGCATCATAAAAACGTCTTAAAATTCAGTTCCGGTCCCCGAGGCACCCTAGAATCCGGCCCGAAAAACCCAAAATTTAAACGACCCACCATTTGTTATACGTGTTAGTTGGGGTATTGGGACATCAAAAATCTGAGCTCGAGTTAAAGTTTTGTCCGACGCATCAAAAAACATTTGTTAAATTTCTGCCCCGGTTCCCGTGGCAGCCTAGTATTTGGCCCGAAAAACCCAAAATTCCAACGATCCATCTTTTGTTATACGTGTTAGACGGGGTATTGAGACATCCAAAATTAGAGCTTGAGTTAAGGTTTTGTCCGACGCATCATAAAAACGTGTTAAAATTTAGTCCCGGTCCCCGAGGAACCCTAGAATCCGGCCCGAAAAACCCAAAATTTAAACGACCCATCATTTGTTATACGTGTTAGTCATGGTATTCGGCATCCAAAAATCTGAGCTCGAGTTAAGGTTTTGTCCGACGCATCCTAAAAACGTGTTAAAATTCAGTCTCGGTCCCCGAGGCACCCTAGAATCCGGCCCGAAAAACCCCAAAATTTATACAACCCATCATTTGTTACACGTGTTAGTCGTGGTATTGGGCATCCAAAAATCTGAGCTCGAGTTAAAGTTTTGTCCGATGCATCATAAAAACGTGTTAAAATTCAGTCCCGGTCCCCGAGGCACCCTAGAATCCTGCCCGAAAAACCAAAATTTAAACGACCCACCATTTGTTATACGTGTTAGTCGTGGTATTCGGCATCCAAAAATCTGAGCTCGAGTTAAAGTTTTGTCCGACGCATCATAAAAACGTGTTAAAATTCAGTCCCGGTCCCCGAGGCACCCAAGAATCCGGCCCGAAAAACCCAAAATTTATACAACCCATCATTTGTTACACGTCTTAGTCGTGGTATTGGGCATCCAAAAATCTGAGCTCAAGTTAAAGTTTTGTCCGACGCATCATAAAAACGTGTTAAAATTCAGTCCCGGTCCCCGAGGCACCCTTAAATCCGGCCCGAAAAACCCAAAATTTATACAACCCATGATTTGTTACACGTGTTAGTCGTGGTATTGAGCATCCAAAAATCTGAGCTCGAGTTAATGTTTTGTCCGATGCATCATAAAAACTTGTTAAAATTCAGTCCCGGTCCCCGAGGTACCCTAGAATCCGGCCCGAAAAACCCAAAATTTAAACGACCCACCATTTGTTATACGTGTTAGTTAGGGTATTGGGACATCAAAAATCTGAGCTCGAGTTAAAGTTTTTTCCGACGCATCATAAAACACTTGTTAAATTTCTGCCCCGGTTCCCGAGGCTGCCTAGTATTTGGCCCGAAAAACCTAAAATTCAAACGATCCATCTTTTGTTATACGTGTTAGTCGGGGTATTGGGACATCCAAAATCAGAGCTTGAGTTAAGGTTTTGTCCGACGCATCATAAAAACGTGTTAAAATTCAGTCCCGGTCCCCGAGGCACCCTAGAATCCGGCCCGAAAAACCTAAAATTTAAACGACCCACTGTTGGCCCTATCAAGAACAGAATCACCTAGAGGGGGGTGAATAGGTGTCAAATTTCCTCAGAGTCAGAAGCAAGCTTACAGAAGTTGCTTCTGAGGGAAATTCTGCCTAAACACAGTTAGACTGTTTTCAGCAACAGAAGTTCTGATTTGAGAACTTCTGGACAGTCTTCTGAACAAAGACAATGATACTTTAGAGAAAATCTGTTTCAGCACTAAATATAAGCAAGTATACAGAAGCAAAAATAACAAGTATAAGAGGGAGAAAGAAGTTCAGGAGATCCTGATTGAACAATTCGATTTATCCAAGTTCGCCACAGAAGTCCTGTGACTACGTCTTGTCCCCTGAGGTCGCAGCCTTCAGAGATTTTATAAATCCACTATTCAGAACTTTTATGGCAAGTTCAGAAGCTCCTTTACATCAACAGAACTTAAGCTAATTTCTCACTTAGTTCTGACTAGCCTAAAAAGAGTTAAAGGATTTCCACCAGAACAAACAATACTCTGTTTTCTGGATTTCTCACCCAACTCTAATCTCAACTAGATTTCTCTCTATAAATCTAACTGAAGATCACAAACGATCTCAGTTTACAAGATTCCTATTATGAACTTGTTTTTCTTCACTCTCTCACTTTACTAAGACTATGCTAAGAAAGATTGAGAATGGAAAAGTTGCTCTGTTTTTCTTGTTAGAACAGTGCGTTGAGATTTTGCTCGATGATCACGCGTGTCTTGATGCTTTGGAGCTTGGCTACTATTTATAGTGAATGAAGATGACCGTTGGTGAGCTTGAATCTTCAAAGGAGATGACATCAGTTGTTGTAGCCATTAATTTGTCAAATCTTCAAACGGTCTTCAAACACTTTTATTCCGTTATCCTTGTTCTTTAACTCAATCCGGTAAGTGATTTGAAATCAAAGATGAGGTTGACTGGAATCATTCTTCAATTGGATCAACAAAGGGTAGACAAGGAAATTCTGGTTTCTTTTGAACAGACAAGCGCGCTCCATCAAAACAGCCTTTTGAACTTTTGGCGCCTTGCATTGAATGCAAGTGTCAGAGCATTAAATGCTCAAACAGAACCCGTGACTTAGCTTTCAGAAGCTAATTTCCAGTTGTCTAGACTTCTGATCAAATTGGCAAAACTTCTGATTGCAAAGAACTTCTGAGGGGAGCTTTAATACCAATCATCACCAATGATGATTCCTTCATCATTAATACCAATCACTTGAGAAATAGAAGCCCTGCTGACCTCAATCTCAACTTCCCCGATTACTGAGTGTAGAACATCCTCCTCATTTGAAAAGAAATGGAGGTTCTGATAGAATTCGGTGACTAACTTAGGATAGATAAATTCATCGAGAGAAACGAATGAATTCCAGTTTTGAGCACTAAGCCATTTGGAGATAGGTTCAGTGGATTTAACTTCATCATCTAGGAACCTAGAGGTGAATACCCTAGATTCGCTAACTTTCTTTTTGGATTCAGTGGTAAAGATGTGAGTGACAGTGATTTCTTGAGCCATTTTTGAAGATATAAGAAATTAGGTTAGGATTTTAGAGAGAAGATAACACAGAAAATCTATGGAAATTCTAATAGCAAAGAAAAAAAGAGTAAAAACTTCTAAGTATGGAAAACCCCTATTTATACCCAAACAAGAAACCGTTCCAATTCAAAAAGCAATTACACACCGTTTAAAAGGGAACAGATAACCGTTAACCACAGAACAGCGCCGTAAAAATACAGTAGATAACACATGCTTAACTGTCAAATCATGATTAGAATTAATTATCACTAGATTATCTTAAACGATTAAACACTTAAGATGCACAGAAATAATTAAACTAAGTTATTGAAGTGGATAAGTCATACCAATGCCTTCTCGTAAGTTGCTGAAAGAATTACCAGCCAGAGGCTTAGTAAACATGTCAGCAAGATTCTCTTCAGAGGGAACATGAGTAATGATAATATCCTTCTTCAGAACATGATCTCTTAAGAAGTGATGCCTAATATGAACATGCTTCATCCTGCTGTGCTGAATAGGATTCTTTGAAAGATCAATTACACTCTTGTTATCACAGTAGATTGTAATTGTTCCAGGGATGACTCCATAGTCAGCAATTTGTTGCTTGATCCAGAGCATCTGAGAAACACAACTTCCAGCAGCAACATACTCAGCTTCAGCAGTTGAGAGAGCCACAGAGGTTTGCTTCTTGCTATGCCAGGAGACTAGGCACTCCCCCAGAAAATGACAACCACCTGAAGTGCTGACCCTTTTCAATTTATCTCTACCATAGTCAGAGTCTGTGTATCCTATAGGAGTGAAATCAGAACTACAGGGATACCACAAACCAGCTTCTGGTGTGCCCTTAAGATATCTTAGAATTCTTTTGACAGCAACATCATGACTCTCTCTAGGTTTAGACTGATATCTAGCACAAAAACACACAGCAAAATGTATATCTGGCATGCTGGCTGTTAGGTATAAAATAGAACCAATCATACCTCTGTAGGTTTTTATATCTACAGGTTTACCAGCTTTCTCTTCATCATCAATGTCTTTGCTGACATCCATTGGGATATCAACAACATTAGAGTCCATCATGCCAAATTTCTTCAGCACTTCTCTAGTGTACTTGGCTTGATTGATAAACACACCATCATTACTTTGCTTGATCTGAAGTCCTAAGAAGAAGGTTAATTCTCCCATCATAGACATTTCAAACTCAGCCTTCATGTGATCACTGAACTCTCTGCACAAGGATTCATTAGTAGCACCAAATATAATATCATCAACATATACCTGAGCTATAAGGATGTCCTTGTTCTTCTTCAGAGTGAACAGAGTTGTATCAACACAGCCTCTGACAAATCCCTTAGACAGAAGGAACTTTGTCAGTCTCTCATACCAAGCTCTGGGAGCTTGTTTCAGTCCATACAAAGCTTTCTTCAGCTTAAACACATGATCAGGAAACTTAGGATCTTCAAAACCAGGAGGTTGAGACACATAGACTTCCTCATCAATGTAACCATTCAAGAATGCACTTTTCACATCCATTTGAAAGAGCTTAAAACCTTTGTATGATGCAAAAGCACATAAGATTCTAATGGCTTCTAATCTTGCAACAGGAGCAAAAGTTTCACCATAATCTATGCCTTCTTGCTGACTGTAACCTTGAGCAACAAGTCTTGCCTTGTTCCTCACAACATTTCCAAATTCATCAAGCTTGTTCTTCAGAACCCATCTAGTTCCAACAACCTTTATGTTGTTAGGTCTGGGAACCAAAGTCCAAACTTCTGACCTTTTGAACTGGTCAAGTTCTTCTTGCATTGCCATTAACCAGGAGTCATCATCAGCAGCTTCATAGAAGTCCTTGGGTTCCAGAAGTGACACAAAAGCCACATTCCCCATGTATCTTCTGAGCTGAGCTCTGGTCATGACAGGATTATGAACAGAGTCAATGATGTTCTCTAAGGAATGATTCCTATGAGTTCTAACTTCTCTTGGTACATCCAATGAGTCTTCTGAAACCTGTTCATCATTTATTGAATCAAAAATAGGAGCATCTTCTGGAAGGAAGTTGACTTCTGGAGTAGGATTCTCATCTTGAGCTTGTTCAGCAACAAAAGGAACCACTTCAGCAGCTCTGGGAGAAACATCTTCTTCTTCAACAGGAGATGTAACTTCAGGAGCTTGAACTACATCTTCATCAGGAGCTCTACTATCTGCAGGGTTAGTCTCATCAAACTGTACATGAACAGCTTCATCTAAAGTTTGAGTCCTCTTATTAAAAACCCTATATGCTTTACTATGTGTTGAGTAACCAAGAAAAATGGCCTCATCTGCCTTTGAATCAAACTTTGAAAGATATTCTTTTGTATTCAAAACATAACACTTACAACCAAAGGTTCTGAAATAACCTATTTTAGGCTTTCGACCTTTCCAGAGTTCATAAGGGGTCTTGTTCAGAATGCTTCTGATTAGCACTCTATTCAGAACACAGCAAGCTGTGTTCACAGCTTCTCCCCAAAAGTACTTAGGAAGCCTTATTTCATTGATCATAGTTCTGGCTATCTCAACCAGAGTTCTATTCTTCCGTTCAACTACCCCATTTTGTAGAGGAGTTCTGGGAGCAGAAAAGTTATGATCAATTCCCTTGGTTTCACAGAATTCTTCAAACCTAAAGTTTTTGAATTCTCCACCATTATCACTTCTGATATGAACAACCTTTTCATTCCTTTCATTCTCAAGTTTCTTTATCAGAACTGAGAAACATCCAAGTGACTCATCTTTGCTAGACAGCAAGATGACCCAAGTGAATCTTGAATAGTCATCTATAATGACAAAGGCATACTTCTTTCCACCCATGCTCATTGGTTGAACAGGATCAAAAAGATCCATATGAAGTAATTCCAAAGGTCTTTTAGTTGAAATGACTTTCTTAGTTTTAAAAGAGCTTCTGGATTGTTTACCAGATTGGCAAGCATTGCATAAATGATTCTTTTTAAAACTAATTTCAGGCAGACCCTCAACCAATTGATTTCTAGCTACTTTGGCCAGAAGGTCCATGCTCACATGAGCAAGTCTTCTATGCCAGAGCCAGGAGGTATCCTCTTTGGACATCAAGCATATATTTTTGCAAAGATTCTCAAGATTCAGCATGAAAACATTTTCAACTCTAGGAGCAGTTAGAATAACTTCCCTTGACTTACTGTCCAAGATTTTACATCCAGAGGAGCTGAAGACAACATCCCTACCTTTATCACACAGTTGTGCAACACTCAGGAGATTGAACTTCCGGCCTCTGACTAGGGAGACATCTTCGATCGGAGGATTAGTTCCTATGGATCCAGAACCAAGTATCCTTCCTTTCTGAGCATCTCCAAAGCTGACTTTTCCACCTCTTTTAGGATCAAATGTGATGAATGCTTTTTCATCACCTGTCATATGCCTTGAGCACCCACTGTCAATGTACCACAGCTTTGACATTGATGGAGCACTCAGAGCCACCTGCAACACAATCAATTAGTGACAGGTACCCAATCCTTATTGGGTCCTTCAGAGTTAGATTTCTCTTCAGCAGGTTTTAAATGATATCTCAGATTGCAAGAGGTTTTTAATATGGTACTTGCAATCCTTCAACCAGTGACCATCACTCTTGCAAAGTTTGCAAAAGGGAGGGTTCTTGGATCTTTCCCTTTGCTTCTTGGGAGATTTCTTCTTCTTCTGAGAAGGACCAACATCTTCAGAGGCTATAACATCACTCTCAGAGGTACCAACATCAGGAGGAGAAGCTATCTCTTTCAGAAGAGAGGGAGTGACAGGTTTCTTCTTCTTCTGGGGTTTATCACTTCCCAGAGGCAGCTTTTCCTTGCCTTTGGCTTTAGAGCCATCAGCAGGAGTGCTGAACTGTTTACACAGTTTTTCTTCTAACACTTTCATGTCAGAATAAACTTGAGTAAACCTAAGAAACTTGTCAGCCTCACTCTTGTCCAATTTCCTTTTTAGGTACTTGAACATACTATAGAGTTCTTCAAGAGAATCAAAGATATTTTGTTCAGAAGATATGTTTACCTCGGAATCATATGTAGCTTCAGGAGGTGCGGAAGTTTCTCCTGTGACATCTTCAGAAGTTGGCTCATCAATAGCCATAAAACAAATCTGAGCTTGCTCTTCCTTTTCTTCAGGATCACTGCTGGTCTCAGAGTCTGACCAGGCAGCCAGCATAGCGTTCTTGAACTTTTTCTTATCTTTCTTCAGCTCCGGGCAGTTAGGCTTAATGTGCCCCGGTTGCTGACATCCATAGCACACAATAGGCTTATTTGGATCTCTCTTGAACTTTTCACCAGAATCAGGAGTTTTCTTGTCAAAGCTCCTGAAAGGCTTTTTGTAGTTTCCACCTCTGCCTTTTCTAAAGGCCTTCTTGAACTTCCTGGTCAGCATAGCCAGTTCCTCATCTTCAGAGGATTCTTCTGAAGATTCTGCTTTCAGGACTACTCTTTTTCCTTCTGACCTTTCTCTTAGATCATGATTCTTTAATGACATCTCATGGGTAATTAGAGACCCAATGAGCTCATCATACAAGTAATAGCTCAAATCCTGAACTTCTTCAATAGCAGTCTTCTTGGCTTGCCAAGACCTTGGTAAGCTTCTGACAATCTTCTTCACTCGATCAGATTCTTCAATATCCTTTCCTAAGCTCTTCAAGTCATTGACTATCTTGGTGAATCTAGAGTTCATATCTGAAATAGATTCTTTATCAAGCATTTCAAATAACTCATATTCTCTCATGAGTTGGTTGACTTTAGATTGCTTCACTTTTCCTGTTCCTTCATATGTGACTTCCAGCTTGTTCCAAATGTCCTGTGCAGTTTCACAAGAAGAAACTTTGTTATATTCAGTAGCTGTAAGTGCACAATGCAACATATTTATTGCTGAAGCATTAGTTTGGAGTTTTTTCAAAATGTCATCTGTGTATTCTCTCTGAGGAATAACAACATTCCCTAAACTTTGTTCCATTCTGGTGGGAATGAAATCACCATTAGTGATGACATACCAAGCACTCATGTTCTGTGCTTGGATGAAGTACATCATCCTTTTCTTCCAGTATGAGTAGTTGTTGCCATTAAATAATGGAGGTCTAGTAGTGGAAGAACCTTCTGGAACTATGAAGTGAGAAGAATTCTCAGGCTGGTGTCTACTAGCCATCTCTATTGATTCTGATAGGATCTTACACTTAGATTGTTAGATCTTTAGTAAATATGCGAAGTGACCTTCGCTCTGATACCACTTGTTGGCCCTATCAAGAACAGAATCACCTAGAGGGGGGTGAATAGGTGTCAAAGTTGAAAACTGAAAATTTCTAAGTTTTTCGGGAAACTTAATTTTCAGAGTCAAATTTCCTCAGAGTCAGAAGCTAGCTTACCGAAGTTACTTCTGAGGGAAATTCTGCCTAAACACAGTTAGACTGTTTTCAGCAACAAAAGTTCTGATTTGAGAACTTCTGGACAGTCTTCTGAACAAAGACAATGATACTTTAGAGAAAATCTGTTTCAGCACTAAATACAAGCAAGTACACAGAAGCAAAAATAACAAGTATAAGAGGGAGAAAGAAGTTCAGGAGATCCTGATTGAACAATTCGATTTATCCAAGTTCGCCACAGAGGTCCTGTGACTACGTCTTGTCCCCTGAGGTCGCAGCCTTCAGAGATTTTATAAATCCACTATTCAGAACTTTTATGGCAAGTTCAGAAGCTCCTTTACATCAACAGAACTTAAGCTAATTTCTCACTTAGTTCTGACTAGCCTAAAAAGAGTTAAAGGATTTCCACCAGAACAAACAATACTCTGTTTTCTGGATTTCTCACCCAACTCTAATCTCAACTGGATTTCTCTCTATAAATCTAACTGAAGATCACAAACGATCTCAGTTTACAAGATTCCTATTATGAACTTGTTTTTCTTCACTCTCTCACTTTACTAAGACTATGCTAAGAAAGATTGAGAATGGAAAAGTTGCTCTTTTTTTCTTGTTAGAACAGTGCGTTGAGATTTTGCTCGATGATCACGCGTGTCTTGATGCTTTGGAGCTTGGCTAGTATTTATAGTGAATGAAGATGACCGTTGGTGAGCTTGTATCTTCAAAGGAGATGACATCAGTTGTTGTAGCCGTTAATTTGTCAAATCTTCAAACGGTCTTCAAACACTTTGATTCCGTTATCCTTGTTCTTTAACTCAATCCGGTAAGTGATTTGAAATCAAAGATGAGGTTGACTGGAATCATTCTTCAATTGGATCAACAAAGGGTAAACAAGGAAATTCTGGTTTCTTTTGAACAGACAAGCGCGCTCCATCAAAACAGCTTTTTGAACTTTTGGCGCCTTGCATTGAATGCAAGTGTCAGAGCATTAAATGCTCAAACAGAACCCGTGACTTAGCTTTTAGAAGCTAATTTCCAGTTGTCTAGACTTCTGATCAAATTGGCAAAACTTCTGATTGCAAAGAACTTCTGAGGAGAGCTTTAGCAGACTTCGGCTTCAGAGCGGAGTATCCAGCTTCTGAGTTATTGAAACTCTGACTTCAGCAAACTGATCTTCTGAGTTCTTTAGGCAATCCAGAAATGATTCATTCAGCACCTGCTAAGCAACTTACACATAGACTAAGTAAACAAAAAATTATTAGTCAATAGTAAACTATATGTAAGGGAATATTAAGTTTTCATCTTCTGAAACGTTTGGACATAATCAAAACACATAGGGTTCATCAGAAACTTTCCTCAATAAGATCAACAAAGGGTAGACAAGGAAATTCTGGTTTCACTTTGAGTAGACACGCGCGCTCCATCAAAACAGCTTTTTGAACTTTTGGCGCCTTGCATTAAATGCACTTGTCAGAGCAATAAATGCTTATCCAGAACCCGTGACTAAGCTTCTGATCAAATTGGTAAATAAGCTTCTGACTGCAAAGGACCTCTCAGGAGAGCTTTAACAGACTTTACAAGCTTCAGAGCGGACCATCCAGCTTCTGAGAATGAAACTCTGTCTTCATCAATCAAGACTTCGAAGTTCTTTAGGCAATCAGGAGATTCTTCATTCAGCACCTGCTGAGTAACTTACACATAGACTAAGTAGAAAAAATATAGTCCACAGTAAACTATATGTAAGAGAATATTAAGTTTTCATCTTCTGAAACGTTTGGACATAATCAAAACACATAGGGTTCATCATTCTCCCCCATTTTGGTTATGGACAAACCGTGGTCAGAAGGTAAAAGATAGTATAAGTTTGAGAAAGTAACTTCCTGATGCATATGTTTCATAACTTCTGAGTAAATTAACTCCCCCATTTTTGTGTAAATGGTGAACTTCAACAATCTGTTTAAACTTAAAAGAGACTTAAGATCAAGTTGTCAGATTTTAGTGAAGTGAGAATTTACTAAGTGAAAAAGAAACTTTAGTAACATAAGTAATCAGAAACATAAGAAAGTATAAGAAGGATTCAGTGAATAAATCATCAGAAGAAACAACAACAAGATAATCAGAAGAGCAGATAAAGTCCTAAGACAAAAACTACCCAACCCAGAACCTATCTAAGAAGCTTAAGTCCTAATGAGATTACAAGTTCCTAGGTTTCTTCTGAGGAGGAGGAACACCACTAGATCCTTCAGCAGCACTCGGTCTCTTCATCGTCTGACCACTCTGCTGAGCAGACTTCTCCCCCGTTTGACCGGAACCAACAGGAATACCCAAAGCACCTTGAGAGTCCAATTTTTGCTGAACTTTCAATGCAGTCTGGTATTGCGCAGGGGTTGGCCTTACTTGATTGACCAAGTCCATTCTTCGTTTGAAGTCAGCATCAATGGTCTTCATATGGTCAAAAAGCGGTCCATACATAGGTCGCTGTTTCTGAACGACATCCAAAAGGAGCTTGAGCATCCGATTGTTACAGTACACGGCAGCAGTGAGATGTTCATTCTGAATGTAAGTCTATCCTCGAACAAACCTATAACAATTATTCAGAGTCTTCTCTTGTTCACGTGCTTGAGTGTGCATAACCTTCATAAGTTCAGTGAGCTCAGCAATCTGGGCGCTCTGAGCAGTCACAACAGACTCAATGCTAGAGAGACGATTGTTGAGATCAGGAGTGATGTCATATACAATCCTAGCAGCCCCTGAAGATGATGAACCTTGAGCAGAAGATTTCACTTCTCTCGGAATATGGTTGGCAGTACTTTGCAGGTCATCAATCTGACTTGGGAGCATCTTCTCATGAGCCTCATAATGCTCATTTGCTTCCTTGACTTCCTCTGTCAAAATTCCCAAATTCTCATTGACCTTCAGAGAAGAAGCAAGAGCAATATTGTCCAATGTAGGAAGAGTCAGAGCTAATTCTCTCAGTTTATATAGCTCATCATATGTAGCCAGATGAAGTGTAGAAAGATTGCGTATGTAGACAGAAGGATCCTGCATTTGAAGCATAGTCATGAGCTGCAGGTTCTGAGCTTTCAAAGATTGAATTTCTTGCAGCACAATGCCCTGAGCAAACATGCCAGCATCAGAAGACCTTTGCCCCACACCAGCAAATCTATTCAGCAATTCATCAGAGCCACTCTGACTCATTCTTCTCAACTCCTCAACACTGGGAACACCACCAGCTTCGGATACACCAGAAGCTCTGCCCATGAACCCAAAAGGACCAAAATTTTTCTCCAAGTTATCTCGTTCCTGAAAATTGCGTAGGAAGTCATAATTGGATGACAACCCAGCAAAACAGGAAGTGGTGGAGGAAGTGGTTAAGGGATCACACACAGGAGGTGTATGTCTACAAGTTGAAGGAGGAGGGATAAATGTGTTTGTGGAAGGGATTGAATGTGTGGATGTGGAAGATAGGGTAGGAGAAATGGTTGGTAAAGTGGATGGTAGTGAAAAGGAGGGAGCAGTAAATCCAATTGATGGAATTACAGAAGAAGATGAAAGTGAGGAAGAAGTGGAAGTAGAAATGGAATCTGTGAAAATGGGTCCAGAGGACAGATTCACTTCTGAATAGGATCCAGAAGGAAGAGTAGTTGGAGGAGGTACAACCTCAGAAGTTGAAGTTGTAAGGGGAATGGAAGTATGAGATTCACTCACTTCTGTGACAGAAGGTAGTGAGGGAGATGGATGAGGAGTATGAGTGGGAGATGAGATAACCTGGTCAGAGGAGTTCGGATCAAACATAGAAATGGGCTCAGCAAAGACATGAGCCATTCTGATCAGCGTTTCAGAGGCATCCCTATCACCAGGGTTTCTTCCTTGGCCCAGAAGAATGTTGTCAATAAAGTTCTCATTATCAACATTCTCCACAAACTGTTGTGCATCCTGAAGAACCTCATCAGCATCTTGTTCACTCTCCTCTGATAGTTCTTCAACAAGAGAAGCATCAACATCCTCTTCAGCAGACATCTCCATCATGTCTTCGTCATCAGCAACTTCCTGTTCCTCAACAACATGATCCTCTAACTCAGCACTAGGAGCAACATAGAAGTCCTTTTTCCTCAGAGACCTTCTTTTTGCTACAGCCTTCTTTCCGATTCGAGTGGAGAGAGAGATATTCTCAAGTTTCTCTCCTTCTTCTGAAGCCTCAACATCCTTTGAGAACTCCACATTTTCAAGTTCAGCAGCACATGCAATGATTCTTGCATCGGCCTTAGCCTTTGCATCAATTTCTCTCGCAGCTGCTAACTTATCTTCTGCTTCCTACTTCTTTCTTTTCTGATCAGCAAGAGCCACAACTCTTGCAACCTTTTCAGCTTCAGCAACCTTCTCTCTTTCAGCAAGGCGTGCGTCCTCAGCATCCTGAGCTTCCTTCTCAGAAACATCCTTAGGTTTCTCAGCAACGATCTTGCCAGAAGGTTCAACACTGATTGTTGTTTGAACCATAGTGGGAAGAGGTTCTGAGACAACCACCTTCTCAACAGTTAGGACCAACTTACTTGATCCTTTCTTTCCTTTGCCCTTTCTGGCAGCTTTCTTACCTTTCTGTACTGACTCATCCACAATCTCCTTCTGAGCAATACTCACAGAGGAGCCCTTCTCATTCTTCTTTGGAGTCACATCAAAGTTAAGGTTCCTGAAGGTATGCATCTTCAGAACCGTACTCCTGCTTGTTACACCTTCTCCTGACACAACAACAGAGGCAGCTTCAAATAGCCTCGTCAGAAGGGAACCATAAGCAAGGGCACTAACAGTGGTGACATTCTTTATCTGCCTTATAATCATGGCAGGGAGATTGATTTTCTTCTGATTGACCAGATGCCACATAAACACTCTTTCCCGATTGGAAACACCATTAACTCCTCCAGCCTTCGGAAGGAACACATTTGTTGTGAGATAATGTGCCCACCTCTGGTGCTGAGTGAGCCAAGTGGCATAAGTTTCCTTGGCACTAAGATCTGGTCTGGCCCAATTTACTTCTGAGAACCCATCTGCTGAACCATCATCACCAATGATGATTCCTTCATCATCAATACCAATCGCTTGAGAAATGGAAGCCCTGCTGATCTCAATCTCAACTTCTCCGACTTCCGAGTGTATAACATCCTCCTCATTAGAAAAGAAATGCAGGTTCTGATAGAATTCGGTGACTAACTTAGGGTAGATGAATTCATCGAGAGAAACGAATGAATTCCAGTTTTGAGCACTTAGCCATTTGGAGATAGGTTTAGTGGATTTTACTTCGTCATCTAGGAACCTAGAAGTGAATACCCTAGATTCGCTAACTTTCTTCTGAGATTCAGTGGTAAAGATGTGGGTGACAGTGATTTCTTGAGCCATTGTAGGAAATAGGAAATTAGGTTAAGAGATTTTGAGAGTAAGAAAATACAGAGATTCTATGGAAATTCTAAAAGCAGTGAAAATGAAAATAAAAACTTCTAAGTATGGAAAACCCCTATTTATACCAAAACGAATAAACCGTTCCAATTCAAAAAGTAAATACACACCGTTTAAAAGGGAACAGATAACCGTTAACCACAGAACATCGCCGTAAAAAGCAGTAGATAACGCATGCTTAAATGTCAAATCATGATTAAATTTAATTAACACTTTCATTATCTTAAACGATAAATCACTTAAGATAAACAGATATAATTAAGCTAAATTACTGAAGTGGATAAGTCATACCAATGCCTTCTCGTAAGTTGCTGAAGGAATTACCAGCCAGAGGCTTAGTAAACATGTCAGCAAGATTCTCTTCAGAGGGAACATGAGTAATGATAATATCCTTCTTCAGAACATGATCTCTCAGAAAGTGATGCCTAATATGAACATGCTTCATCCTGCTGTGCTGAATAGGATTCTTTGAAAGATCAATTGCACTCTTGTTATCACAGTAAATTGTAATTGTTCCAGGGATGACTCCATAGTCAGGAATTTGTTGCTTAAATCTGAGAAACACAACTTCCAGCAGCAACATACTCAACTTCAGCAGTTGAGAGAGCCACAGAGGTTTGCTTCTTGCTATGCCAGGAGACTAGGCACTCCCCCAGAAAATGACAACCACCTGAAGTGCTGACCCTTTTCAATTTATCTCTACCATAGTCAGAGTCTGTGTATCCTATAGGAGTGAAATCAGAACTACAGGCATACCACAAACCAGCTTTTGGTGTGCCCTTAAGATATCTTAGAATTCTTTTGACAGCAACATCATGAATCTCTCTAGGTTTAGACTGATATCTAGCACAAAAACACACAGCAAAATGTATATCTGGCATGCTGGCTGTTAGGTATAAAAGAGAACCAATCATACCTCTGTAGGTTTTTATATCTACAGGTTTACCAGCTTTCTCTTCATCATCAATGTCTTTGCTGACATCCATTGGGATATCAACAACATTAGAGTCCATCATGCCAAATTTCTTCAGCACTTCTCTAGTGTACTTGGCTTGATTGATAAACACACCATCATTACTTTGCTTGATCTGAAGTCCTAAGAAGAAGGTTAATTCTCCCATCATAGACATTTCAAACTAGGCCTTCATGTGGTCACTGAACTCTCTGCACAAAGATTCATTAGTAGCACCAAATATAATATCATCAACATATACCTGAGCTATAAGGATATCCTTGTTCTTCTTCAGAGTGAACAGAGTTGTATCAACACAGCCTCTGACAAATCCCTTAGACTAAAGGAACTTAGGATCTTCAAAACCAGGAGGTTGAGATACATAAACTTCGTCATCAATGTAACCATTCAAGAATGCACTTTTCACATCCATTTGAAAGAGCTTAAAACCTTTGTATGATGCAAAAGCACATAAGATTCTAATGGCTTCTAATCTTGCAACAGGAGCAAAAGTTTCACCATAATCTATGCCTTCTTGCTGACTGTAACCTTGAGCAACAAGTCTTGCCTTGTTCCTCACAACATTTCCAAATTCATCAAGCTTGTTCTTCAGAACCCATCTAGTTCCAACAACCTTTATGTTGTTAGGTCTGGGAACCAAAGTCCAAACTTCTAACCTTTTGAACTGGTCAAGTTCTTCTTGCATTGCCATTAACCAGGAATCATCATCTGCAGCTTCATAGAAGTCCTTGGGTTCCAAAAGTGATACAAAAGCCACATTCCCCATGTATCTTCTGAGCTGAGCTCTGGTCATGACAGGATTATGAGCAAAGTCAATTATGTTTTCTAAGGAATGATTCCTATGAGCTCTAACTTCTCTTGGTACATCCAATGAGTCTTCTGAAACTTGTTCATCATTTGTTGAATCATATATAGGAGCATCTTCTGGAAGGAAGTTGACTTCTGGAGTAGGATTCTCTTCTTGAGCTTGTTCAGCAACAGGAGGAACCGCTTCAGCAGCTCTGGGAGAAACATCTTCTTCTACATCAGGAGATGTCACTTCAGGAGCTTGAACTACATCTTCATCAGGAGCTCTACTATCTGCAGGATTAGTCTCATCAAACTGTACATGAACAGATTCATTTAAAGTTTGAGTCCTCTTATTAAAAACCCTATATGCTTTACTATGTGTTGAGTAACCAAGAAAAATGGCCTCATCTGCCTTTGAATCAAACTTTGAAAGATATTCTTTTGTATTCAAAACATAACACTTACAACCAAAGGTTCTGAAATAACCTATTTTAGGCTTTCGACCTTTCCAGAGTTCATAAGGGGTCTTGTTCAGAATGCTTCTGATTAGCACTCTATTCAGAACACAGCAGGCTGTGTTAACAGCTTCTCCCCAAAAATACTTTGGAAGCCTTATTTCATTGATCATAGTCCTGGCGATTTCAACCAGAGTTCTATTCTTCCTTTCAACTACCCCATTTTGTTGAGGAGTTCTGGGAGCAGAAAAGTTATGATCAATTCCCTTGGTTTCACAGAATTCTTCAAACCTAAAGTTTTTGAATTCTCCACCATTATCACTTCTGATATGAACAACCTTTTCATTCCTTTCATTCTCAAGTTTCTTTATCAGAACTGAGAAACATCCAAGTGACTCATCTTTGCTAGACATCAAGATGACCCAAGTGAATCTTGAATAGTCATCTACTATGACAAAGGCATACTTCTTTCCACCCATGCTCATTGGTTGAACAGGGCCAAAAAGGTCCATATGAAGTAATTCTAAAGGTCTTTTAGTTGAAATGACTTTCTTAGTTTTAAAAGAGCTTCAGGATTGTTTATCAGATTGGCAAGCATTGCATAAATGGTTCTTTTTAAAACTAATTTCAGGCAGACCCTCAACCAATTGATTTCTAGCTACTTTGGCCAGAAGGTCCATGCTAACATGAGCAAGTCTTCTATGCCAGAGCCAGGAGGTATCCTCTTTGGACATCAAGCATATATTTTTGCAAAGATTCTCAAGATTCAGCATGAAAACATTTTCAACTCTAGGAGCAGTTAGAATAACTTCCCTTGAATTACTGTCCAAGATTTTACATCCAGAGGAGCTGAAGACAACATCTCTACCTTTATCACACAGTTGTGCAACACTCAGGAGATTGAACTTCAGGCCTTTGACTAGGGAGACATCTTCGATCGGAGGATTAGTTCCTATGGATCCAGAACCAAGTATCCTTCCTTTCTGAGCATCTCCAAAGCTGACTTTTCCACCTCTTTTAGGATCAAATGTGATGAATGCTTTTTCATCACCTGTCATATGCCTTGAGCACCCACTGTCAATGTACCACATCTTTGACATTGATGGAGCACTCAGAGCCACCTGCAACACAATCAATTAGTGACAGGTACCCAATCCTTATTGGGTCCTTCATTGTTAGATTTCTCTTCAGCAGGTTTTAATGATATCTCAGATTGCAAGAGGTTTTAAATATGATACTTGCAATCCTTCAACCAATGACCATCACTCTTGCACAGCTTGCAAAAAGGAGGGTTCTTGGATCTTTCCCTTTGCTTCTTGGGAGATTTCTTCTTCTTCTGAGAAGGACCAACATCTTCAGAGGCTACAGCAGCACTCTCAGAGGTGCCAACATCAAGAGGAGAAGCTATCTCTTTCAGAAGAGAGGGAGTGACAGGTTTCTTCTTCTGAGGTTTATCACTTCCCAGAGGCAGCTTTTCCTTGCCTTTGGCTTTAGGGCCATCAGCAGGAGTGCTGAACTATTTACACAGCTTTTCTTCCAACACTTTCATGTCAAAATAAACTTGAGTAAACCTAAGAAACTTGTCAGCCTCACTCTTGTCCAATTTCCTTTTCAGGTACTTGAACATACTATAGAGTTCTTCAAGAGAATCAAAGATATCTAGTTCATGAGAATTGTTTACCTCAGAATCATATGTAGCTTCAGGAGGTGCGGAAGTTTCTCCTGTGACATCTTCAGAAGTTGGCTCATCAATAGCCATAAAAAAAATCTGAGCTTGCTCTTCCTTTTCTTCAGGATCACTGCTGGTCTCAGAGTCTGACCAGGCAGCCAGCATAGCTTTCTTGAACTTTTTCTTATCTTTCTTGAGCTCCGGGAAGTTAGGCTTAATGTGCCCCGGTTGCTGACATCCATAGCACACAATAGGCTTGTTTGGATCTCTCTTGAACTTTTCACCAGAATCAGGAGTTTTCTTGTCAAAGCTCCTGAACGGCTTCTTGTAGTTTCCACCTCTGCCTTTTCTAAAGGCCTTCTTGAACTTCCTGGTCAGCATAGCCAGTTCCTCATCTTCAGAGGATTCTTCAAAAGATTCTACTTTCAGGACTACTCTTTTTCCTTCTGACCTTTCTCTTAGGTCATGATTCTTTAATGACATCTCATGAGTAATTAGAGACCCAATGAGCTCATCATACAAGTAATAGCTCAAATCCTGAACTTCTTCAATAGCAGTCTTCTTGGCTTGCCAAGACCTTGGTAAGCTTCTGACAATCTTCTTCACTCGATCAGATTCTTCAATGTCTTTTCCTAAACTCTTCAAGTCATTGACTATCTTGGTGAATCTAGAGTTCATGTCTGAAATAGATTCTTTATCAAGCATTTCAAATAACTCATATTCTCTCATGAGTTGGTTGACTTTTGATTGCTTCACCTTTCCAGTACCTTCATATGTGACTTCCAGCTTGTTCCAAATGTCCTGTGCAGTTTCACAAGAAGAGACTTTGTTATATTCAGTAGCTGTAAGTGCACAATGCAACATATTTATTGCTGAAGCATTAGTTTTGAGTTTTTTCAGAATGTCATCTGTGTATTCTCTCTGAGGAATAACAACATGGGACCTGGTTCCATTCTGGTGGGAATGAAATCACCATCAGTGATGACATACCAAGCACTCATGTTCTGAGCTTGGATGAAGTACATCATCCTTTTCTTCCAGTGGAGGTCTAGTAGTGGAAGAACCTTCTGGAACTATGAAGTGAGAAGAATTCTCAGGCTGGTGTCTACTAGCCATCTCTATTGATTCTGATAGGATCTTACACTTAGATTGTTAGATCTTTAGTAAATATGCGAAGTGACCTTCGCTCTGATACCACTTGTTGGCCCTATCAATAACAGAATCACCTAGAGGGGGGTGAATAGGTGTCAAAGTTGAAAACTGAAAATTTCTCAAGTTTTTCGGGAAACTTAATTTTCAGAGTCAAATTTCCTCAGAGTCAGAAGCAAGCTTACAGAAGTTGCTTCTGAGGGAAATTCTGCCTAAACACAGTTAGACTGTTTTCAGCAACAAAAGTTCTGATTTGACAACTTCTGGACAGTCTTCTGAACAAAGACAATGATACTTAAAGAAAATCTGTTTCAGCACTAAATATAAGCAAGTACACAGAAGCAAAAATAACAAGTATAAGAGGGAGAAAGAAGTTCAGGAGATCCTGATTGAACAATTCGATTTATCCAAGTTCGCCACAGAAGTCCTGTGACTACGTCTTGTCCCCTGACGTCGCAACCTACAGAGATTTTATAAATCCACTATTCATAACTTTTCTGGCAAGTTCAGAAGCTCCTTTACATCAACAGAACTTAAGCTAATTTCTCACTTAGTTCTGACTAGCCTAAAAAGAGTTAAAGGATTTCCACCAGAACAACAATAACTCTGTTTTCTGGATTTCTCACCCAACTCTAATCTCAACTAGATTTCTCTCTTTAAATCTAACTGAATATCACAAACGATATCAGTTTACAAGATTCCTATTACGAACTTGTTTTTCTTCACTCTCTCACTTAAACTTAAGCTATGCTAAGAAAGATTGAGAATGGAAAAGGAATGCTCTGTTTTTCTTGTTGAAACAGTTCGTTCAGAGTTTGCTCAATGATCACGCGTAGTTGATGCTTTGGAGCTTGGCTACTATTTATAGTGAAAGAGGATGACCGTTGAGAAAATTTGAATCTTCACAGAGATGACATCAGTTGTTGTAGCCGTTAATTTGTCAAGTCTTCAAACAGTCTTCAAACACTTTGATTCCGTTATCCTTGTTCTTTAACCAAATCCGGTGAGTGAATTGAAATTGAAGATAAGGTTGACTGGAAACTTTCCTCAATAAGGTCAACAAAGGGTAGACAATGAAATTATGGTTTCACTTTGAGTAGACACGCGCGCTCCATCAAAACAGCTTTTTGAACTTTTGGAGCCTTGCATTAAATGCACTTGTCAGAGCAATAAATGCTTATCCAGAACCCGTAACTAAGCTCCTGATCAAATTGGTAATTAAGCTTCTGACTGCAAAGGACCTCTGAGGAGAGCTTTAACAGACTTTACAAGCTTCAGAGCGGACCATCCAGCTTCTGAGAATGAAACTCTGTCTTCAGCAATCAAGACTTCGAAGTTCTTTAGGCAATCAAGAGATTCTTCATTCAGCACCTGCTGAGTAACTTACACATAGACTAAGTAGAAAAAATATTAGTCCACAGTAAACTATATGTAAGAGAATATTAAGTTTTCATCTTCTGAAACGTTTGGACATAATCAAAACACATAGGGTTCATCACCCACCATTTGTTATACGTGTTAGTTGGGGTATTGGCACATCAAAAATCTGAGCTCGAGTTAAACTTTTGTCCGACGCATCAAAAAACACTTGTTAAATTTCTGCCCCGGTTCCCGTGGCAGCCTAGGATTTGGCTCGAAAAACCCAAAATTCAAACGATCCATCTTTTGTTATACGTGTTAGTCGGGGTATTAGGACATCCAAAATTAGAGCTTGGGTTAAGGTTTTGTCCGACGCATCATAAAAACGTGTTAAAATTCAGTCCCGGTCCCCGCGGCACCCTAGAATCCGGCCCGAAAAACCCAAAATTTAAACAACCCATCATTTGTTATACGTGTTAGTCGTGGTAATGGGCATCCAAAAATTTGAGCTCGAGTTAAAGTTTTGTCCGACGCATCATAAAAAAGTGTTAAAATTCAGTCCCGGTCCCCGAGGCACCCTAGAATCCGGCCCGAAAAACCCAAAATTTATACAACCCATCATTTGTTACACGTGTTAGTCGTGGTATTGGGCATCCAAAAATCTGAGCTCGAGTTAAAGTTTTTTCCGATGCATCATAAAACGTGTTAAAATTCAGTCTCGGTCCCCGAGGCACCCTAGAATTCCGCCCGAAAAACCCAAAATTTAAACGACCCACCATTTGTTATACGTGTTAGTTGGGGTATTGGGACATCAAAAATCTGAGCTCGAGTTAAAGTTTTGTCCGACGCATCAAAAAACACTTGTTAAATTTCTGCCCCGGTTCCCGTGGCAGCCTAGTATTTGGCCCGAAAAACCCAAAATTCAAAAGATCCATCTTTTGTTATACGTGTTAGTCGGGGTATTGGGACATCCAAAATTAGAGCTTGAGTTAAGGTTTTGTCCGATGCATCATAAAAACGTGTTAAAATTCAGTCCCGGTCCCCGAGGCACCCTAGAATCCGGCCCGAAAAACCCAAAATTTAAATGACCCATCATTTGTTATACGTGTTAGTGGTGGTATTGGGCATCCAAAAATCTGAGCTCGAGTTAAAGTTTTGTCCGACGCATCAAAAAATATTTGTTAAATTTCTGCCCCGGTTCCCGTGGCAGCCTAGTATTTGGTCCGAAAAACCCAAAATTGAAACGATCCATCTTTTGTTATACGTGTTAGTCGGGGTATTGGGACATCCAAAATCAGAGCTTGAGTTACGGTTTTGTCCGACGCATCATAAAAACGTGTTAAAATTCAGTCCCGGTCCCCGAGGCACCCTAGAATCCGAACCGAAAAATCCAAAATTTAAACGACCCACCATTTGTTAGACGTGTTAGTTGGGGTAGTGAGACATCAAAAATCTGAGCTCGAGTTAAAGTTTTGTCCGATGCATCATAAAAACGTGTTAAAATTCAGTCCCGGTCCCCGAGGCACCCCAGAATCCGGCCCGAAAAACCCAAAATTTAAACGACCCACCATTTGTTATACGTGTTAGTTGGGGTATTGAGACATCAAAAATCTGAGCTCGAGTTAAAGTTTTGTCCGACGCATCATAAAACAGTTGTTAAATTTCTGCCCCGGTTCCCGAGGCAGCCTAGCATTTGGCCCGAAAAACCTTAAATTCAAACGATCCATCTTTTGTTATACGTGTTAGTCGGGGTATTGGGACATCCAAAATTAGAGCTTGAGTTAAGGTTTTGTCCGAGGCATCATAAAAACGTGTTAAAATTAAGTCCCGATCCCCGAGACACCCTAGAATTCGGCCCGAAAAATCAAAAATTTAAACGACGCACCATTTGTTATACGTGTTAGTTGGGGTATTGGGACATCAAAAATCTGAGCTCGAGTTAAAGTTTTGTCTGACGCATCAAAAAACACTTGTTAAATTTTTTCCCCGGTTCCCGTGGCAGCCTAATATTTGGCCCGAAAAACCCAAAATTCAAACGATCCATCTTTTGTTATACGTGTTAGTCGGGGTATTGGGACATCCAAAATCAGAGCTTGAGTTAAGGTTTTGTCCGACGCATCATAAAAACGTGTTAAAATTCAGTCCCGGTCCCCGAGGCACCCTAGAATCCGGCCCGAAAAACCCAATATTTAAACGACCCATCATTTTATATACGTGTTAGTCGTGGTATTGGGTATCCAAAAATCTGAGTTCGAGTTAAAGTTTTGACCGACGCATCATAAAAACGTGTTAAAATTCAGTCCCGGTCCCCGAGGCACCCTAGAATCCGGCACGAAAAACCGAAAATTTAAACAACCCACCATTTGTTATACGTGTTAGTCGTGGTATTGCGAGATCAAAAATCTGAGCTCGAGTTAAAGTTTTGTCCGACGCATCATAAAAACGTGTTAAAATTCAGTCCCGGTCCCCGAGGCACCCTAGAATCCGGCCCGAAAAACCCAAAATTTAAACGACCCATCATTTGTTATACGTGTTAGTCGTGGTATTGGGCATCCAAAAATCTGAGCTCGAGTTAAAGTTTTGTCCGACGCAGCATAAAAACGTGTTAAAATTCAGTGCGGGTCCCCGGGGCACCCTCGAATCCGGCCCGAAAAACCCAAAATTTATACAACCCATCATTTGTTACACGTGTTAGTCGTGGTATTGGGCATCCAAAAATCTGAGCTCGAGTTAAAGTTTTGTTCGATGCATCATAAAAACGTGTTAAAATTCAGTATCGGTCCCCGAGGCACCCTAGAATTCGGCCCAAAAAACCCAAAATTTAAACGACCCACCATTTGTTATACGTGTTAGTTTGGGTATTGGGACATCAAAAATCTGAGCTCGAGTTAAAGTTTTGTCCGACGCATCAAAAAACACTAGTTAAATTTCTGCCCCGGTTGCCGTGGCAGCCTAGTATTTGGCCCGAAAAACCCATAATTCAAACGATCCATCTTTTGTTATACATGTTAGTCGGGGTATTGGGACATCCAAAATTAGAGCTTGAGTTAAGGTTTTGTCCGACGCATCATAAAAACGTGTTAAAATTCAGTCCCGGTCCCCGAGGCACCCTAGAATCCGGCCCGAAAAACCCAAAATTTAAACGACCCATCATTTGTTATACGTGTTAGTCGTGGTATTGGGCATCCAAAAATCTGAGCTCGAGTTAAAGTTTTGTCCGATGCATCATAAAAACGTGTTTAAATTCAGTCCCGGTCCCCGAGGCACCCTAGAATCCGGCCCGAAAAACCCAAAATTTAAACGACCCACCATTTGTTATACGTGTTAGTGTGGGTATTGGGACCTCAAAAATCTGAGCTCGAGTTAAAGTTTTGTCCGACGCATCATAAAACACTTGGTAATTTTCTGCCCCGGTTACCGTGGCAGCCTAGTATTTGGCCCGAAAAACACAAAATTCAAACGATCCATCTTTTGTTATACGTGTTAGTCGGGGTATTGGGACATCCAAAATCAGAGCTTGAGTTAAGCTTTTGTCCGACGCATCATAAAAACGTGTTAAAATTCAGTCCCGTTCACCTAGGCACCCTAGAATCCGGCCCGAAAAACCCAAAATTTAAACGACCCATCATTTGTTATACGTGTTAGTCGTGGTATTGGGCATCCAAAAATCTGAGCTCGAGTTAAATTTTTGTCCGACGCATCATAAAAACTTGTTAAAATTCAGTGCCGGTCCCCGAGGCACCCTAGAATCCGGCCCGAAAAACCCAAAATTTATACAACCCATCATTTGTTACACGTGTTAGTCGTGGTATTGGGCATCCATAAATCTGAGCTCGAGTTAAAGTTTTGTCCGATGCATCATAAAAACGTGTTAAAATTCAGTCTCGGTCCCCGAGGCACCCTAGAATTCGGCTCGAAAAACCCAAAATTTAAACGACCCACCATTTGTTATACGTGTTAGTTGGGGTATTGGGACATCAAAAATCTGAGCTCGAGTTAAAGTTTTGTCCGACGCATCAAAAAACACTAGTTAAATTTCTGCCCCGGTTCCCGTGGCAGCCTAGTATTTGGCCCGAAAAACCCATAATTCAAACGATCTATCTTTTGTTATACATGTTAGTCGGGGTATTGGGACATCCAAAATTAGAGCTTGAGTTAAGGTTTTGTCCGACGCATCATAAAAACGTGTTAAAATTCAGTCCCGGTCCCCGAGGCACCCTAGAATCCGGCCCGAAAAACCCAAAATTTAAACGACCCATCATTTGTTATACGTGTTAGTCGTGGTATTGGGCATCCAAAAATCTAAGCTCGAGTTAAAGTTTTGTCCGATGCATCATAAAAACGTGTTTAAATTCAGTCCCGGTCCCCGAGGCACCCTAGAATCCGTCCCGAAAAACCCAAAATTTAAACGACCCACCATTTGTTATACGTGTTAGTGTGGGTATTGGGATCTCAAAAATCTGAGCTCGAGTTAAAGTTTTGTCCGACGCATCATAAAACACCTGGTAAATTTCTGCCCCGGTTACCGTGGCAGCCTAGTATTTTGATGAACCCTATGTGTTTTGATTATGTCCAAACGTTTCAGAAGATGAAAACTTAATTCTATCTTACATATAGTTTATTGTTGACTAATATTTTTGTTTTAGTCTATGTGTAAGTTACTCAGCAGGTGCTGAATGAATCATTTCTGGATTGCCTAAAGAACTCAAAAGATCAGTTTGCTGAAGTCAGAGTCTCAATAACTCAGAAGCTGGATACTCCGCTCTGAAGCCGAAGTCTGCTAAAGCTCTCCTCAGAAGTTCTTTGCAATCAGAAGTTATGGCAATTTGATCAGAAGTCTAGACAACTGGAAATAAGCTTCTGAAAGCTTAGTCACGGGTTTGTTTGAGCATTTAATGCTCTGACACTTGCATTCAATGCAAGGCGCCAAAAGTTCAAAAAGCTGTTTTTGATGGAGCGCGCTTGTCTGTTCAAGAGAAACCGGAATTTCCTTGTCTACCCTTTGTTGATCTAATTGAAGAATGATTCTGTCATCCTCATCCTTGATTTCAAATCACTTACCGGATTTAGTTAAAGAACAAGGATAACGGAATCAAAGTGTTTGAAGACCGTTTGAAGACTTGACAAATTAACGGCTACAACAACTGATGTCATCTCCTTTGAAGTTTCAAACTCCACAACGGTCATCTTCAATCACTATAAATAGTAGCCAAGCTCCAATGCATCAACAGACGCATGATCATTGAGCAAAATCTTAACGCACTGTTTTAAACAAGAAAACAGAGCAACTTTTCCATTCTCAATCTTTCTTAGCATAGTCTTAGTAAAGTGAGAGAGTGAAGAAAAACAAGTTCATAATAGGAATCTTGTAAACTGAGATCGGTTGTGATCTTCAGTTAGATTTAAAGAGAGAAATCTAGTTGAGATTAGAGTTGGGTGAGAAATCCAGAAAACAGAGTATTGTTTGTTCTGGTGGAAATCCTTTAACTCTTTTTAGGCTAGTCAGAACTAAGTGAGAAATTAGCTTAAGTTCTGTTGATGTAAAGGAGCTTCTGAACTTGCCATAAAAGTTCTGAATAGTGGATTTATAAAATCTCTGAAGGCTGCGACCTCAGGGGACAAGACGTAGTCACAGGACTTCTGTGGCGAACTTGGATAAATCGAATTGTTCAATCAGGACCTCCTGAACTTCTTTCTCCCTCTTATACTTGTTATTATTGCTTCTGTGTACTTGCTTTTATTTAGTGCTGAAACAAATTTTCTGTAAGTATCATTGTCTTTGTTCAGAAGACTGTCCAGAAGTTCTCTTACCGAACTTCTGTTGCTGAAAACAGTCTAACTGTGTTTAGGCAGAATTTCTCTCAGAAGCAACTCCTGTTAGCTTGCCTCTGACTCTGAGGAAATTTGACTCTGAAAATCAAGTTTCTCTAAAAACTAAGAAATTTTCAGTTTTCTACTTTGACACCTATTCACCCCCCCTCTAGGTGATTCTGTTCTTGATAGGGCCAACAAGTGGTATCAGAGCGAAGGTCACTTCGCATATTTACTAAAGATCTAACAATCTAAGTGTAAGATCCTATCAGAATCAATAGAGATGGCTAGTAGACACCAGCCTGAGAATTCTTCTCACTTTATTGTCCCAAAAGGTTCTTCTACTACCAGACCTCCATTGTTTAATGGCAACAACTACTCATACTGGAAGAAAAGGATGATGTACTTCATCCAAGCTCAGAACATGAGTGCTTGGTATGTCATCACTAATGGTGATTTCATTCCTACCAGAATGGAACAAGGTCTAGGGGATGTTGTTATTCCTCAGAGGGAATACACAGATGACATTCTAAGAAAACTCCAAACTAATGCTTCAGCAATAAATATGTTGCATTGTGCACTTACAGCTACTGAATATAACAAAGTTTCCTCTTGTGAAACAGCACAGGATATTTGGAACAAGCTAGAAGTCACATATGAAGGAACAGGAAAAGTGAAGCAATCTAAAGTCAACCAACTCATGAGAGAATATGAGTTATTTGAAATGCTTGATAAAGAATCTATTTCAGATATGAATTCTAGATTCACCAAGATAGTCAATGACTTGAAGAGTTTAGGAAAAGACATTGAAGAATCTGATCGAGTGAAGAAGATTGTCAGAAGCTTACCAAGGTCTTGGCAAGCCAAGAAGACTGCTATTGAAGAAGTTCAGGACTTGAGCTATTACTTGTATGATGAACTCATTGGGTCCTTAATCACTCATGAGATGTCATTAAAGAATCATGACTTAAGAGAAAAGTCAGAAGGAAAAAGAGTTGTCCTGAAAGCAGAATCTTCTGAAGAATCCTCAGAAGATGAGGAACTGGCTATGCTGACCAGGAAGTTCAAGAAGGCCTTTAGGAAAGGCAGAGGTGGAAACTACAAGAAGCCTTTCAGGAGCTTTGATAAGAAAACTCCTGATTCTGGTGAAAAGTTCAAGAGAGATCCAAACAAGCCAATTGTGTGCTATGGATGTCAGCAACCGGGGCACATTAAGCCTAACTGCCCGGAGTTGAAGAAAGATAAGAAAAAGTTCAAGAAAGCTATGCTGGCTGCCTGGTCAGACTCTGAGACCAGCAGTGATCCTGAAGAAAAGGAAGAGCAAGCTCAGATTTGTTTTATGGCTATTGATGAGCCAACTTCTGAATATGTCACAGGAGAAACTTCCGCACCTCCTGAAGTTACATATGATTCCGAGGTAAACATATCTTCTGAACAGAATATCTTTGATTCTCTTGAAGAACTCTATAGTATGTTCAAGTACCTGAAAAGGAAATTGGACAAGAGTGAGGCTGACAAGTTTCTTAGGTTTACTCAAATCTTTTCTGACATAAAAGTGTTAGAAGAGAAGCTGTGTAAACAGTTCAGCATTCCTGCTGATGGCTCTAAAGCCAAAGGCAAGAACAAGCTGCCTCTGGGAAGTGATAAACCCCAGAAGAAGAAGAAATCTGTCACTCCCTCTCTTCTGAAAGAGATTGTTTCTCCTCCTGATGTTGGTACCTCTGAGAGTGCTGTTATAGCCTCTGAAGATGTTGGTCCTTCTCAGAAGAAGAAAAAATCTCCCAAGAAGCAAAGGGAAAGATCCAAGAACCCTCCCTTTTGCAAGCTCTGTAAAAGTGAGGGTCATTGGTTAAAGGATTGCAAGTACCATATTAAAAATCTCTTGCAATCTGAGATATCATTAAAACCTGCTGAAGAGAAATCTAACTCTGAAGGACCCAATAAGGATTGGGTACCTGTCACTAATTGATTGTGTTGCAGGTGGCTCTGAGTGCTCCATCAATGTCAAAGCTGTGGTACATTGACAGTGGGTGCTCAAGGCATATGACAGGTGATGAAAAATCATTCATCACATTTGATCCTAAAAGAGGTGGAAAAGTCAGCTTTGGAGATGCTCAGAAAGGAAGGATTCTTGGTTCTGGATCCATAGGAACCAACCCTCCGATCGAAGATGTCTCCCTAGTCAGAGGTCTGAAGTTCAATCTCCTGAGTGTTGCACAACTGTGTGATAAAGGTAGAGATGTTGTCTTCAGCTCCTCTGGATGTAAAATCTTGGACAGTAAGTCAAGGGAAGTTATTCTAACTGCTCCTAGAGTTGAAAATGTTTTCATGCTGAACCTTGAGAATCTTTGCAAAAATATATGCTTGATGTCCAAAGAGGATACCTCATGGCTCTGGCATAGAAGACTTGCTCATGTGAGCATGGACCTTCTGGCCAAAGTTGCTAGAAATCAATTGGTTGAGGGTCTGCCTGAAATTAGTTTTAAAAAGAATCATTTGTGCAATGCTTGTCAATCTGGTAAACAATCCAGAAGCTCTTTTAAAACTAAGAAAGTCATTTCAACTAAAAGACCTTTGGAATTACTTCATATGGATCTTTTTGGCCCTGTTCAACCAATGAGCATGGGTGGAAAGAAGTATGCCTTTGTCATTGTAGATGACTATTCAAGATTCACTTGGGTCATCTTGCTGTCTAGCAAAGATGAGTCACTTGGATGCTTCTCAGTTCTGATAAAGAAACTTGAGAATGAAAGGAATGAAAAGGTTGTCCATATCAGAAGTGATAATGGTGGAGAATTCAAAAACTTTGGGTTTGAAGAATTCTGTGAAACTAAGGGAATTGATCATAACTTTTCTGCTCCCAGAACTCCTCAACAAAATGGGGTGGTTGAAAGGAAGAATAGAACTCTGGTTGAGATAGCCAGAACTATGATCAATGAAAGAAGGCTTCCAAAGTACTTTTGGGGAGAAGCTGTGAACACAGCTTGCTATGTTCTGAATAGAGTGCTAATCAGAAGCATTCTGAACAAGACTCCTTATGAACTCTGGAAAGGTCGAAAGCCTAAAATAGGTTATTTCAGAACCTTTGGTTGTAAATGTTATGTTTTGAATACAAAAGAATATCTTTCAAAGTTTGATTCAAAGGCAGATGAGGCCATTTTTCTTGGTTACTCAACACATAGTAAAGCATATAGGGTTTTTAATAAGAGGACTCAAACTTTAGATAAATCTGTTCATGTACAGTTTGATGAGACTAACCCTGCAGATAGTAGAGCTCCTGATGAAGATGTAGTTCAAGCTCCTGAAGTAACATCTCCTGTTGAAGAAGAAGATGTTTCTCCCAGAGCTGCTGAAGCGGTTCCTCCTGTTGCTGAACAAGCTCAAGATGAGAATCCTACTCTAGAAGTCAACTTCCTTCCAGAAGATGCTCCTATATATGATTCAACAAATGATGAACAGGTTTCAGAAGACTCTTTGGATGTACCAAGAGAAGTTAGAACTCACAGGAATCATTCCTTAGAGAACATAATTGACTCTGTTCATAATCCTGTCATGACCAGAGCTCAGCTCAGAAGATACATGGGGAATGTGGCTTTTGTGTCACTTCTGGAACCCAAGGACTTCTATGAAGCTGCTGATGATGACTCCTGGTTGATGGCAATGCAAGAAGAACTTGACCAGTTCAAAAGGTCAGAAGTTTGGACTTTGGTTCTCAGACCTAACAACATAAAGGTTGTTGGAACTAGATGGGTTCTGAAGAACAAGCTTGATGAATTTGGAAATGTTGTGAGGAACAAGGCAAGACTTGTTGCTCAAGGTTACAGTCAGCAAAAAGGCATAGATTATGGTGAAACTTTTGCTCCTGTTGCAAGATTAGAAGCCATTAGAATCTTATGTGCTTTTGCTTCATACAAAGGTTTCAAGCTCTTTCAAATGGATGTGAAAAGTGCATTCTTGAATGGTTACATTGATGAGGAAGTCTATGTGTCTCAACCTCCTGGTTTTGAAGATCCTAAGTTTCCTGATCATGTGTACAAGCTAAAGAAAGCCTTGTATGGACTGAAACAAGCTCCCAGAGCTTGGTATGAGAGGCTGACAAAGTTCCTTCTGTCTAAGGGATTTGTCAGAGGCTGTGTTGATACAACTCTGTTCACTCTGAAAAAGAACAAGGATATCCTTATAGCTCAGGTATATGTTGATGATATTATATTTGGTGCTACTAATGAATCTTTGTGTAGAGAGTTCAGTGACCACATGAAGGCTGAGTTTGAAATGTCTATGATGGGAGAATTAACCTTCTTCTTAGGACTTCAGATCAAGCAAAGTAATGATGGTGTGTTTATCAATCAAGCCAAGTACACTAGAGAAGTGTTGAAGAAATTTGGCATGATGGACTCTAATGCTGTTGATATTCCAATGGATGTCAGCAAAGACATTGATGATGAAGAGAAAGCTGGTAAACCTGTAGATATAAAAACCTACAGAGGTATGATTGGCTCTCTTTTATACCTAACAGCCAGCAGGCCAGATATACATTTTGCTGTGTGTTTTTGTGCTAGATATCAGTCTAAACCAAGAGAGATTCATGATGTTGCTGTCAAAAGAATTCTCAGATATCTTAAAGGCACACCAGAAGCTGGTTTGTGGTATCCCTGTAGCTCTGATTTCACTCCTATAGGATACACAGACTCTGACTATGGTAGAGATAAATTGAAAAGGGTCAGCACTTCTGGTGGTTGTCATTTTCTGGGGGAGTGCCTAGTCTCCTGGCATAGCAAGAAGCAAACCTCTGTGGCTCTCTCAACTGCTGAAGCTGAGTATGTTGCTGCTGGAAGTTGTGTTTCTCAGATGCTCTGGATCAAGCAACAAATTGCTGACTATGGAGTCATCCCTGGAACAATTACAATTTACTGTGATAACAAAAGTGCTATTGATCTTTCAAAGAATCCTATTCAGCACAGCAGGATGAAGCATGTTCATATTAGGCATCACTTCTTAAGAGATCATGTTCTGAAGAAGGATATTATCATTACTCATGTTCCCTCTGAAGAGAATCTTGCTGACATGTTTACTAAGCCTCTGGCTGGTATGTCTTTCAGCAACTTACGAGAAGGCATTGGTATGACTTATCCCCTTCAATAACTTAGATTAATTATTTCTGTATGTCTTAAGTGATTAATCGTTTGAGATAATTAAGTTATAATTCATTCTAATCATGATTTGACTTGTAAGCATGCGTTATCTACTGCCATTTTACGGCGCTGTTCTGTGTTTAACGGTTATCTGTTCCCTTTTAAACGGTGTTTACTTGCTTTTTGAATTGGAACGATTTCTTGTTTGGGTATAAATAGAGGTTTTCCATACTTAGCAATTTTTACTTGCATTTTTCATTGCTATTAGAATCGCCATTGTTGTCTGTGCATTTCTCCTCTCAAAACCTTAACCTAATTTCCTATTTCTCCTAAATGGCTCTAGAAATCACTGTCACTCATCTCTTCACTTCTGAGAGCAAAAAGAAAGTTAGCGAATCTAGGGTTTTTACTTCTAGGTTCCTAGATGACGAAGTTAAAACTACTGAACCTATCTCAAACTGGCTTAGTGCTCAAAACTGGAATTCATTCTTTTCTCTCGATGAATTCATTTACCCTAAGTTAGTCACCGAATTCTACCAAAACCTCCATTTCTTTTCTAATGAGGAGGATGTTCTTCACTCGGTTGTTGGGGATGTTGAGATTGAGGTCAGCAGGGCTTCTATCTCTCAAGCTATTGGTGTTGATGATGAAGGAATCATCGTTGGTGATGATGGTTCTGTTGATGGGTTTTCTGAAGTGAATTGGGCTAGACCAGATCTGAGTGCCAAGGAAACGTATGCAACATGGCTCTCACAGCATCAGAGGTGGGCACATTATCTCACTACTAATGTGTTTCTTCCAAAGGCTGGAGGAGTCAACTGTGTTTCCAACAGAGAACGAGTTTTCATGTGGCATCTGGTCAACCATAAGAAGATTAATCTCCCTGCCATGCTGATAAGGCAGATGAAGAATGTCACTACTTCTAGTGCGCTTGCCTATGGTTCCCTCCTGACGAGGCTCTTTGAAGCTGCCTCTGTGGTTATCTCAGGAGAAGGTGTAACCAGTAGAAGTACGGTTCTGAAGATGCATACCTTCAGGAACCTTTCCTTTAGTGTAACTCCAAAGAAGAAGGAGAATGCTTCTTCTGTGAGTATTGCTCAGAAGGAAATTGTGGATGCTTCTGTGCTGAAAGGAAAGAATGCTGCCAAGAAGGGCAAGGGAAAGAAGGGATCAAGTAAGTTGGTCCTGACCGTTGAGAAAGTGGCTGTCTCAGAACCTCTTCCCACGATGGTTCAAACAACAATCAATGTTGAACCCTCTGGCAAGATTGTTGCTGAAAAGCCAACGGTTGTTCCTGAAAAGGATGTTCAGGATGCTGAGGAAGCACGCCTTGCTGAGAAAGAGAAGGCTGCTGAAGCTGAAAAGGTTGCAAGAGTTGTGGCTCTTGCTGAAGAGAAAAGAAAGAAGAAGGAAGCAGAGGACAAGTTAGCTGCTGAGCGAGAAATTGCTGCAAAGGCTAAGGCCGATGCAAGACTTTTAGAATGCGCTGCTGAACTTGAGAATGCGGAGTTCTCAAAGGTAGTTGAGACGTCAGAGGAAGAAGGGAATCTTGAGAATGTCTCACTATCTTCTCGGATTGTTGAGAATGTCTCCCTTTCTACCAGAATTGGAAGGAAGACTGCTGCAAAACGAAGGGTTCTGAAGAAGAAGGACTTCGTTATTGCCTCAAGTGCTGAATGAGAGGAACCTGTCACTCAGGAACCGGAAGATGCTGATAAAGACTTATCAGAGATTTCTGATAAAGAGAATGTTGATGCTCCTCTGATTGAAGAGCTGTCAGAAGAGAGTGAACCAGAAGATGAAGAGGTTCTTCAAGGTGCTAAACAGTTTGTTGAGAAGGTTGACGATGAACACTTCATTGACAACGTTCTTCTGAATCAAGGAAGAAACCCTGGTGATAGGGATGCCTCTGAAACGCTGTTCAGAATGGCTCATTTATATGCTGAGCCCATTTCAACTTTTGATCCTAATGCCTCTGAACAGGTTATCTCATCTCCTACTTTTACTCCTCTTCCATCTCCCTCACTACCTTCTGTCACAGAAGTAAGTGAATCTCAGACTTTCATTCCTCCAACAACTTCAACATCTGAAGTTGATCCTCCTTCATCTACTCTTCCTTCTGGATCCTATTCAGAAGTGAATCTGTCCTCTGGACCAATCTTTACTGATTCCATTTCTACTTCTACTACTTCTTCTCTATCATCTTCTGCTGTTCTTCCATCAACTGGAATTACTGCTCCTCCCTTTTCAATACCTTTTTCAATTCCTTCAACCTTACCTCCCTGTACAAATACTTTCTCTTCCTCTTTCTCACATACAATTCCTTCCACACAAACTTTTGTTCCTCCTCTCTCAACCTCTGGACATACACCTCCTGTGTGTGATCCCTTAACTTCCTTCCCCACTCCTTCAGGTTTTGCTGGGTTGTCCTCCAACTATGACTTCCTGCGCAAACACTTGAATCGAGAAGATTTGGATAACAGGTTTGGACGTTTTGGCTTCATGGGCAGAGCTTCTGGTATTTCCGAAGCTGGAGGTGCCCCCAGTGTTGAAGAATTGAGAAGAATGGGTCAGAGTGGCTCAGATGAACTGCTGAATAGATTTGCTGGTATAGGGCAAAGGACTTCTGTTGCTGACATGTATGCTCAGGGCATTGTTCTGCAAGAATTACATTCTTTGAAAGCTCAGAACCTGCAGCTCATGACTATGCTTCAAATGAAGGATCCTTCTGTTTATATACGCAATCTTTCTACACTTCATCTAGCTACATATGATGAGCTGTACAAATTGAGAGAATTAGCTCTGACTCTTCCTTCTCTGGACAATATTGCTCTTGCTTCTTCTCTGAAGGTCAATGAGAATTTGGAGATATTGACAGAAGAAGTCAAGGAAGCAAACGAGCATTATGAGGCTCATGAGAAGATGCTCCCTAGTAAGATTGAAGACCTGCAAAGTACTGCAAATCACATTCTGAGAGAAGTGAAATCTTCTGCTCAAGGTTCTTCATCTTCAGGAGCTGCAAAGATTGTATATGACATCACTCCTGATCTCAACAATCGACTCTCCAACATTGAGTCCGCTGTAACTGCTCAGAATGCACAGATTGCTGAGCTCACTGAACTTCTGAAGGTTATGCACACTCAGGCACGTGAACAAGAAAAGACTATTCAGAATGAGCACCTCACTGCTGCTGTGTATGCGAACAATAGGTTGATCAAGCTCCTTCTTGATGATGTTCAGAAACAGCGACCTATGTCTGGTCAGACCTTTGATCATATGAAGACCATTGATGATGACTTCAGAAGACGAATGGATATGATCAATACTGTGCGACCAACTCCTGTGCAATATCAGACTGCTCTGAATGTTCAACAAAAATTGAAGTCTCAGGGAGCTCTTGGTGTTGCTGTTGGTTCTGGTCAAACGGGGGAGAAGTCTGGTCAGAAGAGATCAAGTGCTGCTGAAGGTTCTAGTGTTGTTCCTCCTCCTCAGAAGAAACCTAGGAACTTGTAATCGTTTAGGACTTAAGCTTCTTAGCTAGGTTCTGGGTTGGGTAGTCTTTGTCTTAGGACTTTTTCTGCTCTTCTGATTATTTTGCTTCTTATGTTATCTTCTGAATGATCTTATATACACTGAATCTTTTCTATACTTTCTTGCATATCTGACTCTTTGCTTATGTTTCTTTTTAACTTAGTAAATTACACTTCATTAAATCTAACAACTTGATCTTAAGTCTTATTAAGTTTATAACAGATTGCTGAAGTTCACCATTTTCACTAAAATGGGGGAGTCAATTTACTCAGAAGTTTTTGAAACATGTGCATCAGGAAGTCTTTCTCTAAAACTCATGTTTTCTTTTCCCTTCTGACCACGGTTTGTCCATAACCAAAATGGGGGAGAATGATGAACCCTATGTGTTTTGATTATGTCCAAACGTTTCAGAAGATGAAAACTTAATTCTATCTTACATATAGTTTATTGTTGACTAATATTTTTGTTTTAGTCTATGTGTAAGTTACTCAGCAGGTGCTGAATGAATCATTTCTGGATTGCCTAAAGAACTCAGAAGATCAGTTTGCTGAAGTCAGAGTCTCAATAACTCAGAAGCTGGATACTCCGCTCTGAAGCCGAAGTCTGCTAAAGCTCTCCTCAAAAGTTCTTTGCAATCAGAAGTTATGGCAATTTGATCAGAAGTCTAGACAACTGGAAATAAGCTTCTGAAAGCTTAGTCACGGGTTTGTTTGAGCATTTAATGCTCTGGCACTTGCATTCAATGCAAGGCGCCAAAAGTTCAAAAAGCTGTTTTTGATGGAGCGCGCTTGTCTGTTCAAGAGAAACCGGAATTTCCTTGTCTACCCTTTGTTGATCTAATTGAAGAATGATTCTGTCATCCTCATCCTTGATTTCAAATCACTTACCGGATTTAGTTAAACAACAAGGATAACGGAATCAAAGTGTTTGAAGACCGTTTGAAGACTTGACAAATTAACGGCTACAACAACTGATGTCATCTCCTTTGAAGTTTCAAACTCCACAACTGTCATCTTCAATCACTATAAATAGTAGCCAAGCTCCAATGCATCAACAGACGCATGATCATTGAGCAAAATCTTAACGCACTGTTTTAAACAAGAAAACAGAGCAACTTTTCCATTCTCAATCTTTCTTAGCATAGTCTTAGTAAAGTGAGAGAGTGAAGAAAAACAAGTTCATAATAGGAATCTTGTAAACTGAGATCGGTTGTGATCTTCAGTTAGATTTAAAGAGAGAAATCTAGTTGAGATTAGAGTTGGGTGAGAAATCCAGAAAAAAGAGTTAGGCTAGTCAGAACTAAGTGAGAAATTAGCTTAAGTTCTGTTGATGTAAAGGAGCTTCTGAACTTGCCATAAAAGTTCTGAATAGTGGATTTATAAAATCTCTGAAGGCTGCGACCTCAGGGGACAAGACGTAGTCACAGGACTTCTGTGGCGAACTTGGATAAATCGAATTGTTCAATCAGGACCTCCTGAACTTCTTTCTCCCTCTTATACTTGTTATTATTGCTTCTGTGTACTTGCTTTTATTTAGTGCTGAAACAAATTTTCTGTAAGTATCATTGTCTTTGTTCAGAAGACTGTCCAGAAGTTCTCTTACCGAACTTCTGTTGCTGAAAACAGTCTAACTGTGTTTAGGCAGAATTTCTCTCAGAAGCAACTCCTGTTAGCTTGCCTCTGACTCTGAGGAAATTTGACTCTGAAAATCAAGTTTCTCTAAAAACTAAGAAATTTTCAGTTTTCTACTTTGACACCTATTCACCCCCCCTCTAGGTGATTCTGTTCTTGATAGGGCCAACATATTTGGCCCGAAAAACACAAAATTCAAACGATCCATCTTTTGTTATACGTGTTAGTCGGGGTATTGGGACATCCAAAATCAGAGCTTGAGTTAAGGTTTTGTCCGACGCATCATAAAAACGTGTTAAAATTCAGTCCCGGTCCCCGAGGCACCCTAGAATTCGGCCCGAAAAACCCAAAATTTAAACGACCCATCATTTGTTTTACGTGTTAGTCGTGGTATTGGGCATCCAAAAATCTGAGCTCGAGTTAAAGTTTTGTCCGACGCATCATAAAACGTGTTAAAATTCAGTGCCGGTCCCCGAGCCACCCTAGAATCCGGCCCGAAAAACCTAAAATTTATACAACCCATCATTTGTTACACGTGTTAGTCGTGGTATTGGGCATCCATAAATCTGAGCTCGAGTTAAAGTTTTGTCCGATGCATCATAAAAACGTGTTAAAATTCAGTCTCGGTCCCCGCCCGAGGCACCCTAGAATCCGGCCCGAAAAACCCAAAATTTAAACGACCAATCATTTGTTATACGTGTTAGTCGTGGTATTGGGCATCCAAAAATCTGAGCTCGACTTAAAGTTTTGTCCGACGCATCAAAAAACATTTGTTAAATTTCTGCCCCGGTTCCCGTGGCAGCCTAGTATTTTGTCCGAAAAACCCAAAATTCAAACGATCCATCTTTTGTTATACGTGTTAGTCGGGGTATTGGGACATCCAAAATTAGATCTGGAGTTAAGGTTTTGTCCGACGCATCATAAAAACGTGTTAAAATTCAGTCCCGGTCCCCGAGGCACCCTAGAATCCGGCCCGAAAAACCCAAAATTTAAACGACCCATCATTTGTTATACATGTTAGTCGTGGTATTGGGCATCCATAAATCTGAGCTCGAGTTAAAGTTTTGTCCGATGCATCATAAAAACGTGTTAAAATTCAGTCCCGGTCCCCGAGGAACCATAGAATCCGGCCCGAAAAACCCAAAATTTAAACGACCCACCATTTGTTATACGTTTTAGTGTGGGTATTGGGACCTCAAAAATCTGAGCTCGAGTTAAAGTTTTGTCCGACGCATCATAAAACACTTGGTAAATTTCTGCCCCGGTTACCGTGGCAGCCTAGTATTTGGCCCGAAAAACACAAAATTCAAACGATCCATCTTTTGTTATACGTGTTAGTCGGGGTATTGGGACATCCAAAATCAGAGCTTGAGTTAAGCTTTTGTCCGACGCATCATAAAAACGTGTTAAAATTTAGTCCCGGTCCCCGAGGCACCATAGAATCCGGCCCGAAAAATCCAAAATTTAAACGACCCATCATTTGTTATACGTGTTAGTCGTGGTATTGGGCATCCAAAAATCTGAGCTCGAGTTAAAGTTTTGTCCGATGCATCATAAAAACGTGTTAAAATTCAGTGCCGGTCCCCGAGGCACCCTAGAATCCGGCCCGAAAAACCCAAAATTTATACAACCCATCATTTGTTACACGTGTTAGTCGTGGTATTGGGCATCCATAAATCTGAGCTCGAGTTAAAGTTTTGTCCGATGCATCATAAAAACGTGTTAAAATTTAGTCTCGGTCCCCGAGGCACCCTAGAATTCGGCCCGAAAAACCCAAAATTTAAACGACCCACCATTTGTTATACGTGTTAGTTGGGGTATTGGGACATCAAAAATCTGAGCTCGAGTTAAAGTTTTGTCTGACGCATCAAAAAACACTTGTTAAATTTCTGCCCCGGTTCCCGTGGCAGCCTAGTATTTGGCCCGAAAAACCCAAAATTCAAACGATCCATCTTTTGTTATACGTGTTAGTCGGGGTATTGGGACATCCAAAATTAGAGCTTGAATTAAGGTTTTGTCCGACGCATCATAAAAACGTGTTAAAATTCAATCCCGGTCCCCGAGGCACCCTAGAATCCGGCCCGAAAAACCCAAAATTTAAACGACCAATCATTTGTTATACGTGTTAGTCGTGGTATTGGGCATCCAAAAATCTGAGCTCGAGTTAAAGTTTTGTCCGACGCATCAAAAAACATTTGTTAAATTTCTGCCCCGGTTCTTGTGGCAGCCTAGTATTTGGTCCGAAAAACCCAAAATTCAAACGATCCATCTTTTGTTATACGTGTTAGTCGGGGTATTGGGACATCCAAAATTAGATCTTGAGTTAAGGTTTTGTCCGACGCATCATAAAAACGTGTTAAAATTTAGTCCCGGTCCGCGAGGCACCCTAGAATCCGGCCCGAAAAACCCAAAATTTAAACGACCCATCATTTGTTATACGTGTTAGTCGTGGTATTGGGCATCCAAAAATCTGAGCTCGAGTTAAAGTTTTGTCCGACGCATCATAAAAACGTGTTAAAATTCAGTCCCGGTCCCCGAGGCACACTAGAATCCGGCGCGAAAAACCCAAAATTTATACAACCCATCATTTGTTACACGTGTTAGTCGTGGTATTGGGCATCCAAAAATCTGAGCTCGAGTTAATGTTTTGTCCGATGCATCATAAAAACGTGTTAAAATTCAGTCCTGGTCCCCGAGGCACCCTAGAATTCGGCCCGAAAAACCCAAAATTTAAACGACCCACCATTTGTTATACGTGTTAGTTGGGATATTGGGACATCAAAAATCTGAGCTCGAGTTAAAGTTTTGTCCGACGCATCATAAAACACTTGGTAAATTTCTTCCCGGTTCCCGTGGCAGCCTAGTATTTGGCCCGAAAAACCTAAAATTCAAACGATCCATCTTTTGTTATACGTGTTAGTCGGGGTATTGGGACATCCAAAATCAGAGCTTGAGTTAAGCTTTTGTCCGACGCATCATAAAAACGTGTTAAAATTCAGTCCCGGTCCCCGAGGCACCCTAGAATCCGGCCCGAAAAACCCAAAATTTAAATGACCCACCATTTGTTATACGTGTTAGTCGTAGTATTGGGCAATCAAAAATATTAGCTCGACTTAAAGTTTTGTCCGACGCATCATAAAAACGTAATAAAATTCAGTCCCGGTCCTCGAGGCACCCTAGAATCCGGCCCGAAAAACCCAAAATTTAAACGACCCATCATTTGTTATACGTGTTAGTCGTGGTATTGGGCATCCAAAAACCTGAGCTCGAGTTAAAGTTTTGTCCGACGCCTCATAAAAACGTGTTAAAATTCAGTCCCGGTCCCCGAGGCTCCCTAGAATCCCGCATGAAAAACCCAAAATTTATACAACCCATCATTTGTTACACGTGTTAGTCGTGGGATTGGGAATCCAAAAATCTGAGCTCGAGTTAAAGTTTTGTCTGATGCATCATAAAAACGTGTTAAAATTCAGTCCCGGTCCCCGAGGCACCCTAGAATCCGGCCCGAAAAACCCAAAATTTAAACGACCCACCATTTGTTATACCTATTAGTTGGGCTATTGGGACATCAAAAATCTGAGCTCGAGTTAAAGTTTTGTCCAACGCATCATAAAACACTTGGTAAATTTCTGCCCGGTTCCCGTGGCAGCCTTGTATTTGGCCCGAAAAACCCAAAATTCAAACGATCCATCTTTTGTTATACGTGTTAGTCGGGGTATTGGGACATCCAAAATTAGAGCTTGAGTTAAGGTTTTGTCCGACGCATCATAAAAACGTGTTAAAATTCAATCCCGGTCCCCGAGGCACCCTAGAATCCGGCCCGAAAAACCCAAAATTTAAACGACCAATCATTTGTTATACGTGTTAGTCGTGGTATTGGGCATCCAAAAATCTGAGCTCGACTTAAAGTTTTGTCCGACGCATCAAAAAACATTTGTTAAATTTCTGCCCCGGTTCCCGTGGCAGCCTAGTATTTGGTCCGAAAAACCCAAAATTCAAACGATCCATCTTTTGTTATACGTGTTAGTCGGGGTATTGGGACATCCAAAATTAGATCTTGAGTTAAGGTTTTGTCCGACGCATCATAAAAACGTGTTAAAATTCAGTCCCGGTCCCCGAGGCACCCTAGATTCCGGCCCGAAAAACCCAAAATTTAAACGACCCATCATTTGTTATACGTGTTAGTCATGGTATTGGGCATCCAAAAATCTGAGCTCGAGTTAAAGTTTTGTCCGACGCATCATAAAAACGTGTTAAAATTCAGTCCCGGTCCCCGAGGCACCCTAGAATCCGGCCCGAAAAACCCAAAATTTATACAACCCATCATTTGTTACACGTGTTAGTCGTGGTATTGGGCATCCAAAAATCTGGGCTCGAGTTAAAGTTTTGTCCGATGCATCATAAAAACGTGTTAAAATTCAGTCCCGGTCCCCGAGGCACCCTTGAATCCGGCCTGAAAAACACAAAATTTAAACGACCCACCATTTGTTATACGTGTTAGTTGGGGTATTGGGACATCAAAAATCTGAGCTCGATTTAAAGTTTTGTCCGACGCATCAAAAAACACTTGTTAAATTTCTGCCCCGGTTCCCGTGGCTGGCTAGTATTTGGCCCAAAAAACCCAAAATTCAAACGATCCATCTTTTGTGATACGTGTTAGTCGGGGTATTGGGACATCCAAAATTAGAGCTTCAGTTAAGGTTTTGTCCGACGCATCATAAAAACGTGTTAAAATTCAGTCCCAGTCCACGAGGAACCCTAGAATCCGGCCCGAAAAACCAAAAATTTAAACGACCCATCATTTTATATACGTGTTAGTCGTGGTATTGGGCATCCAAAAATCTGAGCTCGAGTTAAAGTTTTGTCTGACGCATCATAAAAACGTGTTAAAATTCAGTCCCGGTCCCCGAGGCACCCTAGAATCCGGCCCGAAAAACCCAAATATTAAACGACCCACCATTTGTTATACGTGTTAGTCGTGGTATTGGGATATCAAAAATCTGAGCTCGAGTTAAAGTTTTGTCCGACGCATCATAAAAACGTGTTAAAATTCAGTCCCGGTCCCCGAGGAACCCTAGAATCCTGCCCGAAAAACCCAAAATTTAAACGACCCATCATTTGTTATACGTGTTAGTTGTGGTATTGGGCATCCAAAAATCTGAGCTCGAGTTAAAGTTTTGTCCGACGCATCATAAAAAAGTGTTAAAATTCAGTCCGAGTCCTCGAGGCACCCTAGAATCCGGCCCGAAAAACCCAAAATTTAAAGGACCCATCATTTGTTATACGTGTTAGTCGTGGTATTGGGCATCCAAAAATCTGAGCTCGACTTAAAGTTTTGTCTGACAAATCATAAAAACGTGTTAAAATTCAGTCCTGGTTCCCGAGGCACTCTAGAATCCGGCCCGAAAAACCCAAAATTTATACAACCCATCATTTCTTACACGTGTTAGTCGTGGTATTGGGCATCCAAAAATCTGAGCTCGAGTTAAAGTTTTGTCCGATGCATCATAAAAACGTGTTAAAATTCAGTCCCGGTCCCCGAGGCACCCTAGAATCCGGCCCGAAAAACACAAAATTTAAACGACCCACCATTTGTTATACCTATTAGTTGGGCTATTGGGACATCAAAAATCTGAGCTCGAGTTAAAGTTTTGTCCGACGCATCATAAAACACTTGGTAAATTTCTGCCCGGTTCCCGTGGCAGCCAGGTATTTGGCCCGAAAAATCCAAAATTCAAACGATCCATCTTTTGTTATACGTGTTAGTCGGGGAATTGGGACATCCAAAATTAGAGCTTGAGTTAAGGTTTTATCCGACGCATCATAAAAACGTGTTAAAATTCAATCCCGGTCCCCGAGGCACCCTAGAATCCGGCCCGAAAAACCCAAAATTTAAACGACCAATCATTTGTTATACGTGTTAGTCGTGGTATTGGGCATCCAAAAATCTAAGCTCGAGTTAAAGTTTTGTCCGACGCATCAAAAAACATTTGTTAAATTTCTGCCCGGTTCCCGTGGCAGCCTAGTATTTGGTCCGAAAAACCCAAAATTCAAACGATCCATCTTTTGTTATACGTGTTAGTCGGGGTGTTGGGACATCCAAAATTAGATCTTGAGTTAAGGTTTTGTCCGACGCATCATAAAAACGTGTTAAAATTAAGTCCCGGTCCCGGAGGCACCCTAGATTCCGGCCCGAAAAACCCAAAATTTAAACGACCCATCATTTGTTATACGTGTTAGTCGTGGTATTGGGCATCCAAAAATCTGAGCTCGAGTTAAAGTTTTGTCCGACGCATCATAAAAACGTGTTAAAATTCAGTCCCGGTCCCCGAGGCACCCTAGAATCCGGCCCGAAAAACCCAAAATTTATACAACCCATCATTTGTTACACGTGTTAGTCGTGGTATTGGGCATCCAAAAATCTGGGCTCGAGTTAAAGTTTTGTCCGATGCATCATAAAAACGTGTCAAAATTCAGTCCCGGTCCCCGAGGCACCCTAGAATCCGGCCTGAAAAACACAAAATTTAAACGACCCACCATTTGTTATACGTGTTAGTTGGGGTATTGGGACATCAAAAATCTGAGCTCGATTTAAAGTTTTGTCCGACGCATCAAAAAACACTTGTTAAATTTCTGCCCCGGTTCCCGTGGCTGGCTAGTATTTGGCCCAAAAAACCCAAAATTCAAACGATCCATCTTTTGTGATACGTGTTAGTCGGGGTATTGGGACATCCAAAATTAGAGCTTCAGTTAAGGTTTTGTCCGACGCATCATAAAAACGTGTTAAAATTCAGTCCCAGTCCCCGAGGAACCCTAGAATCCGGCCCGAAAAACCAAAAATTTAAACGACCCATCATTTTATATACGTGTTAGTCGTGGTATTGGGCATCCAAAAATCTGAGCTCGAGTTAAAGTTTTGTCTGACGCATCATAAAAACGTGTTAAAATTCAGTCCCGGTCCCCGAGGCACCCTAGAATCCGGCCCGAAAAACCCAAAATTTAAACGACCCACCATTTGTTATACCTATTAGTTGGGCTATTGGGACATCAAAAATCTGAGCTCGAGTTAAAGTTTTGTCCGACGCATCATAAAACACTTGGTAAATTTCTGCCCGGTTCCCGTGGCAGCCTAGTATTTGGCCCGAAAAACCCAAAATTCAAACGATCCATCTTTTGTTATACGTGTTAGTCGGGGTATTGGGACATCCAAAATTAGAGCTTGAGTTAAGGTTTTATCCGACGCATCATAAAAACGTGTTAAAATTCAATCCCGGTCCCCGAGGCACCCTAGAATCCGGCCCGAAAAACCCAAAATTTAAACGACCAATCATTTGTTATACGTGTTAGTCGTGGTATTGGGCATCCAAAAATCTAAGCTCTAGTTAAAGTTTTGTCCGACGCATCAAAAAACATTTGTTAAATTTCTGCCCGGTTCCCGTGACAGCCTAGTATTTGTTCCGAAAAAACCCAAAATTCAAACGATCCATCTTTTGTTATACGTGTTAGTCGGGGTGTTGGGACATCCAAAATTAGATCTTGAGTTAAGGTTTTGTCCGACGCATCATAAAAACGTGTTAAAATTAAGTCCCGGTCCCGGAGGCACCCTAGATTCCGGCCCGAAAAACCCAAAATTTAAACGACCCATCATTTGTTATACGTGTTAGTCGTGGTATTGGGCATCCAAAAATCTGAGCTCGAGTTAAAGTTTTGTCCGACGCATCATAAAAACGTGTTAAAATTCAGTCCCGGTCCCCGAGGCACCCTAGAATCCGGCCCGAAAAACCCAAAATTTATACAACCCATCATTTGTTACACGTGTTAGTCGTGGTATTGGGAATCCAAAAATCTGGGCTCGAGTTAAAGTTTTGTCCGATGCATCATAAAAACGTGTTAAAATTCAGTCCCGGTCCCCGAGGCACCCTAGAATCCGGCCTGAAAAACACAAAATTTAAACGACCCACCATTTGTTATACGTGTTAGTTGGGGTATTGGGACATCAAAAATCTGAGCTCGATTTAAAGTTTTGTCCGACGCATCAAAAAACACTTGTTAAATTTCTGCCCCGGTTCCCGTGGCTGGCTAGTATTTGGCCCAAAAAACCCAAAATTCAAACGATCCATCTTTTGTGATACGTGTTAGTCGGGGTATTGGGACATCCAAAATTAGAGCTTCAGTTAAGGTTTTGTCCGACGCATCATAAAAACGTGTTAAAATTCAGTCCCAGTCCCCGAGGAACCCTAGAATCCGGCCCGAAAAACCAAAAATTTAAACGACCCATCATTTTATATACGTGTTAGTCGTGGTATTGGGCATCCAAAAATCTGAGCTCGAGTTAAAGTTTTGTCTGACGCATCATAAAAACGTGTTAAAATTCAGTCCCGGTCCCCGAGGCACCCTAGAATCCGGCCCGAAAAACCCAAAATTTAAACGACCCACCATTTGTTATACCTATTAGTTGGGCTATTGGGACATCAAAAATCTGAGCTCGAGTTAAAGTTTTGTCCGACGCATCATAAAACACTTGGTAAATTTCTGCCCGGTTCCCGTGGCAGCCTAGTATTTGGCCCGAAAAACCCAAAATTCAAACGATCCATCTTTTGTTATACGTGTTAGTCGGGGTATTGGGACATCCAAAATTAGAGCTTGAGTTAAGGTTTTATCCGACGCATCATAAAAACGTGTTAAAATTCAATCCCGGTCCCCGAGGCACCCTAGAATCCGGCCCGAAAAACCCAAAATTTAAACGACCAATCATTTGTTATACGTGTTAGTCGTGGTATTGGGCATCCAAAAATCTAAGCTCTAGTTAAAGTTTTGTCCGACGCATCAAAAAACATTTGTTAAATTTCTGCCCGGTTCCCGTGACAGCCTAGTATTTGTTCCGAAAAAACCCAAAATTCAAACGATCCATCTTTTGTTATACGTGTTAGTCGGGGTGTTGGGACATCCAAAATTAGATCTTGAGTTAAGGTTTTGTCCGACGCATCATAAAAACGTGTTAAAATTAAGTCCCGGTCCCGGAGGCACCCTAGATTCCGGCCCGAAAAACCCAAAATTTAAACGACCCATCATTTGTTATACGTGTTAGTCGTGGTATTGGGCATCCAAAAATCTGAGCTCGAGTTAAAGTTTTGTCCGACGCATCATAAAAACGTGTTAAAATTCAGTCCCGGTCCCCGAGGCACCCTAGAATCCGGCCCGAAAAACCCAAAATTTATACAACCCATCATTTGTTACACGTGTTAGTCGTGGTATTGGGAATCCAAAAATCTGGGCTCGAGTTAAAGTTTTGTCCGATGCATCATAAAAACGTGTTAAAATTCAGTCCCGGTCCCCGAGGCTCCCTAGAATCCCGCATGAAAAACCCAAAATTTATACAACCCATCATTTGTTACACGTGTTAGTCGTGGGATTGGGAATCCAAAAATCTGAGCTCGAGTTAAAGTTTTGTCTGATGCATCATAAAAACGTGTTAAAATTCAGTCCCGGTCCCCGAGGCACCCTAGAATCCGGCCCGAAAAACCCAAAATTTAAACGACCCACCATTTGTTATACCTATTAGTTGGGCTATTGGGACATCAAAAATCTGAGCTCGAGTTAAAGTTTTGTCCAACGCATCATAAAACACTTGGTAAATTTCTGCCCGGTTCCCGTGGCAGCCTTGTATTTGGCCCGAAAAACCCAAAATTCAAACGATCCATCTTTTGTTATACGTGTTAGTCGGGGTATTGGGACATCCAAAATTAGAGCTTGAGTTAAGGTTTTGTCCGACGCATCATAAAAACGTGTTAAAATTCAATCCCGGTCCCCGAGGCACCCTAGAATCCGGCCCGAAAAACCCAAAATTTAAACGACCAATCATTTGTTATACGTGTTAGTCGTGGTATTGGGCATCCAAAAATCTAAGCTCGAGTTAAAGTTTTGTCCGACGCATCAAAAAACATTTGTTAAATTTCTGCCCGGTTCCCGTGGCAGCCTAGTATTTGGTCCGAAAAACCCAAAATTCAAACGATCCATCTTTTGTTATACGTGTTAGTCGGGGTGTTGGGACATCCAAAATTAGATCTTGAGTTAAGGTTTTTTCCGACGCATCATAAAAACGTGTTAAAATTAAGTCCCGGTCCCCGAGGCACCCTAGATTCCGGCCCGAAAAACCCAAAATTTAAACGACCCATCATTTGTTATACGTGTTAGTCGTGGTATTGGGCATCCAAAAATCTGAGCTCGAGTTAAAGTTTTGTCCGACGCATCATAAAAACGTGTTAAAATTGAGTCCCGGTCCCCGAGGCACCCTAGAATCCGGCCCGAAAAACCCAAAATTTATACAACCCATCATTTGTTACACGTGTTAGTCGTGGTATTGGGCATCCAAAAATCTGGGCTCGAGTTAAAGTTTTGTCCGATGCATCATAAAAACGTGTTAAAATTCAGTCCCGGTCCCCGAGGCACCCTAGAATCCGGCCTGAAAAACCCAAAATTTAAACGACCCACCATTTGTTATACCTATTAGTTGGGCTATTGGGACATCAAAAATCTGAGCTCGAGTTAAAGTTTTGTCCGACGCATCATAAAACACTTGGTAAATTTCTGCCCGGTTCCCGTGGCAGCCTAGTATTTGGCCCGAAAAACCCAAAATTCAAACGATCCATCTTTTGTTATACGTGTTAGTCGGGGTATTGGGACATCCAAAATTAGAGCTTGAGTTAAGGTTTTGTCCGACGCATCATAAAAACGTGTTAAAATTCAATCCCGGTCCCCGAGGCACCCTAGAATCCGGCCCGAAAAACCCAAAATTTAAACGACCAATCATTTGTTATACGTGTTAGTCGTGGTATTGGGCATCCAAAAATCTAAGCTCGAGTTAAAGTTTTGTCCGACGCATCAAAAAACATTTGTTAAATTTCTGCCCGGTTCCCGTGGCAGCCTAGTATTTGGTCCGAAAAACCCAAAATTCAAACGATCCATCTTTTGTTATACGTGTTAGTCGGGGTGTTGGGACATCCAAAATTAGATCTTGAGTTAAGGTTTTGTCCGACGCATCATAAAAACGTGTTAAAATTAAGTCCCGGTCCCGGAGGCACCCTAGATTCCGGCCCGAAAAACCCAAAATTTAAACGACCCATCATTTGTTATACGTGTTAGTCGTGGTATTGGGCATCCAAAAATCTGAGCTCGAGTTAAAGTTTTGTCCGACGCATCATAAAAACGTGTTAAAATTCAGTCCCGGTCCCCGAGGCACCCTAGAATCCGGCACGAAAAACCCAAAATTTATACAACCCATCATTTGTTACACGTGTTGGTCGTGGTATTGGGCATCCAAAAATCTGGGCTCGAGTTAAAGTTTTGTCCGATGCATCATAAAAACGTGTTAAAATTCAGTCCCGGTCCCCGAGGCACCCTAGAATCCGGCCTGAAAAACACAAAATTTAAACGACCCACCATTTGTTATACGTGTTAGTTGGGGTATTGGGACATCAAAAATCTGAGCTCGATTTAAAGTTTTGTCCGACGCATCAAAAAACACTTGTTAAATTTCTGCCCCGGTTCCCGTGGCTGGCTAGTATTTGGCCCAAAAAACCCAAAATTCAAACGATCCATCTTTTGTGATACGTGTTAGTCGGGGTATTGGGACATCCAAAATTAGAGCTTCAGTTAAGGTTTTGTCCGACGCATCATAAAAACGTGTTAAAATTCAGTCCCAGTCCCCGAGGAACCCTAGAATCCGGCCCGAAAAACCAAAAATTTAAACGACCCATCATTTTATATACGTGTTAGTCGTGGTATTGGGCATCCAAAAATCTCAGCTCGAGTTAAAGTTTTGTCTGACGCATCATAAAAACGTGTTAAAATTCAGTCCCGGTCCCCGAGGCACCCTAGAATCCGGCCCGAAAAACCCAAATATTAAACGACCCACCATTTGTTATACGTGTTAGTCGTGGTATTGGGACATCAAAAATCTGAGCTCGAGTTAAAGTTTTGTCCGACGCATCATAAAACACTTGGTAAATTTCTGCCCGGTTCCCGTGGCAGCCTAGTATTTGGCCCGAAAAACCCAAAATTCAAACGATCCATCTTTTGTTATACGTGTTAGTCGGGGTATTGGGACATCCAAAATTAGAGCTTGAGTTAAGGTTTTATCCGACGCATCATAAAAACGTGTTAAAATTCAATCCCGGTCCCCGAGGCACCCTAGAATCCGGCCCGAAAAACCCAAAATTTAAACGACCAATCATTTGTTATACGTGTTAGTCGTGGTATTGGGCATCCAAAAATCTAAGCTCTAGTTAAAGTTTTGTCCGACGCATCAAAAAACATTTGTTAAATTTCTGCCCGGTTCCCGTGGCAGCCTAGTATTTGTTCCGAAAAAACCCAAAATTCAAACGATCCATCTTTTGTTATACGTGTTAGTCGGGGTGTTGGGACATCCAAAATTAGATCTTGAGTTAAGGTTTTGTCCGACGCATCATAAAAACGTGTTAAAATTAAGTCCCGGTCCCGGAGGCACCCTAGATTCCGGCCCGAAAAACCCAAAATTTAAACGACCCATCATTTGTTATACGTGTTAGTCGTGGTATTGGGCATCCAAAAATCTGAGCTCGAGTTAAAGTTTTGTCCGACGCATCATAAAAACGTGTTAAAATTCAGTCCCGGTCCCCGAGGCACCCTAGAATCCGGCCCGAAAAACCCAAAATTTATACAACCCATCATTTGTTACACGTGTTAGTCGTGGTATTGGGCATCCAAAAATCTGGGCTCGAGTTAAAGTTTTGTCCGATGCATCATAAAAACGTGTTAAAATTCAGTCCCGGTCCCCGAGGCTCCCTAGAATCCCACATGAAAAACCCAAAATTTATACAACCCATCATTTGTTACACGTGTTAGTCGTGGGATTGGGAATCCAAAAATCTGAGCTCGAGTTAAAGTTTTGTCTGATGCATCATAAAAACGTGTTAAAATTCAGTCCCGGTCCCCGAGGCACCCTAGAATCCGGCCCGAAAAACCCAAAATTTAAACGACCCACCATTTGTTATACCTATTAGTTGGGCTATTGGGACATCAAAAATCTGAGCTCGAGTTAAAGTTTTGTCCAACGCATCATAAAACACTTGGTAAATTTCTGCCCGGTTCCCGTGGCAGCCTTGTATTTGGCCCGAAAAACCCAAAATTCAAACGATCCATCTTTTGTTATACGTGTTAGTCGGGGTATTGGGACATCCAAAATTAGAGCTTGAGTTAAGGTTTTGTCCGACGCATCATAAAAACGTGTTAAAATTCAATCCCGGTCCCCGAGGCACCCTAGAATCCGGCCCGAAAAACCCAAAATTTAAACGACCAATCATTTGTTATACGTGTTAGTCGTGGTATTGGGCATCCAAAAATCTGAGCTCGACTTAAAGTTTTGTCCGACGCATCAAAAAACATTTGTTAAATTTCTGCCCCGGTTCCCGTGGCAGCCTAGTATTTGGTCCGAAAAACCCAAAATTCAAACGATCCATCTTTTGTTATACGTGTTAGTCGGGGTATTGGGACATCCAAAATTAGATCTTGAGTTAAGGTTTTGTCCGACGCATCATAAAAACGTGTTAAAATTCAGTCCCGGTCCCCGAGGCACCCTAGATTCCGGCCCGAAAAACCCAAAATTTAAACGACCCATCATTTGTTATACGTGTTAGTCGTGGTATTGGGCATCCAAAAATCTGAGCTCGAGTTAAAGTTTTGTCCGACGCATCATAAAACACTTGGTAAATTTCTGCCCGGTTCCCGTGGCAGCCTAGTATTTGGCCCGAAAAACCCAAAATTCAAACGATCCATCTTTTGTTATACGTGTTAGTCGGGGTATTGGGACATCCAAAATTAGAGCTTGAGTTAAGGTTTTGTCCGACGCATCATAAAAACGTGTTAAAATTCAATCCCGGTCCCCGAGGCACCCTAGAATCCGGCCCGAAAAACCCAAAATTTAAACGACCAATCATTTGTTATACGTGTTAGTCGTGGTATTGGGCATCCAAAAATCTAAGCTCGAGTTAAAGTTTTGTCCGACGCATCAAAAAACATTTGTTAAATTTCTGCCCGGTTCCCGTGGCAGCCTAGTATTTGGTCCGAAAAACCCAAAATTCAAACGATCCATCTTTTGTTATACGTGTTAGTCGGGGTGTTGGGACATCCAAAATTAGATCTTGAGTTAAGGTTTTGTCCGACGCATCATAAAAACGTGTTAAAATTAAGTCCCGGTCCCCGAGGCACCCTAGATTCCGGCCCGAAAAACCCAAAATTTAAACGACCCATCATTTGTTATACGTGTTAGTCGTGGTATTGGGCATCCAAAAATCTGAGCTCGAGTTAAAGTTTTGTCCGACGCATCATAAAAACGTGTTAAAATTGAGTCCCGGTCCCCGAGGCACCCTAGAATCCGGCCCGAAAAACCCAAAATTTATACAACCCATCATTTGTTACACGTGTTAGTCGTGGTATTGGGCATCCAAAAATCTGGGCTCGAGTTAAAGTTTTGTCCGATGCATCATAAAAACGTGTTAAAATTCAGTCCCGGTCCCCGAGGCACCCTAGAATCCGGCCTGAAAAACCCAAAATTTAAACGACCCACCATTTGTTATACGTGTTAGTTGGGGTATTGGGACATCAAAAATCTGAGCTCGATTTAAAGTTTTGTCCGACGCATCAAAAAACACTTGTTAAATTTCTGCCCCGGTTCCCGTGGCTGGCTAGTATTTGGCCCAAAAAACCCAAAATTCAAACGATCCATCTTTTGTGATACGTGTTAGTCGGGGTATTGGGACATCCAAAATTAGAGCTTCAGTTAAGGTTTTGTCCGACGCATCATAAAAACGTGTTAAAATTCAATCCCAGTCCCCGAGGCACCCTAGAATCCGGCCCGAAAAACAAAAAATTTAAACGACCCATCATTTTATATACGTGTTAGTCGTGGTATTGGGCATCCAAAAATCTGAGCTCGAGTTAAAGTTTTGTCTGACGCATCATAAAAACGTGTTAAAATTCAGTCCCGGTCCCCGAGGCACCCTACAATCCGGCCCGAAAAACCCAAATATTAAACGACCCACCATTTGTTATACGTGTTAGTCGTGGTATTGGGACATCAAAAATCTGAGCTCGAGTTAAAGTTTTGTCCGACGCATCATAAAAACGTGTTAAAATTCAGTCCCGGTCCCCGAGGAACCCTAGAATCCTGCCCGAAAAACCCAAAATTTAAACGACCCATCATTTGTTATACGTGTTAGTTGTGGTATTGGGCATCCAAAAATCTGAGCTCGAGTTAAAGTTTTGTCCGACGCATCATAAGAAAGTGTTAAAATTCAGTCCCAGTCCCCGGGGCACCCTAGAATCCGGCCCGAAAAACCCAAAATTTAAAGGACCCATCATTTGTTATACGCGTTAGTCGTGGTATTGGGCATCCAAAAATCTGAGCTCGACTTAAAGTTTTGTCTGACAAATCATAAAAACGTGTTAAAATTCAGTCCTGGTTCCCGAGGCACTCTAGAATCCGGCCCGAAAAACCCAAAATTTATACAACCCATCATTTGTTACACGTGTTAGTCGTGGTATTGGGCATCCAAAAATCTGAGCTCGAGTTAAAGTTTTGTCCGATGCATCATAAAAACGTGTTAAAATTCAGTCCCGGTCCCCGAGGCACCCTAGAATCCGGCCCGAAAAACCCAAAATTTAAACGACCCACCATTTGTTATACCTATTAGTTGGGCTATTGGGACATCAAAAATCTGAGCTCGAGTTAAAGTTTTGTCCGACGCATCATAAAACACTTGGTAAATTTCTGCCCGGTTCCCGTGGCAGCCTAGTATTTGGCCCGAAAAACCCAAAATTCAAACGATCCATCTTTTGTTATACGTGTTAGTCGGGGTATTGGGACATCCAAAATTAGAGCTTGAGTTAAGGTTTTGTCCGACGCATCATAAAAACGTGTTAAAATTCAATCCCGGTCCCCGAGGCACCCTAGAATCCGGCCCGAAAAACCCAAAATTTAAACGACCAATCATTTGTTATACGTGTTAGTCGTGGTATTGGGCATCCAAAAATCTAAGCTCGAGTTAAAGTTTTGTCCGACGCATCAAAAAACATTTGTTAAATTTCTGCCCGGTTCCCGTGGCAGCCTAGTATTTGGTCCGAAAAACCCAAAATTCAAACGATCCATCTTTTGTTATACGTGTTAGTCGGGGTGTTGGGACATCCAAAATTAGATCTTGAGTTAAGGTTTTGTCCGACGCATCATAAAAACGTGTTAAAATTAAGTCCCGGTCCTAGAGGCACACTAGATTCCGGCCCGAAAAACCCAAAATTTAAACGACCCATCATTTGTTATACGTGTTAGTCGTGGTATTGGGCATCCAAAAATCTGAGCTCGAGTTAAAGTTTTGTCCGACGCATCATAAAAACGTGTTAAAATTCAGTCCCGGTCCCCGAGGCACCCTAGAATCCGGCCCGAAAAACCCAAAATTTATACAACCCATCATTTGTTACACGTGTTAGTCGTGGTATTGGGCATCCAAAAATCTGGGCTCGAGTTAAAGTTTTGTCCGATGCATCATAAAAACGTGTTAAAATTCAGTCCCGGTCCCCGAGGCACCCTAGAATCCGGCCTGAAAAACACAAAATTTAAACGACCCACCATTTGTTATACGTGTTAGTTGGGGTATTGGGACATCAAAAATCTGAGCTCGATTTAAAGTTTTGTCCGACGCATCAAAAAACACTTGTTAAATTTCTGCCCCGGTTCCCGTGGCTGGCTAGTATTTGGCCCAAAAAACCCAAAATTCAAACGATCCGTCTTTTGTGATACGTGTTAGTCGGGGTATTGGGAAATCCAAAATTAGAGCTTCAGTTAAGGTTTTGTCCGACGCATCATAAAAACGTGTTAAAATTCAGTCCCAGTCCCCGAGGAACCCTAGAATCCGGCCCGAAAAACAAAAAATTTAAACGACCCATCATTTTATATACGTGTTAGTCGTGGTATTGGGCATCCAAAAATCTGAGCTCGAGTTAAAGTTTTGTCTGACGCATCATAAAAACGTGTTAAAATTCAGTCCCGGTCCCCGAGGCACCCTAGAATCCGGCCCGAAAAACCCAAATATTAAACGACCCACCATTTGTTATACGTGTTAGTCGTGGTATTGGGACATCAAAAATCTGAGCTCGAGTTAAAGTTTTGTCCGACGCATCATAAAAACGTGTTAAAATTCAGTCCCGGTCCCCGAGGAACCCTAGAATCCTGCCCGAAAAACACAAAATTTAAACGACCCATCATTTGTTATACGTGTTAGTCGTGGTATTGGGCATCCAAAAATCTGAGCTCGACTTAAAGTTTTGTCTGACAAATCATAAAAACGTGTTAAAATTCAGTCCCGGTCCCCGAGGCACCCTAGAATCCGGCCCGAAAAACCCAAAATTTAAACGACCCACCATTTGTTATACGTGTTAGTCGTGGTATTGGGACATCTAAAATCTGAGCTCGAGTTAAAGTTTTGTCCGACGCATCATAAAAACGTGTTAAAATTCAGTCCCGGTCCCCGAGGAACCTTAGAATCCTGCCTGAAAAATCCAAAATTTAAACGACCCACCATTTGTTATACGTGTTAGTCGTGGTATTGGGACATCAAAAATCTGAGCTCGAGTTAAAGTTTTGTCCGACGCATCATAAAAACGTGTTAAAATTCAGTCCCGGTCCCCGATGCACCCTAGAATCCGGCCCGAAAAACCCAAAATTTAAACGACCCACCATTTGTTATACGTGTTAGTCGTGGTATTGGGACATCAAAAATCTGAGCTCGAGTTAAAGTTTTGTCTGACGCATCATAAAAACGTGTTAAAATTCAGTCCCGGTCCCCGAGGCACCCTAGAATCCGGCCCGAAAAACCCAAAATTTAAACGACCCACCATTTGTTATACGTGTTAGTCGTGGTATTGGGACATCAAAAATCTGAGCTCGAGTTAAAGTTTTGTCCGACGCATCATAAAAACTTGTTAACTTTCTGCCCCAGTCCCCGAGGAACCCTAGAATCCTGCCCGAAAAACCCAAAATTTAAACGACCCATCATTTGTTATACGTGTTAGTTGTGGTATTGGGCATCCAAAAATCTGAGCTCGAGTTAGAGTTTTGTCCGACGCATCATAAAAAAGTGTTAAAATTCAGTCCCAGTCCCCGAGGCACCCTAGAATCCGGCCCGAAAAACCCAAAATTTAAAGGACCCATCATTTGTTATACGTGTTAGTCGTGGTATTGGGCATCCAAAAATCTGAGCTCGAGTTAAAGTTTTGTCCAACGCATCATAAAAACGTGTTAAAATTCAGTGCCGGTCCCCGAGGCACCCTAGAATCCGGCCCGAAAAACCCAAAATTTATACAACCCATCATTTGTTACACGTGTTAGTCGTGGTATTGGGCATCCAAAAATCTGAGCTCGAGTTAAAGTTTTGTCCGATGCATCATAAAAACGTGTTAAAATTCAGTCCTGGTCCCCGAGGCACCCTAGAATTCGGCCCAAAAAACCCAAAATTTAAACGACCCACCATTTGTTATACGTGTTAGTTGGGGTATTGGGACATCAAAAATCTGAGCTCGAGTTAAAGTTTTGTCCGACGCATCATAAAACACTTGGTAAATTTCTGCCCGGTTCCCGTGGCAGCCTAGTATTTGGCCCGAAAAACCTAAAATTCAAACGATCCATCTTTTGTTATACGTGTTAGTCGGGGTATTGGGACATCCAAAATCAGAGCTTGAGTTAAGGTTTTGTCCGACGCATCATAAAAACGTGTTAAAATTCAGTGCCGGTCCCCGAGGCACCCTAGAATCCGGCCCGAAAAATCCAAAATTTAAACGACCCACCATTTGTTATACGTGTTAGTTGGGGTATTAGGACATCAGAAATCTGAGCTTGAGTTAAAGTTTTGTCCGACGCATCAAAAAACACTTGTTAAATTTTTGCCCCGGTTCCCGAGGCAGCCTAGTATTTGGCCCGAAAAACCCAAAATTCAAACGATCCATCTTTTGTTATACGTGTTAGTCGGGATATTGGGACATCCAAAATCAGAGCTTGAGTTAAGCTTTTGTCCGACGCATCATAAAAACGTGTTAAAATTCAGTCCCGGTCCCCGAGGCACCCTAGAATCCCGCCCGAAAAACCCAAAATTTAAATGACCCACCATTTGTTATACGTGTTAGTCGTGGTATTGGGACATCAAAAATATTAGCTCGACTTAAAGTTTTGTCCGACGCATCATAAAAACGTAATAAAATTCAGTCCCGGTCCTCGAGGCACCCTAGAATCCGGCCCGAAAAACCCAAAATTTAAACGACCCATCATTTGTTATACGTGTTAGTCGTGGTATTGGGCATCCAAAAACCTGAGCTCGAGTTAAAGTTTTGTCCGACGCCTCATAAAAACGTGTTAAAATTCGGTCCCGGTCCCCGAGGCTCCCTAGAATCCCGCATGAAAAACCCAAAATTTATACAACCGATCATTTGTTACACGTGTTAGTCGTGGTATTGGGATCCAAAAATCTGAGCTCGAGTTAAAGTTTTGTCTGATGCATCATAAAAACGTGTTAAAATTCAGTCCCGGTCCCCGAGGCACCCTAGAATCCGGCCCGAAAAACCCAAAATTTAAACGACCCACCATTTGTTATACCTATTAGTTGGGCTATTGGGACATCAAAAATCTCAACTCGAGTTAAAGTTTTGTCCGACGCATCAAAAAACACTTGTTAAATTTCTGCCCCGGTTCCCGTGGCAGCGTAGTATTTGGCCCGAAAAACCCAAAATTCAAACGATCCATCTTTTGTCATACGTGTTAGTCGGGGTATTGGGACATCCAAAATTAGAGCTTGAGTTAAGATTTTGTCCGACGCATCATAAAAACGTGTTAAAATTCAGTTCCGGTCCCCGAGGCACCATAGAATCCGGCCCGAAAAACCCAAAATTTAAACGACCCATCATTTGTTATACGTGTTAGTCTTGGTATTGGGCATCCAAAAATCTGAGCTCAAGTTAAAGTTTTGTCCGACGCATCATAAAAACGTGTTAAAATTCAGTCCCGGTCCCCGAGGCACCCTAGAATCCGGCCCGAAAAACCCAAAATTTAAACGACCCACCATTTTGTTGGCCCTATCAAGAACAGAATCACCTAGAGGGGGGGGGGGGGAATAGGTGTCAAAGTTGAAAACTGAAAATTTTCAAAGTTATTCGAGAAACTTAATTTTCAGAGTCAAATTTCCTCAGAGTCAGAAGCTAGCTTACCGAAGTTACTTCTGAGGGAAATTCTGCCTAAACACAGTTAGACTGTTTTCAGCAACAGAAGTTCTGATTTGAGAACTTCTGGACAGTCTTATGAACAAAGACAATGATACTTTAGAGAAAATCTGTTTCAGCACTAAATACAAGCAAGTACACAGAAGCAAAAATAACAAGTATAAGAGGGAGAAAGAAGTTCAGGAGATCCTGATTGAACAATTCGATTTATCCAAGTTCGCCACAGAAGTCCTTTGACTACGTCTTGTCCCCTGAGGTCGCAGCCTTCAGAGATTTTATAAATCCACTATTCAGAACTTTTATGGCAAGTTCAGAAGCTCCTTTACATCAACAGAACTTAAGCTAATTTCTCACTTAGTTCTGACTAGCCTAAAAAGAGTTAAAGGATTTCCACCAGAACAAACAATACTCTGTTTTCTGGATTTCTCACCCAACTCTAATCTCAACTAGATTTCTCTCTATAAATCTAACTGAAGATCACAAACGATCTCCGTTTACAAGATTCCTATTATGAACTTGTTTTTCTTCACTCTCTCACTTTACTAAGACTATGCTAAGAAAGATTGAGAATGGAAAAGTTGCTCTGTTTTTCTTGTTAGAACAGTGCGTTGAGATTTTGCTCGATGATCACGCGTGTCTTGATGCTTTGGAGCTTGGCTAGTATTTATAGTGAATGAAGATGACCGTTGGTGAGCTTGAATCTTCAAAGGAGATGACATCAGTTGTTGTAGCCGTTAATTTGTCAAATCTTCAAACGGTCTTCAAACACTTTGATTCCGTTATCCTTGTTCTTTAACTCAATCCGGTAAGTGATTTGAAATCAAAGATGAGGTTGACTGGAATCATTCTTCAATTGGATCAACAAAGGGTAGACAAGGAAATTCTGGTTTCTTTTGAACAGACAAGCGCGCTCCATCAAAACAGCTTTTTGAACTTTTGGCGCCTTGCATTGAATGCAAGTGTCAGAGCATTAAATGCTCAAACAGAACCCGTGACTTAGCTTTCAGAAGCTAATTTCCAGTTGTCTAGACTTCTGATCAAATTGGCAAAACTTCTGATTGCAAAGATCTTCTGAGGAGAGCTTTAGCAAACTTCGGCTTCAGAGCGGAGTATCCATCTTCTGAGTTATTGAAACTCTTACTTCAGCAAACTGATCTTCTGAGTTCTTTAGGCAATCCAGAAATGATTCATTCAGCACCTGCTGAGCAACTTACACATAGACTAAGTAAACAAAAAATTATTAGTCAATAGTAAACTATATGTAAGGGAATATTAAGTTTTCATCTTCTGAAACGTTTGGACATAATCAAAACACATAGGGTTCATCAGGGACATCAAAAATCTGAGCTCGAGTTAAATTTTCGTCTGACGCATCAAAAAAACGTGTTAAAATTCTGTCCCGGTCCCCGAGGCACTGTAGAATCCGGCTCGAAAAACCCAAAATTTAAACGACCCATCATTTGTTATACTTGTTAGTCGTGGTATTGGGAATCCAATATTCTGACCTCAAGTTAAAGTTTTGCCCGACGCATCATAAAAACGTGTTAAAATTCAGTCCCGGTCCCCGTGGCACCCTAGAATCCGACCAGGAAAACCTAAAATTTAAAGACCCATTATTTAATATACGTGGTATGTTCGCCCTAACAAGAACATAATCACCTAGAGGGGGGGTGAATAGGTGTCTAAGTTGAAAACTGAAATTTTCTAAGTTTTTCAAGAAACTTAAATTTCAGAGCCAAATTTCCTCAGAGTCAGAGGCAAGCTTTACAGAAGCAGCTTCTGAGGGAAATGTTGCCTAAACACAGTTAAACTGTTTTCAGCAACAGAAGTTCTGAGTTTAAGAACTTCTGGACAGTCTTCTGAATAAATACAATGATAAAAAGAGACAATCTGTTTCAGCACTTGATAAGTCCCTTATTTACGTGTTTCTAGCTTGCATTTCATGTTTGTTTATCCTTGTTTGTTTATGTTTTACTGGTTTTATTATTACTTTAGGATGTCATTACTTCTTGTTTGCTTATTTGTGTGTTAGGACTTGATCCTTGGCAATTCGGAATGATTTGGAGCAAAAACAAGCTTGAAAACAAGCAAAACAAGAGAAGCTGTAAAATGGCCTACTTGCAGGCGCGAACAGAAGGCTAGCGAGTGCAAGTCTGGGCAGAAATCACTGCCTCCACTAGCGGGCGTGACTCCAACACTCGCGGGCGCGACCTGGGCAGTTTCCAACTACAAACCATTGCATCCCTTCGTGTTTTCATGGCAACTCTTCTCCACTATCTTATCTGAATTTCTCTCAAGCTTTGTGTCCCTTCATTTATGGATTAAAGCAATGTTTCATTATGGATAGAGACAACTCTTCTTGAAGATAGAAGCATCTCTTCACCAAAGGTTGCAACTCTCCATAACACACCACTTGAGGATTATAAATAGGGCATTGTATGTTGATTTAAAGAGTTGTTAAAGAGTTGTTGAAGGTATTACAAATACTTTGACACACAAGTGTAGAGCGTGTTGTATGTCACCTACGCATGGCATACACACGATTACTCTACCATTTTAGAAATCAAGTAGAATTATCCTAGTTACTTATAGTACATCAAAGTTGATCCGAAAGGATAACTTATCGCGAAGAAACAATGAGATGGTGCAAGTGATGGCGATCCGAGGATTCACAACCCTTTCAAGGAAGTGTAAAGGATTCACAACCCCTAACTCTTCTTTGTCAAATGTTATTTGATTGTATCATTCTCGTCGAACTAGTTTGTCTATGTATCTTGATTGAATCGTATGATTAATCTAGTATTCCTTTTATGCTTAACGTGATTTCTACTTGGAGTTTGTTTCTAACGAAGAGGCTTTGAGTTTATAATTATGGCGTTTATCTTATTCGATTGACGCAAAGAGATTTGGGAATCGAATAAGATAAACTTTGGTAATCAACTTGATTAACTTAGTTTTTAACTTGACTTTTGCGTTAGTTCGACTAGTTGGGTTAGAAGTTGATTTGGTTAAGTTTCTTAATTCTGAATCGGAAGATTAGATTAGGATTGATTATCACTTTAGAGGGAAACATATTAATTCGATGGTTTGGTTATGAACTTAGATAATAGGTTCAAAGTTGTGACTTTGTTGGTGTATGAACATTTAGCTTAGATGATCTATTTGATGTTAGTTTAGTTTAGACCTTAGATTATAAATCAATATCCAATTATCGCTTTCCTATAAACCTTGAGAAAACAAATAAAGTAAATAATGTATGTAAGTAAGTAATTAGCCGTTTCCCTGTGGGATCGATCTTTTATTACTACATGAGTGACTCCGTACACTTGCGGAATTTCAGAGCCAAATTTCCTCAGAGTCAGAGGCAAGCTTTACAGAAGCAGCGTCTGAGGGAAATTCTGCCTAAACACAGTTAGACTGTTTTCAGCAACAGAAGTTCTGAGTTTAAGAACTTCTGGACAGCCTTCTGAACAAATACAATGATAAAAAGAGACAATCTGTTTCAGCACTAAATATAAGCAAGCACACAGAAGCAAAAGTAACAAGTATAACATGGAGAAACAAGTTTAGGAGATTCTGATGAACACGTCGATTTATACAAGTTCGCCACAGAAGTTCTGTGACTACGTCTTGTCCCCTGAGGTCGCAGCCACCAGAGATTTTAAATCTACTATTCAGAACTTTTATGGCAAGTTCAGAAGCTAACAGAACTTAAGCTAATTTCTCACTTAGTTCTGACTAGTCTAAAGAGAGTAAAAGGATTTCCACCAGAACAACAACACTCTGTTTTCTGGATTTCTCACCCAACTCTAATCTCAACTAGATTTCTCTTTAAATCTAACTGAATATCACAAACGATATCAGTTTACAAGATTCCTATTATGAACTTGTTTTTCTTCACTCTCTCACTTTAACTAAGACTAAGCTAAGAAAGATTGAGAATGGAAAAAGGATGCTCTGTTTTTCTTGTTCAAACAGTGCGTTAAGATTTTGCTCGATTATCACGCGTAGTTGATGTAGTGGAGCTTGGCTACTATTTATAGTGAATGAGGATGACCGTTGGTGAATTTGAATCTTCAAAGGAGATGACATCAGTTGTTGTAGCCGTTAATTTGTCAAGTCTTCAAACGGTCTTCAAACGGTCTTCAAACACTTTGATTCCGTTAACCTTGTTCTTGAACTAAATCCGGTAAGAGATTTGAAGTTGAAGAAAGGGTTGACTGGAAACATTCTTCAATTGGATCAACAAAGGGTAGACAAGGAAATTCTGGTTTCACTTTGAGTAGACAAGCGCGCTCCTTAAAACAGCTTTTTGAACTTTTGGCGCCTTGCATTAAATGCAAGTGTCAAAACAATAAATGCTCGGCAGAACCCGTGACTTAGCTTCTGAAAGCTAATTCCAATTGACTAGACTTCTGATCGAATTGGTATAATTTCTTATTGCAAAGAACCTCTAAGAAGAGCTTTAACAGACTTCGTAGCATCGGAGCGGAGTATCCAACTTCTGATCATTGAAACACTGTCTTCAGCTTTCGGAACTTCTGAGTCTTTCAGGCAATCCAGAAAAATTTCATTCAGCACCGTATGTAAGGAAATCTTAATTTTCATCTTCTGAAACGTTTGGACATAATCAAAACACTTAGGGTTCATCATGTTATTCGTGGTATTGGGATATCAAAAAATCAAACTCGAGATAAAGTTTTGTCCGACGCATAAAAAAACACTTGTTAAAATTCTGCACCGGTCCCCGAGGCTCCCTAGAATCTGTTCCGAAAAACCCAAAATTTAAACGACCCATCATTTGTTATACGTGTTAGTTGGGGTATTGGGACATCAAAAATCTGACCTTGAGTTAAAGTTTTGTCCAACGCATCATAAAAACGTGTTAAAATTCAGTCCCGGTCCCCGAGCCATCCTAGAACCCGGCCCGAAAAACCCAAAATTTAAACTACCCATCATTTTTTATACGTGTTAGTTGGGGTATTGGGACATCAAAAATCTGACCTCGAGTTAAAGTTTTGTTCGACGCATCAAAAAAACGTGTTAAAATTCAGTCCCGGTCCCCGAGGCACCCTAGAATCCGCCCCGAAAAACCCAAAATTTAAACGACCCACCATTTGTTCTACGTGTTTGTCGGGGTATTGGGACATCAAAAATCTAAGCTCGAGTCAAAGTTTTGTCCAACGCATCATAAAAACGTGTTAAATTCAGTCCCGATCCCCGAGGCACCGTAGAATCCGGCCCGAAAACCCAGAATTTAAACGACCCATCATTTGTGATACGTGTTAGTCGTGGTATTGGGAACCCAAAAATCTGACCTCAATTAAAGTTTTGTCCGACGCAACATAAAAACGTGTTAAAATTCAGTCCCGGTCCCCGAGGCACCCTAGAATCGGGTCCGGAAATCCCAAATTTTAAAGACCCATCATTTGATATACGTGTTAGTCGTGGTATAGGGATATCAAACAATCTGAGCTCGAGTTAGAGTTTTGTCCGACGCATCATAAAAACGTGTTAAAATTCAGTCCCGTTCCCCGAGGCACCCTAGGATCCGGCTCGAAAAACCAAAAATTTAAACGACCCATCATTTGATATACGTGTTAGTCGTGGTATTGGGACAACCAAAAATCTAAGCTCGATTTAAAGTTTTTGACGACACATCATAAAAACGTGTTAATATTCAGTCCCGGTCCCCGAGGCACCCTAGAATCCGGCCCGAAAAACCCAAAATTTAAAAGTCCCATCATTTGATATACGTGTTAGTTGTGGTATAGGGACATCCAAAAATCTGAGCTCGAGTTAATGTTTTTTCCGACGCATCAAAACACACTTGTTAAAATTCTGCCCTGTTCCCCGAGGCACCCTAGAACCAGGCCCGAAAACCCCAAAAGTTAAACGACCCATCATTTCTTATACGTGTTTGTTGGGGTATTGGGACATCAAAAATCTGACCTCGAGTTAAAGTTTTGTCCTACGCATCATCAAAATGTGTTAAAATTATGTCCCGGTCCCCGAGGAATCGTAAAATCCGGCCCGAAAAACCCAAAATTTAAACGACCCATCATTTGTTATACGTGTCACTCGTGGTATTGGGCATCCAAAAATCTGACCTCAAGTTAAATTTTTGTCTGACGCATCATAAAAACGTGTTAAAATTCAGTCGTGGTCCCCGAGGCACCCTAGGAACGGCCCGAAAAACCCAAAATTTAAACGACCCATCATTTGATATAGGTGTTAGTCGCGGTATTGGGACATCAAAAATCTGACATCGAGTTAAAGTTTTGTCAAACGCATCATTAAAACATGTTAAAATTCAATCCCGGTCCCCGAGGCACCCTAGGATCCGGCCCGAAAAACCCAAAATTTAAACGACCCATCATTTGATATACGTGTTAGTCGTGGTATTGGGACATCCAAAAAACTAAGCTCGATTCAAAGGTTTATCCGACGCATCATAAAACGTGTTAAAATTCAGTCCCATTCCCCGAGGCACCCTAGAATCCGGCCTGAAAAACCCAAAATTTAAACGACCCATCCTTTCTTATACGTGTTAATCGTGGTATTTGGCATCCAAAAATCTGACCTCGAGTTAAAGTTTTGTCCGACGCATCATAAAAACGTGTTAAAATTCAGTCCCGGTCCCCGAGGCACTCTAGGATTCGGCCCAGAAAACCCAAAATTTAAATGACCCATCATTTGATATAGGTGTTAGTCGTGGTATTGGGACATCAAAAATCTGACCTCGAGTTAAAGTTTTGTCCGACGCATCATAAATACGTGTTAAAATTAAATCCCGGTCCCCGAGGCACCCCAGAATCTGGCCTGAAAAACCCAAAATTTAAACGACCCATCATTTCTTATACGTGTTAGTTGGGGTTATTGGGACATCAAAAATCTGAGCTCAAGTTAAAGTTTTTTCCAACGCATCATAAAAACATGTTAAAATTCAGTCCCGGTTCATGAGGCACCGTAGAATCCGGCTTGAAAAACCTAAAATTTAAACGTCCCATCATTTGTTATACGTGTTAGTCGTCGTATAGGGCATCAAAAAATTTGACCTCGAGTTAAAGTTTTGTACACGTGTTAAAATTTAGTCCAGGTCCCCGAGGTACCATAGAATTTGGCCCGAAAAACTCAAAATGTAAACGACCCATCATTTGTTATACCTATTAGTCGTGGTATTGGGCATCCAAAAATCTGACCTCGAGTTAAAGTTTTGTCCGACGCATCATAAAAACGTGTTAACATTCAGTCCCGATCCCCGAGGCACCCTATGATCTGGCAAGAAAAACCCAAAATTTAAACGACCCATCATTTGATATAGGTGTTAGTCGTGCTATTAGGTCATCAAAAATCTGACCTCGAGTGAAATTTTTGTCTGACGCAACATAAAAACGTTTTAACATTAAGTCCCGGTCCCCGCGGCACCCTAGAATCCGGCCCGAAAAACCCAAAATTTAAACGATCTATCATTTCTTATACATGTTAGTTGGGGTATTGGGACATCAAAAATCTGATCTCGAGTTAAAGTTTTGTCCGACGCATCATAAAAACGTGTTAAAATTAAGTACGAGTCCCCGAGGCACCCTAGAATCCGGCCCAAAAAACCCAAAATTTAAACAACCCATCATTGGTTATACGTGTTAGTTGGGCTATTGGGACATAAAAAATCTGACCTCAAGTTAAAGTTTTGTCCGACGCATCAAAAAACACTTGTTAAAATTCTGCACCAATCCTCGAGGCGCCCTAGAAACCGGCCCGAAAAACCCAAAATTTAAACGACCCATCATTTGTTATACGTGTTAGTTGGGGTACTGGGACATCAAAAATCTAACCTCGAGTTAAAGTTTTGTCCGACGCATCAAAAAACACTTGTTAAAATTCAGCCCAGGTCCCCGAGGCACCCTAGGATTCGGCCGAACAACCCAAAATTTAAACGACCCATCATTTCTTATAAGTGTTAGTTGGGGTATTAGGACATCAAAAATCTAACCTCGAGTTAAAGTTTTGTCTGACGCATCAAAAAACACTTGTTAAAATTCAGCCCTGGTCCCCAAGGCACCCTAGGATTCGGCCGAAAAAACCCAAAATTTAAATGACCCATCTTTTCTTATAGGTGTTAGTTGGGGTATTGGGACATCAAAAATCTGACCTCGAGTTAATGTTTTGTCCGTCGCATCAAAAAACATGTGTTAAAATTCTTCCCTAGTCCCCGAGGTACCCTAGAATTCTGCCCGAAAAACCCAAAATTTAAACGACCCATCATTCTTATACGTGTTAGTTGGGGTATTGGGACATCAAAAATCTGCCCTCGAGTTAGAGTTTTGTCCGACCCATCATAAAAACGTGTTAAAATTCAGCATCGGTCCCCGAGGCACCGTAGAATCTGGCCCGAAAAACCCAAAATTTAAACGACCCATCATTTGTTATACGAGTTAGTTGTGGTATTGGGACATCAAAAATCTACCCTCGAGTTGAAGTTTTCTCTGACGCATCATAAAAACGTGTTAAAATGCAGTCCCTGTCCCGAGGAACCGTACAATCTGGCTCGAAAAACCCAAACTTTAAACGACCCATCATTTGTTATACGAGTTAGTCGTGTTATTGGGCATCCAAAAATTTGACCTCGAGTGAAAGTTTTGTCCGACGCATCATAAAAACGTGTGAAAATTCAGTCCCGGTCCCCGAGGCACCGTAGGATCCGGCCCGAAAAACCCAAAATTTAAAAGATCCATCATTTGATATATGTGTTAGTCGTGGTATTGGAACATCAAAAATCTGACCTCGAGTTAAAGTTTTGTCCGACCCATCATAAAAACGTGTTAAAATTCAGTCCCGGTCCCGAGGGACCGTACAATCTGGCTCGAAAAACCCAAACTTTAAACGACCCATCATTTGGTATACGTGTTAGTTGGGGTATTAAGACATCAAAAATGTGACCACAAGTTAAAGTTTTGTCCGACGAATCAAAAAAACGTGTTAAAATTCAATCCAGGTCCCCGAGGCACCCTAGAATCCACCCATAAAAACCAAAAATTTAAATGACCCATCATTTGTTATACGTGTTTGTCGAGGTATTGGGACATCCAAAATCTGAGCTCGAGTTAAAGTTTTGTCCGACGCATCATAAAAACGTGTTAAAATTCAGTCCCGGTCCCCGAGGTACTGTAGAATCCGGCCCGAAAAACCCAAAATTTAAACGACCCTTCATTCGTTATATGTGTTAGTTGGGCTATTTGGACATCAAAAATCTGACCTCGAATTAAACTTTTGTCCGACGCATCATAAAAACGTGTTAATATTCAATCCCGGGTCCTCGAGGCACGCTAGGATCCAGCCCGAAAAACCCAAAATTTAAACGACCCATCTTTTGATATGCGTGTTAGTAGTGGTTTTAGGACATCCAAAAATCTGAGCTCGAGTTAAAGTTTTGTCCGACGCATCAAAAAAACGTGTTAAAATTCAGTCCCGGTGCCCGAGGCACCCTAGAATCCGCCCCTAAAAATCCAAAATTTAAACGAACCATCATTTGTTATACGTGTTTGTCGTGGTATTGGGACATCGAAAATCTAAGCTCGAGTTAAAGTTTTGTCCGACGCATCATAAAAACGTGTTAAAATTCAGTCCCTGTCCCGAGGCACTCGAGAATCCGGCCAGAAAAACAAAAAATTTAAACGACCCATCATTGGTTTTACGTGTTAGTTGGGGTATTGGCACATCAAAAATCTGACCTCGAATTGAAGTTTTGTCCGACGCATCATAAAAAAGTGTTAATATTCAGTCTTGGTCCCCGAGGCACCCTAGAATCCGTCCCGACAAACCCAAAATTTAAACGAACCAACATTTGATATGCGTGTTAGTCGTGGTATTGGGAAATCCAAAAATCTGAGCTAAAGTTAATGTTTTGTCCGACGCATCAAAAAACACTTGTTAAAATTCTGCCTCGGTCCCCGAGGAACCCTAGAATCCGGCCCGAAAAACCCAAAATTTAAACGACCCATCTTTTCTTATACTTGTTAGTCGGGGTATTGGGACATCCAAAATCTGAGCTTCAGTTAAAGTTTTGTCTGACGCATCATAAAAACGTGTTAATATTCAGTCTCGGTCCCGGAGGCACCGTAGAATCCGGTCCGAAAAACCCAAAATTTAAACGACCCATCATTTCATATGCGTGTTAGTCGTGGTATTAGGACATCCAAAAATCTGAGCTCGAGTTAAAGTTTTGTCCGACGCATCAAAAAACACTTGTTAAAATTCTGCACTGGTCCCCGAGGCACCCTAGAATCTGGCCCGAAAAACCAAAAATTTAAACGACCCATCATTTGTTATACGTGTTAGTTGGGGTATAGGGACATCAAAAATCTGACCTCAACTTAAAGTTTTGTCCGACGCATCATAAAAACGTGTTAATATTCAGTCCCGGTCCCCGAGGCACCCTAGGCTCTGGCTCGGAAAACCCAAAATTTAAAGACCCATCATTTGATATACGTGTTAGTTGTGGTATTGGGATATCAAAAAATCTGAGCTCGACTTAAAGTTTTGTCCGACGCATCAAAAAACACTTGTTAAAATTTTGCACCGGTCCCCAACGCACCCTAGAATCTGGCCCGAAAAACCCAAAATTTAAAAGACCCCTCATTTGTTATACGTGTTAATTGAGGTATTGAGACATCAAAAATCTGACCTCAAGTTAAAGTTTTGTCCAACGCATCATAAAAACGTGTTAAAATTAAGTCCCGGTCCCAATGGCATTCTAGGATCCGGCCCGAAAAACCTAAAATTTAAACGAACCATCATTTGATATGCGTGTTAGTCGTGGTATTGGGACATCCAAAAATCTGAGCTCGAGTTAAATTTTTGTCCGACGCATCAAAAAACACTTGTTAAAATTCTGCACCGGTCCCCGAGGCACCCTAGAATCCGACCTGGAAAACCCAAAATTTAAAGACCCATCATTTGATATACGTGTTAGTCGTGGTATTGGGATATCAAAAAATCTGAGCTCGAGTTAAAGTTTTGTCCGACGCATCAAAAAACACTTGTTAAAATTTTGCACCGGTCCCCTATGCACCCTAGAATCTGGCCAAAAAACCCAAAATTTAAACGACCCATCATTTGCTATACGTGTTAGTTGAGGTATTGAGATATCAAAAATCTGACCTCAAGTTAAAGTTTTGTCCAACGCATCATAAAAACGTGTTAAAGTTAAGTCCCGGTCCCAATGGCATTCTAGGATCCGGCCCGAAAAACGCAAAATTTAAACGACCCATCATTTGATACGCGTGTTAGTCGTGGTATTGGAACATCCAAAAATCTAAGCTCGATTTAAAGTTTTGTCTGACGCATCATAAAAACGTGTTAATATTCCGTCCCGGTCCCCGAGGCACCTTAGAATCCGGCCCGAAATACCCAAAATTTAAACGATCCATCATTTGATATACGAGTTAGTCGTGGTATTGGGACATAAAAAATCTGACCTCGAGTTAAAGTTTTGTTCGACGCATCATAAAAACGTGTTAAAATTCAGTCCCGTTCCCCGAGGCACCGTAGAATCTGGCTTAAAAAACCCATAATTTAAACAACCCATCATTTGTTATACGTGTTCGTGGTGGTATTGGGCATCCAAAAATCTGAACTCGAGTTAAACTTTTGTCTGACGCATCATAAAAACGTGTTAAAATTCAGTCCCGGTCCCCGAGGCACCGTAGAATCCGGCTGAAAAAACCCAAAATTTAAACGACCAATCATTTGTTATACGAGTTAGTCGTGATAGGGACATCAAAAATCTGACCTCAACTTAAAGTTTTGTCCGACGCATCATAAAAACGTGTTAAAATTCAGTCTCGTTCCCCGAGGCACCGTAGAATCTGGCCCGAAAAACCCATGATTTAAACAACCCATCATTTGTTACACGTGTTAGTCGTGGTATTGGGCATCCAAAAATCTGACGTCGAGTTAAAGTTTTGTCTGACGCATCATAAAAACGTGTTAAAATTCAATCCCGGTCCCCGAGGCACCCTAGGATCCTTCCCGGAAAACCCAAAATTTGAAGACCCATCATTTGATATACGTGTTAGTTGTGGTATTGGGATATCAAAAAATCTGAGCTCGAGTTAAAGTTTTGTCCGACTCATAAAAAAACACCTGTTAAAATTCTGAACCGGTCCCCGAGGCACCCTAAAATCCGGCCCGAAAAACCCAAAATTTAAAGACCCATCATTTGATATACGTGTTAGTCGTGGTATTGGGATATCAAAAAATCTGAGCTCGAGTTAAAGTTTTGTCCGACGCATCATAAAAAGGTGTTAAAATTAAGCCCCGGTCCCCGCGGCACCCTAGAATTCGGCCCGAAAAACCCAAAATTTATACGATCCATCATTTGATATACGTGTTAGTCGTGGTATTGGGACATAAAAAATCTGACCTCGAGTTAAAGTTTTGTTCGACGCATCATAAAAACGTGTTAAAATTCAGTCCCGTTCCCCGAGGCACCGTAGAATCTGGCCCGAAAAACCCATAATTTAAATAACCCATCATTTGTTATACGTGTTAGTCGTGGTATTGGGCATCCAAAAATTTGACCTCGAGTTAAAGTTTTGTCTAACGCATCATAAAAACGTGTTAAAATTCAGTCCCGGTCCCCGAGGCACCGTAGAATCCGGCTCAAAAAACCCAAAATTTAAACGACCAATCATTTGTTATACGAGTTAGTCGAGATATTGGGCATCCAAAAATTTGACCTCGAGTTAAAATTTTGTCCGACGCATCATAAAAACGTGTTAAAATTCCGTCCCGGTGCCCGAGGCACCCTAGGATCCGGCCCGAAAAACACAAAATTTAAACGACCCATCATTTGATATACGTGTTAGTCGTGGTATTGGGACATCAAAAAATTTAAGCTCGACTTAAAGTTTTGTCCGACGCATCATAAAAACGTGTTAATATTTAGTCCCGGTCCCGGGGCACCCTAGAATCTGGCCCGAAAAACCCAAAATTTAAACGACCCATCATTTTATATGCGTGTTAGTCGTGGTATTGGGACATCCAAAAATCTGAGCTCGAGATAAAGTTTTGTCCAACGCATCAAAAAAGACTTGTTAAAATTCTGCACCGGTCCCCGAGGCACCCTTAAATCCGGCCCGAAAAACCCAAAATTAAAAGACCCATCATTTGATATACGTGTTAGTCGTGGTATTGGGATATCCAAAAATCTGAGCTCGAGTTAAAGTTTTGTCCGACGCATCATAAAATGGTGTTAAAATTAAGCCCCGGTCCCCGCGGCAACCTAGTATTCGGCCCGAAAAACCCAAAATTTAAACGACCAATCATTTGATATAAGTGTTAGTCGTGGTATTGGGAATCCAAAAATTTGACCTCGAGCTAAAGTTTTGTCCGACGCATCATACAAACGTGTTAAAATTCAGTCGCGGTCCTTGAGGCACCCTAGGACCCGGCCTGAAAAATCCAAAATTTAAATGACCCATCATTTCTTATAAGTGTTAGTTGGGGTATTGGGACATTAAAAATCTGACCTCGAGTTAATGTTTTGTCCGACGCATCAAAAAACGTGTTAAAATTTAGTCCTGTTCCCCGAGGCACCGTAGAATCTAGCCCGAAACACCCATAATTTAAACAACCCATCATTTGTTATACGTGTTAGTCGTGGTATTGGGCATCCAAAAATCTGACCTCGAGTTAAAGTTTTGTCTGACACATCATAAAAACGTGTTAAAATTCAGTCCCGGTCCCCGAGGCACCGTAGAATCCGGCTCAAAAAACCCAAAATTTAAACGACACATCATTTGTTATACGTTTTAATCGTGGTATTGGGAATCCAAAAATCTGAGCTCGAGTTAAATTTTTGTCCGACGCATCATAAAAACTTGTTAAAATTCCGTCCCGGTCCCCGAGGCACCCTAGGATCCGGCCCGAAAAACCCAAAATTTGAACGACCCATCATTTGATATACGTGTTAGTCGTGGTATTGGGACATCCAAAAATCTAAGCTCGATTTAAAGTTTTGTCCGACGCATCATAAAAACGTGTTAATATTAAATCCCGGTCCTCGAGGCACCCTAGAATCCGGCCCGAAAAACCCAAAATTTAAACGAACCATCATTTGATATGCGTGTTATTCGTGGTATTGGGATATCCAAAAATTTGAGCTAAAGTTAATGTTTTGTCCGACGCATCAAAAAACACTTGTTAAAATTCTGCCTCAGTCCCCGATGAACCCTAGAATCCGGGCCGAAAAACCCAAAATTTAAACGACCCATCTTTTCTTATACGTGTTAGTTGGGGTATTGGGACATCCAAAATCTGAGCTCGAGTTAAAGTTTTGTCCGACGCATCATAAAAACGTGTTAATATTCAGTCTCGGTCCCAGAGGCACCATAGAATCCGGTCCGAAAAACCAAAAATTTAAACGACCCATCATTGGTTATACGTGTTAGTTGGGGTATTAAGACATCAAAAATCTGACCTTGAGTTCAAGTTTTGTCCGACGAATCAAAAAAAAATGTTAAAATTCAATCCCGGTCCCCGAGGCACCCTAGAATCCGACCTGGAAAACCCAAAATTTAAAGACCCATCATTTGATATACGTGTTAGTCGTGGTATTGGGATATCAAAAAATTTGAGCTCGAGTTAACGTTTTGTCCGACGCATCAAAAAACACTTGTTAAAATTCTGCACCGGTCCCCTATGCACCCTTAAATCTGGACCGTAAAACCCAAAATTTAAAGACCCATCATTTGATATACGTGTTAGTCGTGGTATTGGGATATCAAAAAATCTGAGCTCGAGTTAAAGTTTTGTCCGACGAATCATAAAAAGGTGTTAAAATTCAGCCCCGGTCCCCGCAGCACCCTAGGATTCGGCCCGAAAAACCCAAAATTTAAACGACTAATCATTTGATATAAGTGTTAGTCGTGGTATTGGGAATCCAAAAATTTGACCTCGAGCTAAAGTTTTGTCCGACGCATCATAAAAACGTGTTAAAATTCAGTCGCGGTCCTTGAGGCACCCTAGGATCCGGCCCGAAAAATCCAAAATTTAAATGACCCATCATTTCTTATAAGTGTTAGTTGGGGTATTGGGACATTAAAAATCTGACCTCGAGTTAATGTTTTGTCCGACGCATCAAAAAACGTGTTAAAATTCAGTCCCGTTACCCGAGCCACCGTAGAATCTGGCCCGAAAAACCCATAATTTAAACAACCCATCATTTGTTATACGTGTTAGTCGTGGTATTGGGCATCCAAAAATTTGACCTCGAGTTAAAGTTTTGTCTGACGCATCATAAAAACGTGTTAAAATTCAGTCCTGGTCCCCGAGGCACCGTAGAATCCTACCCGAAAAACCCAAAATATAAATGACACATCATTTGTTATACGTGTTAATCGTGGTATTGGGAATCCAAAAAACTGACCTCGAGTTAAAGTTTTGTCCGACGCATCATAAAAACTTGTTAAAATTTCGTCCCGGTCCCCGAGGCACCCTAGGATCCGGCCCGAAAAACCCAAAATTTAAACGACCCATCTTTTCTTATACGTGTTAGTTGGGGTATTGGGACATCCAAAATATGAGCTCGAGTTAAAGTTTTGTCTGTCGCATCATAAAAACATGTTAATATTCAGTCTCGGTCCCGGAGGCACCGTAGAATTCGGTCCGAAATACCAAAAATTTAAACGACCCATCATTTGTTATACATGTTAGTTGGGGTTTTAAGACATCAAAAATCTGACCTCGAGTTCAAGTTTTGTCCGACGAATCAAAAAAAAATGTTAAAATTCATTTGTTATACGTGTTTGTCGGGGTATTGGGACATCCAAAATCTGAGCTCGAGTTAAAGTTTTGTCCGACGGATCATAAAAACGTGTTAATATTCAGTCTCGTTCCCGAGGCACTCTACGATCCCGCCCGAAAAACACAAAATTTAAACGACCCATCATTGATATGCGTGTTAGTCGTGGTATTAGGACATCCAAAAATTTGAGCTCGAGTTAAAGTTTTGTCCGACGCATCAAAAAACACTTGTTAAAATTCTGTTCCGGTTCCCGAGGCACCCTAGAATCTGGCCCGAAAAACCAAAAATTTAAACGACCCATCATTTGTTATACGTGTTAGTTGGGGTATAGGGACATCAAAAATCTGACGTCAACTTAAAGTTTTGTTCGACGCATCATAAAAACGTGTTAAAATTCAGTCTCGTTCCCCGAGGCACTGTAGAATCTGGCCCGAAAAACCCATAACTTAAACAACCCATCATTTGTTATACGTGTTAGTCGTGGTATTGGGCATCCAAAAATCTGACCTCGAGTTAAAGTTTTGTCTGACGCATCATAAAAACGTGTTAATATTAAGATCCGGCTCGGAAAACCCAAAATTTAAAGACCCATCATTTGATATACGTGTTAGTTGTGGTATTGAGATATCAAAAAATCTGAGCTCGAGTTAAAGTTTTGTCCGACTCATCAAAAAACATTTGTTAAAATTCTGCACCGGTCCCCGAGGCACCCTAGAATCTGGCCCGAAAAACCCAAAATTTAAAAGACCCATCATTTGTTATACGTGTTAATTGGGGTATTGGGACATCAAAAATTTGACCTCAAGTTAAAGTTTTGTCCGACGCATCATAAAAACGTGTTAAAATTAAGTCCCGGTCCCCTTGGCATCCTAGGATCCGGCCCGAAAAACCCAAAATTTAAATGAACCATCATTTGATATGCGTGTTAGTCGTGTTATTGGGACATCCAAAAATCTGAGCTCGAGTTAAATTTTTGTCCGACGCATCAAAAAACACTTGTTAAAATTCTGCACCGGTCCCCGAGGCACCCTAGTATCCGACCTCGAAAACCCAAAATTTAAAGACCCATCATTTGATATACGTGTTAGTCGAGGTATTGGGATATCAAAAAATCTGAGCTCGAGTTAAAGTTTTGTCTGACGCATCAAAAAACACTAGTTAAAATTCTGCACCGGTCCCCTATGCACCCCAGAATTTGGCCCAAAAACCCAAAATTTAAACGACCCATCATTTGCTATACGTGTAAGTTGGGGTATTGGGACGTCAAAAAACTGACCTCAAGTTAAAGTTTTCTCCGACACATCATAAAAACGTGTTAAAATTCAGTCCCGGTCCCCGAGGCACCCTAGGATCCGGCCCGAAAAACCCAAAATTTAAACGACCCATCATTTGATATACGTGTTAGTCGTGGTATTGGGACATCCAAAAATCTAAGCTCGATTTAAAGTTTTATCTGACGCATCATAAAAACGTGTTAATATTCCGTCCCGGTCCCCGAGGCACCTTAGAATCCGGCCCGAAATGCCAAAAATTTAAACGATCCATTATTTGATATACGTGTTAGTCGTGGTATTGGGACATAAAAAATCTGACCTCGAGTTAAAGTTTTGTTCGACGAATCATAAAAACGTGTTAAATTCTGTCCCGTTCCCCGAGGCACTGTAGAATCTGGCTCGAAAAACCCATAATTTAAACAACCCATCATTTGTTATACGTGTTAGTCGTGGTATTGGGCATCCAAAAATCTGACCTCGAGTTAAAGTTTTGTCCGACGCATCATAAAAACGTGTTAATATTAAATCCCGGTCCTCGAGGCACCCTAGAATCCGGCCCGAAAAACCCAAAATTTAAACGAACCATCATTTGATATGCGTGTTATTCGTGGTATTGGGATATCCAAAAATTTGAGCTAAAGTTAATGTTTTGTCCGACGCATCAAAAAACACTTGTTAAAATTCTGCCTCGGTCCCCGATGAACCCTAGAATCCGGGCCGAAAAACCCAAAATTTAAACGACCCATCTTTTCTTATACGTGTTAGTTGGGGTATTGGGACATCCAAAATCTGAGCTCGAGTTAAAGTTTTGTCCGACGCATCATAAAAACGTGTTAATATTCAGTCTCGGTCCCAGAGGCACCATAGAATCCGGTCCGAAAAACCAAAAATTTAAACGACCCATCATTGGTTATACGTGTTAGTTGGGGTATTAAGACATCAAAAATCTGACCTTGAGTTCAAGTTTTGTCCGACGAATCAAAAAAAAATGTTAAAATTCAATCCCGGTCCCCGAGGCACCCTAGAATCCGACCTGGAAAACCCAAAATTTAAAGACCCATCATTTGATATACGTGTTAGTCGTGGTATTGGGATATCAAAAAATTTGAGCTCGAGTTAACGTTTTGTCCGACGCATCAAAAAACACTTGTTAAAATTCTGCACCGGTCCCCTATGCACCCTTAAATCTGGACCGTAAAACCCAAAATTTAAAGACCCATCATTTGATATACGTGTTAGTCGTGGTATTGGGATATCAAAAAATCTGAGCTCGAGTTAAAGTTTTGTCCGACGAATCATAAAAAGGTGTTAAAATTCAGCCCCGGTCCCCGCAGCACCCTAGGATTCGGCCCGAAAAACCCAAAATTTAAACGACTAATCATTTGATATAAGTGTTAGTCGTGGTATTGGGAATCCAAAAATTTGACCTCGAGCTAAAGTTTTGTCCGACGCATCATAAAAACGTGTTAAAATTCAGTCGCGGTCCTTGAGGCACCCTAGGATCCGGCCCGAAAAATCCAAAATTTAAATGACCCATCATTTCTTATAAGTGTTAGTTGGGGTATTGGGACATTAAAAATCTGACCTCGAGTTAATGTTTTGTCCGACGCATCAAAAAACGTGTTAAAATTCAGTCCCGTTACCCGAGCCACCGTAGAATCTGGCCCGAAAAACCCATAATTTAAACAACCCATCATTTGTTATACGTGTTAGTCGTGGTATTGGGCATCCAAAAATTTGACCTCGAGTTAAAGTTTTGTCTGACGCATCATAAAAACGTGTTAAAATTCAGTCCTGGTCCCCGAGGCACCGTAGAATCCTACCCGAAAAACCCAAAATATAAATGACACATCATTTGTTATACGTGTTAATCGTGGTATTGGGAATCCAAAAAACTGACCTCGAGTTAAAGTTTTGTCCGACGCATCATAAAAACTTGTTAAAATTTCGTCCCGGTCCCCGAGGCACCCTAGGATCCGGCCCGAAAAACCCAAAATTTAAACGACCCATCTTTTCTTATACGTGTTAGTTGGGGTATTGGGACATCCAAAATATGAGCTCGAGTTAAAGTTTTGTCTGTCGCATCATAAAAACATGTTAATATTCAGTCTCGGTCCCGGAGGCACCGTAGAATTCGGTCCGAAAAACCAAAAATTTAAACGACCCATCATTTGTTATACATGTTAGTTGGGGTTTTAAGACATCAAAAATCTGACTTCGAGTTCAAGTTTTGTCCGACGAATCAAAAAAAAATGTTAAAATTCATTTGTTATACGTGTTTGTCGGGGTATTGGGACATCCAAAATCTGAGCTCGAGTTAAAGTTTTGTCCGACGGATCATAAAAACGTGTTAATATTCAGTCTCGTTCCCGAGGCACTCTACGATCCCGCCCGAAAAACACAAAATTTAAACGACCCATCATTGATATGCGTGTTAGTCGTGGTATTAGGACATCCAAAAATTTGAGCTCGAGTTAAAGTTTTGTCCGACGCATCAAAAAACACTTGTTAAAATTCTGTTCCGGTTCCCGAGGCACCCTAGAATCTGGCCCGAAAAACCAAAAATTTAAACGACCCATCATTTGTTATACGTGTTAGTTGGGGTATAGGGACATCAAAAATCTGACGTCAACTTAAAGTTTTGTTCGACGCATCATAAAAACGTGTTAAAATTCAGTCTCGTTCCCCGAGGCACTGTAGAATCTGGCCCGAAAAACCCATAACTTAAACAACCCATCATTTGTTATACGTGTTAGTCGTGGTATTGGGCATCCAAAAATCTGACCTCGAGTTAAAGTTTTGTCTGACGCATCATAAAAACGTGTTAATATTAAGATCCGGCTCGGAAAACCCAAAATTTAAAGACCCATCATTTGATATACGTGTTAGTTGTGGTATTGAGATATCAAAAAATCTGAGCTCGAGTTAAAGTTTTGTCCGACTCATCAAAAAACATTTGTTAAAATTCTGCACCGGTCCCCGAGGCACCCTAGAATCTGGCCCGAAAAACCCAAAATTTAAAAGACCCATCATTTGTTATACGTGTTAATTGGGGTATTGGGACATCAAAAATTTGACCTCAAGTTAAAGTTTTGTCCGACGCATCATAAAAACGTGTTAAAATTAAGTCCCGGTCCCCTTGGCATCCTAGGATCCGGCCCGAAAAACCCAAAATTTAAATGAACCATCATTTGATATGCGTGTTAGTCGTGTTATTGGGACATCCAAAAATCTGAGCTCGAGTTAAATTTTTGTCCGACGCATCAAAAAACACTTGTTAAAATTCTGCACCGGTCCCCGAGGCACCCTAGTATCCGACCTCGAAAACCCAAAATTTAAAGACCCATCATTTGATATACGTGTTAGTCGAGGTATTGGGATATCAAAAAATCTGAGCTCGAGTTAAAGTTTTGTCTGACGCATCAAAAAACACTAGTTAAAATTCTGCACCGGTCCCCTATGCACCCCAGAATTTGGCCCAAAAACCCAAAATTTAAACGACCCATCATTTGCTATACGTGTAAGTTGGGGTATTGGGACGTCAAAAAACTGACCTCAAGTTAAAGTTTTCTCCGACACATCATAAAAACGTGTTAAAATTCAGTCCCGGTCCCCGAGGCACCATAGGATCCGGCCCGAAAAACCCAAAATTTAAACGACCCATCATTTGATATACGTGTTAGTCGTGGTATTGGGACATCCAAAAATCTAAGCTCGATTTAAAGTTTTACCTGACGCATCATAAAAACGTGTTAATATTCCGTCCCGGTCCCCGAGGCACCTTAGAATCCGGCCCGAAATGCCAAAAATTTAAACGATCCATTATTTGATATACGTGTTAGTCGTGGTATTGGGACATAAAAAATCTGACCTCGAGTTAAAGTTTTGTTCGACGAATCATAAAAACGTGTTAAATTCTGTCCCGTTCCCCGAGGCACTGTAGAATCTGGCTCGAAAAACCCATAATTTAAACAACCCATCATTTGTTATACGTGTTAGTCGTGGTATTGGGCATCCAAAAATCTGACCTCGAGTTAAAGTTTTGTCTGACGCATCATAAAAACGTGTTAAAATTCAGTCCCGGTCCCCGAGGCACCGTAGAATCCGGCTCAAAAAACCCAAAATTTAAACGACCAATCATTTGTTATACGAGTTAGTCGTGATATTGGGCATCCAAAAATTTGACCTCGAGTTAATGTTTTGTCCGACGCATCATAAAAACGTGTTAAAATTCCGTCTTGGTCCCCGAGGCAACCTACGATCCGGCCGGAAAAACCCAAAATTTAAACGATCCATCATTTGATATGCGTGTTAGTCGTGGTATTAGGACATCCAAAATTCTGAGCTCGAGTTAAAGTTTTGTTTGACGCATCAGAAAACACTTGTTAAAATTCTGCGCCTGTCCCCGAGGCACCCTAGAATCTGGCCTGAAAAACCCAAAATTTAAACGACCTATCATTTGTTATACGTGTTATGATGAACCCTAAGTGTTTTGATTATGTCCAAACGTTTCAGAAGATGAAAAATTAAATTTATTCTATATACTTTGCATATTGACTAACAATTTTGTTAAGTGTTGGATAAGTTTTTGTCAGCAGGTGCTGAATGAAATATCCCTGGTCACTCGCTTAACTCAGAAGATATCAGAAGCTGAAGACAGAAGATGTTGATCAGAAGGCCGTACAACCGCTCTGAAGCTCTTGTAGTCGGTTTCTACTATCTCAGAAGTTTCCTCAAGTAACCAGAAGATAAAATTGATAAAGATCAGAAGCGCTAATGTAGTTTTGAGAACTTTCAGAAGTTCGTTATCACGGGTGTTGTTTAGCATTTAATGCTGTGTCAGTTGTATTTAATGCTAGGCGCCAAAAGTTCAAAAAGCTGTTTGAAGGGCGCGCTTGGTCCACTAAAGAACAAAACCTGTCTCCTAACAGCGCCGATCGAAATCAAATAAGTCCAAGTCAACTCCATCCTTTTCTTCATCTCGTTCAAGATTAAGCAAAAGTACAGTTGACATGATTAAGTGTCAGTGTCCGTTTGAAGAAGATGACAAGAATAACGACTTCTCTCTTCCATGTCATCTGTGAAGATTCAAATCCTCACAACGGTCATTTCCAAGACACTATATAAAGAAGCCAAGCTCGACTGCATCAATGACGGATGATTAAAAAGAGCTGAAATCTCAACGCACTGTTAATATCAAGAAAACAGAGCATTATTTCCATTCTCAATCTCTACTTAGCTTAGCTATTGTTTTAAGTGAGAGAGTGAAGAAAAACAAGTTCATAATAGGAATCTTGTAAACTGGTATCGTTTGTGATACTCAGTTAGATTAAAGAGAGAAATCTAGTTGAGATTAGAGTTGGGTGAGAAATCCAGAAAACAGAGTGTTTGTTGTTCTGGTGGAAATCCTTTAACTCTTTTTAGGCTAGTCAGAACTAAGTGAGAAATTAGCTTAAGTTCTGTTGATGTAAAGGAGCTTCTGAACTTGCCATAAAAGTTCTGAATAGTGAATTTTATAAAATCTCTGGAGGCTGCGACCACAGAGGACAAGACGTAGTCACATGACTTCTGTGGCGAACTTGGATAAATTGAACTGTTCATCAGGACCTCCTGAATCTCTTTCTCCCTTCCTTATACTTGTTAAATTACTTCTGTGTACTTGTTATATATTTAGTGCTGAAACAGATTTACTCTTCAAAATCACAAGTCTTTGTTCAGAAGATTGTCCAGAAGTTCTCATATCAGAACTTCTGCTGCTGAAAAGACAGAAACTGTCTTAAAGCAGAATATCCCTCAGAGGCTACTTCAATAAGCTTGCCTCTGACTCTGAGGATTTTTGACTCTGAAAATTTGAGTTTCCTTAAAAACTCAAAAATATCAGTTTTTCTGTTTAAACACCTATTCACCCCCCTCTAGGTGATTCTGTTTTTGTTAGGGCCAACAAGTGGTATCAGAGCGAAGGTCACTTCGTATATTTACTAAAGATCTAACAATCTAAGTGTAAGATCCTATCAGAATCAATAGAGATGGCTAGTAGACACCAGCTTGAGAATTCTTCTCACTTCATTGTCCCAGAGGGATCCTCTACAACCAGACCTCCAATGTTCAATGGTGACAACTACTCTTATTGGAAAAAGAGAATGATGTATTTCATCCAAGCTCAGAATATGAGTTATTTGAAATGCTTGACAAAGAATCTATCTCAGAAATGAATTCTAGATTCACCAAGATAGTCAATGACCGGAAGAGTTTGGGCAGAGACATTGAAGAGTCTGAAAGAGTGAAGAAGATTGTCAGAAGCTTACCAAGGTCTTGGCAAGCCAAGAAGACTGCCATTGAAGAAGTTCAGGACTTGAGCTATTACTTGTATGATGAACTCATTGGGTCATTAATCACCCATGAGATGTCATTTAAGAATCATGACCTAAGAGAAAGGTCAGAAGGGAAGAGACAAGTAGTCCTGAAGGCAGAATCTTCAGAAGAATCATCAGAAGATGAAGAATTGGCCATGCTGACCAGGAAGTTTAAGAAAGCCTTTAGAAAAGGCAGAGGTGCAAACTACAAGAAGCCATTCAAAAGTTTTGACAAGAAAACTCCTGAGTTTGGTGAGAAGACCAAGAGAGATCCAAGCAAACCAATAGTATGCTATGGATGTCAGCAACCAGGACACATTAAGCCTAACTGTCCTGAGCTGAAGAAGGATAAGAAGAAGTTCAAAAGAGCTATGCTAGCTGCCTGGTCAGACTCTGAGACTGGCAGTGATCCATAAGAAAAGGAAGAGCAAGCTCAGATATGTTTTTTGGCTATTGATGAGCCATCCTCTGAAGATGTACAAGGAGAAACTTCCGCACCTCCTGAGGCTACATATGACTCTGAGGTAAACATATCTCCTGAACAAGATATCCTCCATTCTCTTGAGGAACTATATAGCATGTTCAAGTATCTGAAAAGAAAGTTGGACAAAAGCGAGGCTGACAAATTTCTTAGGTTTACTCAAGTTTATTCTGATATGAAAATATTAGAAGATAAACTAAGTAAACAATTCAGCTCTCCTCCTGAAGGCTCAAATGCCAAAGGAAAGGAAAAACTGCCTCTGAGGAATGATAAACCTCAGAAGAAGAAATCTGTCACTCCCTCACTTCTGAAAGAGATTTCTTCCCCTCCTGAAGTCGGAACCTCTCAGAGTGCTTCTGCCTCTGAAGATGTAGTATCCTCTCAGAAGAAGAAAAATTCTCCTAAGAAGCAAAGGGAAAGATCCAAGAATCCTCCTTCTTGCACACTTTGTAAGAAAGAAGGACATTGGTTAAAGGATTGCAAGTATCATATTAAAAACCTCTTGCAATCTGAACTATCAGAAGAACCTGTAGTAGCTAAGTCTAACTCTGAAGGACCCAATAAGGATTGGGTACCTGTCACTAATTGATTGTGCTGCAGGTAGCTCTGAGTGGTCCATCAATGTCAAAGTTGTGGTACATTGACAGTGGGTGCTCAAGGCATATGACAGGTGATGAAAAGGCATTCATCAGAATTGTGCCTAAGAGAGGTGGTAAAGTCAGATTTGGAGATGCTCAGAAGGGAAGAATAATTGGCTCTGGATCTATTGGAACCAATCCTCCCATTGAAGATGTCTCCCTAGTCAGAGGACTGAAGTTCAATCTCCTGAGTGTTGCACAACTGTGTGATAAAGGTAGAGATGTAGTCTTCAGCACCTCTGGATGTAAAATCTTGGACAGTAAGTCAAGGGAAGTCATTCTAACTGCTCCTAGAGTAGAAAATGTTTTCATGCTGAACCTTGAGAATCTTTGCAAAAATATATGCTTGATGTCCAAAGAGGATACCTCCTGGCTCTGGCATAGAAGACTTGCTCATGTTAGCATGGATCTTCTGGCCAAAATAGCTAGATATCAATTGGTTGAGGGTCTGCCTGAAATTAGTTTTAAAAAGAACCATTTGTGTACTGCTTGTCAATCTGGTAAACAATCCAGAAGCTCTTTTAAAACTAAGAAAGTCATTTCAACTAAAAGACCTTTAGAATTACTTCATATGGATCTTTTTGGCCCTGTTCAACCAATGACCATGGGTGGAAAGAAGTATGCCTTAGTCATTGTAGATGACTATTCAAGATTAACTTGGGTCATCCTGCTTTCTAGCAAAGATGAGTCACTTGGATGTTTCTCAGTTCTGATTAAGAAACTTGAGAATGAAAGAAATGAAAAGGTAGTCCATATTAGAAGTGATAATGGTGGAGAATTCAAGAACTTTAAGTTTGAAGAATTCTGTGAAATCAAAGGCATTGATCATAACTTTTCTACTCCCAGAACTCCTCAACAAAATGGGGTAGTTGAAAGGAAGAATAGGACTCTGGTTGAAATTGCCAGAACTATGATCAATGACAGAAGACTTCCAAAGTACTTCTGGGGAGAAGCTGTTAACACAGCATGTTATGTTCTGAATAGAGTACTCATCAGAAGTATTCTGAACAAAACACCCTATGAACTCTGGAAAGGCAGAAAGCATAAAATAGGTTATTTCAGAACTTTTGGTTGTAAATGTTATGTTTTGAATACAAAAGAATATCTTTCAAAATTTGATTCAAAGGTAGATGAAGCTATCTTTCTTGGCTACTCAACACATAGTAAAGCATATAGGGTTTTTAATAAGAGGACTCAAACTTTAGATGAATCTATTCATGTACAATTTGATGAGACTAACCCTGCAGATAGTAGAGCTCCTGAAGAAGATGAAGTTCTTGCTCCTGAAGTAACATCTCCTGCTGATGAAGATGTTATTCCTAAAGCTGTTGAAGTTATTTCTCCTGTTGCTGAACAAGTTCCAGAAGAAAACTCAACTACAGAAGCTAACTTCCTTCTAGAAGATGCTCCTATATATGATTCAACAAATGATGAACAAGTTTCAGAAGATACATTGGATGTACCAAAAGAAGTTAGAACTCCTAGGAATCACTCCTTGGAGAATGTAATTGACTCTGTTCACAATCCTGTCATGACCAGAGCTCAGCTCAGAAGATACATGGGGAATGTGGCCTTTGTGTCACTTCTGGAACTAAAGGACTTCTATGAAGCTGAAGATGATGAATCATGGTTAATGGCAATGCAAGAAGAACTTGATCAGTTCAAAAGGTCAGAAGTTTGGATCTTAGTTCCCAGACCTAACAATAAGAAGGTTGTTGGTACTAGGTGGGTTCTGAAGAACAAGCTGGATGAATATGGGAATGTTGTGAGGAACAAGGCTAGACTTGTTGCTCAAGGTTACAGTCAGCAAGAAGGCATAGACTATGGTGAAACTTTTGCTCCTGTTGCAAGATTAGAAGCCATAAGAATTCTATGTGCCTTTGCATCATACAAAGGATTCAAGCTATTTCAAATGGATCTGAAAAGTGCATTCTTGAATGGTTACATTGAAGAAGAAGTGTATGTTTCTCAACCTCCTGGTTTTGTAGATCCCAAGCTTCCAAATCATGTATACAAGCTGAAGAAAGCCTTGTATGGACTGAAACAAGCTCCTAGAGCTTGGTATGAGAGACTGACTAAATTCCTTCTATCTAAGGGATTTGTCAGAGGCTGTGTTGATACAACCCTGTTCACTCTGAAGAAAAACAAAGATATCCTTTTAGCTCAGGTATATGTGGATGATATTATATTTGGTGCTACTAATGAATCTTTGTGCAGAGAATTCAGCAATCACATGAAAGCTGAGTTTGAAATGTCTATGATGGGAGAATTGACATTGTTCTTAGGACTTCAAATCAAGCAAAGTAATGATGGAGTGTTTATCAACCAAGCTAAGTATACCAGAGAAGTTCAGAAGAAATTTAGCATGCTGGAATCCAATGCTGTTGACACTCCCATGGATGTTAACAAAGACTTTGATGATGAAACAAAAGCAGGTGATCCTGTAGATATCAGAATCTACAGAGGTATGGTTGGCTCTCTTTTATATCTAACAGCTAGTAGGCCAGATATACATGTTGCTGTGTACTTTTGTGCTAGGTATCAAGCTAAACCAAAGGAGATTCATGACATTTCTGTTAAAACAATTCTCAGGTATCTTAAAGGTACTTCAGTAGCTGGTTTGTGGTATCCTTGTAGTACTAATTTTGCCCCTGTAGGATACACAGACTCTGATTATGGTAGAGACAAATTGAAAAGAGTCATCATTTCTGGTGGATGTCACTTTCTGGGGGAGTGCTTAGTCTCCTGGCATAGTAAGAAACAAACCTCTGTTGCTCACTCAACTGCTGAAGCTGAGTATGTTGTTGCTGGAAGTTGTGTTTCTCAGATGCTCTGGATAAAGCAACAAATTGCTGACTATGGAATCACTCCTGGAACAATGACTATCTTCTGTGATAACAAAAGTGCAATTGACCTTTCCAAGAATCCCATACAACACAGTAGAATGAAGCATGTTCACATAAGGCATCACTTTCTGAGAGACCATGTTCTGAAGAAAGATATTTTCATCACCCATGTTCCCTCTGAAGACAACCTTGCTGATATGTTTACTAAGCCTCTGGCTTATAATCCTTTCAGAAGCTTGAGAGAAGGCATTGGTATGACTTATCAACTACAGTAACTTACTTTAACTGCTTTATTAATTTTAACTGTTATATGTTTCAAATTAATTAAGTATGATTAAGGTTAATCCTGGTTTTTGTTTAAGGCGTGCCTACATTAAATGCTTTTACTGCGCCGTTCTGTTATTAACGGTAACTGGTTCCCTGTCAAACAGTAGTTAGTTACTTTTTGAAATTGAACCGTTTACTGTTTTGGTATAAATAAGGGGTTTCAACACTTAGCTATTTTCACTCGAAAATCTTTTGCTATCAAGATTTCACAGCTAGAAACTACTCTGCAATTTTTCCTGCAATCTCTCTACTTAACCTAAAATTTCTCAACTTCTTTCTCAAAAATGGCTCAAGAAAACGCTCCCCAAGTCACTATCACCCACATTCTGTCTAGTGATGAGAAACTTAGTGAATCTAGGGTTTTCACATCTAGGTTCTTAGATGATGATGTCAAATCCTCCTTACCCATCTCTAAATGGATAAGTTCGCAAAACTGGAACTCCTTTGTTTCCTTGAATGAGTTTATCTATCCCAAGATGATAACAGAGTTCTATCAGAACCTCCACTTTAGATCTGATGAAGAGGATGTTGTGCATTCAGTAATTGGTGGTGTTGATTTTGAGGTCAGCAGGACTTCAATCACTCAGACTATAAGCATAGATGATGAGGGAATCATCATTGGGGATGATGGTTCTGCTGAAGGTTTTTCAGAAGTAAACTGGGCGAAGCCAGTTCAGATCGCAAAAGAGACCTTGTTGGCCCTATCAAGAACAGAATCACCTAGAGGGGGGTGAATAGGTGTCAAAGTAGAAAACTGATAATTTCTAAGTTTTTAGAGAAACTTAAATTTCAGAGTCAAATTTCCTCAGAGTCAGAAGCTAGCTTACAGAAGTTGCTTCTGAGGGAAATTCTGCCTAAACACAGTTAGACTGTTTTCAGCAACAGAAGTTCTGATTTGAGAACTTCTGGACAGTCTTCTGAACAAAGACAATTATACTTTAGAGAAAATCTGTTTCAGCACTAAATATGATCAAGTACACAGAGGCAAAAATAACAAGTATAAGAGGGAGAAAGAAGTTCAGGAGATCCTGATAGAACAATTCGATTTATGAAGAGTCTTCTCTTGTTCTCGTGCTTGAGTGTGCATAACCTTCAGAAGTTCAGTAAGCTCATCAATCTGTGCGTTCTGAGCAGATACAGCAGACTCAATGTTGGAGAGTCGATTGTTGAGATCAGGAGTGATGTCATATACAATCTTAGCAACCCCGGGAGATGATGAACCTTGAGCAGAAGATTTCACTTCTCTCAGAATGTGATTGGCAGTACTTTGCAGGTCATCAATCTTACTTGGGAGCATCTTCTCATGAGCCTCATAATGCTCGTTTGCTTCCTTGACTTCTTCTGTCAATATCTCCAAATTCTCATTGACCTTCTGAGAAGAAGCAAGAGCAATATTATCCAGAGAAGGAAGAGTCAGAGCTAGTTCTCTCAATTTGTACAGCTCTTCATAGGTAGCTAGATGAAGTGTAGAAAGATTGCGTATGTAAACAGAAGGATCCTGCATTTGAAGCATAGTCATGAGCTGCAGGTTCTGAGCTTTCAAAGAATGCAATTCTTGCAGCACAATGCCCTGAGCATACATGTCAGCAGCAGAGGTCCTTTGCCCTATACCAGCAAATCTATTCAGCAGTTCATCAGAGCCACTCTGACTCATTCTTCTCAACTCTTCAACACTGGGGGCACCTCCAGCTTCGGAAATACCAGAAGCTCTGCCCATGAAACCAAAACTACCAAACCTGGTATCCAGATCATCCCGATTCATGTGTTTGCGCAGGAAGTCATAGTTGGATGACAACCCAGCAAAACAAGAAGTAGTGGAGGAGGTAGTTAAAGGATCACACACAGGAGGTGTATGTCCAGAAGTTGAGAGAGGAGGAATTTGAGTGTTTGAGGAAGGGATGGCATTGGTGGTAGAGGAAGAAATGGTAGGGGAAATGGAAGGTAAAGTAGATGGTAGTGAGAAAGATGGAGCAGTAAATCCAATTGATGGACTTACAGAGGAGGAAGGAATAGAGGAGGTAGTGGATGTGGATATAGAGTCTGTGAAAATGGGAGCAGTGTTTAAATTCACTTCTGAAAAGGATCCAGAAGGAGGAATGATTGAAGGAGGTACAACCTTAGAGGTTGAAGTTGTAGGAGGAATGGAAGTTTGGGAACCACTCGCTTCTGTGACAGAAGGGAGTGAAGGAGATTGATGAGGAGTAAGAGTGGGAGTAGAGATGACCTGGTCAGAGTTTGGATCAAACATTGAGATGGGCTCAGCAAAGATGTGAGCCATCCTGATCAGTGTTTCAGAGGCGTCCCTTTCACCAGGGTTTCTTCCTTGATTCAGAAGAATGTTGTCAATGAAGTTTTCATCATCAACATTCTCAACAAATTGTTTTGCATTCTGAAGAACCTCTTCATCTTCTGGTTCACTCTCTTCTGACAGCTCTTCAATCAGAGGAGCATCAACATTCTCTTCATCAGACATCTCTGATAAGTCTTTATCAGCATCTTCCGGTTCCTGAGTAACAGGATCTTCTAATTCAGCACTGGAGGCAACAACGAAGTCCTTTTTCCTCAGCAACCTTCGTTTTGCAACAGCCTTCTTCCCAATCCTGGTAGAGAGAGAGATATTCTCAATTATCCGAGAGGACAGAGAGATATTCTCAAGATTCTCTCCTTCTTCTGAAGCCTCAACTTCCTTTGAGAACTCCGCATCCTGAAGTTCAGCAGCACATGCTATAAGTCTTGCATCGGCCTTAGCCTTTGCAGCAATTTCTCTCTCAGCAGCTAACTGATCCTCAGCTTCCTTCTTCTTTCTTTTCTCTTCAGCAAGAGCCACAACTCTTGCAACTTTTTCAGCTTCAGCAGCCTTCTCTTTCTCAGCAAGGCGTGCTTCCTCAGCATCCTGAGCTTCCTTCTTAGGAACATCCTTTGGCTTCTCAGCAACAATCTTGCCAGAGGGTTCAACATTGATTGTTGTTTGAACCATCGTGGGAAGAGGTTCTGAGACAACCACCTTCTCAACAGTCAGGACCAACTTACTTGATCCCTTCTTTCCCTTGCCCTTCTTGGCAACAATCTTTCCTTTCTGCACAGTAGCTTCCATAATTTCCTTCTGAGCAATACTCACAGAGGAGCCCTTCTCAATCTTCTTTGGAGTCACACCAAAACTCAGGTTCCTGAAGGTATGCATCTTCAGAACCGTACTCCTACTAGTAACACCTTCTCCTGAAACAACAACAGAGGCTGCCTCAAACAACCTCGTCAGGAGTGAGCCATATGCTAATGCACTCAAGGTCGTTACATTCTTCATCTGCCTTATCAGCATGGCAGGTAAATTAATTTTCTTCTGGTTGACCAGATGCCACATGAAAACCCTTTCCCTGTTGGAAACCCCATTGACTCCTCCAGCCTTCGGAAGAAAGACATTTGTAGTCAAATAGTGTGCCCACCTCTGGTGCTGAGTCAACCAGGTGGCATACGGTTCCTTGGCACTCAGATCTGGCATAGCCCAGTTGGCTTCAGTAAAACCATCTGCTGAACCATCATCACCAATGATGATTCCTTCATCATCAATCCCTATCACTTGAGAAATGGAAGCCCTGCTGACTTCGATCTCAACTTCCCCGACTACAGAATGTAGAACATCCTCCTCATTAGAAAAGAAATGAAGGTTCTGATAGAATTCTGTAACTAACTTAGGATAAATGAATTCATCGAGAGAGACGAATGAATTCCAGTTTTGAGCGCTAAGCCAGTGAGAAATAGGTTCAGTCGATTTAACTTCATCATCTAGGAACCTAGAGGTGAATACCCTAGATTCGCTAACCTTCTTTTGTGATTCAGTGGAGAAGATGTGAGTGACAGTGATTTCTTGAGCCATTTTTGAAGATATAAGAAATTAGGTTAAGATTTTAGAGAGAAGAGAACACAGAAACTTGATGGAAAATCTAATAGCAAAGAGAATGCAAGTGAAAATTTTCTAAGTATGGAAAACCCTTATTTATACCCAAACACAGAAACCGTTCCAATTCAAAAAGCAAATACACACCGTTTAAAAGGGAACAGATAACCGTTAACCACAGAACAGCGCCGTAATATGCAGTAGATAACGCATGCTTAAGTGTCAAATCATGATTAGAATTAATTATAACTTAATTATCTCAAACGATTAATCACTTAAGACATACAGAAATAATTAATCTAAGTTATTGAAGTGGATAAGTCATACCAATGCCTTCTCGTAAGTTGCTGAAAGAATTACCAGCCAGAGGCTTAGTAAACATGTCAGCAAGATTTTCTTCAGAGGGAACATGAGTAATGATAATATCCTTCTTCAGAACATGATCTCTCAGAAAATGATGCCTAATATGAACATGCTTCATCCTGCTGTGCTGAATAGGATTCTTTGAAAGATCAATTGCACTCTTGTTATCACAGTAGATTGTAATTGTTCCAGGGATGATTCCATAGTCAGCAATTTGTTGCTTGATCCAGAGCATCTGAGAAACACAACTTCCAGCAGCAACATACTCAGCTTCAGCAGTTGAGAGAGCCACAGAGGTTTGCTTCTTGCTATGCCAGGAGACTAGGCACTCCCCCAGAAAATGACAACCACCTGAAGTGCTGACCCTTTTTAATTTATCTCTACCATAGTCAGAGTCTGTGTATCCTATAGGAGTGAAGTCAGAACTACAGGGATACCACAAACCAGCTTCTGGTGTGCCTTTAAGATATCTGAGAATTCTTTTGACAGCAACATCATGAATTTCTCTTGGCTTTGATTGATATCTAGCACAAAAACACACAGCAAAATGTATATCTGGCCTGCTGGCGGTTAGGTATAAAAGAGAACCAATCATACCTCTGTAGGTTTTTATATCTACAGGTTTACCAGCTTTCTCTTCATCATCAATGTCTTTGCTGACATCCATTGGAATATCAACAGCATTAGAGTCCATCATGCCAAATTTCATCAGCACTTCTCTAGTGTACTTGGCTTGATTGATAAACACACCATCATTACTTTGCTTGATCTGAAGTCCTAAGAAGAAGGTTAATTCTCCCATCATAGACATTTCAAACTCAGCCTTCATGTGGTCACTGAACTCTCTGCACAAAGATTCATTAGTAGCACCAAATATAATATCATCAACATATACCTGAGCTATAACGATATCCTTGTTCTTCTTCAGAGTGAACAGAGTTGTATCAACACAGCCTCTGACAAATCCCTTAGACAGAAGGAACTTTGTCGGTCTCTCATACCAAGCTCTGGGAGCTTGTTTCAGTCCGTACAATGCTTTCTTCAGCTTAAATACATGATCAGGAAACTTAGGATCTTCAAAACCAGGAGGTTGAGACACATAGACTTCCTCATCAATGTAACCATTCAAGAATGCACTTTTCACATCCATTTGAAAGAGCTTAAAACCTTTTTATGATGCAAAAGCACATAAGATTCTAATGGCTTCTAATCTTGCAACAGGAGCAAAAGTTTCACCATAATCTATGCCTTCTTGCTGACTGTAACCTTGAGCAACAAGTCTTGCCTTGTTCCTCACAACATTTCCAAATTCATCAAGCTTGTTCTTCAGAACCCATCTAGTTCCAACAACCTTTATGTTGTTAGGTCTGGGAACCAAAGTCCAAACTTCTGACCTTTTGAACTGGTCAAGTTCTTCTTGCATTGCCATTAACCAGGAGTCATCATCAGCAGCTTCATAGAAGTCCTTGGGTTCCAGAAGTGACACAAAAGCCACATTCCCCATGTATCTTCTGAGCTGAGCTCTGGTCATGACAAGATTATGAACAGAGTCAATAATGTTCTCTAAGGAATGATTCCTATGAGTTCTAACTTCTCTTGGTACATCCAATGAGTCTTCTGAAACCTGTTCATCATTTGTTGAATCATATATAGGAGCATCTTCTGGAAGGAAGTTAACTTCTGGAGTAGGATTCTCATCTTGAGCTTGTTCAGCAACAGGAGGAACCACTTCAGCAGCTCTGGGAGAAACATCTTCTTCTTCAACAGGAGATGTAACTTCAGGAGCTTGAACTACATCTTCATCAGGAGCTCTACTATCTGCAGGGTTAGTCTCATCAAACTGTACATGAACAGATTCATCTAAAGTTTGAGTCCTCTTATTAAAAACCCTATATGCTTTACTATGTGTTGAGTAACCAAGAAAAATGGCCTCATCTGCCTTTGAATCAAACTTTGAAAGATATTCTTTTGTATTCAAAACATAACACTTACAACCAAAGGTTCTGAAATAACCTATTTTAGGCTTTCGACCTTTCCAGAGTTCATAAGGGGTCTTGTTCAGAATGCTTCTGATTAGCACTCTATTCAGAACATAGCAAGCTGTGTTCACAGATTCTCCCCAAAAGTACTTAGGAAGCCTTTTTTCATTGATCATAGTTCTGGCTATCTCAACCAGAGTTCTATTCTTCCTTTCAACTACCCCATTTTGTTGAGGAGTTCTGGGAGCAGAAAAGTTATGATCAATTCCCTTGGTTTCACAGAATTCTTCAAACCTAAAATTCTTGAATTCTCCACCATTATCACTTCTGATATGGACAACCTTTTCATTCATTTCATTCTCAAGTTTCTTTATCAGAACTGAGAAACATCCAAGTGACTCATCTTTGCTAGACAGCAAGATGACCCAAGTGAATCTTGAATAGTCATCTACAATGACAAAGGTATACTTCTTTCCACCCATGCTCATTGGTTGAACAGGGCCAAAAAGATCCATATGAAGTAATTCCAAAGGTCTTTTAGTTGAAATGACTTTCTTAGTTTTAAAAGAGCTTCTGGATTGTTTACCAGATTGGCAAGCATTGCATAAATGGTTCTTTTTAAAACTAATTTCAGGCAGACCCTCAACCAATTGATTTCTAGCTACTTTGGCCAGAAGATCCATGCTCACAGGAGCAAGTCTCCTATGCCAGAGCCAGGAGGTATCCTCTTTGGACATCAAGCATATGTTTTTGCAAAGATTCTCAAGATTCAGCATGAAAACATTTTCAACTCTAGGAGCAGTTAGAATAACTTCCCTTGACTTACTGTCCAAGATTTTACATCCAGAGGAGCTGAAAACAACATCTCTACCTTTATCACACAGTTGTGCAACACTCAGGAGATTGAACTTCAGGCCTCTGACTAGGGAGACATCTTCGATCGGAGGATTAGTTCCTATGGATCCAGAACCAAGTATCCTTCCTTTCTGAGCATCTCCAAAGCTGACTTTTCCACCTCTTTTAGGATCAAATGTGATGAATGCTTTTTCATCACCTGTCATATGCCTTGAGCACCCACTGTCAATGTACCACAGCTTTGACATTGATGGAGCACTCAGAGCCACCTGCAACACAATCAATTAGTGACAGGTACCCAATCCTTATTGGGTCCTTCAGAGTTAGATTTCTCTTCAGCAGGTTTTAATGATATCTCAGATTGCAAGAGGTTTTTAATATGGTACTTGCAATCCTTCAACCAGTGACCATCACTCTTGCAAAGTTTGCAAAAGGGAGGGTTCTTGGATCTTTCCCTTTGGTTCCTGGGAGATTTCTTCTTCTTCTGAGAAGGACCAATATCTTCAGAGGCTATACCAGCACTCTCAGAGGTACCAACATCAGGAGGAGAAGCTATCTCTTTCAGAAGAGAGGGAGTGACAGGTTTCTTCTTCTTCTGGGGTTTATCACTTCCCAGAGGCAGCTTTTCCTTGCCTTTGACTTTAGAGCCATCAACAGAAGTGCTGAACTGTTTACACAGTTTTTCTTCTAACACTTTCATGTCAGAATAAACTTGAGTAAACCTAAGAAACTTGTCAGCCTCACTCTTGTCCAATTTCCTTTTCAGGTACTTGAACATACTATAGAGTTCTTCAAGAGAATCAAAGATATTTTGTTCAGAAGATATGTTTACCTCAGAATCATAAGTAGCTTCAGGAGATGCGGAAGTTTCTCCTGTGACATCTTCAGAGGTTGGCTCATCAATAGCCATAAAACAAATCTGAGCTTGCTCTTCCTTTTCTTCAGGATCACTGCTGGTCTCAGAGTCTGACCAGGCAGCCAGCATAGCTTTCTTGAACTTCTTCTTATCTTTCTTCAGCTCCGGACAGTTAGGCTTAATGTACCCCGGTTGCTGACATCCATAGCACACAATTGGCTTGTTTGGATCTCTCTTGAACTTTTCACCAGAATCAGGAGTTTTCTTATCAAAGCTCCTGAAAGGCTTCTTGTAGTTTCCACCTCTGCCTTTCCTAAAGGCCTTCTTGAACTTCCTGGTCAGCATAGCCAGTTCCTCATCTTCAGAGGATTCTTCAGAAGATTCTGCTTTCAGGACTACTCTTTTTCCTTCTGACCTTTCTCTTAGGTCATGATTCTTTAATGACATCTCATGGGTAATTAGAGACCCAATGAGCTCATCATACAAGTAATAGCTCAAATCCTGAACTTCTTCAATAGCAGTCTTCTTGGCTTGCCAAGACCTTGGTAAGCTTCTGACAATCTTCTTCACTCGATCAGATTCTTCAATATCCTTTCCTAAACTCTTCAAGTCATTGACTATCTTGGTGAATCTAGAGTTCATATCTGAAATAGATTCTTTATCAAGCATTTCAAATAACTCATATTTTCTCATGAGTTGGTTGACTTTAGATTGCTTCACTTTTCCAGTTCCTTCATATGTGACTTCTAGCTTGTTCCAAATATCCTGTGCAGTTTCACAAGAAGAAACTTTGTTATATTCAGTGGCTGTAAGTGCACAATGCAACATATTTATTGCTGAAGCATTAGTTTGAAGTTTTTTTAGAATGTCATCTGTGTATTCTCTCTGAGGAATAACAACATTCCCTAAACCTTGTTCCATTCTGGTAGGAATGAAATCACCATCAGTGATGACATACCAAGCACTCATGTTCTGAGCTTGGATGAAATACATCATCCTTTTCTTCCAGTATGAGTAGTTGTTGCCATTAAATAATGGAGGTCTAGTAGTGGAAGAACCTTCTGGAACTATGAAGTGAGAAGAATTCTCAGGCTGGTGTCTACTAGCCATCTCTATTGATTCTGATAGGATCTTACACTTAGATTGTTAGATCTTTAGTAAATATGCGAAGTAACATGGCTCTGATACCCCTTGTTGGCCCTATCAAGAACAGAATCACCTAGAGGGGGGTGAATAGGTGTCAAAGTATAAAACTGATAATTTCTAAGTTTTTAGAGAAACTTAAATTTCAGAGTCAAATTTCCTCAGAGTCAGAAGCTAGCTTACAGAAGTTGCTTCTGAGGGAAATTCTGCCTAAACATAGTTAGACTGTTTTCAGCAACAGAAGTTCTGATTTGAGAACTTCTGGACAGTCTTCTGAACAAAGACAATGATACTTTAGAGAAAATCTGTTTCAGCACTAAATATGATCAAGTACACAGAGGCAAAAATAACAAGTATAAGAGGGAGAAAGAAGTTCAGGAGATCCTGATAGAACAATTCGATTTATCCAAGTTCGCCACAGAAGTCCTGTGACTACGTCTTGTCCCCTGAGGTCGCAGCCTACAGAGATTTTATAAATCCACTATTCAGAACTTTTATGGCAAGTTCAGAAGCTCCTTTACATCAACAGAACTTAAGCTAATTTCTCACTTAGTTCTGACTAGCCTAAAAAGAGTTAAAGGATTTCCACCAGAACAAACAACAACTCTGTTTTCTGGATTTCTCACCCAACTCTAATCTCAACTAGATTTCTCTCTTTAAATCTAACTGAAGATCACAAACGATCTCAGTTTACAAGATTCCTATTATGAACTTGTTTTTCTTCACTCTCTCACTTTAACTAAGACTATGCTAAGAAAGATTGAGCATGGGAAGTGTTGCTCTGTTTTTCTAGTTAGAACAGTGCGTTGAGATTTTGCTCGATGATCATGCGTGTCTTGATGCATTGGAGCTTGGCTACTATTTATAGTGAGTGAAGATGACCGTTGGTGAGTTTGAAACTTCAAAGGAGATGACATCAGTTGTTGTAGCCGTTAATTTGTCAAATCTTCAAACGGTCTTCAAACACTTTGATTCCGTTATCCTTGTTCTTTAACTAAATCCGGTAAGTGATTTGAAATCAAAGACGAGGTTGACTAGAATCATTCTTCAATTGGATCAACAAAGGGTAGACATGGAAATTCTGGTTTCTTTTAAACAGAGAGGCGCGCTCCACCAAAACAGCTTTTTGAACTTTTGGCGCCTTGCATTAAATGCACTTGTCAGAGCATTAAATGCTATCCAGAACCCGTGACTTTAGCTTTCAGAAGCTAATTTTCAGTTGTCTAGACTTCTGATCAAATTGGCAAAACTTCTGATTGCAAGGAACTTCTGAGGAGGGCTGTAGCAGACTTCGGCTTCAGAGCGGAGGAATCCAGCTTCTGAATTGTTGAAACTCTGACTTCAGCAACTGATCTTCTGAGTTCTTTAGGCAATCTAGAAACGATTCATTCAGCAACTGCTGAGAAACTTACGCATAGACTAAAGCGAAAATATTAGTCAACAATAAACTATATGTAAGATAGTATTAGATTATCATCTTCTGAGACGTTTGGACATAATCAAAACACTTAGGGTTCATCAGACCTATGCCACATGGTTAACTCAGCATCAGAGGTGGGCACACTATTTAACCACAAATGTGTTCCTTCCGAAATCTGGAGCTGTCAATGGGGTCTCAAATAGAGAGAGGGTATTCATGTACCATTTGATGAACGAAAAGAAGATCAACTTACCTGCCATGATTATAAGGCAGATGAAGAATGTGAAGGTGGCCAGTGCTTTGGCTTATGGTTCCCTTCTGACCAGACTGTTTGAATCTGCTTCCATAGAGATTTCTGGTGAAGGGGTTACTACCAGAAGTACTCCACTTAAAATGAATACTCTGACCAAATTGCAACACAGTGTTGTACCAAAGAAGTCAGAAGCTCCTACTTCTTCTCTGGCTGCAGGTCAGAAAGAAACAGTGAAAGCTCCTGAGCAAAAGACAAAGACTGTTGTCAAAGGAGGCAAAGGAAAGAAGAAATCCACTAAGGTGGTAATGAATGTTGAGAAGGTGGTTGTTTCAGAACCTCCTACCACTTTGGTTCAATCAACTATAAGTATTAAACCATCTGGGAAAGTGGTTGCTGAAGAACCAAGGGCTGTTGATGCAAAGAAGGCATCAGAAGAAGAAGCAGAGGAGAGCAGACTTGCTGCATTAGCAAAGGCTGCTGAGGATAAGCTGAATAAGGAAAGAGTTGTTCCTCTGGAAGAATTGCACAAAAGAGATAGAGAAGCTCAGCAACTTAGTGCAAGTTTGGAAGCTGAGAGAAAAGCTTTGGCAGAAGCTAAGGAAAAAGCCAGATTAGAAGAAGTTGCTGCTCAACTGGATGACAATGTGCTTTTGTCAGAAGTTGTTGGTGAGGAAGAAGATGCTGAGAGAGAAATTCCACTCTCAAGAGGCATGAGAAGGAAAACAACAGCAGTCAGAAGGGTCTTGAACAAGAAGGACTTCTATGTTAAGTCTGCTGAGTTGGAAGAAGAGATTCCTGAAGAAGAATCTGCTGATGAGGACATGATTGATATGTCAGAAGAGAATCTTGATGCTCCTACTGTTGAAGATGTCTCAGAGGATAGCGAACAAGAGATTGACACTATCATTCAGGATGCTGTTCAAATGGCTAGAGACATTGAGACAGATGATTTTCTGGACAATGTGCTTCTGGGTCAAGGAAGGAACCCTGGTGACAAGGATGCCCATGCAACCATTGAGAAGATGGCTCATCTTTTTGCCACTCCAATTGCATCTTTCAATCCAAATGCTCCTGAGGAACAGGTTGGTTCTGATCATGTTTTCCCATCTCCATCTCAAGATGTTATTCCATCTCCCATACATACTTCCCTACCATCTTCTGCACCTACTCCTGTCTCAGAAGTAAGTGCCTCTGAAATCTTCACTAATCCTACATCTTCATCTTCTGAAGATGTATCTCTTAAAACTACTCTTCCTTCTGGATCCTATTCAGAAGTTCACATTTCTACAACTCCATTATTTTCAAACTCCATCCTTACCTCTACTCACTCACTTAATCCTGAGGCTGTTTTTCCATCCTCTGGAATTCCAACCTCTACCTTTACACCTCCAACTACCTTACCTAAAACTCCTCCTCCTCCTCCTCAAACCAATTTTGCTCCATCTTTCACAACTAATTTCCCTCAATCTTCAACCTCTGGACATACACCTTCGGTGTGTGATCCCTTACCAACCTCTTCTGTATCCACTCCTCTCACCTATGCTGGTGTACATTCGAACTACAATTTTCTGTTCCACCACTTACATAGAGATGAGATGGCTGCTAGTTTTGGATGTTTTGGGATTCCTACAAGAGCTCATGTTGTCTCAGAAGCTGGTGGTGTTCCCACTGTTGAAGACTTGAGAAGGATGAGTCAAAGTGGCTCTGATGGATTGTTGAACAATCTTGTTGGTCTTGGAAGAACTCCTGCTGCTGACCTTTATGCACAGGGAATGGTGCTCCAAGAACTTCAAGCTCTGAAGGCTCAGAATCTACAGTTGATGACAATGCTTCAGATGCAAAATCCCTCTGTATACATTCAGAACCTTTCAACACTTCATGTGGCTGCTTATGATGAATTTTACAAACTAAGGCAATTGGCTCTGACCCTTCCTACTCTAGAGAATATTGCTCACGCCTCTGCTAGCAACGTGAATGAGAATTTGAACATTCTCCAGCTAGAGGTTAAAGAAGCAAATGAGCGTTTTGAAGCTCAAGAGAAGGTTCTACCTGGTAAGATTGATGATCTCCAAAGTACAATAAATCGTGTTCTGAGAGAAGTGAAAGCTTCTGCTCAAGGCACATCATCTTCTGGGGTTGCCAATGTTGTGTGTAATGCTCATCCTGACCTTGACAATCGTCTCCAGACCCTTGAATCCACTGTAAACGCACAGAATGCACAGATTGATGAATTGACTGAGTTTATGAAGGTCATGCATTCTCAGAACAAAGAACAAGAAAAGACTCTTCGTCATTGCTATAGGTTTGTCAGAGGACAGACTTATCTTCAGAATGAGTACTTAACAACTGCTGTTTACATGAACAATAAAGGGATCAAGATGCTTCTGGAAGATGCCCAGAAACAAAGGCCTCAGACTGGTCTTTCTCTTCCTGAAATGAGAAAGAATGAAGCTGACTTCAAGACTCAGATGGAGAAGCTAAATTCTTTAAGGCCCAACAAATTCCAACTTGCTGCTGCCATCAAAGATCAACAAAAATTAATTAATGGCACAAGGTGCATTGGGGGAAGATGTTGTTTATGGCCAAACGGGGGAGAAACCTGAAATGCAGGGTGGTCCAAGTTCTGATATGGCTAGTTCAACTGGTGTCAAGAGATCAAGTGAGTATATAAGTTCTGGAAGTTTTCATCCTCTTCAGAAGAAACCAAGAAAGCCTCCATCAAATCCATAGAGCTTTAGAATCTCTTAGTTAGGTTCTGGGTTGGGTAGCTTTTGTTAAGTTATCTATTTGCTCTGATTTATGTTTGCTTCTGTGTTTTCCTCTGACTATTTATATGAACTTCATAATTTCTAACTGTCTTATTGTTTGTTGTCGATAATAACTGCTTGCTTATATGCTTTCAGAACTTAGTAACTTCTGCTTCACAAAAATCTAACAACTTGATCTTGAGATTATCTTTAAGTTTTCAGATTGATGAAGTTCACCATTTACACTAAAATGGGGGAGTTAAGTTATTCAGGAGTTATAGAAGCTATAACCAACAGGAAGTTACTTTCTAAACTCTTAAGTTTTCTAAGTAATTTTTACCTTCTGGACCACGGTTTGTCCATAACCAAAATGGGGGAGAATGATGAACCCTAAGTGTTTTGATTATGTCCAAACGTTTCAGAAGATGAAAAATTAAATTTATTCTATATACTTTGCATATTGACTAACAATTTTGTTAAGTGTTGGATAAGTTTTTCTCAGCAGGTGCTGAATGAAATATCCATGGTCACTCACTTAACTCATAAGATATCAGAAGCTGAAGACAGAAGATGTTGATCAGAAGCTGGTACAACCGCTCTGAAGCTCTTGTAGTCTGTTTCTACTATCTCAGAAGTTTGCTCAAGTAACCAGAAGATAAAATTGATAAAGATCAGAATCGCTAATGTAGTTTTGAGAACTTTCAGAAGTTCGTTATCACGGGTCTTGTTTAGCAATTAATGCTGTGTCAATTGTATTTAATGCTAGGCGCCAAAAGTTCAAAAAGTTGTTTGAAGGGCGCGCTTGGTCCACTAAAGAACAAAACCTGTCTCCTAACAGCGCCGATCGAAATCAAATAAGTCCAAGTCAACTCCATCCTTTTCTTCATCTCGTTCAAGATTAAGCAAAAGTACAGTTGACAGGATTAAGTGTCAGTGTCCGTTTGAAGAAGATGACAAGAATAACGGCTTCTCTCTTCCATGTCATCTGTGAAGATTCAAATCCTCACAACGGTCATTTCCAAGACACTATATAAAGAAGCCAAGCTCCACTGCATCAATGACGGATGATTAAAAAGAGCTGAAATCTCAACGCACTCTTAATATCAAGAAAACAGAGCACTATTTCCATTCTCAATCTCTACTTAGCTTAGCTATTGTTTTAAGTGAGAGAGTGAAGAAAAACAAGTTCATAATAGGAATCTTGTAAACTGGTATCGTTTGTGATACTCAGTTAGATTAAAGAGAGAAATCTAGTTGAGATTAGAGTTGGGTGAGAAATCCAGATACAGAGTGTTTGTTGTTCTGGTGGAAATCCTTTAACTCTTTTTAGGCTAGTCAGAACTAAGTGAGAAATTAGCTTAACTTCTGTTGATGTAAAGGAGCTTCTGAACTTGCCATAAAAGTTCTGAATAGTGAATTTTATAAAATCTCTGGAGGCTGCGACCTTAGAGGACAAGACGTAGTCACAGGACTTCTGTGGCGAACTTGGATAAATTGAACTGTTCATCAGGACCTCCTGAATCTCTTTCTCCCTTCCTTATACTTGTTAAATTACTTCTGTGTACTTGTTATATATTAGTGCTGAAACAGATTTACTCTTCAAAATCACAAGTCTTTGTTCAGAAGATTGTCCAGAAGTTCTCATATCAGAACTTCTGCTGCTGAAAAGACAGAAACTGTCTTAAAGCAGAATATCCCTCAGAAGCTACTTCAATAAGCTTGCCTCTGACTCTGAGGATTTTTGACTCTGAAAATTTGAGTTTCCTTAAAAACTCAAAAATATCAGTTTTTCTGTTTAAACACCTATTCACCCCCCTCTAGGTGATTCTGTTTTTGTTAGGGCCAACAAGTGGTATCAGAGCGAAGGTCACTTCGTATATTTACTAAAGATCTAACAATCTAAGTGTAAGATCCTATCAGAATCAATAGAGATGGCTAGTAGACACCAGCTTGAGAATTCTTCTCACTTCATTGTCCCAGAGGGATCCTCTACAACCAGACCTCCACTGTTCAATGGTGACAACTACTCTTATTAGAAAAAGAGAATGATGTATTTCATCCAAGCTCAGAATATGAGTGCTTGGTTTGTCATCAAAGATGGTGATTTCATTCCTACTAGAATGGAACCAGGACTAGGAACTGTTGTTATCCCTCAGAGAGAATATTCAGATGATATTCTGAAAAAGCTCCGAACAAATGCTTCAGCAATAAATATGTTACATTGTGCACTTACAACCACTGAATATAACAAAGTTTCTTCTTGTGAAACATCACACGATATATGGAACAAGCTAGAAGTCACATATGAAGGAACAGGAAAAGTGAAGCAGTGTAAAGTCAATCAACTCATGAGAGAATATGAGTTATTTGAAATGCTTGACAAAGAATCTATCTCAGAAATGAATTCTAGATTCACCAAGATAGTCAATGACCTGAAGAGTTTGGGCAGAGACATTGAAGAGTCTGAAAGAGTGAAGAAGATTGTCATAAGCTTACCAAGGTCTTGGCAAGCCAAGAAGACTGCCATTGAAGAAGTTCAGGACTTGAGCTATTACTTGTATGATGAACTCATTGGGTCCTTAATCACTCATGAGATGTCATTTAAGAATCATGACCTAAGAGAAAGGTCAGAAGGGAAGAGACAAGTAGTCCTGAAGGCAGAATCTTCAGAAGAATCATCAGAAGATGAAGAATTGGCCATGCTGACCAAGAAGTTTAAGAAAGCCTTTAGAAAAGGCAGAGGTGCAAACTACAAGAAGCCATTCAAAAGTTTTGACAAGAAAACTCCTGAGTTTGGTGAGAAGACCAAGAGAGATCCAAGCAAACCAATAGTATGCTATGGATGTCAGCAACCAGGACACATTAAGCCTAACTGTCCTGAGCTGAAGAAGGATAAGAAGAAGTTCAAAAGAGCTATGCTAGCTGCCTGGTCAGACTTTGAGACTGGCAGTGATCCATAAGAAAAGGAAGAGCAAGCTCAGATATGTTTTTTGGCTATTGATGAGCCATCCTCTGAAGATGTACAAGGAGAAACTTCCGCACCTCCTGAGGCTACATATGACTCTGAGGTAAACATATCTCCTGAACAAGATATCCTCCATTCTCTTGAGGAACTATATAGCATGTTCAAGTATCTGAAAAGAAAGTTGGACAAAAGCGAGGCTGACAAATTTCTTAGGTTTACTCAAGTTTATTCTGATATGAAAATATTAGAAGATAAACTAAGTAAACAATTCAGCTCTCCTCCTGAAGGCTCAAATGCCAAAGGAAAGGAAAAACTGCCTCTGAGGAATGATAAACCTCAGAAGAAGAAATCTGTCACTCCCTCACTTCTGAAAGAGATTTCTTCCCCTCCTGAAGTCGGAACCTCTCAGAGTGCTTCTGCCTCTGAAGATGTAGTATCCTCTCAGAAGAAGAAAAATTCTCCTAAGAAGCAAAGGGAAAGATCCAGGAATCCTCCTTCTTGCAAACTTTGTAAGAAAGAAGGACATTGGTTAAAGGATTGCAAGTATCATATTAAAAACCTCTTGCAATCTGAACTATCAGAAGAACCTGTAGTAGCTAAGTCTAACTCTGAAGGACCCAATAAGGATTGGGTACCTGTCACTAATTGATTGTGCTGCAGGTAGCTCTGAGTGCTCCATCAATGTCAAAGTTGTGGTACATTGACAGTGGGTGCTCAAGGCATATGACAGGTGATGAAAAGGCATTTATCAGAATTGTGCCTAAGAGAGGTGGTAAAGTCAGCTTTGGAGATGCTCAGAAGAGAAGAATAATTGGCTCTGGATCTATTGGAACCAATCCTCCCATTGAAGATGTCTCCCTAGTCAGAGGACTGAAGTTCAATCTCCTGAGTGTTGCACAACTGTGTGATAAAGGTAGAGATGTAGTCTTCAGCACCTCTGGATGTAAAATCTTGGACAGTAAGTCAAGGGAAGTCATTCTAACTGCTCCTAGAGTAGAAAATGTTTTCATGCTGAACCTTGAGAATATTTGCAAAAATATATGCTTGATGTCCAAAGAGGATACCTCCTGGCTCTGGCATAGAAGACTTGCTCATGTTAGCATGGATCTTCTGGCCAAAATAGCTAGATATCAATTGGTTGAGGGTCTGCCTGAAATTAGTTTTAAAAAGAATTATTTGTGTACTGCTTGTCAATCTGGTAAACAATCCAGAAACTCAAAAATATCAGTTTCTCTGTTTAAACACCTATTCACCCCCCTCTAGGTGATTCTGTTTTTGTTAGGGCCAACAAGTGGTATCAGAGCGAAGGTCACTTCGTATATTTACTAAAGATCTAACAATCTAAGTGTAAGATCCTATCAGAATCAATAGAGATGGCTAGTAGACACCAGCCTGAGAATCCTTCTCACTTCATTGTCCCAGAGGGATCCTCTACAACCAGACCTCCACTGTTCAATGGTGACAACTACTCTTATTGGAAAAAGAGAATGATGTATTTCATCCAAGCTCAGAATATGAGTGCTTGGTTTGTCATCAAAGATGGTGATTTCATTCCTACCAGAATGGAACCAGGACTAGGAACTGTTGTTATCCCTCAGAGAGAATATTCAGATGATATTCTGAAAAAGCTCCAAACAAATGCTTCAGCAATAAATATGTTACATTGTGCACTTACAGCCACTGAATATAACAAAGTTTCTTCTTGTGAAACATCACACGATATATGGAACAAGCTGGAAGTCACATATGAAGGAACAGGAAAAGTGAAGCAGTGTAAAGTCAATCAACTCATGAGAGAATATGAGTTATTTGAAATGCTTGACAAAGAATCTATCTCAGAAATGAATTCTAGATTCACCAAGATAGTCAATGACCTGAAGAGTTTGGGCAGAGACATTGAAGAGTCTGAAAGAGTGAAGAAGATTGTCAGAAGCTTACCAAGGTCTTGGCAAGCCAAGAAGACTGCCATTGAAGAAGTTCAGGACTTGAGCTATTACTTGTATGATGAACTCATTGGGTCCTTAATCACCCATGAGATGTCATTGAAAAAACCCAAAATTTAAACGACCAATCATTTGTTATACGAGTTAGTCGTGATATTGGGCATCCAAAAATCTGACCTCGAGTTAAAGTTTTGTCCGATGCATCATAAAAACGGGTTAAAATTCCATCCCGGTCCCCGAGGCACCCTAGGATCCGGCCCGAAAAACACAAAATTTAAACGACCCATCATTTGATATACGTGTTAGTCGTGGTATTGGGACATCAAAAAATCTAAGCTCGACTTAAATTTTTGTCCGAAACATCATAAAAACGTGTTAATATTCAGTCCCGGTCCTCGAGGCACCCTAGAATCCGGCCCGAAAAACCCAAAATTTAAACGACCCATCATTTTATATGCGTGTTAGTCGTGGTATTGGGACATCCAAAAATCTGAGCTCGAGTTAAAGTTTTGTCCGACACATCAAAAAGCACTTGTTAAAATACTGCACCGGTCCCCGAGGCACCCTTAAATCCGGCCCGAAAAATCCAAAATTTAAAGACCCATCATTTGATATACGTGTTAGTCGTGGTATTGGGATATCAAAAAATCTGAGCTCGAGTTAAAGTTTTGTCCGACGCATCATAAAAAAGTGTTAAAATTCAGCCCCGGTCCCCGCGGCACCCTAGGATTCGGCCCGAAAAACCCAAAATTTAAACGACCCATCATTTCTTATAAGTGTTAGTCGTGGTATTGGGAATCCAAAAATTTGACCTCGAGTTAAAGTTTTGTCCGACGCATCATAAAAACGTATTAAAATTCAGTCCCGGTCCCCGAGGCATTCTATAATCCCGCCCGAAAAACCCAAAATTTAAAAGACCCATCCGTTCTTACACGTGTTAGTTGGGGTATTGGGAGATCAAAAATCTGACCTCGAGTTAAACTTTTGTCCGACGCATCATAAAAACGTGTTAAAATTCAGTCGCGGTCCTTGAGGCACCCCAGGATCTGGCCTGAAAAATCCAAAATATAAATGACCCATCATTTCTTATAAGTGTTAGTTGGGGTATTGGGACATTAAAAATCTGACCTCAAGTTAAAGTTTTGTCCGAAGCATCAAAACACACTTGTTAAAATTCTGCACCGGTCCTCGAGGCACCCTAGAATCCGGCCCGAAAAACCCAAAATTTAAACGACCCATCATTTGTTATACGTGTTAGTTGGGGTATTGGGACATCAAAAATCTAACCTCATGTTAAAGTTTTTTCCGACGCATCAAAAAACACTTGTTAAAATTCAGCCCCGGTCCCCGGGGCACCCTAGGATTCGGCCGAAAAACCCAAAATTTAAACGACCCATTATTTCTTATAAGTGTTAGTTGGGGTATTGGGACATGAAAAATCTAACCTCCAGTTAAAGCTTTGTCCGACGCATCAAAAAACACTTGTTAAAATTCAGCCTCGGTCCCCAAGGAATCCTAGGATTCGGCCGAAAAACCCAAAATTTAAACGACCCATCATTTCCTATAGGTGTTAGTTGGGGTATAGGGACATCAAAAATCTGACCTCGAGTTAAAGTTTTGTCCGACGCATCATAAAAACGTGTTAACATTCAGTCCCGATCCCCGAGGCACCCTATGATCTGGCAAGAAAAACCCAAAATTTAAACGACCCATCATTTGATATAGGTGTTAGTCCTGCTATTAGGTCCTCAAAAATCTGACCTAATGTTAGATTTTCTTCTGACGCAACATAAAAACGTTTTAAAATTCAGTCCCGGTCCCCGCGGCACCCTAGAATCCGGCCCGAAAAACCCAAAATTTAAACGATCCATCATTTGTTATACATGTTAGTTGGGGTATTGCGACATCAAAAATCTGACCTCGAGTGAAATTTTTGTCTGACGCATCATAAAAACATGTTAAAATTAAGTACCGGTCCCCGAGGCACCCTAGAATCCGGCCCAAAAAACCCAAAATTTAAACGACCTATCATTGGATATACGTGTTAGTTAAGCTATTGGGACATAAAAAATCTGACCTCAAGTTAAAGTTTTGTCCGAAGCATCAAAAAACACTTGTTAAAATTCTGCACCGGTCCTCGAGGCACCCTAGAATACGGCACGAAAAACCCAAAATTTAAACGACCAATCATTTGTTATACGTGTTAGTTGGGGTATTGGGACATCAAAAATCTAACCTCATGTGAAAGTTTTTTCCGACGCATCAAAAAACACTTGTTAAAATTCAGCCCCGGTCCCCGAGGCACCGTAGGATTCTGCCGAAAAACCCAAAATTTAAACGACCCATCATTTCTTATAAGTGTTAGTTGGGGTATTGGGACATCAAAAATCTAACCTCGAGTTAAAGTTTTGTCTGACGCATCAAAAAACACTTGTTAAAATTCAGCCCCGGTCCCTAAGGCACCCTAGGATTCGGCCGAAAAACCCAAAATTTAAACGACCCATCATTTCTTATAAGTGTTAGTTGGGGTATTGGGACATCAAAAATCTAACCTCCAGTTAAAGCTTTGTCCGACGCATCAAAAAACACTTGTTAAAATTCAGCCTCGGTCCCCAAGGAACCCTAGGATTCGGCCGAAAAACCCAAAATTTAAACGACCCATCATTTCGTATAGGTGTTAGTTGGGGTATTGGGACATCAAAAATCTGACCTCGAGTTAAAGTTTTGTCCGACGCATCAAAAAACATGTGTTAAAATTCTTCCCTAGTCCCCGAGGTACCCTAGAATCCGGCCCGAAAAACCAAAATTTAAACGACCCATCATTTCTTATACGTGTTAGTTGGGGTATTGGGACATCAAAAATCTATCCTCGAGTTAAAGTTTTGTCCGACGCATCATAAAAACGTGTTAAAATTCAGCCCCGGTCCTCGAGGCACCGTAGAATCTGGCCCGAAAAACCCAAAATTTAAACGAACCATCATTTGTTATACGAGTTAGTCGTGGTATTGGGCATCCAAAAATTTGACCTCGAGTTAAACTTTTGTCCGACGCATCATAAAAACGTGTTAAAATTCAGTCCCGGTTCCCGAGGCATTCTAGCATCCCGCCCGAAAAACCCAAAATTTAAACGACCCATCCGTTCTTACACGTGTTAGTTGGGGTATTGGGACATCAAAAATCTGACCTCGAGTTAAACTTTTGTCCGACGCATCATAAAAACGTGTTAAAATTCAGTCCCGGTCCCGAGGAACCGTACAATCTGGCTCGAAAAACCCAAACTTTAAACGACCCATCATTTGTTATACGAGTTAGTCGTGTTATTGGGCATCCAAAAATTTGACCTCGAGTGAAAGTTTTGTCCGACGCATCATAAAAACATGTGAATATTCAGTCCCGGTCCCCGAGGCACCGTAGGATCCGGCCCGAAAAACCCAAAATTTAAAGGACCCATCATTTGATATATGTGTTAGTCGTGGTATTGGGACATCAAAAATCTGACCTCGAGTTAAAGTTTTGTCCGACCCCTTATAAAAACGTGTTAAAATTAAGTCCAGGACCCCGAGGCAACGTAGAATCCGGCCCGAAAAACTCAAAATGTAAACGACCCATCATTTGTTATACCTGTTAGTCGTGGTATTGGGCATCCAAAAATCTGACCTCGAGTTAAAGTTTTGTCCGACGCATCATAAAAACGTGTTAACATTCTGTCCCGATCCCCGAGGCACCCTATGATCTGGCATGAAAACCCAAAATTTAAACGACCCATCATTTGATATAGGTGTTAGTCCTGCTATTAGGTCCTCAAAAATCTGACCTAATGTTAGATTTTCTTCTGACGCAACATAAAAACGTTTTAAAATTCAGTCCCGGTCCCCGCGGCACCCTAGAATCCGGCCCGAAAAACCCAAAATTTAAACGATCCATCATTTGTTATACATGTTAGTTGGGGTATTGCGACATCAAAAATCTGACCTCGAGTTAAATTTTTGTCCGACGCATCATAAAAACATGTTAAAATTAAGTACCGGTCCCCGAGGCACCCTAAAATCCGGCCCAAAAACCCCAAAATTTAAACGACCCATCATTGGATATACGTGTTAGTTAAGCTATTGGGACATAAAAAATCTGACCTCAAGTTAAAGTTTTGTCCGAAGCATCAAAAAACAATTGTTAAAATTCTGCACCGGTCCTCGAGGCACCCTAGAATCCGGCCCGAAAAACCCAAAATTTAAACGACCCATCATTTGTTATACGTGTTAGTTGGGGTATTGGGACACCAAAAATCTAACCTCATGTTAAAGTTTTTTCCGACGCATCAAAAAACACTTGTTAAAATTCAGCCCCGGTCCCCGAGGCACCCTAGGATTCGGCCGAAAAACCCAAAATTTAAACGAGCCATGATTTATTATAAGTGTTAGTTGGGGTATTGGGACATCAAAAATCTAACCTCGAGTTAAAGTTTTGTCTGACGCATCAAAAAACACTTGTTAAAATTCAGCGCCGGTCCCTAAGGCACCCTAGGATTCGGCCGAAAAACCCAAAATTTAAACGACCCATCATTTCTTATAGGTGTTACTTGGGGTATTGGGACATCAAAAATCTGACCTCGAGTTAAAGTTTTGTCCGACGCATCAAAAAACATGTGTTAAAATTCTTCCCTGGTCCCCGAGGTACCCTAGAATCCGGCCCGAAAAATCCAAAATTTAAACGACCCATCATTTCTTCTACGTGTTAGTTGGGGTATTGGGACATCAAAAATCTGCCCTCGAGTTAAAGTTTTGTCCGACGCATCATAAAAACGTGTTAAAATTGATTCCCGGTCCCGAGGAACCGTACAATCTGGCTCGAAAAACCCAAACTTTAAACGACCCATCATTTGTGATACAAGTTAGTCGTGTTATTGGGCATCCAAAAATTTTACCTCGAGTGAATGTTTTGTCCGACGCATCATAAAAATGTGTGAAAATTCAATCCCTGTCCACAAGGCACCGTAGGATCCGGCCTGAAAAACCCAAAATTTAAAAGTCCCATCATTTGATATATGTGTAAGTCGTGGTATTGGGACATCAAAAATCTGACCTCGAGTTAAAGTTTTGTCCGACCCATCATAAAAACGTGTTAAAATTAAGTCCAGGTCCCCGAGCCAACGTAGAATCCGGCCCGAAAAACTCAAAATGTAAACGACCCATCATTTGTTATACCTGTTAGTCGTGGTATTGGGCATCCAAAAATCTGACCTCGAGTTAAAGTTTGTCCGACGCATCATAAAAACGTGTTAACATTCAGTCCCGATCCCCGAGGCACCCTATGATCTGGCAAGAAAAACCCAAAATTTAAACGACCCATCATTTGATATAGGTGTTAGTCCTGCTATTAGGTCCTCAAAAATCTGACCTAATGTTAGATTTTCTTCTGACGCAACATAAAAACGTTTTAAAATTCAGTCCCGGTCCCCGCGGCACCCTAGAATCCGGCCCGAAAAACCCAAAATTTAAACGATCCATCATTTGTTATACATGTTAGTTGGGGTATTGCGACATCAAAAATCTGACCTCGAGTTAAATTTTTGTCCGACGCATCATAAAAACATGTTAAAATTAAGTACCGGTCCCCGAGGCACCCTAGAATCCGGCCCAAAAAACCCAAAATTTAAACGACCCATCATTGGATATACGTGTTAGTTAAGCTATTGGGACATAAAAAATCTGACCTCAAGTTAAAGTTTTGTCCGAAGCATCAAAACACACTTGTTAAAATTCTGCACCGGTCCTCGAGGCACCCTAGAATCCGGCCCGAAAAACCCAAAATTTAAACGACCCATCATTTGTTATACGTGTTAGTTGGGGTATTGGGACATCAAAAATCTAACCTCATGTTAAAGTTTTTTCCGACGCATCAAAAAACACTTGTTAAAATTCAGCCCCGGTCCCCGGGGCACCCTAGGATTCGGCCGAAAAACCCAAAATTTAAACGACCCATTATTTCTTATAAGTGTTAGTTGGGGTATTGGGACATGAAAAATCTAACCTCCAGTTAAAGCTTTGTCCGACGCATCAAAAAACACTTGTTAAAATTCAGCCTCGGTCCCCAAGGAATCCTAGGATTCGGCCGAAAAACCCAAAATTTAAACGACCCATCATTTCGTATAGGTGTTAGTTGGGGTATAGGGACATCAAAAATCTGACCTCGAGTTAAAGTTTTGTCCGACGCATCATAAAAACGTGTTAACATTCAGTCCCGATCCCCGAGGCACCCTATGATCTGGCAAGAAAAACCCAAAATTTAAACGACCCATCATTTGATATAGGTGTTAGTCCTGCTATTAGGTCCTCAAAAATCTGACCTAATGTTAGATTTTCTTCTGACGCAACATAAAAACGTTTTAAAATTCAGTCCCGGTCCCCGCGGCACCCTAGAATCCGGCCCGAAAAACCCAAAATTTAAACGATCCATCATTTGTTATACATGTTAGTTGGGGTATTGCGACATCAAAAATCTGACCTCGAGTGAAATTTTTGTCTGACGCATCATAAAAACATGTTAAAATTAAGTACCGGTCCCCGAGGCACCCTAGAATCCGGCCCAAAAAACCCAAAATTTAAACGACCTATCATTGGATATACGTGTTAGTTAAGCTATTGGGACATAAAAAATCTGACCTCAAGTTAAAGTTTTGTCCGAAGCATCAAAAAACACTTGTTAAAATTCTGCACCGGTCCTCGAGGCACCCTAGAATACGGCACGAAAAACCCAAAATTTAAACGACCAATCATTTGTTATACGTGTTAGTTGGGGTATTGGGACATCAAAAATCTAACCTCATGTGAAAGTTTTTTCCGACGCATCAAAAAACACTTGTTAAAATTCAGCCCCGGTCCCCGAGGCACCGTAGGATTCTGCCGAAAAACCCAAAATTTAAACGACCCATCATTTCTTATAAGTGTTAGTTGGGGTATTGGGACATCAAAAATCTAACCTCGAGTTAAAGTTTTGTCTGACGCATCAAAAAACACTTGTTAAAATTCAGCCCCGGTCCCTAAGGCACCCTAGGATTCGGCCGAAAAACCCAAAATTTAAACGACCCATCATTTCTTATAAGTGTTAGTTGGGGTATTGGGACATCAAAAATCTAACCTCCAGTTAAAGCTTTGTCCGACGCATCAAAAAACATTTGTTAAAATTCAGCCTCGGTCCCCAAGGAACCCTAGGATTCGGCCGAAAAACCCAAAATTTAAACGACCCATCATTTCGTATAGGTGTTAGTTGGGGTATTGGGACATCAAAAATCTGACCTCGAGTTAAAGTTTTGTCCGACGCATCAAAAAACATGTGTTAAAATTCTTCCCTAGTCCCCGAGGTACCCTAGAATCCGGCCCGAAAAACCAAAATTTAAACGACCCATCATTTCTTATACGTGTTAGTTGGGGTATTGGGACATCAAAAATCTATCCTCGAGTTAAAGTTTTGTCCGACGCATCATAAAAACGTGTTAAAATTCAGCCCCGGTCCTCGAGGCACCGTAGAATCTGGCCCGAAAAACCCAAAATTTAAACGAACCATCATTTGTTATACGAGTTAGTCGTGGTATTGGGCATCCAAAAATTTGACCTCGAGTTAAACTTTTGTCCGACGCATCATAAAAACGTGTTAAAATTCAGTCCCGGTTCCCGAGGCATTCTAGCATCCCGCCCGAAAAACCCAAAATTTAAACGACCCATCCGTTCTTACACGTGTTAGTTGGGGTATTGGGACATCAAAAATCTGACCTCGAGTTAAACTTTTGTCCGACGCATCATAAAAACGTGTTAAAATTCAGTCCCGGTCCCGAGGAACCGTACAATCTGGCTCGAAAAACCCAAACTTTAAACGACCCATCATTTGTTATACGAGTTAGTCGTGTTATTGGGCATCCAAAAATTTGACCTCGAGTGAAAGTTTTGTCCGACGCATCATAAAAACATGTGAATATTCAGTCCCGGTCCCCGAGGCACCGTAGGATCCGGCCCGAAAAACCCAAAATTTAAAGGACCCATCATTTGATATATGTGTTAGTCGTGGTATTGGGACATCAAAAATCTGACCTCGAGTTAAAGTTTTGTCCGACCCCTTATAAAAACGTGTTAAAATTAAGTCCAGGACCCCGAGGCAACGTAGAATCCGGCCCGAAAAACTCAAAATGTAAACGACCCATCATTTGTTATACCTGTTAGTCGTGGTATTGGGCATCCAAAAATCTGACCTCGAGTTAAAGTTTTGTCCGACGCATCATAAAAACGTGTTAACATTCTGTCCCGATCCCCGAGGCACCCTATGATCTGGCATGAAAACCCAAAATTTAAACGACCCATCATTTGATATAGGTGTTAGTCCTGCTATTAGGTCCTCAAAAATCTGACCTAATGTTAGATTTTCTTCTGACGCAACATAAAAACGTTTTAAAATTCAGTCCCGGTCCCCGCGGCACCCTAGAATCCGGCCCGAAAAACCCAAAATTTAAACGATCCATCATTTGTTATACATGTTAGTTGGGGTATTGCGACATCAAAAATCTGACCTCGAGTTAAATTTTTGTCCGACGCATCATAAAAACATGTTAAAATTAAGTACCGGTCCCCGAGGCACCCTAAAATCCGGCCCAAAAAACCCAAAATTTAAACGACCCATCATTGGATATACGTGTTAGTTAAGCTATTGGGACATAAAAAATCTGACCTCAAGTTAAAGTTTTGTCCGAAGCATCAAAAAACAATTGTTAAAATTCTGCACCGGTCCTCGAGGCACCCTAGAATCCGGCCCGAAAAACCCAAAATTTAAACGACCCATCATTTGTTATACGTGTTAGTTGGGGTATTGGGACACCAAAAATCTAACCTCATGTTAAAGTTTTTTCCGACGCATCAAAAAACACTTGTTAAAATTCAGCCCCGGTCCCCGAGGCACCCTAGGATTCGGCCGAAAAACCCAAAATTTAAACGAGCCATGATTTATTATAAGTGTTAGTTGGGGTATTGGGACATCAAAAATCTAACCTCGAGTTAAAGTTTTGTCTGACGCATCAAAAAACACTTGTTAAAATTCAGCGCCGGTCCCTAAGGCACCCTAGGATTCGGCCGAAAAACCCAAAATTTAAACGACCCATCATTTCTTATAGGTGTTACTTGGGGTATTGGGACATCAAAAATCTGACCTCGAGTTAAAGTTTTGTCCGACGCATCAAAAAACATGTGTTAAAATTCTTCCCTGGTCCCCGAGGTACCCTAGAATCCGGCCCGAAAAATCCAAAATTTAAACGACCCATCATTTCTTCTACGTGTTAGTTGGGGTATTGGGACATCAAAAATCTGCCCTCGAGTTAAAGTTTTGTCCGACGCATCATAAAAACGTGTTAAAATTGATTCCCGGTCCCGAGGAACCGTACAATCTGGCTCGAAAAACCCAAACTTTAAACGACCCATCATTTGTGATACAAGTTAGTCGTGTTATTGGGCATCCAAAAATTTTACCTCGAGTGAATGTTTTGTCCGACGCATCATAAAAATGTGTGAAAATTCAATCCCTGTCCACAAGGCACCGTAGGATCCGGCCTGAAAAACCCAAAATTTAAAAGTCCCATCATTTGATATATGTGTAAGTCGTGGTATTGGGACATCAAAAATCTGACCTCGAGTTAAAGTTTTGTCCGACCCATCATAAAAACATGTTAAAATTTAGTCCAGGTCCCCGAGGCACCGTAGTATCCGGCCCGAAAAACTCAAAATGTAAACGACCCATCATTTGTTATACCTGTTAGTCGTGGTATTGGGCATCCAAAAATCTGACCTCGAGTGAAAGTTTTGTCCGACGCATCATAAAAACGTGTTAACATTAAGTCCCGATCCCCGAGGCACCCTATGATCTGGCAAGAAAAACCCAAAATTTAAACGACCCATCATTTGATATTGGTGTTAGTCGTGCTATTAGGTCATCAAAAATCTGACCTCGAGTTATATTTTTGTCTGACGCAACATAAAAACGTTTTAAAATTCAGTCCCGATCCCCGCGGCACCCTAGGATCCGACCCGAAAAACCCAAAATTTAAACGACACATCATTTGATATACGTGTTAGTCGTGGTTTTGGGACATCCAAAAATCTGAGCTCGAGTTAATATTTTGTCCGACGCATCAAAAAACACTTGTTAAAATTCTGCCCCGTTCCCCGAAACACCCTAGAATGCGGCCCGAAAAACCCAAAATTTAAACGACCCATCATTTCTTATACGTGTTAGTTGGGGTATTGGGACATCAAAATTTTTACCTCGAGTTAAAGTTTTGTCCGACGCATCATAAAAACGTGTTAATATTCCGTCCCGGTCTTGAGGCACCCTAGGATCCGGCCCGAAAAACCCAAAATTTAAACGACCCATCATTTGATATGCGTGTTAGTCGTGGTATTGGGACATTTAAAAATCTGAGCTCGAGTTAAAGGTTTGTCTGACGCATCAAAAAACAATTGTTAAAATTCTGCACCGGTCCCCGAGGCACCCTAGAATCTGGCCTGAAAAACCAAAAATTTAAACGACCCATCATTTGTTATACGTGTTAGTTGAGGTATAGGGACATCAAAAATCTGACCTCAACTTAAAGTTTTGTCCGACGCATCATAAAAGCATGTTAATATTCAGTCCCAGTCCCCGCGGCACCTTAGGGTCCGGCACGAAAACCCCCAAATTTAAAGGACCCATCATTTTTTACACGTGTTAGTTGGGATATTGGGACATTAAGAATCTGACCTCGAGTTAAAGTTTTGTCCGCTGCATCATAAAAACGTGTTAATATTCAGTCCCGGTCGCCGAGACACACTAAGATCCGGCCCGAAAAACCAAAAATTTAAACAACCCATCATTTCTTATACGTGTTAGATGGGGTATTGGGACATCAAAAATCGGACCTAGAGTTAAAGTTTTGTCCGACGCATCATAAAAACGTGTTAAAATTCAGTCCCGGTCCCAGAGGCACCCTAGAATCCGGCCCGAAAAAACCCAAAATTTAAACGACCCATCGTTTAGTTGGGGTAATGATGAACCCTAAGTGTTTTGGTTATGTCCAAACATTTCAGAAGATGAAAATTGAAATTAACTTATATACTTTTCAATATTGACTAACAATTTTTTGATTAAGTATAAGTGTTCTCAGCAGATGCTGAATGAAGAATTCCTGCTTGCCTATTGAACTCAGAAGATTAAAAAGCTGAAGACTGAAGCACTTTCTCAGAAGCTGGATGAACCGCTCTGAAGTCTTGATTGTCTGCCTAAAGCTTCTATCAGAAGTTCTCTTTTGCAAACAGAAGACTAAGGTTGTTTTAGTTCAGAAGCGCTAAGAAGGAAAACGGACATCAGAAGTTGGTTATCACGGGTTTGGTTAAGCATTTAATGCTGTGTCAGTTGCATTTAATGCAAGGCGCCAAAAGTTCAAAAAGCTGTTTGAAGGACGCGCCTGTTCACAACAAACAAAACCTGCTCTCTTATCGTTTCCCTCTAAATCAATCTTCAAGTTCAGTCAACTCCATCACCTTTATCTTAAATCCCATACCGGATTAGGTTAAAGTACAAAGTTGACAGAGCTGAGTGTTTTGAGACCGTTCGAAGAAGTTGACAAGATTAACGGCTACTTTCATCCTTGTCATCCTTGAAGATTCAAATATCCTCAACGGTTATCTACTCAACACTATAAATAGTAGCAAAGCTCCACTGCATCAACTACATGTGTGATCATAGAGCAAAAATCTCAACGCACTGTTATATCAAAAAAAAACAGAGCACACTTTCCATTCTCAATCTTTTCTTAGCTTAGCTATTGTAATTGTGAGAGAGTGAAGAAAAACAAGTTCATAATAGAAATCTTGTAAACTGAGATCGGTTGTGATCTTCAGTTAGATTTAAAAGAGAGAAATCTAGTTGAGATTTGAGTTGGGTGAGAAATCCAGAAAACAGAGTATTGTTGTTCTGGTGAAAATCCTTTAACTCATTTTAGACTAGTCAGAACTAAGTGAGAAATTAGCTTAAGTTCTGTTGATGTAAAGGAGCTTCTGAACTTGCCATAAAAGTTCTGAATAGTGGATTTATAAAATCTCTGGAGGCTGCGACCTCAGAGGACAAGACGTAGTCACAGGAATTCTGTGGCGAACTTGGATAAATTGAACTGTTCATCAGGACCTCCTGAATCTCTTTCTCCCTTCTTTATACTTGTTAATTGCCTCTGTGTACTTGTATCATATTTAGTGCTGAAACAGATTTTCTCTTAAAAATCACGAGTCTTTGTTCAGAAGACTGTCCAGAAGTTCTTTACTCAGAACTTCTGTTGCTGAAAAGACAGAACCTGTCTTAAAGCAGATTATCCCTCAGAGGCTACTTCAACAAGCTTGCCTCTGACTCTGAGGATCATTGACTCTGAAAATTGAATTTTCATTAAAAGTTTGAAAATATCAGTTTTCGTTTGAAACACCTATTCACCCCCCTCTAGGTGATTCTGATCTTGTTAGGGCCAACAATTGGGACATCAAAAATCTGATTTCGAGTTAAAGTTTTGTCCGACGCATCATAAAAACGAGTAAAAATTCAGTCCTGGTCCCGAGGCACCCTAGAATCCGGCCAGAAAAACAAAAAATTTAAACGACCCATCATTGGTTTTACGTGTTAGTTGGGGTATTGGGACATCAAAAATCAGACCTCGAGTTAAAGTTTTGTCCGACGCATCATAAAAACGTGTTAATATTCAGTCCCGATCCCCGAGGCACCCTAGTTTCCGGCCCGAAAAACCCAAAATTTAAACGACCCATCATTTGATATGCGTGTTAGTCGTGGTATTGGGACATCCAAAAATCTGAGCTCAAGTTAATGTTTTGTCCGACGCATCAAAAAACACTTGTTAAAATTCTGCCTCGGTCCCCGAGGAACCCTAGAATCCGGCCCGAAAAACACCAAATTTAAACGATTCGTCTTTTCTTATACGTGTTAGTTGGGGTATTGGGACATCCAAAATCTGAGGTCGAGTTAAAGTTTTGTCCGACTCATCATAAAAACGTGTTAATATTCAGTCTCGGTCCCCGAGGCACCGTAGAATCCGGTCCGAAAAACCCAAAATTTAAACGACCCATCATTTGTTATACGTGTTAGTTGGGGTATTAAGACATCAAAAATCTGACCTCGAGTTCAAGTTTTGTCGGACGAATAAAAAAAACGTGTTAAAATTCAATCCCGGTCCCCGAGGCACCCTAGAATCCGCCCCTAAAAACCCAAAATTTAAACCACCCATCATTTGTTATACGTGTTTGTCGGGGTATTGGGACATCCAAAATCTGAGCTCGAGTTAAAGTTTTGTCCGACGGATCATAAAAACGTATTAATATTCAGTCTCGTTCCCGAGGCACCCTACGATCCGGCCCGAAAAACCCAAAATTTAAACGACCCATCATTTGATATGCGTGATAGTCGTGGTATTAGGACATCCAAAAATCTGAGTTCGAGTTAAAGTTTTGTCCGACGCATCAAAAAACACTTGTTAAAATTCTTCACTGGTCCCCGAGGCACCCTAAAATCTGGCCTGAAAAACCCAAAATTTAACTGACGTATCATTTGTTATACGTGTTAGTTAGGGTATAAGGACATTAAAAATCTGACCTAAACTTAAAGTTTTGTCCGATGCATCATAAAAACGTGTTAAAATTCAGTCTCGTTCCCCGAGGCACCATAGAATCTGGCCCGAAAAACCCATAATTTAGACAACCCATCATTTGTTACACGTGTTAGTCGTGGTATTGGGAATCCAAAAATCTGACCTCGAGTTAAAGTTTTGTCTGACGTATCATAAAAACGTGTTCAAATTCAGTCCCGGTCCCCGAGGCACCCTAGGATCCGGCCCGGAAAAACCTAAATTTGAAGACCCATCATTTGATATACGTGTTAGTTGTGGTATTGGGATATCAAAAAATCTGAGCTCAAGTTAAAGTTTTCTCCGACTCATCAAAAAAACACTTGCTAAAATTCTGCACCGGTCCCCGAGGCACCCTAAAATCCGGCCCGAAAAACCAAAAATTTAAAGACCCATCATTTGATATACGTGTTAGTCATTGTATTGGGATATTAAAAAATCTGAGCTCGAGTTAAAGTTTTGTTCGACGCATCATAAAAACGTGTTAAAATTCAGTCGGGTTCCCCGAGAAACCGTAGAATCTGGCCCGAAAAACCCATAATTTAAACAACCTATCATTTGTTATATGTGTTAGTCGTGGTATTGGGCATCCAAAAATCTGACCTCGAGTTAAAGTTTTGTCTGACGCATCATAAAAACGTGTTAAAATTCAGCCCCGCTCCCCGCGGCACCCTAGGATCCGGCCCGAAAAATCCAAAATTTAAATGACCCATCATTTCTTATAAGTGTGAGGTTGGGTATTAGGATATAAAAATCTGACCTCGAGTTAAAGTTTTGTCCGACGCATCAAAAACCGTGTTAAAATTCAGTCCTGGTCCCCGAGGCACCGTAGAATCCTACCGGAAAAACCTAAAATTTAAACGACACATCATTTGTTATAAGTGTCAATCGTGGTATTGGGAATCCAAAAATCTGACCTCGAGTTAAAGTTTTGTCCGACGCATCATAAAAACTTGTTAAAATACAGTCCTGGTCCCCGAGGCACCCTAGGAACCGGCCCGAAAAACCCAAAATTTGAACGACCCATCATTTGATATACGTGTTAGTCGTGGTATTGGGACATCCAAAAATCTAAGCTCGATTTAAAGTTTTGTCCGACGCATCATAAAAACGTGTTAATATTCAGTCCTGGTCCCCGAGGCACCCTAGGATCCGGCCCGAAAAACCCAAAATTTAAACGACCCATCATTTGATATGCGTGTTAGTCGTGGTATTGGGAAATCTAAAAATCTGAGCTCGAGTTAAAGTTTTGTCCGACGCATCAAAAAACACTTGTTAAAATTCTGCACCGGTCCCCGAGGCACCCTAGAATCTGGCCCAAAAAACCCAAAATTTAAACGACCTATCATGTGTTATACGTGTTAGTTGGGGTATAGGAACATTAAAAATCTGACCGCAACCTAAAGTTTTGTCCGACGCATCATAAAAACGTGTTAAAATTCAGTCTCGTTCCCCGAGGCACCGTAGAATCTGGCCCGAAAAACCCATAATTTAAACAACCCATCATTTGTTATACGTGTTAGTCGTGGTATGGGGCATCAAAAAATCTGACCTCGAGTTAAAGTTTTGTCTGACGCATCATAAAATAGTGTTAAAATTCAGTCCCGGTCCCCGAGGCACCGTAGAATCTGGCTCAAAAAACCCAAAATTTAAACGACCAATCAATTGTTATACGAGTTAGTCGTGATATTGGGCATCCAAATATTTGACCTCGAGTTAAAGTTTTGTCCGACGCATCATAAAAACGTGTTAAAATTCCGTCCCGGTCCCCGAGGCACCCTGGGATCCGGCCCGAAAAACACAAAATTTAAACGACCCATCATTTGATATACGTGTTAGTCGTGGTATTGGGACATCGAAAAATCTAAGCTCGATTTAAAGTTTTGTCCGACGCATCATAAAAACGTGTTAATATTTACTCCCGGTCCCCGAGCCACCCTAGAATTCGGCCCGAAAAGCCCAAAATTGAAACGACCCATCATTTCATATGCGTGTTAGTCGTGGTATTGGGAAATCTAAAAATCTGAGCTCGAGTTAAAGTTTTGTCCGACGCATCAAAAAACACTTGTTAAAATTCTGCACCGGTCCCCGAGGCACCCTAGAATCTGGCCCAAAAAACCCAAAATTTAAACGACCCATCATTTGTTATACCTGTTAGTTGGGGTATTGGGACGTCAAAAATCTGACCTCAAGTTAAAGTTTTGTCAGACGCATCATAAAAACGTGTTAAAATTCAGTCCCGATCCCCGAGGCACCCTAGGATCCGTCCCGAAAAACCCAAAATTTCAACAACCCATCATTTGATATACGTGTTAGTCGTGGTATTGGGACATCCAAAAATCTAAGCTCGATTTAAAGTTTTGTCTGACGTATCATAAAAACGTGTTAATATTCAGTCCTCGTCCCCGAGGCACCTTAGAATCCGGCCCGAAAAACACGACCCATCATTTGATATACTTATTAGTCGTGGTATTGGGACATCCAAAAATCTAAGCTCGAGTTAATATTTTGGCCGACGCATCAAAAAATACTTGTTAAAATTCTGCCCCAGCTCCGAGGCACCCTAGAATGCGGCCCGAAAAACTCAAAATTTAAACGACCCATCATTTCTTATACGTGTTAGTTGGGGTATTGGGACATCAAAAATCTGACCTCGAGGTAAAGTTTTGTCCGACGCATCATAAAAACGTTTTAAAATTCAGTCCCGGTGCTGAGACACCCTAGAATCCGGCTTGAAAAACAAAAATTTAAACGACCCATCATTGGTTATACGTGTTAGTTCGGGTATTGGGACATAAAAAATTTGACCTCGAGTTATAGTGTTGTCCGACGCATAATACAAACGTGTTAATATTCCGTCACGGTCCCCGAGGCACCCTAGGATCCGGCCCGAAAAACCCAAAATTTAAACTACCCATCATTTCTTATACGTGTTAGTTGGGGTATTAGGACATCAAAAATCTGACCTGGAGTGATAGTTTTGTCCGACTCATTATAAAAACGTGTTAATAATTAGTTTCGGTCCTGAGGCACCCGAGGATCCGACCCGAAACACCCCAAATTTAAACGACCCTTGATTTGATATGCGTGTTAGTCGTGGTATTGGGACATCTAAAAATCTGAGCTCGAGTTAAAGTTTTGTCCGACGCATCAAAAAACACTTGTTAAAATTCTGCACCGTAGAATCTGGCCCGAAAAACCCAAAATGTAAACGACCCATCATTTGTTATACGTGTTAGTTGAGGTATTGGGACATCAAAAATCTGACCTCAAGTTAAAGTTTTGTCCGACGCATCATAAAAACGAGTTAAAATTCAGTCCCGGTCCTCGAGACACCCGAGAATCCGGCCCGAAAAACCCAAAATTTAAACGACCCATCATTTGATATACGTGTTAGTCGTGGTATTGGGACATCCAAAAATCTAAGCACGATTAAATGTGTTGTCCGACGCATCATAAAAACGTGTTATTATTCACTCCCGGTCCCCGAGGCACCCTAGAATTCGGCCCGAAAAACCCAAAATTTAAACGATCCATCAGTTGATATACGTGTTAGATGTGGTATTGGTCATGCAAAAATCTGACCTTGAGTTAAAGTTTTGTCCTACGCATCATAAAAACGTGTTAAAATTTAGTCGCGGTGCCCGAGGCACCCTATGATCCGGCCCGAAAAACCCAAAATTTAAACAACGCATCATTTGATATACGTGTTAGTCGTGGTATTAGGACATCCAAAAATCTAAGCACGATTTAATGTTTTGTCCGACGCATCATAAAAACGTGTTAATATTCAGTCCCCATCCCCGAGACACCCTAGAATTCGGCCCGAAAAACCCAAAATTTAAACGATCCCTCATTTGATATACGTGTTTGTCGGGGTATTGGGACATCAAAAAATCTGAGCTCGAGTTAATAGTTTGTCCGACGCAACAAAAAAAACTTGTTAAAATTCTTCCTCGGCCCCCAAGGCACCCTAGAATTCGGCCCGAAAAACCCAAAATTTAAACGACACATCATTTCTTATACGTGTTAGATGGGGTATTGAGACATCAAAAATATGACCTGGAGTTAAAGTTTTGTCCGACGCATCATAAAAACGCGTTAAAATTCAGTCCCGGTCCCCGAGGCACCGTAGAATCCGGCCCGAAAAACCCAAAATTTAAACGACCCATCATTTGTTATACGTGTTAGTCGTGGTATTGGTTATCCAAAAATCTGACCTTGAGTTAAAGTTTTGTCCTACGCATCATAAAAACGTGTTAAAATTTAGTCCCGGTCCCCAAGGGCACCCTAGGATCTGGCCCGAAAAACCCAAAATTTAAACGACGCATCATTTGATATACATGTTAGTCGTGGTATTTGGACATCCAAAAATCTAAGCTCGATTTAAAGTTTTGTCCGACGCATCATAAAAACGTGTTAATATTTAGTCCCGGTCCCCGAGGCACCCTAAAATCCGGCCCCAAAAACACTCAAAATTTAAACGACCCATCATTTCATATACGTGTTAGTCGTGGTATTGGGACATCCAAAAATCTGAGCTCGAGTTAATATTTTGTGCAACGCATCATAAAAACGTGTTAAAATTCAGTCCCGGTCCCCGAGGAACCCTAGAATCCGGCCCGAAAAACCCAAAATTTAAACGACCCGTCATTTGTTATACGTGTTAGTCGTGGTATTGGGCATCCAAAAATCTGAGCTCGAGTTAAAGTTTTGTCCGACGTATCATAAAAACGTGTTAAAAGTCAGTCCCGGTCCCCGAGGCACCCTAGAATCCGGCATGAAAAACCCAAAATTGAAACGACCCATCATTTGTTACACGTGTTAGTCGTGGTATTGGGCATCCAAAAATCTGAGCACGAGTTAAAGTTTTGTCTGACGCATCATATAAATGTGTTAAAATTCAGTACCGGTCCCCGACGCACCCTAGAATCTGGTCCGAAAAACCTTATATTTAAACGATCCACCACTTGTTATACGTGTTAGTTGGGGTATTGGGACATCAAAAATCTGAGCTCGAGCTAAAGTTTTGTCCGACGCATCAAAAAACACTTGTTAAATTTCTACCCCGGTTCCCGGGGCAGCCTAGTATCTGGCCCGAAATACCCAAAATTCAAACGATCCATCTTTTGTTATACGTGTTAGTCGGGGTATTGGGACATCGAAAATCAGAGCTTGAGTTAAGGTTTTGTCTGACGCATCATAAAAACGTGTTAAAATTCAATCCCGGTCCCTGAGTCACCTTAGGATCCGGCCCGAAAAATTCAAAATTTAAACGACCCATCATTTGATATAGAAGTTAGTCGTGGTTTTGGGACATCCAAAAATCTGAGCTCGAGTTAAAGTTATGTCCGACGCATCATAAAAACGTGTTAATATGCATTCCCGGTCCTGAGGCACCCTAGGATCCAGCCCGAAAAACCCAAAATTTAAACGACCCATCATTTGATATGCGTGTTAGTCGTAGTATTGGGACATCTAAAAATCTGAGCTGGAGTTAAAGTTTTGTCCGACGCATCAAAAAACACTTGTTAAAATTTTGCACTGGTCCCCGAGGCACCCTAAGATCTGGCCCGAAAAACCCAAAATTTAAACGACCCATCATTTGTTATACATGTTAGTTGAGGTATTGGGACATCAAAAATTTGATCTCAAGTTAAAGTTTTGTCCGACGCATCATAAAAACGTGTTAAAATTCAGTCCCGGTCCCCGTGGCACCCTAGGATCCGGCCCGAAAAACCCAAAATTTAAACGATCCATCATTTGATATACGTGTTAGTCGTGGTATTGGGACATGCAAAAATCTAAGCACGATTTAATGTTTTGTCCGACGCATCATAAAAACGTGTTAATATTCAGTCCCGATCCCCGAGGCACCCTAGAATTCGGCCCGAAAAACCCAAAATTTAAACGATCCCTCATTTGATATACGTGTTTGTCGGGGTATTGGGATATCCAAAAATCTGAGCTCGAGTTAATAGTTTTTCCGACGCAACAAAAAAAACTTGTTAAAATTCTTCCTCGTTCCTCGAGGCACCCTAGAATTCGGCCCGAAAAACCCAAAATTTAAACGACCCATCATTTCTTATACGTGTTAGATGGGGTATTGAGACATCAAAAATATGACCTAGAGTTAAAGTTTCGTCCGACGCATCATAATAACGTGTTAAAATTCAGTCCCGGTCCCCGAGGCACCGTATAATCCGGCCCGAAAAACCCAAAATTTGAACGACCCATCATTTGTTATACGTGTTAGTCGTGGTATTGGTTATCCAAAAATCTGACCTTGAGTTAAAGTTTTGTCCTACGCATCATAAAAACGTGTTAAAATTTAGTCCTGGTCCCCGAGGGCACCCAAGGATCCGGCCCGAAAAACCCAAAATTTAAACGACGCATCATTTGATATACATGTTAGTCGTGGGATTTGGCCATCCAAAAATCTAAGCTCGATTTAAAGTTTTGTCCGACGCATCATAAAAACGTGTTAATATTTAGTCCCGGTCCCCGGGGCACCGTAAAATCCGCCCCGAAAAACACCCAAAATTTAAACGACCCAACATTTGATATACGTGTTAGTCGTGGTATTGGGACATCCAAAAATCTGAGCTCGAGTTAATATTTTGTCCGACGCATCATAAAAACGTGTTAAAATTCAGTCCCGCTCCCCGAGGCACCCTAGAATCCGGCCCGAAAAACCCAAAATTTAAACGACCCATCATTTGTTATATGTGTTAGTCGTGGTATTGGGCAACCAAAAATCTGAGCTCGAGTTAAAGTTTTGTCCGACGCATCATAAAAACGTGTTAAAAGTCAGTCCCGGTCCCTAAGGCACCCTAGAATCCGGCTCGAAAAACCCAAAATTGAAACGACCCATCCTTTGTTACACGTGTTAGTCGTGGTATTGGGAATCCAAAAATCTGAGCACGAGTTAAAGTTTTGTCCGACGCATCATAAAAACGTGTTAAAATTCAGTCCCGATCCCCGAGGCCCCCTAGAATCCGGCCCGAAAAACCTTATATTTAAACGACCCACCACTTGTTATACGTGTTAGTTGGGGTATTGGGACATCAAAAATCTGAGCTCGAGTTAAAGTTTTGTCCGACGCATCAAAAAAGACTTGTTAAATTTTTGCCCCGGTTCCCGAGGCAGCCTAGTATCTGGCCCGAAATACCCAAAATTCAAACGATCCATCTTTTGTTATACGTGTTAGTCGGGGTATTGGGACATCCAAAATCAGAGCTTGAGTTAAGGTTTTGTCTGACGCATCATAAAAACGTGTTCAAATACAGTCCCGGTCCCCGAGGCACCCTAGAATGCTGCCCGAAAAACCCAAAATTTAAACGACCCATCACTTCTTATACGTGTTAGTTGGGGTATTGGGACATCAAAAATCTGACCTCGAGTTAAAGTTTTGTCAGACGCATCATAAAAACGTGTTAAAATTCTGTCCCGGTCCCCGAGGCACACAAGGATCCGGCCCGAAAAACCAAAAATTTAAACAACCCATCAGTTGATATGCGTGTTAGTTGGGGTATTGGGACATCAAAAATCAGACCTCGAGTTAAAGTTTTGTCTGACGCATCATAAAAACGTCTTGATATTCAGTCCCGGTCCCCGAGGCACCCTAAGATCCGACCCGAAAAACCCAAAATTTAAACGACCCATCATTTCTGATACGTGTTAGTTGGGGTATTGGGACATCAAGAATCTGACCTCGAGTTAAAGTTTTGTCCTACGCATCATAAAAACGTGGTAAAATTTAGTCCCGGTCCCCGAGGCACCCTAGCATCCGGCCCGAAAAACCCAAAATTTAAACGACCCATCATTTGATATAGGTGTTAGTCGTCGTATTGGGACATCAAAAATCTGACCTCGAGTTAAAGTTTTGTCCGACGAATCATAAAAACTTGTTAAAATTCAGTCCCGGTCCCCGAGGCACCCTAGAATTCGCCAGAAAACCCCCAAATTTAAACGACCCATCGTTTGTTATACGTGTTAGTTGGGATATTGGGACATCAAGAATCTGACTTTGAGTTAAAGTTTTGTCCGCTGCATCATAATCCCTAGAATCCGGCTTGAAAAACCAAAAATTTATACGACCCATCATTGGTTGTACATGTTAGTTGGGGTATTGGGACATCAAAAATCTGACTTCGAGTTAAAGTTTTGTCCGACTGTGAGCACTGGTTTTCGAACCCGATGATGAAAGCAAACTATGAGCTCCTCGTCGTGCCGGCTGCTCAAATACTGATGCTCGTCGCAGAACGGATCACCGTTTCGGGACCATAACCTCTTCCGCCTGCTCCTCGGGACCATGAGTGTGGCACTTTCATGCTTATGAGAAAATCCTTGATCACAAAAGAATATACGGTCACAAGCACTATTCATCAAAGACCGTACGGTCACAACACTATTGGTTGAGACCGTACGGTCACATACATCTGACCGTACGGTCACTGCCACGTGGCAGATAGCAATCCAATCATTATCTGCCACGTGGCTAGGCGGTCCAATGAGAAAGTGACACGTGTACAAGCTTCCAAACGACATTGGCCGGGAGTCGGGTAACGTCCGGCTCAGATACAAATTTAGATCTGAGACGGGCGAAGCCAGTAACCGTACGGTCACTAAACAGTGACCTTACGGTCACAACCTTGTGACTGTACGGTCACAAGGAAACCTATATAAACCCTCCGGATTTCTCATTCAATTCACCAACAAACACTCATTCTCCTCTCTCTCTAGCTCGTTCTAAAGCGATTCTTGACCCGATAAAAGTTGCCTCTGATAAAGTTGCCTCCTCGAGTTGCCTAAAGTTGCCTCTGATACATAAAAGAATTGCTAGAGTCAGAGCTTGAGAGTACTTTCTTCAAATATTCTCAGAAAAGGTCTTCCGGACCACCAAAAACGATACCCCTATTATCAAAAGTTTCCAATCCATGCATCACTCGCAGTCTCGCTAGGGTCGATTAAGTCCTGTTTCCAGTTACCACACCGGAGAACGCACACGCAATTTCGGTTCCTCGAGGTTCCTCCCAGAAAAGGTCTCCATTCTTCAACAAGCATCAGTCCGCGAGCAATCACTGGCACGCGACGAGGGTAAGCTTCTGAGGGTTTAGTACCGTGTCACCCAGCGGTTTACCGCACAAATTCTTGCGCATTTACTTATTCTCGTGTGCAAATCATAAATATGAAGACAATAAACTATTAGGTTGCATTTAAAGATCCTCTGGGTTCTGGAATGTCGGAATTAATAAGTTGTATCCACTAACGTATATAGAATCTCTGGTTTTCAAAACAATCGGTACAAACACCGGTTCATACATTTTCCCGGTCGGCCGGGTGGCGACTCTAGTCAAAGAAGGCTAAAGCCGCTATGAGCAACCACTTACGCTCACAGTGGCGACTCTGCTGGGGACCAAAAATATATTCTACTATTGTAAGTTAACTTCAACGTACGATTTTCTTGAAGTTAATTTATTAATAGAAGGATGTAGGTTTGGTTTTCACTATTTGTAAAATTATTTTCTCAAAAAAAAATTTTTTTTTATAAAAGTGAAAATGGGATATAACTGAAACATTCTGACAGTCTAGTTCTGTACAACAGAGTTATTGCTTTCTCATACTGCATAAAAGAAAAATCCCGAATGGTCAACGCGTGTTATGGGTCGTGCTCACTGTCGTTTCCTTTAAGGGACGCATGGGTCGATCTGTAACACCACCCACCGCCTTGTACCGTCGACACGCTGCTCAAAATCCTTAAATGGGGAGGCGCTAGGTATATCTTGCCATGGGAACCCTTTTGTACTATCAAACGAGACCGAAGCCTCATATAGTCTGCCCAGATATCTCCACTAGGAACTACCCCGAACATCTTTTAAAATTACGTCTGTTGAGAGCGTTCCGACATCGAAAGGAAAGATGTCGGGAAAACCCACCTAGGACAGAGACGCACCGCGCGAAGAATGAGAGGGAGTGACAGACTTACGTAGGAACTTCTTGTGTGATGGATTGATCATGCACGCAAAAATGTAGAAGGTCCGACCCCCACCGTCCGAACATTCCTTTGATTCAAAAGGGCACTCTGTCACAATCCCGCAAATAAGCATTGTCACAAATGTCAACCCCGAGTACGGAAAAGGTTGCGAGGATCGAAATGGAGTACGGTTTGAATCAAAAGGAATGTCCAGACCAGTAAAATTGGCTAAAGAAAGAAGCAAAAGAACGACCCGTGGCTGTGACAAAAATCCCATAAAATAGGCCATGATGCGATCTTTCGTGTCTACACAAGCCAAAGACCTTGTCCAAGGATGTTGCCTCCAGGCATTCATGAGGTAATGCCCTTGGACGAAGGCTAAAGCAAACTGAAGCGGGAAAAGGATCAATAGGACCACGCATACATGTATCACATAAATAAGGGAAGCGAAAGGAGCATACGCAAACTTTCCTCACATAAAGCAACCATGGATGCAAAATAGCCAAGGGACCAAAGGTAGCAGAACTATGGCAGAATCAAATGGTATCCCCGATGCCGCTTCAAGCGTGGCCGCCGAAATTACCAGGGCACTGACATCCATGATGCAAACTCCGGAATATCAGAGAATGATGGGTAAGGCCATCGAAGAAGGGTGCAAAAGGATTTTGACAGGCCAGCTAGAGAGAAATGAACCTCACGCCCTGAGAGAGACATACGGTCCCTGTAACCCTGACCGGGAAAGAGATTACCCAGTACCCCGGCCCGAGACGGGGAAAGGAAACCTCTACTCATCAATGGGAGGATTAGATCGGAAAAGGGTTCGGGAATTACCAAACCAGAACCAATATCGCGAATATTCTCAGGAAGATATGAGGACAACTCCGAGGACTGAAGAAATACCACCCCGAAATGAGAGTATGGCGCGATATCAGAATTTCGAATTGTTCAAGAATCTTTCCCAAGTCGTCCGAAGCATAGGGGAAGAAATCATCAATCAGAATTCTGTGATCTCCCGAGAAGAAGTAAACACGGAACAAAGGCACAAACCGCAATTGATCACCAAAATGCGGAAAACACAGTTGAGAAGATGGCAGAAACCTCCTCTAGGAGAAAAATACACCCTCTCCGACCGCCGGTGGTCCTCAAAACGACGGACAATATGAAAAGGTTTTGCGATTACCACCAGGTGTTCTCACACCCTACCACCGAGTGCGATGCGTTACGGAAGAGGATTGAGGATATGACCAAAAATGAAGAAATTGAGAACCCCGGAGACGTAAGTGTCGAAGAAAATCCTTCGATTGAGCAACTGGAGACTAATCCTCCACAAATCATGATGATCGGTTCAGGGCTCACGGAGGAGGAAGTTCTGAAACACATTGACGAAAAGATCGAGATACCCAATCTAATAAGAATTATGCCTTCGACACCCACCAAGATAAACCCTGAAGAAGAAATCGACGAACTCGGCCGGCATGTGAACTCACTCGGCGCCGAATCAATAAAAGAACAAGCAAAGACGACAACGAATCTTGTTGCCGAAACCAATCAAGAACATGCTCTGAAAGGAGGGGGAGCGAGGGAAGAAAATTGGGAACCGATTCCGTGGTTTAGCATGGAAACGTGATGCGACAACATGGCGAGGGTCTCCTCCAATCGACAGAAATAGTCCACTACCCATCCCGAAGCGATGGATTGAAGACCTAGTGGAACACCTAGAGAAGTTAAAAATCAAGGAAGAATCATGGAGGATGAAGAGGGAAAGAGCTCGAAAGACCTACTCAGTCTCACCTTAGTCAAAACTTTAGCAAGAAAGTGTCTAAACTCAAATATAACACGTTTGCTTTTCATGAATAAGAGTGCTCGTTACTTCGTTTCATTTACCATGTTTAACATACACAATATCATGTTGCGTCACAAAACTTAACACCGGAACTAAAACTGAGAATATACCTTAATCCCATCCCAAAAAAAAAAAAAAAAAAAATAAACGTTTTGAGACATGGTCCAGACAAACGAAGGAAGTACCCCAAGACCTAAGACATAATCAAGAGATCCGCACGGAAAGACCCGGTAGAAAAAACCGTAATCAAAAGATATAAGCCTGCTAAGTTGAAAACTCGAAAGAGCGACCTAGGGAACAATAAAGGCAGCTCGTTAAAAGTGACGAACCTCAAGATCATCTTAGGCAGCGATCGGGTCAAGGAACACACTGGCCTAGAGACGGACCATAAAAGGAAAATATTAACGCAAGGTGCCTAAGAGACAACCTCAAACGCCTAATTTAGGCTAAACCAAGACAAGAACCCCTGAAGATGTACAAGAAGACGCCGGAATATCATAACACATACAACAACGCTTTAAGGAAAAGTTAGACAAAGAGACCACGCCTTTCAAAGGGAAGGACCCGAAATCAGTATATCAAAAGATGCCTGGAAGATGTCAACTGTCCAAATGACTGTCAAAATTCTGATCCGAAGAGAAGAAAACCTGAACATCGATAAGGCGCAAAGGAATTAACGAGAAATACGACTCCTTGAGGCGGCACATGTAAAAGCGAGAAAACAAAGCAAAAGTCGAGCGGTCCTTTGATGAGATGTTCTGAGTTAGTTTCCTTTGTTAAGTTAAAAAGACGTAATAAATGTTGTGTATGTTGAATGTGGCGAAAGAAATAAAGTAAAGAATGTGTTACAAAGTTGATCAAAATAAAAACTAGAATGTCGCTAGAAGACACGCTAATCTTGTGAGCTCCCGGTCTCCGACCCCCGATCGCCCTCTCCTCGAGCAAGTCTGCGTGCGCGCCGGGCTTGCCGACGACCTTCCTCCACCTCCAAAGCAGCCAATCGACCAGTCCTGTCCGCTATCTGGGCGTCCCGCGCGGCTACATCTGCTGACATGGCCGCCATGGCATCCTGTACCAATAAATCCAATCATAAAAGGGACACACACACACACACATGCATGCATACATACATTCACACGCGCATAAACAGGCGAACAAATCCAATAAGGGAAACTCAGAACGCATACCCGGCCAGACTGCGCATGCATGGTCCAGGTGGCACGAGCGGAGTGATAACGACTGGCCATCCTCTCCATCGAACCTCTCGGTACCTGAAGAAAAAATACATCAAGGAAAAGAACTAAGGAGTATGAAAGAAAGGAGAAATCGGCACGTACATGTGTGGTGTCGGGAGGCATAAACTCCATGGGCTCGCGATCAGAGAGGTCATCTTCGCGGTAGCCCGTCCAATCGATGAAGGAGATGGAAGAAGGGAAAATGCGCCTCAAATCTCTGGCAACCCAGTCGAGAGGGGCGTGACTGACACCCTCCTGCGGATGGTGCCCCCGACGATGAGTGTCGTCAGCACATGAGGAAGGCTGCGAGCGCGAGATGAGGAAGGCTGCAAACAGATGGATGATAAGTTAGGGATGGACGTAAAAAAAAAAAAATAAAAAAAAAATGAAGTAAAGGCAAAGTAAGACACACACACCTCGGCAGAAACCCCTCAACTGGGAGAGAACGGCCGCGTAACCATTCGCGGTAGGAGGAAGAAGCAGGGAAGACCGCCCGCCGTCGCCGAAGATGGGAACACCCTCAGCTGCCAACTCTCTCTGGGCGGCAGTAAGAGCTCGAGCCCAAAACATAGTCGTGGGAGGGTTCACAGGTACCCTACGGCCAGATGGACCCAGCTCATACTGGTACACGCGCTCCCCGAGGTACCAGGAAAAATCAAGGTGATCCTCCAACAAGATCCTCATGGGTACCAGATCAGCGGCAGACTGTTGGCCCTATCAAGAACAGAATCACCTAGAGGGGGGTGAATAAGTGTCAAAGTTGAAAACTGAAAATTTCTAAGTTTTTCGGGAAACTTAATTTTCAGAGTCAAATTTCCTCAGAGTCAGAAGCTAGCTTACAGAAGTTGCTCCTGAGTGAAATTCTGCCTAAACACAATTAGACTGTTTTCAGCAACAGAAGTTCTGATTTGAGAACTTCTGGACAGTCTTCTGAACAAAGACAATGATACTTTAGAGAAAATCTGTTTCAGCACTAAATATAAGCAAGTACACAGAAGCAAAAATAACAAGTATAAGAGGGAGAAAGAAGTTCAGGAGATCCTGATTGAACAATTCGATTTATCCAAGTTCGCCACAGAAGTCCTGTGACTACGTCTTGTCCCCTGAGGTCGCAGCCTTCAGAGATTTTATAAATCCACTATTCAGAACTTTTATGGCAAGTTCAGAAGCTCCTTTACATCAACAGAACTTAAGCTAATTTCTCACTTAGTTCTGACTAGCCTAAAAAGAGTTAAAGGATTTCCACCAGAACAACCAATACTCTGTTTTCTGGATTTCTCACCCAACTCTAATCTCAACTAGATTTCTCTCTATAAATCTAACTGAAGATCACAAACGATCTCAGTTTACAAGATCCCTATTATGAACTTGTTTTTCTTCACTCTCTCACTTTAACTAAGACTATGCTAAGAAAGATTGAGAATGGAAAAGTTGCTCTGTTTTTCTTGTTAGAACAGTGCGTTGAGATTTTGCTCGATGATCACGCGTTTTGATGCTTTGGAGCTTGGCTACTATTTATAGTGAATGAAGATGACCGTTGGTGAGTTTGAATCTTCAAAGGAGATGACATCAGTTGTTGTAGCCGTTAACTTGTCAAATCTTCAAACGGTCTTCAGACACTTTGATTCCGTTATCCTTGTTCTTTAACTCAATCCGGTAAGTGATTTGAAATCAAAGATGAGGTTGACTGGAATCATTCTTCAATTAGATCAACAAAGGATAGACAAGGAAATTCTGGTTTCTTTTGAACAGACAAGCGCGCTCCATCAAAACAGCTTTTTGAACTTTTTGGCGCCTTGCATTGAATGCAAGTGTCAGAGCATTAAATGCTTAAACAGAACCCGTGACTTAGCTTTCAGAAGCTAATTTCCAGTTGTCTAGACTTCTGATTAAATTGACAAAACTTCTGATTGCAAAGAACTTCTGAGGAGAGCTTTAGCAGACTTCGGCTTCAGAGCGGAGTATCCAGCTTCTGAGTTATTGAAACTCTGACTTCAGCAAACTGATCTTCTGAGTTCTTTAGGCAATCCAGAAATGATTCATTCAGCACCTGCTGAGCAACTTACACATAGACTAAGTAAACAAAAATTATTAGTCAATAGTAAACTATATGTAAGGGAATATTAAGTTTTCATCTTCTGAAACGTTTGGACATAATCAAAACACATAGGGTTCATCATTCTCCCCCATTTTGGTTATGGACAAACCGTGGTCAGAAGGTAACAGAAAACATGAGGTTTAGAAAATGACTTCCTGATTCAAATGTCTCAAAACTTCTGAGTAAATTAACTCCCCCATTTTAGTGTAAATGGTGAACTTCAGCAATCTGTAAAACTTAGACATGACTTAAGATCAAGTTGTTAGAGTTCAGTGAAGTATAATTTACTAAGTCAAAAGGAAACATAAGCAAAAAGTAAGAAGTCAGATACATAAGAAAGTATAAGAAAGATTCAGTGTATATAAGTTCATCAGAAGACAACATAAGAAACAAAATAATCAGAAGAGCATAAAAAGTCCTAAGACAAAAACTACCAAACCCAGAACCTAGCTAAGAAGCTTAAGTCCTAAAAGATTACAAGTTCCTAGGTTTCTTCTGAGGAGAAGGAACAACACTAGAACCTTCAGCAGCACTTGATCTCTTCTGACCAGACTTCTCCCCCGTTTGACCAAAACCAAGAGCAACACCCAGAGCACCCTGAGATTTCAATTTTTGCTGAACATTCAGTGCAGTCTGATATTGCTGAGGAGTTGGTCTCACAGTATTGATCATATCCATTCTTCTTCCGAAGTCATCATCAATGGTCTTCATATGATCAAAGGTCTGACTAGACATAGGTCGCTGTCTCTGAACATCTTCCAGAAGGAGCTTGATCAACCTATTGTTAGCATACACAGCAGCAGTAAGATGCTCATTCTGAATATAAGTCTGTCCTCGAACAAACCTATAACAATTGTGAAGAGTCTTCTCTTGTTCACGTGCTTGAGTGTGCATAATCTTCAGAAGTTCAGTAAACTCAGCAATCTGTGCGTTCTGAGCAGATACAGCAGACTCAATGTTCGAGAGTCGATAGTTGAGATCAGGAGTGATGTCATATACAATCTTAGCAGCCCCGGAAGATGATGAACCTTGAGCAGAAGATTTCACTTCTCTCAGAATGTGATTGGCGGTACTTTGCAGGTCATCAATCTTACTTGGGAGCATCTTCTCATGAGCCTCATAATGCTCATTTGCTTCCTTGACTTCTTTTGTCAATATCTCCAAATTCTCATTGACCTTCAGAGAAGAAGCAAGAGCAATGTTATCCAGTGAAGGAAGAGTCAGAGCTAATTCTCTCAATTTGTACAGCTCTTCATAGGTAGCTAGATGAAGTGTAGAAAGATTGCGTATGTAAACAGAAGGGTCCTGCATTTGAAGCATAGTCATGAGCTGCAGGTTCTGAGCTTTCAAAGAATGTAATTCTTGCAGCACAATGCCCTGAGCATACATGTCAGCAGCAGAAGTCCTTTGCCCCATACCAGCAAATCTATTCAGCAGTTCATCAGAGCCACTCTGACTCATTCTTCTCAAATCCTCAACACTAGGAGCACCACCAGCTTCGGATACACCAGAAGCTCTGCCCATGAAGCCAAAACTACCAAACCTGGTATCCAGATCATCCCGATTCATGTGTTTGCGCAAGAAGTCATAGTTGGATGACAACCCAGCAAAACAAGAAGTAGTGGAGGAGGTAGTTAAGGGATCACACACAGGGGGTGCATGTCCAGAGGTTGAGGGAGGAGGGATGGAAGAGGTTGAGGTAGGGATAGTATGAGTGGTTGAGATGGGAGGTAGGGTGGATGGTAGTGAGAAAGATGGAGCAGTAAATCCAATTGATGGACTTACAGAGGAAGTAGTGGATGTGGCTATGGAATCTGTGAAGATGGGAGCAGTGTTTAGATTCACTTCTGAAAAGGATCCAGAAGGAGGAATAATTGGTGGAGGTACAACCTCAGAAGTTTGATGAACCCTATGTATTTTGATTATGTCCAAACGTTTCAGAAGATGAAAACTTAATACTTCCTTACATATAGTTTACTATTGACTAATAATTTTTGTACTTAGTCTATGTGTAAGTTGCTCAGCAGGTGCTGAATGAATCTTTTCTGGATTGCCTAAAGAACTCAGAGGATCAGTTGCTGAAGTCAGAGTTTCAATTACTCAGAAGCTGGATACTCCGCTCTGAAGACGAAGTCTGCTAATGCTTTCCTTAGAAGTTCTTTTCAATCAGAAGTTTTGCCAATTGTGATCAGAAGTCTAGTCAAGTAAATTTTTAGCTTCTGAAAGCTAAAGTCACGGGTTCTGGATAGCATTTAATGTTCTGACAAGTGCATTTAATGCAAGGCGCCAAAAGTTCAAAAAGCTGTTTTGATGGAGCGCGCTTGTCTGTTCAAGAGAAACCAGAATTTCCTTGTCTACCCTTTGTTGATCCAATTGAAGAATGATTCCAGTCAACCTCGTCTTTGATTTCAAATCACTTACCGGATTTAGTTAAAGTACAAGGATAACGGAATCAAAGTGTTTGAAGACCGTTTGAAGATTTGACAAATTAACGGCTACAACAACTGATGTCATCTTCCTTGAAGATTCAAACTCACCAACGGTCAGCTTCAATCACTATAAATAGTAGCCAAGCTCCAAAGCATCAACATACGCGTGATCATCGAGCAAAATCTCAACGCACTGTTCTAACAAGAAAAACAGAGCAATACTTTCCATTCTCAATCTTTCTTAGCATAGTCTTAGTAAAGTGAGAGAGTGAAGAAAAACAAGTTCATAATAGGAATCTTGTAAACTGAGATCGTTTGTGATCTTCAGTTAGATTTAAAGAGAGAAATCTAGTTGAGATTAGAGTTGGGTGAGAAATCCAGAAAACAGAGTATTGTTTGTTCTGGTGGAAATCCTTTAACTCTTTTTAGGCTAGTCAGAACTAAGTGAGAAATTAGCTTAAGTTCTGTTGATGTAAAGGAGCTTCTGAACTTGCCATAAAAGTTCTGAATAGTGGATTTATAAAATCTCTGTAGGCTGCGACCTCAGGGGACAAGACGTAGTCACAGGACTTCTGTGGCGAACTTGGATAAATCGAATTGTTCAATCAGGATCTCCTGAACTTCTTTCTCCCTCTTATACTTGTTATTTTTGCTTTTGTGTACTTGCCTATATTTAGTGCTGAAACAGATTTCCTCTAAGTATCATTGTCTTTGTTCAGAAGACTGTCCAGAAGTTCCCAAATCAGAACTTCTATTGCTGAAAAACAGTCTAACTGTGTTTAGGCAGAATTTCCCTCAGAAGCAACTTCTATAAGCTTGCCTCTGACTCTGAGGAAATTTGACTCTGAAATTTAAGTTTCTTTAAAAACTTAGAAAATTCAGTTTTCAACTTTGACACCTATTCACCCCCCTCTAGGTGATTCTGTTCTTGATAGGGCCAACAAGTGGTATCAGAGCGAAGGTCACTTCGCATATTTACTAAAGATCTAACAATCTAAGTGTAAGATCCTATCAGAATCAATAGAGATGGCTAGTAGACACCAGCCTGAGAATTCTTCTCACTTCATAGTTCCAGAAGGTTCCTCTACTACTAGACCTCCATTATTTAATGGCAACAACTACTCATACTGGAAGAAAAGGATGATGTACTTCATCCAAGCTCAGAACATGAGTGCTTGGTATGTCATCACTAATGGTGATTTCATTCCCACCAGAATGGAACAAGGTTTAGGGAATGTTGTCATGCCTCAGAGAGAATATACAGATGACATTCTGAAAAAACTCCAAACTAATGCTTCAGCAATAAATATGTTGCATTGTGCACTTACAGCTACTGAATATAACAAAGTTTCTTCTTGTGAAACTGCACAGGATATTTGGAACAAGCTGGAAGTCACATATGAAGGAACAGGAAAAGTGAAGCAATCTAAAGTCAACCAACTCATGAGAGAATATGAGTTATTTGAAATGCTTGATAAAGAATCTATTTCAGACATGAACTCTAGATTCACCAAGATAGTCAATGACTTGAAGAGTTTAGGAAAGGATATTGAAGAATCTGATCGAGTGAAGAAGATTGTCAGAAGCTTACCAAGGTCTTGGCAAGCCAAGAAGACTGCTATTGAAGAAGTTCAGGATTTGAGCTATTACTTGTACGATGAGCTCATTGGGTCCCTAATTACCCATGAGATGTCATTAAAGAATCATGATCTAAGAGAAAGGTCAGAAGGAAAAAGAGTAGTCCTGAAAGCAGAATCTTCTGAAGAATCCTCTGAAGATGAGGAACTGGCTATGCTGACCAGGAAGTTCAAGAAGGCCTTTAGAAAAGGCAGAGGTGGAAACTACAAGAAGCCTTTCAGGAGCTTTGACAAGAAAACTCCTGATTCTGGTGAAAAGTTCAAGAGAGATCCAAATAAGCCGATTGTGTGCTATGGATGTCAGCAACCGGGGCACATTAAGCCTAACTGTCCGGAGCTGAAGAAAGATAAGAAGAAGTTCAAGAAAGCAATGCTGGCTGCTTGGTCAGACTCTGAGACCAGCAGTGATCCTGAAGAAAAGGAAGAGCAAGCTCAGATATGTTTTATGGCTATTGATGAGCCAACTTCTGAAGATGTCACAGGAGAAACTTCCGCACCTCCTGAAGCTACATATGATTCCGAGGTAAACATATCTTCTGAACAAAATATCTTTGATTCTCTTGAAGAACTCTATAGTATGTTCAAGTACCTGAAAAGGAAATTGGACAAGAGTGAGGCTGACAAGTTTCTTAGGTTTACTCAAGTTTATTCTGACATGAAAGTGTTAGAAGAAAAACTGTGTAAACAATTCAGCACTCCTGCTGATGGCTCTAAAGTCAAAGACAAGGAAAAGCTGCCTCTGGGAAGTGATAAACCCCAGAAGAAGAAGAAACCTGTCACTCCCTCTCTTCTGAAAGAGATAGCTTCTCCTCCTGATGTTGGAACCTCTGAGAGTGCTGGTATAGCCTCTGAAGATGTTGGTCCTTCTCAGAAGAAGAAGAAATCTCCCAGGAAGCAAAGGGAAAGATCCAAGAACCCTCCCTTTTGCAAACTTTGCAAGAGTGATGGTCACTGGTTAAAAGATTGCAAAATCATATTAAAAACCTCTTGCAATCTGAGATATCATTAAAACCTGCTGAAGAAAAATCTAACTCTGAAGGACCCAATAAGGATTGGGTACCTGTCACTAATTGATTGTGTTGCAGGTGGCTCTGAGTGCTCCATCAATGTCAAAGCTGTGGTACATTGACAGTGGGTGCTCAAGGCATATGACAGGTGATGAAAAAGCATTCATCACATTTGATCCTAAAAGAGGTGGAAAAGTCAGCTTTGGAGATGCCCATAAAGAAAGGATACTTGGTTCTGGATCCATAGGAACTAATCCTCCGATCGAAGATGTCTCCCTAGTCAGAGGCCTGAAGTTCAACCTCCTGAGTGTTGCACAACTGTGTGATAAAGGTAGAGATGTTGTCTTCAGCTCCTCTGGATGTAAAATCTTGGACAGTAAGTCAAGGGAAGTTATTCTAACTGCTACTAGAGTTGAAAATGTTTTCATGCTGAATCTTGAGAATCTTTGCAAAAATATATGCTTGATGTCCAAAGAGGATACCTCCTGGCTCTGGCATAGAAGACTTGCTCATGTGAGCATGGACCTTCTGGCCAAAGTAGCTAGAAATCAATTGGTTGAGGGTCTGCCTGAAATTAGTTTTAAAAAGAATCATTTATGCAATGCTTGCCAATCTGGTAAACAATCCAGAAGCTCTTTTAAAACTAAGAAAGTCATTTCAACTAAAAGACCTTTGGAATTACTTCATATGGATCTTTTTGGCCCTGTTCAACCAATGAGCATGGGTGGAAAGAAGTATGCCTTTGTCATTGTAGATGACTATTCAAGATTCACTTGGGTCATTTTGCTGTCTAGCAAAGATGAGTCACTTGGATGTTTCTCAGTTCTGATAAAGAAACTTGAGAATGAAAGGAATGAAAAGGTTGTCCATATCAGAAGTGATAATGGTGGAGAATTCAAAAACTTTAGGTTTGAAGAATTCTGTGAAACCAAGGGAATTGATCATAACTTTTCTGCTCCCAGAACTCCTCAACAAAATGGGGTAGTAGAAAGGAAGAATAGAACTCTGGTTGAGATAGCCAGAACTATGATCAATGAAAGAAGGCTTCCTAAGTACTTTTGGGGAGAAGCTGTGAACACAGCTTGCTTTGTTCTGAATAGAGTGCTAATCAGAAGCATTCTGAACAAGACCCCTTATGAACTCTGGAAAGGTCGAAAACCTAAAATAGGTTATTTCAGAACCTTTGGTTGCAAGTGTTATGTTTTGAATACAAAAGAATATCTTTCAAAGTTTGATTCAAAGGCAGATGAGGCCATTTTTCTTGGTTACTCAACACATAGTAAAGCATATAGGGTTTTTAATAAGAGGACTCAAACTTTAGATGAATCTGTTCATGTACAGTTTGATGAGACTAACCCTGCAGATAGTAGAGCTCATGATGAAGATGTAGTTCAAACTCCTGAAGTAACATCTCTTGTTGAAGAAGATGTTTCTCCCAGAGTTGCTGAAGTGGTTCCTCCTGTTGCTGAACAAGCTCAAGATGAGAATCCCACTCCAGAAGTCAACTTCCTTCCAGAAGATGCTCCTATATATGATTCAACAAATGATGAACAGGTTTCAGAAGACTCATTGGATGTACCAAGAGAAGTTAGAACTCATAGGAATCATTCCTTAGAGAACATAATTGACTCTGTTCATAATCCTGTCATGACCAGAGCTCAGCTCAGAAGATACATGGGGAATGTGGCTTTTGTGTCACTTCTGGAACCCAAGGACTTCTATGAAGCTGCTGATGATGACTCCTGGTTAATGGCAATGCAAGAAGAACTTGACCAGTTCAAAAGGTCAGAAGTTTGGACTTTGGTTCCCAGACCTAACAACATAAAGGTTGTTGGAACTAGATGGGTTCTGAAGAACAAACTTGATGAATTTGGAAATGTTGTGAGGAACAAGGCAAGGCTTGTTGCTCAAGGTTACAGTCAGCAAGAAGGCATAGATTATGGTGAAACTTTTGCTCCTGTTGCAAGATTAGAAGCCATTAGAATCTTATGTGCTTTTGCATCATACAAAGGTTTTAAGCTCTTTCAAATGGATGTGAAAAGTGCATTCTTGAATGGTTACATTGATGAGGAAGTCTATGTGTCTCAACCTCCTGGTTTTGAAGATCCTAAGTTTCCTGATCATGTGTACAAGCTGAAGAAAGCATTGTATGGACTGAAACAAGCTCCCAGAGCTTGGTATGAGAGACTGACAAAGTTCCTTCTGTCTAAGGGATTTGTCAGAGGCTGTGTTGATACAACTCTGTTCACTCTGAAGAAGAACACAGATATCCTTATAGCTCAGGTATATGTTGATGATATTATATTTGGTGCTACTAACGAATCTTTGTGCAGAGAGTTGAGTGACCACATGAAGGCTGAGTTTGAAATGTCTATGATGGGAGAGTTAACCTTCTTCTTAGGACTTCAGATCAAGCAAAGTAATGATGGTGTGTTTATCAATCAAGCCAAGTACACTAGAGAAGTGCTGAAGAAATTTGGCATGATGGACTCTAATGCTGTTGATATTCCAATGGATGTCAGCAAAGACATTGATGATGAAGAGAAAGCTGGTAAACCTGTAGATATAAAAACCTACAGAGGTATGATTGGTTCTCTTTTATACCTAACCGCCAGCAGGCCAGATATACATTTTGCTGTGTGTTTTTGTGCTAGATATCAATCAAAGCCAAGAGAAATTCATGATGTGGCTGTCAAAAGAATTCTCAGATATCTTAAAGGCACACCAGAAGCTGGTTTGTGGTATCCCTGTAGTTCTGATTTCACTCCTATAGGATACACAGACTCTGACTATGGTAGAGATAAATTGAAAAGGGTCAGCACTTCTGGTGGTTGTCATTTTCTGGGGGAGTGCCTAGTCTCCTGGCATAGCAAGAAGCAAACCTCTGTGGCTCTCTCAACTGCTGAAGCTGAGTATGTTGCTGCTGGAAGTTGTGTTTCTCAGATGCTCTGGATCAAGCAACAAATTGCTGACTATGGAGTCATCCCTGGAACAATTACAATCTACTGTGATAACAAGAGTGCAATTGATCTTTCAAAGAATCCTATTCAGCACAGCAGGATGAAGCATGTTCATATTAGGCATCACTTCTTAAGAGATCATGTTCTGAAGAAGGATATTATCATTACTCATGTTCCCTCTGAAGAGAATCTTGCTGACATGTTTACTAAGCCTCTGGCTGGTATGTCTTTCAGCAACTTACGAGAAGGCATTGGTATGACTTATCCTCTTCAATAACTTAGTTTAATTATTTCTGTGTATCTTAAGGGTTTAATCGTTTAAGATAATTAAGTGATAATTAATTCTAATCATGATTTGACACTTGAGCATGCGTTATCTACTGCATTTTACGGCGCTGTTCTGTGTTTAACGGTTATCTGTTCCCTTTTAAACGGTGTTTATTTGCTTTTTGAATTGGAACGGTTTCTTGTTTGGGTATAAATAGAGGTTTTCCACACTTAGAAGTTTTCACTCTCATTTTCCTTGCTATTAGAATTTCCATAGATTTTCTGTGTTCTCCTCTCTCTAAAACCTTAACCTAATTTCTTAAATCTTCAAAATGGCTCAAGAAATCACTGTCACTCACATCTTCACCACTGAATCCAAAAAGAAAGTTAGCGAATCTAGGGTATTCACCTCTAGGTTCCTAGATGATGAAGTTAAATCCACTGAACCTATCTCCAAATGGCTTAGCGCTCAAAACTGGAATTCATTCGTTTCTCTCGATGAATTTATCTATCCAAAGTTAGTCACCGAATTCTATCAGAACCTTCATTTCTTTTCTAATGAGGAGGATGTTCTACACTCTGTCGTCGGTGAAGTTGAGATTGAGGTCAGTAGGGCTTCTATTTCTCAAGTGATTGGTATTAATGATGAAGGAATCATCATTGGTGATGATGGTTCAGCAGATGGTTTTACAGAAGTTAACTGGGCTAGACCAGATCTCAGTGCCAAGGAAACATATGCCACCTGGCTCACTCAGCACCAGAGGTGGGCACACTACTTGACAACCAATGTTTTCCTTCCGAAGGCTGGAGGAGTTAATTGTGTTTCCAACAGGGAAAGGGTGTTTATGTAGCACTTGGTCAACCAGAAGAAGATCAACTTACCTGCCATGCTGATAAGGCAGATGAAGAATGTAACGACCGTGAGTGCATTAGCATATGGCTCACTCCTGACAAGGTTGTTTGAGGCAGCCTCTGTTGAGATTTCAGGAGAAGGTGTTACGAGTAAGAGTACGGTTCTGAAGATGCATACCTTCAGAAACCTGAGTTTTGGTGTGACTCCGAAGAAGAATGAGAAGGGCTCCTCTGTGAGTATTGCTCAGAAGGAAATTGTTGAGGCTGCTGCTCAGAAAGGAAAGAATGCTGCCAAGAAGGGCAAGGGAAAGAAGGGATCAAGTAAGTTGGTCCTGAACGTTGAGAAAGTGGTTGTCTCAGAACCTCTTCCCACGATGGTTCAAACAACAATCAGTGTTGAACCCTCTGGCAAGATTGTTGCTGAGAAGCCAAAGGATGTTCCTGAGAAGGAAGCTCAGGATGCTGAGGACGCACGCCTTGCTGAAAGAGAGAAGGCTGCTGAAGCTGAGAAGGTTGCAAGAGTTGTGGCTCTTGCTGATCAGAAGAGAAAGCAGAAGGAAGCAGAAGACAAGTTAGCAGCTGAAAGAGAAATTGCTGCAAAGGCTAAGGCTGATGCAAGAATCATTGCATGCGCTGCTGAACTTGAGAATGTGGAGTTCTCAAAGAATGTTGAGACTTCAGAGGATGGAGAAGAGCTTGAGAATATCTCTCTCTCTACTCGGATTAGCTCAAAGGCTGCTAAAGAGGATGAGGACTCTGAAGATATTCCTCTCTCCAGAAGAATCCCAAAGAAGAAGATGTCAGCAAAGAGAAGGTCTCTGATCAAAAAGGACTTCTCTATTGCTTCGAGTACTGAACTGGAAGAATCAATTCCTGAAAAAGAGGACTTGGTTGATGACGAAGACATGATGGATGTGTCTGGTGAGAAGGATGCTGATGCTCCTGTTATTGAAGAACTGACTGAGGATAGTGATCAAGAGCCTGATACTATCATTCAGAATGCTATGAACTTTGCTGAAAACATCGACACTGATGATTTTCTGGATAACGTTCTTCTGGGTCAAGGGAGAAATCCTGGTGAAAGAGATGCTTCTGAAACTTTGTTCAGAATGGCTCATATCTTTGCTGAGCCCATTTCAACATTTGATCCAAACCTATCTGAACAGGTTATTCCGTCTCCACTTCATACTTCTCATCCATCCTCTCCTCATACTCCTCACCCATCTCCTTCACTACCTTCTGTCACAGAAGTTAGTGATTCTCACACTTCTATTCCTCCTACAACTTCAACTTCTGAGGTTGTATCTCCTCCAATTATTCCTCCTTCTGGATCCTTTTCAGAAGTGAATCTAAATTCTGCTCCCATCTTCACTGATTCCATAGCCACATCCACTACCTCCTCCATACCTACTTCCTCTGTAAGTCCATCAATTGGATTTACTGCTCCATCTTTCTCACTGCCATCTACTTTACCTTCCATTTCTCCTACCATCTCTTCCTCTACCACCAATACCATCCCTTCCTCAAACACTCAAATTCCTCCTCTCTCAACCTCTGGACATGCACCTCCTGTGTGTGATCCCTTAACTACCTCCTCCACTACTTCGTGCTTTGCTGGGTTGTCATCCAACTATGACTTCCTGCGCAAACACATGAACCGAGATGATCTGGACACCAGGTTTGGTAGTTTTGGATTCATGGGCAGAGCTTCTGGTATATCCGAAGCTGGTGGTGCTCCTAGTGTTGAGGAGTTGAGAAGAATGAGTCAGAGTGGCTCTGATGAACTGCTGAATAGATTTGCTGGTATGGGGCAAAGGACTTCTGCTGCTGACATGTATGCTCAGGGCATTGTGCTGCAAGAATTACATTCTTTGAAAGCTCAGAACCTGCAGCTCATGACTATGCTTCAAATGCAGGATCCTTCTGTTTACATACGCAATCTTTCTACACTTCATCTAGCTACATATGAAGAGCTGTACAAGTTGAGAGAATTAGCTCTGACTCTTCCTTCTCTGGATAACATTGCTCTTGCTTCTTCTCTGAAGGTCAATGAGAATCTGGAGATATTGACAGAAGAAGTCAAGGAAGCAAATGAGCATTATGAGGCTCATGAGAAGATGCTCCCAAGTAAGATTGATGACCTGCAAAGTACTGCCAATCACATTCTGAGAGAAGTGAAATCTTCTGCTCAAGGTTCATCATCTTCCGGGGCTGCTAAGATTGTATATGACATCACTCCTGATCTCAACAATAGACTCTCCAACATTGAGTCTGCTGTATCTGCTCAGAACGCACAAATTGCTGAGCTTACTGAACTTCTGAAGGTTATGCACACTCAAGCACGAGAACAAGAGAAGACTCTTCACAATTGTTATAGGTTTGTTCGAGGACAGACTTATATTCAGAATGAGCATCTTACTGCTGCTGTGTATGCTAACAATAGGTTGATCAAGCTCCTTCTTGATGATGTTCAGAAACAGCGACCTATGTCTGGTCAGACCTTTGATCATATGAAGACCATTGATGATGACTTCAGAAGACGAATGGATATGATCAATACTGTGCGACCAACTCCTGTGCAATATCAGACTGCACTGAATGTTCAGCAAAAATTGAAATCTCAGGGTGCTCTTGGTGTTGCTGTTGGTTCTGGTCAAACGGGGGAGAAGTCTGGTCAGAAGAGATCAAGTGTTGCTGAAGGTTCCAGTGTTGTTCCTCCTCCTCAGAAGAAACCTAGGAACTTGTAATCTTTTAGGACTTAAGCTTCTTAGCTAGGTTCTGGGTTGGGTAGTCTTTGTCTTAGGACTTTTCTACTCTTCTGATTATTCTGTTTCTTATGTTGACTTCTGAATTAAATTATATACACTGAATCTTCCTTATACTTTCTTGTGTCTCTGACTTCTTACTTTTTGCTTATGTTTCTGTTTTGACTTAGTAAATTTTACTTCATTAAATCTAACAACTTAATCTTAAGTCTTTTTAAGTCTATACAGATTGCTGAAGTTCACCATTTACACTAAAATGGGGGAGTTAATTTACTCAGAAGTCATGAAACATTAGCATCAGGAAGTCTTTTTCTAAACCTCATGTTTTCTTTTACCTTCTGACCATGGTTTGTCCATAACCAAAATGGGGGAGAATGATGAACCCTATGTATTTTGATTATGTCCAAACGTTTCAGAAGATGAAAACTTAATACTTCCTTACATATAGTTTACTATTGACTAATAATTTTTGTACTTAGTCTATGTGTAAGTTGCTCAGCAGGTGCTGAATGAATCTTTTCTGGATTGCCTAAAGAACTCAGAGGATCAGTTGCTGAAGTCAGAGTTTCAATTACTCAGAAGCTGGATACTCCGCTCTGAAGACGAAGTCTGCTAATGCTTTCCTCAGAAGTTCTTTTCAATCAGAAGTTTTGCCAATTGTGATCAGAAGTCTAGTCAAGTAAATTTTTAGCTTCTGAAAGCTAAAGTCACGGGTTCTGGATAGCATTTAATGTTCTGACAAGTGCATTTAATGCAAGGCGCCAAAAGTTCAAAAAGCTGTTTTGATGGAGCGCGCTTGTCTGTTCAAGAGAAACCAGAATTTCCTTGTCTACCCTTTGTTGATCCAATTGAAGAATGATTCCAGTCAACCTCGTCTTTGATTTCAAATCACTTACCGGATTTAGTTAAAGTACAAGGATAACGGAATCAAAGTGTTTGAAGACCGTTTGAAGATTTGACAAATTAACGGCTACAACAACTGATGTCATCTTCCTTGAAGATTCAAACTCACCAACGGTCATCTTCAATCACTATAAATAGTAGCCAAGCTCCAAAGCATCAACATACGCGTGATCATCGAGCAAAATCTCAACGCACTGTTCTAACAAGAAAAACAGAGCAATACTTTCCATTCTCAATCTTTCTTAGCATAGTCTTAGTAAAGTGAGAGAGTGAAGAAAAACAAGTTCATAATAGGAATCTTGTAAACTGAGATCGTTTGTGATCTTCAGTTAGATTTAAAGAGAGAAATCTAGTTGAGATTAGAGTTGGGTGAGAAATCCAGAAAACAGAGTATTGTTTGTTCTGGTGGAAATCCTTTAACTCTTTTTAGGCTAGTCAGAACTAAGTGAGAAATTAGCTTAAGTTCTGTTGATGTAAAGGAGCTTCTGAACTTGCCATAAAAGTTCTGAATAGTGGATTTATAAAATCTCTGTAGGCTGCGACCTCAGGGGACAAGACGTAGTCACAGGACTTCTGTGGCGAACTTGGATAAATCGAATTGTTCAATCAGGATCTCCTGAACTTCTTTCTCCCTCTTATACTTGTTATTTTTTCTTTTGTGTACTTGCCTATATTTAGTGCTGAAACAGATTTCCTCTAAGTATCATTGTCTTTGTTCAGAAGACTGTCCAGAAGTTCCCAAATCAGAACTTCTGTTGCTGAAAAACAGTCTAACTGTATTTAGGCAGAATTTCCCTCAGAAGCAACTTCTATAAGCTTGCCTCTGACTCTGAGGAAATTTGACTCTGAAATTTAAGTTTCTTTAAAAACTTAGAAAATTCAGTTTTCAACTTTGACACCTATTCACCCCCCTCTAGGTGATTCTGTTCTTGATAGGGCCAACAAAGTTGAAGTTGTAGGAGGAATGGAAGTGTGAGAATCACCAACTTCTGTGACAGAAGGTAGTGAAGGAGATGGATGAGGAGTAAGAGTGGGAGATGAGATAACATGTTCAGAGGCGTTTGGATTAAACATAGAAATGGGCTCAGCAAAGATGTGAGCCATTCTGATCAGTGTTTCAGAGGCATCCCTATCACCAGGGTTTCTTCCTTGATTCAGAAGAATGTTGTCAATGAAATTTTCATCATCAACATTCTCAACAAACTGTCTAGCATCCTGAAGAACCTCTTCATCATCTGGTTCACTCTCTTCTGACAGCTCTTCAATCAGAGGAGCATCAACATTCTCTTCATCAGACATCTCTGACAAGTCTTTATCAGCATCTTCCGGTTCCTGAGTAACAGGATCCTCTAATTCAGCACTGGGGGCAACAACGAAGTCCTTTTTCCTCAGCGACCTTCGTTTTGCAACAGCCTTCTTCCCAATCCTGGTAGAGAGAGAGATATTCTCAAGTATCCGAGAGGACAGAGAGATATTCTCAAGATTCTCTCCTTCTTCTGAAGCCTCAACTTCCTTTGAGAACTCCGCATCCTGAAGTTCAGCAGCACATGCTATAAGTCTTGCATCAGCCTTAGCCTTTGCAGCAATTTCTCTTTCAGCAGCTAACTGATCCTCAACTTCCTTCTTCTTTCTTTTCTCTTCAGCAAGAGCCACAACCCTTGCAACTTTTTCAGCTTCAGCAGCCTTCTCTTTTTCAGCAAGGCGTGCGTCCTCAGCATCCTGAGCTTCCTTCTCAGGAACATCCTTTGGCTTCTCAGCAACAGTCTTGCCAGAGGGTTCAACACTGATTGTTGTTTGAACCATCGTGGGAAGAGGTTCTGAGACAACCACCTTCTCAACAGTCAGGACCAACTTGCTTGATCCCTTCTTTCCCTTGCCCTTCTTGGCAGCATTCTTTCCTTTCTGAACAACGGCCTCAACACTTTCCTTCTGAGCAATACTCACAGAGGAGCCCTTCTTATTCTTCTTCGGAGTCACACCAAAGCTAAGGTTCCTGAAGGTATGCATTTTCAGAACCGTACTCCTGCTTGTAACACCTTCTCCTGAAACCACAACAGAGGCTGCCTCAAACAACCTAGTCAGGAGTGAGCCATATGCTAATGCACTCACGGTAGTTACATTCTTCATCTGCCTTATCAGCATGGCAGGTAAGTTGATCTTCTTCTGGTTGACCAAATGCCACATAAACACCCTTTCCCTGTTGGAAACACCATTAACTCCTCCAGCCTTCGGAAGGAAAACATTAGTTGTCAAATAGTGTGCCCACCTCTGGTGCTGAGTGAGCCAGGTGGCATATGTTTCCTTGGCACTTAGATCTGGTCTAGCCCAGTTTGCTTCTGTAAAACCATCTGCTGAACCATCATCACCAATGATGATTCCTTCATCATTAATACCAATCACTTGAGAAATAGAAGCCCTGCTGACCTCAATCTCAACTTCCCCGATTACTGAGTGTAGAACATCCTCCTCATTTGAAAAGAAATGGAGGTTCTGATAGAATTCGGTGACTAACTTAGGATAGATAAATTCATCGAGAGAAACGAATGAATTCCAGTTTTGAGCACTAAGCCATTTGGAGATAGGTTCAGTGGATTTAACTTCATCATCTAGGAACCTAGAGGTGAATACCTTCTTCAGAACATGATCTCTTAAGAAGTGATGCCTAATATGAACATGCTTCATCTTGCTGTGCTGAATAGGATTCTTTGAAAGATCAATTGCACTCTTGTTATCACAGTAGATTGTAATTGTTCCAGGGATGACTCCATAGTCAGCAATTTGTTGCTTGATCCAGAGCATCTGAGAAACACAACTTCCAGCAGCAACATACTCAGCTTCAGCAGTTGAGAGAGCCACAGAGGTTTGCTTCTTACTATGCCAGGAGACTAGGCACTCCCCCAGAAAATGACAACCACCAGAAGTGCTGACCCTTTTCAATTTATCTCTACCATAGTCAGAGTCTGTGTATCCTATAGGAGTGAAATCAGAACTACAGGGATACCACAAACCAGCTTCTGATGTGCCTTTAAGATATCTGAGAATTCTTTTGACAGCAACATCATGAATTTCTCTTGGCTTTGATTGATATCTAGCACAAAAACACACAGCAAAATGTATATCTGGCCTGCTGGCTGTTAGGTATAAAAGAGAACCAATCATACCTCTGTAGGTTTTTATATCTACAGGTTTACCAGCTTTCTCTTCATCATCAATGTCTTTGCTGACATCCATTGGAATATCAACAGCATTAGAGTCCATCATGCCAAATTTCTTCAGCACTTCTCTAGTGTACTTGGCTTGATTGATAAACACACCATCATTACTTTGCTTGATCTGAAGTCCTAAGAAGAAGGTTAATTCTCCCATCATAGACATTTCAAACTCAGCCTTCATGTGATCACTGAACTCTCTGCACAAAGATTCATTAGTAGCACCAAATATAATATCATCAACATATACCTGAGCTATAAGGATGTCCTTGTTCTTCTTCAGAGTGAACAGAGTTGTATCAACACAGCCTCTGACAAATCCCTTAGACAGAAGGAACTTTGTCAGTCTCTCATACCAAGCTCTGGGAGCTTGTTTCAGTCCATACAATGCTTTCTTCAGCTTAAACACATGATCAGGAAACTTAGGATCTTCAAAACCAGGAGGTTGAGACACATAGACTTCCTCATCAATGTAACCATTCAAGAATGCACTTTTCACATCCATTTGAAAGAGCTTAAAACCTTTGTATGATGCAAAAGCACATAAGATTCTAATGGCTTCTAATCTTGCAACAGGAGCAAAAGTTTCACCATAATCTATGCCTTCTTGCTGACTGTAACCTTGAGCAACAAGCCTTGCCTTGTTCCTCACAACATTTCCAAATTCATCAAGTTTGTTCTTCAGAACCCATCTAGTTCCAACAACCTTTATGTTGTTAGGTCTGGGAACCAAAGTCCAAACTTCTGACCTTTTGAACTGGTCAAGTTCTTCTTGCATTGCCATTAACCAGGAGTCATCATCAGCAGCTTCATAGAAGTCCTTGGGTTCCAGAAGTGACACAAAAGCCACATTCCCCATGTATCTTCTGAGCTGAGCTCTGGTCATGACAGGATTATGAACAGAGTCAATTATGTTCTCTAAGGAATGATTCCTATGAGTTCTAACTTCTCTTGGTACATCCAATGAGTCTTCTGAAACATGTTCATCATTTGTTGAATCATAAATAGGAGCATCTTCTGGAAGGAAGTAGACTTTTGGAGTAGGATTCTCATCTTGAGCTTGTTCAGCAATAGGAGGAACCACTTCAGCAGCTCTGGAAGAAACAACTTCTTCTTCAACAGGAGATGTAACTTTAGGAACTTGAACTACATCTTCATCAGGAGCTCTACTATCTGCAGGGTTAGTCTCATCAAACTGTACATGAACAGATTCATCTAGAGTTTGAGTCCTCTTATTAAAAACCCTATATGCTTTACTATGTGTTGAGTAACCAAGAAAAATGGCCTCATCTGCGTTTGAATCAAACTTTGAAAGATATTCCTTTGTATTCAAAACATAACACTTACAACCAATGGTTCTGAAATAACCTATTTTAGGCTTTCGACCTTTCCAGAGTTCATAAGGGGTCTTGTTCAGAATGCTTCTGATTAGCACTCTATTCAGAACATAGCAAGCTGTGTTCACAGCTTCTCCCCAAAAGTACTTAGGAAGCCTTCTTTCATTGATCATAGTTCTGACTATCTCAACCAGAGTTCTATTCTTCCTTTCAACTAACCCATTTTGTTGAGGAGTTCTGGGAGCAGAAAAGTTATGATCAATTCCCTTGGTTTCACAGAATTCTTCAAACCTAAAGTTTTTGAATTCTCCACCATTATCACTTCTGATATGAACAACCTTTTCATTCCTTTCATTCTCAAGTTTCTTTATCAGAACTGAGAAACATCCAAGTGACTCATCTTTGCTAGACAGCAAGATGACCCAAGTGAATCTTGAATAGTCATCTATAATGACAAAAGCATACTTCTTTCCACCCATGCTCATTGGTTGAACAGGGCCAAAAAGATCCATATGAAGTAATTCCAAAGGTCTTTTAGTTGAAATGACTTTCTTAGTTTTAAAAGAGCTTCTGGATTGTTTACCAGATTGGCAAGCATTGCATAAATGATTCTTTTTAAAACTAATTTCAGGCAGACCCTCAACCAATTGATTTCTAGCTACTTTGGCCAGAAGGTCCATGCTCACATGAGCAAGTCTTCTATGCCAGAGCCAGGAGGTATCCTCTTTGGACATCAAGCATATATTTTTGCAAAGATTCTCAAGATTCAGCATGAAAACATTTTCAACTCTAGGAGCAGTTAGAATAACTTCCCTTGACTTACTGTCCAAGATTTTACATCCAGAGGAGCTGAAGACAACATCCCTACCTTTATCACACAGTTGTGCAACACTCAGGAGATTGAACTTCAGGCCTCTGACTAGGGAGACATCTTCGATCGGAGGATTAGTTCCTATGGATCCAGAACCAAGTATCCTTCCTTTCTGAGCATCTCCAAAGCTGACTTTTCCACCTCTTTTAGGATCAAATGTGATGAATGCTTTTTCATCACCTGTCATATGCCTTTAGCACCCACTGTCAATGTACCACAGCTTTGACATTGATGGAGCACTCAGAGCCACCTGCAACACAATCAATTAGTGACAGGTACCCAATCCTTATTGGGTCCTTCAGAGTTAGATTTCTCTTCAGCAGGTTTTAATGATATCTCAGATTGCAAGAGGTTTTTAATATGGTACTTGCAATCCTTCAACCAGTGACCATCACTCTTGCAAAGTTTGCAAAAGGGAGGGTTCTTGGATCTTTCCCTTTGCTTCTTGGGAGATTTCTTCTTCTTCTGAGAAGGACCAACATCTTCAGAGGCTATAACAGCACTCTCAGAGGTACCAACTTCAGGAGGAGAAGCTATCTCTTTCAGAAGAGAGGGAGTGACAGGTTTCTTCTTCTTCTGGGGTTTATCACTTCCCAGAGGCAGCTTTTCCTTGCCTTTGGCTTTAGAGCCATCAGCAGGAGTGCTGAACTGTTTACACAGTTTTTCTTCTAACACTTTCATGTCAGAATAAACTTGAGTAAACCTAAGAAACTTGTCAGCCTCACTCTTGTCCAATTTCCTTTTCAGGTACTTGAACATACTATAGAGTTCTTCAAGAGAATCAAAGATATTTTGTTCAGAAGATATGTTTACCTCGGAATCATATGTAGCTTCAGGAGGTGCGGAAGTTAATCCTGTGACATCTTCAGAAGTTGGCTCATCAATAGCCATAAAACAAATCTGAGCTTGCTCTTCCTTTTCTTCAGGATCACTGCTGGTCTCAGAGTCTGACCAGGCAGCCAGCATAGCTTTCTTGAACTTTTTCTTATCTCTCTTCAGCTCCGGGAAGTTAGGCTTAATGTGCCCCGGTTGCTGACATCCATAGCACACAATAGGCTTATTTGGATCTCTCTTGAACTTTTCACCAGAATCAGGAGTTTTCTTGTCAAAGCTCCTGAAAGGCTTTTTGTAGTTTCCACCTCTGCCTTTTCTAAAGGCCTTCTTGAACTTCCTGGTCAGCATAGCCAGTTCCTCATCTTCAGAGGATTCTTCAGAAGATTCTGCTTTCAGGACTACTCTTTTTCCTTCTGACCTTTCTCTTAGGTCATGATTCTTTAATGACATCTCATGGGTAATTAGAGACCCAATGAGCTCATCATACAAGTAATAGCTCAAATCCTGAACTTCTTCAATAGCAGTCTTCTTGGCTTGCCAAGACCTTGGTAAGCTTCTGACAATCTTCTTCACTCGATCAGATTCTTCAATATCCTTTCCTAAACTCTTCAAGTCATTGACTATCTTGGTGAATCTAGAGTTCATATCTGAAATAGATTATTTATCAAGCATTTCAAATAACTCATATTCTCTCATGAGTTGGTTGACTTTAGATTGCTTCACTTTTCCTGTTCCTTTATATGTGACTTCCAGCTTGTTCCAAATGTCCTGTGCAGTTTCACAAGAAGAAACTTTGTTATATTCGGTAGCTGTAAGTGCACAATGCAACATATTTATTGCTGAAGCATTAGTTTGGAGTTTTTTTAGAATGTCATCTGTGTATTCTCTCTGAGGAATAACAACATTCCCTAAACCTTGTTCCATTATGGTGGGAATGAAATCACCATTAGTGATGACATACCAAGCACTCATGTTCTGAGCTTGGATGAAGTACATCATCCTTTTCTTCCAGTATGAGTAGTTGTTGCCATTAAATAATGGAGGTCTAGTAGTGGAAGAACCTTCTGGAACTATGAAGTGAGAAGAATTCTCAGGCTGGTGTCTACTAGCCATCTCTATTGATTCTGATAGGATCTTACACTTAGATTGTTAGATCTTTAGTAAATATGCGAAGTGACCTTCGCTTTGATACCACTTGTTGGCCCTACCAAGAACAGAATCACCTAGAGGGGGGTGAATAGGTGTCAAAGTTGAAAACTGAAAATTTCTAAGTTTTTCGGGAAACTTAATTTTCAGAGTCAAATTTCCTCAGAGTCAGAAGCTAGCTTACAGAAGTTGCTTCTGAGGGAAATTCTGCCGAAACACAATTAAACTGTTTTCAGCAACAGAAGTTCTGATTTGAGAACTTCTGGACAGTCTTCTGAACAAAGACAATGATACTTTAGAGAAAATCTGTTTCAGCACTAAATATAAGCAAGGACACAGAAGCAAAAATAACAAGTAAAAGAGGGAGAAAGAAGTTCAGGAGATCCTGATTGAACAATTCGATTTATCCAAGTTCGCCACAGAAGTCCTGTGACTACGTCTTGTCCCCTGAGGTTGCAGCCTTCAGAGATTTTATAAATCCACTATTCAGAACTTTTATGGCAAGTTCAGAAGCTCCTTTACATCAATAGAACTTAAGCTAATTTCTCACTTAGTTCTGACTAGCCTAAAAAGAGTTAAAGGATTTCCACCAGAACAACCAATACTCTGTTTTCTGGATTTCTCACCCAACTCTAATCTCAACTAGATTTCTCTCTATAAATCTAACTGAAGATCACAAACGATCTCAGTTTACAAGATTCCTATTATGAACTTGTTTTTCTTCACTCTCTCACTTTAACTAAGACTATGCTAAGAAAGATTGAGAATGGAAAAGTTGCTCTGTTTTTCTTGTTAGAACAGTGCGTTGAGATTTTGCTCGATGATCACGCGTTTTGATGCTTTGGAGCTTGGCTACTATTTATAGTGAATGAAGATGACTGTTGGTGAGTTTGAATCTTCAAAGGAGATGACATCAGTTGTTGTAGCCGTTAACTTGTCAAATCTTCAAACGGTCTTCAGACACTTTGATTCTGTTATCCTTGTTCTTTAACTCAATCTGGTAAGTGATTTGAAATCAAAGATGAGGTTGACTGGAATCATTCTTCAATTAGATCAACAAAGGATAGACAAGGAAATTCTGGTTTCTTTTGAACAGACAAGCGCGCTCCATCAAAACAGCTTTTTGAACTTTTTGGCGCCTTGCATTGAATGCAAGTGTCAGAGCATTAAATTGCTTAAACAGAACCCGTGACTTAGCTTTCAGAAGCTAATTTCTAGTTGTCTAGACTTCTGATCAAATTGACAAAACTTCTGATTGCAAAGAACTTCTGAGGAGAGCTTTAGCAGACTTCGGCTTCAGAGCGGAGTATCCAGCTTCTGAGTTATTGAAACTCTGACTTCAGCAAACTGATCTTCTGAGTTCTTTAGGCAATCCAGAAATGATTCATTCAGCACCTGCTGAGCAACTTACACATAGACTAAGTAAACAAAAATTATTAGTCAATAGTAAACTATATGTAAGGGAATATTAAGTTTTCATCTTCTGAAACGTTTGGACATAATCAAAACACATAGGGTTCATCACAGACGTCATCACATGGGACCAACCGGCAAGAGCCGCGGGCACGTACCAAGGGCAGACGCGGCCCTGCAACTGAAAAAAAACGACAGATCAGTATCGGCCAAAGCCACAATGAAAAGGTGACCAAAAATCAGCAAAGTGAGAATACCTCATCCCAGGTCAGCCCCTCGACGTACCGACGAACAGTGGTCAGGTTCTTCGATCCCCCAGAACGAGTACCAAACCAGTGCCCGACCCGAGGAAAGTCAAGCTGTGTCTCCCTCCCGGTTGAAGGACGCGGGAGGAGGAAATACTCACAAGCCCAGACCTGCGAAACAGAGAGTCAGAGGAAATCTGTGAAAAGGAAAGATGCAAACATAAGGAAAAGTAAATACCTCAACGACCATCGTAGGTCCGACGGCCACCGATCTCTGACGACTTAGCCCATCGAGGAGCTGATAAGCAGAAGCAAGGACAACCTTGCCCCAACAATAGTCCCCTTAGCGATCCAGATCCCGCAAACCGGCCAAGAGCGAAGAGAGTAGAGCAAAGAGCGAACCATATAAAGCACCGGGCGTGCTGATCTCCCTCCACCGCCGTGGCAGGGTCACCGATCCCCTCATACGACTCGAAGACCCGAGTCGATCGCACCCGGCGGAACTCAGAAGGAAGGAAAGGTCGCCCAACTAGAGCCTCTATGTCCGCAGGATCAGATGGGAAGTCAGAGAAGGGGGGAATGGTCCCCGTCGGCTGCAGACCCGTAATCGCCGCAACGTCCAATGGTGTCAGAGTCATCTCACCAAATGGGAACTGAAAGGTGTAAGTACAGTCAGACCACCGCTCCGCCAACATGCTGATTCCAACCAGCGAGCTAGTAGCCTTGTGCGCGAAGAAAGAGTCGAAAAAGGCACGGAAAGGAGTGCCCTCCACGCGAGCCCTGACAGCACCTGGCAGACGCTCGTACCAAACAGCCGCGTTCTGCACGCTCCCGTGGCTCCAAAGTCGAGACGGCTGCAAGGAAGGTCAGGAAAACAGTGAGAAATCGGAAAAAAAGAGCGACCGTACGATCAGTGTCTATGACCGTACGGTCACGGAATAGGTGACCGTATGGTGAAAAACAGTGACCGTACGGTCATCATTCAGACCATACGGTCACAAACCTGCTGTGTGCCAAAATCAAAAGAAAATACGGGAAAACATCGCAAATCCACAAAATGACCACCTACTCTACTTAGCATGCATGGTAATCGGATTATAAGGTTCAAGGCAACACTAAAACGGACAAAACGAGCAAAACACGATATGATGGGAAATTATGAAATTTAACTATGGAGCAACGATTCGGTGAAAAGAATGCGTACCTGGGCAGTGTACGTGTGCCGGGCAATGTCGTGAGTGAGCGGGACGCCAACCCCGAAGTCTAAACCACGGTACGGGGTGGATGCGTGTCGGGCATGAATCGAGATGACCGAACACCGGGAGGAAGAGATACGTTCGCCAATGCAAGGTTATCACCCTCGTATGCCATAATACCGAATTAGGAATGCCGGGATAAGAGATTTCGAGAAGTCCAGAGGGGAAAGCAAAATCGGGAAGTAAAACAAGCAAACCGGCGGCCAAAGGGATTTTGAAAACTACCTCTGCCCGATACGTGACCGTACGGTCACACGCGGAGAAACCTAGACCGTACGGTCACAATGTCCTTGACCGTACGGTCACAAATTTCGTGACCGTACGGTCATACTATCCTATCAGAAAAGTCTCATTCTCCCGATATCGACAGGGTACTGAAGACTACATATCGCTCCACCAAAGACTCGCAAAGCAAGTCAAAACAGGCCCCGGAAGGCTAAAAGACATAGGGGAATAACCGGCGACCATAAAAACAGTACACTGGGGCAACATCAGATCACCGACACGTCGGGGATCCCCTGAACTCGCCAAAATATTGGAAACCACGAGGGCAGTACCAGAGTGGGGCACGACTTTGGTCGAGGAAGAATGTCGCCAGAGACCCTCACACGAGCTGAAGATCAAGAGCGAAAAAGAAAAGATACCGGAACACAGCTGATCGACCGTAGAATGAGACCGCCAGCATTCAGATAAGACTGGTAGGACAAAGTGTCCAACACCATCTAAGGATAAAAGGTCGGCGAACAGAGCTACAGAAGTTACAGAAAATCCTCGTTGAGGTACCCAACAGAAATAGTTAGTCGGCCTTACTGAAAGATTATAGAAGATCTGATGCCGTAGACCAGAACTACAGGTAAGTTCTCTAAACCCACTTTAAAAACACTAGCACACACGCAGTACGGCTCGTTTCGCTTCATTGAGACTGTCCGAAGGGTCTTACAAGACAATGTAATCACCTTAGGCACTCCCAAACAAGCGAGGGGCAAACTGTGAGCACTGGTTTTCGAACCCGATGATGAAAGCACACTATGAGCTCCTCGTCGCGCCGGCTGCTCAAATACTGATGCTCGTCGCGGAACGGATCACCTTTTCGGGACCATAACCTCTTCCGCCCGCTCCTCGGGACCATGAGTGTGGCACTTTCATGCTTATGAGAAAATCCTTGATCACAAAAGAATATACGGTCACAAGCACTATTCATCAAAGACCGTACGGTCACAACACTATTGGTTGAGACCGTACGGTCACATGCACTGCCACGTGGCATATAGCAATCCAATCCTTATCTGCCACGTGGCTGGGCGGTCCAATGAGAAAGTGACATGTGTACAAGCTTCCAAACGACATTGGCCGGGTGTCGGGTAACGTCCGGCTCAGATCCAAATTTAGATCTGAGATGGGCGAAGCCAGTGACCGTACGGTCACTAAACAGTGACCTTACGGTCACAAGGAAACCTATATAAACCCTCCTGATTTCTCATTCAATTCACCAACAAACACTCATTCTCCTCTCTCTCTAGCTCGTTCTAAAGCGATTCTTGACCCGATAAAAGGTTCCTCTGATAAAGTTGCCTCCTCGAGTTGCCTAAAGTTGCCTCTGATACAGAAAAGAATTGCTAGAGTCCGAGCTTGAGAGTACTTTCTTCAAATATTCTCAGAAAAGGTCTTCCGGACCACCAAAAACACTACCCCTATTATCAAAAGTTTCCAATCCAAGCATCACTCGCAGTCTCGCTAGGGTCGATTAAGTCCTGTTTCCAGTTACCACACCGGAGAACGCACACGCAATTCCGGTTCCTCGAGGTTCCTCCTAGAAAAGGTCTCCGTTCTTCAACGAGCATCAGTCCGCGAGCAATCACTGGCACGCGACGAGGGTAAGCTTCTGAGGGTTTAGTACTGTGTCACCCAGCGGTTTACCGCACAAATTCTTGCGCATTTACATATTCTTGTGTGAAAATCATAAATATGAAGAGAATAAACTATTAGGTTGCATTAAAAGATCCTCTGGGTTCTGGAATGTCGGAATTAATAAGTTGTATCCACGAACGTATATAGAATCTCTGGTTTTCAAAACAATTGGTACAAACACCGGTTCATACATTTTCCCGCTCTGAGCAACCACTTACGCTCACACCGACGCATCATAAAAACGTGTTAATATTCAGTCCCGGTCCCCGAGGCACCCTAAGATCCGGCCTGAAAACCAAAAATTTAAACGACCCATCGTTTGTTATACGTGTTAGTTGGGATATTGGGACATCAAGAATCTGACTTCGAGTTAAAGTTTTGTCCGCTTTATCATAAAAACGTGTTAAAATTCAGTCCCGATCCCGAGCCACCCTAGAATCCGGCTTGAAAAACCCCAAATTTAAACGACCCATCATTTCTTATACGTGTTAGATGGGGTATTGGGACATCAAAAATCTGACCTCGAGTTAAAGTTTTGTCCGACGCATCATAAAATCGTGTTAAAATTCAGTCCCGGTCCCCGAGGCTCCGTAGAATCTGAGATCGAGTTAAAGTTTAAACGACCTATCATTTCTTATACATGCTAGTTGGGGTATTGGGACATCAAAAATCTGAGCTCGAGTTAAAGTTTTGTCCAACGCATCATAAAAACGTGTTAAAATTTTAGTCCCGGTCCGCGAGGAACCCTAGAATCCGGCCCGAAAAACCCAAAATTGAAACGAACATCATTTGTTATACGTGTTAATTGCGGTATTGGGACAACAAAAATCTGAGCTCGAGTTAAAGTTTTGTCCGACGCATCATAAAAACGTGTTAAAATTCAGTCCCGGTCCCCGAGGCACCCTAGAATCCGACCTGAAAAACCCAAAATTTAAAGTTCCATCATTTCTTATACGTTTCAGTTGGGGTATTGGGACATCAAAAATCTTAGCTCGAGTTAAAGTTTTGTCTGACGCATCATAAAAACGTGTTAAAATTCAGTCCCGATCCCCGAGTCACCCTAGAATCCGGCCCGAAAAACCCAAAATTTAAACGACCCCTCATTTCCTATACGTTTTAGTTGGGGTATTGGGACATCAAAAATCTGAGCTCGAGTTAAAGTTTTGTCCGACGCATGAAATAAACATGTTTAAATTCAGTCCCGATCCCCGAGGCACCCTAGAATCCGGCCTGAAAAACACAAAATTGAAACGAACCATCATTTCTTATCGTGTTAGTTGGGGTATTGGGACATCAAAAATCTGACCTCGAGTTAAAGTTTTGTCCGACGCATCATAAAATCGTGTTAAAATGTAGTCTTGATCCCCGAGGCACCGTAGAATAAGGCCCGAAAAACCCAAAATTTAAATGACTCATCATTTGTTATATGTGTTTGTCGGGGTATTGGGACATCCAAAATCTGAGCTCGAGTTAAAGTTTTCTTCGACGCATCAAAAAAACGTGTTAAATTTCACTCCCGGTTCCCGAGGCACCATAGAATCCTGTCCGAAAAACCCAAAATTTAACCGACCCATCATTTGTTATACATGTTAGTTGGGGTATTGGGACATCAAAAATCTGAGCTCGAGTTAAAGTTTTGTCTGACGCATCATAAAAACGAGTTAAAATTCAGTCCCGGTCCCCGAGGCACATTAGAGACGGGCACGAAAATTCCAAAATTTAAAGACCCATCCTTTGATATACATGTTAGTCGTGGAATTGGGATATCGAAAAATCTGAGCTCGAGTTAAAATTTTGTCCGACGCATCAAAAAACACTTGTTAAAATTCTGCACCGGTCCCCGTAGCACCCTAGAATCTGGCCCGAAAAACCCAAAAATAAAACGACACATCATTTGTTATACGTGTTAGTTGGGGTATTGGGACATCAAAAATCTGACCTCGAGTTAAAGTTTTGTCCGACGCATAATAAAAACGTGTTAAAATTCAGTCCCGGTCCTCGAGGCACCCTAGGATCCGGCCCAAAAAACCCTAAATTTAAACGACCCATCATTTGATATACATGTTGGTCTTAGTATTGAGACATCGAAAAATCTAAGCTCGATTTAAAGTTTTGTCCGACACATCATAAAAACGTGTTAATATTCAGTCCCGGTCCCCGAGGCACCGTAGAATCATGCCCGAAAAACCCAAAATTTAAACGACCCATCATTTGATATACGTGTTAGTCGTGGTATTGGGATATCAAAAAATCTGATCTCGAGTTAAAGTATTGTCCAACGCATCAAAAAACACTTGTTAAAATTCTCCACCAGTCCCCGAGGCACCCTTGAATCTTGCCCGAAAAACCCAAAATTTAAACGACCCATTATTTGTTATAAGTGTTAGTTGGGGTATTGGGACATCAAAAATTTGAGTTCGAGTTAAAGTTTTTTCTGACGCATCATATAAACGTGTTAAAATTCAGTCCCGGTCCCCGAGGCACGCTAGAATCCGGTTCGAAAAACACAAAATTGAAACGAACCATCATTTGTTATACGTGTTAGTTGGGGTATTGGGACATCAAAAATCTGAACTCGAGTTAAAGTTTTGTCCGACGCATGAAATAAACGTGTTTAAATTCAGCCCCGATCCCCGAGGCACCGTAGAATCCCGCCCGAAAAACCTAAAATTTAACCGACCCATCATTTGTTATACGTGTTAGATGGCATATTCCGACATAAAAAATCTAAGCTCGAGTTAAAGTTTTGTCCGACGCATCATAAAAACGTGTTAAAATTGAGTCCCGGTGCCCGAGGCACCCTATAATCCGGCCCGAAAAACCCAAAATTTAAAGACCCATAATTTGATATACGTGTTAGTCGTGGCATTGGGATATCAAAAAATCTGAGCTCGAGTTAAAGTTTTGTCCGACACATCAAAAAACCCTTGTTAAAATTCTGCACCGATCCCCGACGCACCCTAGAATCTGGCCCGAAAAACCTAAAATTTAAACGACCCATCATTTGATATACGTGTTAGTCTTGGTATTGGGACATCGAAAAATCTAAGCTCGATTTAAAGTTTTGTCCGACGCATCATAAAAACGTGTTAATATTCAGTCGCGGTTCCCGGGGCACCGTAGAATTCGGCCCGAAAAACCCAAAATTTAAACAACCCATCATTTGCTATACGTGTTAGTCGTGGTATTAGGCATCCAAAAATCTCACTTCGAGTTAAAGTTTTTTCCGACGCATCATAAAAACGTGTTAGAATTCAGTACCGGTCCCCGAGGCACCCTAGGATGTCCGAAAAACCCAAAATTTAAACGACCCATCATTTGATATACGTGTTACTCGTGGTATTAGGAGATCAAAAATCTGACCTCGAGTTAAAGTTTTTTCCGACGCATCATAAAAACGTGTTAAAATTCATTCCTGCTTCCCGAGGCTCCCTAGAATCTTGGCCGAAAAACACAAAATTTAAACGACCCATCATTTCTTATACGTGTTAGTTGGGGTATTGGGACATCAAAAATCTGACCCCGAGTTAAAGTTTTGTCCGACGCATCATAAAAACGTGTTAATATTCAGTCCCGGTCCCTAAGGCACCGTAGAATACGGCTCGAAAAACCCAAAATTGAAACGAACCATCATTTGTTATACGTGTTAGTTGGGGTATTGGGACATCAAAAATCTGACCTCGAGTTAAAGTTTTGTCCGACGCATGAAATAAACGTGTTAAAATTCGATCGCGGTCCCCGAGGCACCCTAGAATCCGGCCTGAAAAACTCAAAATTTAACCGACCCATCATTTGTTATACGTGTTAGTTGGGGTGTTGGAACATCAAAAATCTGAGCTCGAGTTAAAGTTTTGTCTTACGCATCATAAAAATGTGTTAAAATTCAGTCCCAGTCCCCGAGGCACCCTAGAATTCTGCCCGAAAAACCCAAAATTTAAACGACCCATCATTTGCTATACGTGTTACTTGGGGTATTGGACATCAAAAATCTGAGCTTGAGTTAAAGTTTTGGCCGACGCATAATAAAAACACTTGTTAAAATTCTGCCCCGCTCCCCGTGGCACCCTAGAATCCGGCCCGAAAAACCCAAAATATAAACGACCCATCATTTGTTATACGTGTTAGTTGGGGTATTGGGACGTCAAAAATCTAAGCTCGAGTTAAAGTTTTGTCCGACGCATCATAAAAACGTGTTAATATTCAGTCCCGTTCCCCGAGGCACCCTAGAATCCAGCCCGAAAAACCTAAAATTTAGACGACCCATAATTTGATATACAAGTTAGTCGTGGTATTGGGACATCCAAAAATCTGACTCGAGTTAATGTTTTGTCCGAAGCATCATAAAACACTTGTTAAAATTTTGCCCCAATCCCCGAGGCACCCTAGAATCCGGCCCGAAAAACCCAAAATTTAAACGACCTATCATTTCATATACGTTTTAGTTGGGGTATTGGGACATCAAAAATCTGACCTCGAGTTAAAGTTTTGTCCGACGCATGAAATAAACGTGTTAAAATTAAGTGCCGGTCCCCGAGGCACCCTAGAATTTGGCCCGTAAAACCCAAAATTGATACGAACAATCATTTGTTCTACATGTTAGTTGGGGTATTGAGACATCAAAAATCTGACCTCGAGTTAAAGTTTTGTCCGACGCATCAAAAAAACGTGTTAAAATTCAGTCCTGATCCCCGAGGTACCCTAGAATCCGGCCCGAAAAACCCAAAATTTAAACGACCCATCATTTGTTATACGTGTTTGTCTAGGTATTGAGACATCCAAAATCTGAGCAGGAGTTAAATTTTTGTCAAACGCATCAAAAAAACGTGTTAAAATTCAGTCCCGGTCCCCGACGCACCCTAGAACCCTGGCTGAAAAACCCAAAATTTAACGACCCATCATTTGTTATACGTGTTAGTTGGGGTATTGGACATCAAAAATTTGAGCTCGAGTTAAAGTTTTGTCCAACGCATCAAAAAACACTTGTTAAAATTCTGCACCAATCCCCGAGGCACCCTAGAATCTAGCCCGAAAAACACAAAATTTAAACGACCCATCATTTGATGTACGTGTTAGTCTGGGTATTAAGACATCCAAAAATCTGAGCTCGAGTTAAAGTTTTGTCAGACGCATCAAAAAACACTTGTTAAAATTCTGCACCAGTCCCTGAGGCACCCTAGAATCTAGCCCGAAAAACACAAAATTTAAACGACCCATCATTTGATGTACGTGTTAGTTGTGGTATTGGGACATCCAAAAATCTGAGCTCGAGTTAATGTCTTGTCAGACGCATCAAAAAACACTTGTTAAAATTCAGTCCCGGTTCCCGAGGCACCCTTGAATTTGGCCTGAAAAACCCAAAATTTAAACGACCCATCATTTGTTATACGTGTTTGTCGGGGTATTGGGTCATCCAAAATCTGAGCTGGAGTTAAAGTTTTGTCCGACGCATCATAAAAACGTGTTAAAATGCAGTCCCGGTGCCCGAGGCACCCTAGAATTCTGCCCGAAAAACCCAAAATTTAAACGACCCATCATTTGTTATACGTGTTAGTTGGGGTATTGGGACATAAAAAATCTGAGCTCGAGTTAAAGTTTTGTCCGATGCATCAAAAAAACGTGTTAAAATTCAATCCCGGTCCCCGAGGCACTCTCGAATCCGCCCCGAAAAACCCAAAATTTAAACGACCCATCATTTGTTATACGTGTTTGTCAGGGTATTGGGACATCGGAAATCTAAGCTGGAGTTAAAGTTTTGTTCGACTCATCAAAAAAACGTGTTAAAATTCAGTCCCGGTCCCCGAGGCACCCGAGAATCCTGCCCAAAAAACCCAAAATTTAAACGACCCATCATTTTTTATACGTGTTAGTTGGGGTATTGGGACATAAAAAATCTGAGCTCGAGTTAAAGTTTTGTCTGACGCATCAAAAAAACGTGTTAAAATTCAGTCCCGGTCCCCGAGGCACCCTAGAATTCTGCCCGAAAAACATAAAATTTAAATGACCCATCATTTGTTATACGTGTTAGTTGGGGTATTGGGATATCAAAAATCTGAACTCGTGTTAAAGTTTTGTCCGACGCATCAAAAAAACGTTTTAAAATTTAGTGCCGATCCCTAAGGCACTCTCGAATCCGCTCCGAAAAACCCAAAATTTAAACGACCCATCATTTGTTATACGTGTTTGTCGGGGTATTGGGACATCCAAAATCAGAGCTTGACTTAAAGTTTTGTCTGACGCATCAAAAAACCGTGCTGAAATTCAGTTCCGGTCCCCAAGGCACCCTAGAATCCTGCCCGAAAAACCCAAAATATAAACGACCCCTCATTGGTTATACGTGTTAGTCGTGGTATTGGGACATCCAAAAATCTGAGCTCGAGTTAATGTTTTTTCGAACCATCGAAAAAACCCAAAATTTAAACGACCCATCATTTAGTCCGACGAATGAAATAAACGTGTTAAAATTTAGTCCCCGTCCCCGAGGCACCTTATAAATCGGCCCGAAAAACCCAAAATTGAAACGAACCATCATTTGTTATTCGTGTTAGTTGGGGTATTGGGACATAAAATATCTGACCTTGTGTAAAACTTTTGTCCGACGCATCAAAAAAACGTGTTAAAATTCAGTCCGGATCCCTGAGGTACCCTAGAATCAGCCCCGGAAAACCCAAAATTTAAACGACCCATCATTTGTTATACGTGTTTGTCGGGGTATAGTGATATCAAAAATCCGAGCTGGAGTTAAAGTTTTGTCCGACGGATCAAAAAAACGTGGTAAAATTCAGTTCCGATCCCCGAGGCACCCAAGAATCCTGCCTGAAAAACCCAAAATTTAAACCACCCATCATTTGTTATACGTGTTAGTTGGGGCATTGGACATCAAAAATCTTACCTCGAGTTAAAGTTTTGTCCGACGCATCATAAAAACGTGTTAAAATTCAGTCCGGTCCTCGAGGCACCGTACGATTCGGCTCGAAAAACCCAAAATTTAAACGACCCATCATTTGATATACGTGTTAGTCGTGGTATTGTTGATGAACCCTATGTGTTTTGATTATGTCCAAACGTTTCAGAAGATGAAAATCTAATACTCCCTTACATATAGTTTACTATTGACTAATAATTTTTGTTTACTTAGTCTTTGTGTAAGTTGCTCAGCAGGTGCTGAATGAATCATTTCTGGATTGCCTAAAGAACTCAGAAGATCAGTTTGCTGAAGTCAGAGTTTCAATAACTCAGAAGCTGGATATTCCGCTCTGAAGCCGAAGTCTGCTAAAGCTCTCCTCAGAAGTTCTTTGCATTCAGAAGCTTTGCCAATTGTGATCAGAAGTCTAGACATCTGGAAGTTAGCTTCTGAAAGCTAAGTCACGGGTTCTGTTTGAGCATTTAATGCTCTGACACTTGCATTCAATGCAAGGCGCCAAAAGTTCAAAAGCTGTTTTAATGGAGCGCGCTTGTCTGTTCAAAAGAAACCAGAAATTCCTTGTCTACCCTTTGTTGATCCAATTGAAGAATGATTCTGTCATCCTCATCCTTGATTTCAAATCACTTACCGGATTTAGTTAAAGAACAAGGATAACGGAATCAAAGTGTTTGAAGACCGTTTGAAGACTTGACAAATTAACGGCTACAACAACTGATGTCATCTTCTTTGAAGTTTCAAACTCCACAACGGTCATCTTCAATCACTATAAATAGTAGTCAAGCTCCAATGCATCAACACATGCGTGATCATCGAGCAAAATCTCAACGCACTGTTTTAACAAGGAAAACAGAGCATTCTTTTCCATTCTCAAACTTTCTTAGCATAGTCTTAGTTAAAGTGAGAGAGTGAAGAAAAACAAGTTCATAATAGGAATCTTGTAAACTGAGATCGTTTGTGATCTTCAGTTAGATTTAAAGAGAGAAATCTAGTTGAGATTAGAGTTGGGTGAGAAATCCAGAAAACAGAGTATTGTTTGTTCTGGTGGAAATCCTTTAACTCTTTTTAGGCTAGTCAGAACTAAGTGAGAAATTAGCTTAAGTTCTGTTGATGTAAAGGAGCTTCTGAACTTGCCATAAAAGTTCTGAATAGTGGATTTATAAAATCTCTGTAGGCTGCGACCTCAGGGGACAAGACGTAGTCACAGGACTTCTGTGGCGAACTTGGATAAATCGAATTGTTCACTCAGGATCTCCTGAACTTCTTTCTCCCTCTTATACTTGTTATTTTTTGCTTCTGTGTACTTGTTCATATTTAGTGCTGAAACAGATTTTCTCTAGAAATATCATTGTCTTTGTTCAGAAGACTGTCCAGAAGTTCTCAAATCAGAACTTCTGTTGCTGAAAACAGTCTAACTGTGTTTAGGCAGAATTTCCCTCAGAAGCAACTTCCTTAAGCTAGCTTCTGACTCTGAGGAAATTTGACTATGAATTTTAAGTTTCTTAAAAAACTTAGAAAACTTCAGTTTACAACTTAGACACCTATTCACCCCCCTCTAGGTGATTCTGTTCTTGTTAGGGCCAACAATTGTGACATTCAAAAATCTGAGCTCGATTTAAAGTTTTGCCCGGCCCATCATAAAACGTGTTATTATTCAGTCCCAGACCCCGAGGCACCCTAAAATCAGGCCCGAAAAACCCAAAATTTAAACGACCCATCATTTCTTATACGTGTTTGTCGGGGTATTGGGACATCCAAAATTTGAGCTCGAGTTAAAGTTTTGTCCGACTTATCCAAATAACGTGTTAAAATTGAGTCCCGGTCCCCGAGGCACCCTAGAATCCTGCCCGAAATACCCAAAATTTAAACGACCTATCATTTGATATACGTGTTAGTTGGGGTATTGGGACATCAAAAATATGAGCTCGAGTTCAATTTTTGTCCGACATATTATAAAACCGTGTGAATATTCAGTCCTTGTCCCCGAGGCACTCTAGAATCCGGCCCGAAAAACCCAAAATATAAACGACCCATCATTGGTTATACGTGTTAGTCGTGGTATTGGGACATCAAAAAATCTGAGCTCGAGTTAATGTTTTGTCCGACACATGAAAAAACACTTGTTAAAATTCTGCCCCGGTCCCCGTGGCACCCTAGAATCCGGCAGGAAAAACAAAAAATTTAAACGACTCATCATTTCTTATACGTGTTAGTTGGGGTATTGGGACATCAAAATCTTACCTCGAGTTAAAGTTTTGTCCGACAAATCATAAAAACGTGTTAAAATTCAGTCCCAGTTCCCGAGGCACCGTAGAATCTGGCCCGAAAAACATAAAATTTAAACGAGTCATCATTTGTTATACGTGTTAGTCGTGGTATTGGGCCATCCAAAAATCTGACCTCGAGTTAAAGTTTTGTCCGACGCATCATAAAAACTTGTTAAAATTTAGTCCCGGTCCCCGAGGCAACGTAGAATCTGGCCCGAAAAACCCAAAATTTAAAAGACCAATCATTTGTTATATGAGTTAGTCGTGGAATTGGGCATCCAAAAATCTGACCTCGAGTTAAGTTTTTATCCGACGCATCATAAAAACGTGTTAAAATTCAGTCCCGGTCCCCGAGGCACCCTAGGATACGGCCCAAAAAACCCAAAATTTAAACGACCCATCATTTTATATATGTGTTAGTCCTGGTATTGGGACATCAAAAAATCTGAGCTCGAGTTAAAGTTTTGTCCGACGCAACATAAAAACGTGTTAAAATTCAGTCCCGGTCCCCGAGGCACCGTAGAATCCGGCCCGAAAAACCCAAAATTTCAACGACCCATCATTTGATATAGGTGTTAGTCGTTGTATTGGGTCATCAAAAATCTGACCACGAGTTAAATTTTTTTCCGACGCTTCATAAAAACGTGGTAAAATTCAGTCCCGATCCCGGAGGCACCCTAGCATCCGGCCCGAAAAACCCAAAATTTAAACGACCCATCATTTCTTATACTTGTTAGTTGGGGTATTGAGACATCAAAAATCTTACCTCGTGTTAAAGTTTTGTCCGACGCATCATAAAAATGTGTTAAAATTCAGTCCCGGTCCCCGAGGCACCCTATGATCTGGCATGAAAAACACAAAATTTAAACGACCCATCATTTGATATAGGTGTAAGTCGTGGTATTGGGACATCAAAACTTTGACCTCGAGTTAAAGTTTTGTCCGATGCATCATAAAAACGTGTTAAAATTCAGTCTCGGCCCGAAAGACCCAAATTTTAAAAGACCCATCATTTGTTATACGAGTTAGTCGTTGTATAGACCATCCAAAATCTGACCTCGAGTTAAATATTTGTCTGACGCATCATAAAAACGTGTGAAAATTCAGTTCTGGTCCCTGAGGCACCCTAGGATCCGGCCCGAAAAACCCAAAATTTAAACGACCCATCATTTGATATCCGTGTTAGTCCCGGAGTCCCGGTCCCCGAGGCACCGTAAATCCGGTGCGAAAAACCCAAAATTTCAACGATCCATCATTTGATATAGGTGTTAGTCGTGGTATTGGGTCATCAAGAATCTGACCTCGAGTTAGATATTTGTTCGACGCATCACAAAAACGTGTTAAAATTCAGTCCCGATCCTCGAGGCACCCTAGAATCCGGCCCGAAAAACCCAAAATTTAAACGACCCATGATTTCTTATACGTGTTAGTTGGGGTATTGGGACATCAAAAATCTTACCTCGTGTTAAAGTTTTGTGCGACGCATCATAAAAACATGTTAAAGTTCAGTCTCGGTCCCCGAGGAACACTAGGATCTGGCCCGAAAAACCCAAAATTTAAACGACCCATCATTTGTTATACGTGTTAGTCGTGGTATTGGGCATCCAAAAATCTAAGCTCGATTTATACTTTTGTCCGACGCATCATAAAAACGTGTTAAAATTCAGTCCCGGTCCCCGAGGCACCCTAGGATCTGGCATGAAAAACACAAAATTTAAACGACCCATCATTTGATATAGCTGTAAGTCGTGGTATTGGGACATCAAAAATCTGACCTCGAGTTAAAGTTTTGTCCGACGCATCATAAAAACGAGCTAAAATTCAGTCCCGATCCCCGGGGCACCCTAAAATCTGGCTCGAAAAACAAAAAATTTAAACGCCCCATCATTTCTTATACGTGTTAGTTGGGGTATTGGGACATCAAAAATCTGACCTCGAGTTAAAGTTTTGTCCGACGCATCATAAAAACTTTTTAAAATTTAGTCCCAGTCCCCGAGGCACCGTAGAATCCGGCTCGAAATACCCAAAATTTAAAAGACCCATCATTTGTTATACGAGTTAGTCGTGGTATAGGGCATCCAAAATCTGACCTTGAGTTAAATATTTGGCCGACGCATCATAAAAACGTGTGAAAATTCAGTTCCGGTCCCTGAGGCACCCTAGGATCCGGCCCGAAAAACCCAAAATTTAAACGACCCATCATTTGATATGCGTGTTAGTTGGGGTATTGGGACATCAAAAATCTGACCTCGATTTAAAGTTTTGTCCGACGCATCATAAAAACGTGTTAATATTCAGTCCGGTACCCGAGGCACCGTAGAATCCGGCCCGAAAAACCCAAAATTTAAACGACCCATCATTTGTTATACGAGTTAGTCGTGGTATTGGGCATCCAAAAATTTGACCTCGAATAAAGTTTTGTCCGACACATCCTAAAAACATGTTAAAATTCAGTCCTGGCCCCCGAGGCACCCTAGGATCCGGCCCGAAAAATCTTACCTAAAGTTAAAGTTTTGTCCGGCGCATCATAAAAATGTGTGAAAATTCAGTCTCGGTCCCCGAGGCACTATAGAAGCCGGCCCGAAAAACCCAGAATATAAACGACCCATCATTTGTTAGACGTGTTGGTCAAGGTATTGGGCATCCAAAAATCTGACCTCGAGTTAAAGTTTTGTCCGACGTATCATAAAAACGTGTTAAAATTCAGTCCGGTCCCCGAGGCACCCTAAGATCCGGCAAAAAACCCAAAATTTGATATTGGTTTTAGTCGTGGTATTGGGTCATAAAAAATCTGACTTGAAGTAAAATTTTTGTCGGACGCATTATAAAAAGGTGTTAAAATTAAGTCCTGGTCCCCGAGTCACCCTAGATTCCGGCCCGAAAAACCCAAAATTTAAACAACCCATCATTTGATATGCATGTTAGTTGGGGTATTCGGACATCAAAAATCTGACCTGGAACTAAAGTTTTGGCCGACGCATTATAAAAACGTGTTTTAATATTAAGTCCCGGTCCGCAAGGCACCCTAGGATCCGCCCCGAAAAACCCAAAATTTAAACGACCCATCATTTGACTTGCGTGTTAGTCGTGGTATAGGGATATCAAAAAATCTGAACTCGAGTTAAAGTTTTGTCCGACGCATCAAAAAACACTTGTCAAAATCCTTCGCCGGTCCCCGAGGCACTCGAGAATCGGGCCCGAAAAACCCAAAATTTAAACGACCCATCATTTGTTATACGTGTTAGTTTTGGTATTGGGACATCAAAAATCTGACCTCCAGTTAAAATTTTGTCCGACGCATTATAAAAACTCATTAATATTCAGTCCCGGTCCCCGAGGCACCCTTGGATCCGGCCCGAAAAACCCAAAATTTAAACGACCCATCATTTGATATGCGTGTTCGTCGTGGTATTGGAATATCAAAAAATCTGAGCTAGAGTTAAAGTTTTGTCCGCCGCATCATAAAAACGTGGTAAAATTAAGTCCCTGTCCCCGAGGCACCGTAGAATCCGGCCCGAAAAACCAAAAAATTAAATGACCCATCATTTGATATAGGTGTTAGTCGTGGTATTGAGTCATCAAAAATCTGTCCTCGAGTTAAATTTTTGGCCGACGCATCATAAAAACATGTTAAAATTCAGTCCCGGTCCCCGAGGCACCCTAGAATCCGGCCCGAAAAACCCAAAAGTTAAACGACCCATCATTTAATATAGGTGTAAGTCGTGGTATTGGGACATCAAAAATCTGACCTCGAGATAAAGTTTTGTCCATCGCATCATAAAAACGTGTTAAAATTCAGTACCGGTCCCCGAGGCACCCTAGAATCTGGGTCGAAAAACCCAAAATTTAAACGACCCTTCATTTCTTATACGTGTTAGTTGGGGTATTAGGACATCACAAATCTGACCTCGAGTTAAAGTTTTGTCCGACGCATAACGTGTTTAAATTTAGTCCCGTTCCCGAGGCACTGTAGAATCCGACCCGAAAAACCCAAAATTTAAAAGACCCATCATTTGTTATACGAGTTAGTCGTGGTATTGGGCATCCAGAAATCTGACCTCGAGTTAAATTTTTGTTCGACTCATCATAAAAACGTTTAAAAATTCAGTCCCAGTCACGGAGGCACCCTAGGATCCGGCCCAAAAAACCGAAAATTTAAACGACCCATCATTTGATATACGTCTTAGTCGTGGTATTGGGACATCCAAAAATCTAAGCTCGATTTAAACTTTTGTCCGACACATCATAAAAACGTGTTAATATTCAGTCCCGGTCCCCGAGGCACCCTAGGATTCGACCCGAAAAATCCAAAACTTAAACGACCCATCATTTGATATAGGTGTAAGTCGTGGTATTGGGACATCAAAAATCTGACCTCGAGTTAAAGTTTTTTCCGACGCATCATAAAAACGTGTCAAAATTCAGTCCCAGTCCCCGAGGCACCCTAAAATCTGGCTCGAAAAACCAAAAATTTAAACGACCCATCATTTCTTATACGTGTTAGTTGGGTTATTGGGACATCAAAAATCTGACCTCGAGTTAAAGTTTTGTCCGACGCATCATAAAAACGTGTTAAAATTTAGTCCCGGTCCCCGAGGCATCGTAGAATCCGGCCCGAAAAACCCAAAATTTAAAAGACCCATCATTTGTTATACGAGTTAGTCGTGATATTGGGCATCCAAAATCTGACGTCAAGTTAAATATTTGTCCGACGCATCATAAAAACGTGTGAAAATTCAGTTCCGGTCCCTGAGGCACCCTATGATCCGGCCGGAAAAACCCAAAATTTAAACGACCCATCATTTAATATACGTGTAAGTCGTGGTATTGGGAAATCCAAAAATCTAAGCTCGATTTAAAGTTTTGTCCGACGCATCATAAAAATGTGTTAATATTCAGTCCCGGTCCCCGAGGCACCCTAGAATCCGACATGAAAAACCCAAAATTTAACCGACCCATCATTTGTTATACGTGTTAGTTGGGGTATTGGAACATCAAAAATCTGACCTCGAGTTAAAGTTTTGTCCAACGCATCATAAAAACGTGTTAAAATTCAGTCCCGGTCCCCGAGACACCCTGGAATCAGGCCCGGAAAACTAAAAATTTAAAGACCCATCATTTGATATACGTGTTCGTAGTGGTATTGGGATATCAAAAAATCTGAGCTCGATTTAAAATTTTGTCGGACGCATCATAAAAACTTGTTAATATTCAGTCCCGGTCCCCGAGGCACCCTTGGATCAAGCCCGAAAAACCCAAAATTTAAACGACCCATCATTTGATATGCGTGTTCGTCGTGGTATTCGGATATCAAAAAATCTGAGTTCGAGTTAAAGTTTTGTCCGCCGCATCATAAAAACGTGGTAAACTTCAGTCCCGGTCCCCAAGGCACCATAGAATCAGGCCCGAAAAACCAAAAATTTAAACGACCCATCATATGATATAGGTGTTAGTCGTGGTATTGGGTCCTCAAAAATCTGACCTCGAGTTAAATTTTTGTCCGACGCATCATAAAAACGTGTTAAAATTCAGTCCCGGTCCCCGAAGCACCATAGAATCCGGCCCATAAAACCCAAAAGTTAAACGACCCATCATTTGATATAGGTGTAAGTCGTGGTATTGGGACATCAAAAATCTGACCTCGAGGTAAAGTTTTGTCCGACGCATCATAAAAACGTGTTAAAATTCAGTCCCGGTCCCCGAGGCTCCCTAGAATCTGGCTCGAAAAACCCAAAATCAAAACGACCCATCATTTCTTATACGTGTTAGTTGGGGTATCGGGACATCAAAAATCTGACCTCGAGTTAAAGTTTTGTCTGACACATCATAAAAACGTGTTTAAATTTAGTCCCGTTCCCCGAGGCACTGTAGAATCTGACCCGAAAAACCAAAAAATTTAAAAGACCCATCATTTGTTATACGAGTTAGTCGTGGTATTGGGTCATAAAAAATATGACTTCGAGTTAAAGGTTTTTCCGACGCATCATATAAACGTGTTAAGATTCAATCCCGGTCCCCGAGGCACCCTAGGATCCGGCCCGAAAAACCCAAAATTTAAACGACCCATCATTTGTTATACGTGTTAGTCGTGGTATTGGGCATCCAAAAATCTGACCTCGAGTTAAAGTTTTGTCCAACGCATCATAAAAACGTGTTAAAATTCGGTCCCGGTCCCCGAGGCACCCTAGGATCCGCCCCGAAAAACCCAAAATTTAAACGACCCATCATTTGACTTGCGTGTTAGTCGTGGTATAGGGATATCAAAAAATCTGAACTCGAGTTAAAGTTTTGTCCGACGCATCAAAAAAAACTTGTCCAAATCCTTCGCCGGTCCCCGAGGCACTCGAGAATCGGGCCCGAAAAACCCAAAATTTAAACGACCCATCATTTGTTATACGTGTTAGTTTTGGTATTGGGACATCAAAAATCTGACCTCCAGTTAAAATTTTGTCCGACGCATTATAAAAACTCATTAATATTCAGTCCCGGTCCCCGAGGCACCCTTGGATCCGGCCCGAAAAACCCAAAATTTAAACGACCCATCATTTGATATGCGTGTTCGTCGTGGTATTGGAATATCAAAAAATCTGAGCTAGAGTTAAAGTTTTGTCCGCCGCATCATAAAAACGTGGTAAAATTAAGTCCCTGTCCCCGAGGCACCGTAGAATCCGGCCCGAAAAACCAAAAAATTAAATGACCCATCATTTGATATAGGTGTTAGTCGTGGTATTGAGTCATCAAAAATCTGTCCTCGAGTTAAATTTTTGGCCGACGCATCATAAAAACATGTTAAAATTCAGTCCCGGTCCCCGAGGCACCCTAGAATCCGGCCCGAAAAACCCAAAAGTTAAACGACCCATCATTTAATATAGGTGTAAGTCGTGGTATTGGGACATCAAAAATCTGACCTCGAGATAAAGTTTTGTCCATCGCATCATAAAAACGTGTTAAAATTCAGTCCAGGTCCCCGAGGCACCCTAGAATCTGGGTCGAAAAACCCAAAATTTAAACGACCCTTCATTTCTTATACGTGTTAGTTGGGGTATTAGGACATCACAAATCTGACCTCGAGTTAAAGTTTTGTCCGACGCATAACGTGTTTAAATTTAGTCCCGTTCCCGAGGCACTGTAGAATCCGACCCGAAAAACCCAAAATTTAAAAGACCCATCATTTGTTATACGAGTTAGTCGTGGTATTGGGCATCCAGAAATCTGACCTCGAGTTAAATTTTTGTTCGACTCATCATAAAAACGTTTAAAAATTCAGTCCCAGTCACGGAGGCACCCTAGGATCCGGCCCAAAAAACCGAAAATTTAAACGACCCATCATTTGATATACGTCTTAGTCGTGGTATTGGGACATCCAAAAATCTAAGCTCGATTTAAACTTTTGTCCGACACATCATAAAAACGTGTTAATATTCAGTCCCGGTCCCCGAGGCACCCTAGGATTCGACCCGAAAAATCCAAAACTTAAACGACCCATCATTTGATATAGGTGTAAGTCGTGGTATTGGGACATCAAAAATCTGACCTCGAGTTAAAGTTTTTTCCGACGCATCATAAAAACGTGTCAAAATTCAGTCCCAGTCCCCGAGGCACCCTAAAATCTGGCTCGAAAAACCAAAAATTTAAACGACCCATCATTTCTTATACGTGTTAGTTGGGTTATTGGGACATCAAAAATCTGACCTCGAGTTAAAGTTTTGTCCGACGCATCATAAAAACGTGTTAAAATTTAGTCCCGATCCCCGAGGCATCGTAGAATCCGGCCCGAAAAACCCAAAATTTAAAAGACCCATCATTTGTTATACGAGTTAGTCGTGATATTGGGCATCCAAAATCTGACCTCAAGTTAAATATTTGTCCGACGCATCATAAAAACGTGTGAAAATTCAGTTCCGGTCCCTGAGGCACCCTATGATCCGGCCGGAAAAACCCAAAATTTAAACGACCCATCATTTAATATACGTGTAAGTCGTGGTATTGGGAAATCCAAAAATCTAAGCTCGATTTAAAGTTTTGTCCGACGCATCATAAAAATGTGTTAATATTCAGTCCCGGTCCCCGAGGCACCCTAGAATCCGACATGAAAAACCCAAAATTTAACCGACCCATCATTTGTTATACGTGTTAGTTGGGGTATTGGAACATCAAAAATCTGACCTCGAGTTAAAGTTTTGTCCAACGCATCATAAAAACGTGTTAAAATTCAGTCCCGGTCCCCGAGACACCCTGGAATCAGGCCCGGAAAACTAAAAATTTAAAGACCCATCATTTGATATACGTGTTCGTAGTGGTATTGGGATATCAAAAAATCTGAGCTCGATTTAAAGTTTTGTCGGACGCATCATAAAAACTTGTTAAAATTCAGTCCCGGTCCCCGAGGCACCCTTGGATCAAGCCCGAAAAACCCAAAATTTAAACGACCCATCATTTGATATGCGTGTTCGTCGTGGTATTCGGATATCAAAAAATCTGAGTTCGAGTTAAAGTTTTGTCCGCCGCATCATAAAAACGTGGTAAACTTCAGTCCCGGTCCCCAAGGCACCATAGAATCAGGCCCGAAAAACCAAAAATTTAAACGACCCATCATATGATATAGGTGTTAGTCGTGGTATTGGGTCCTCAAAAATCTGACCTCGAGTTAAATTTTTGTCCGACGCATCATAAAAACGTGTTAAAATTAAGTCCCGGTCCCCGAAGCACCATAGAATCCGGCCCATAAAACCCAAAAGTTAAACGACCCATCATTTGATATAGGTGTAAGTCGTGGTATTGGCACATCAAAAATCTGACCTCGAGGTAAAGTTTTGTCCGACGCATCATAAAAACGTGTTAAAATTCAGTCCCGGTCCCCGAGGCTCCCTAGAATCTGGCTCGAAAAACCCAAAATCAAAACGACCCATCATTTCTTATACGTGTTAGTTGGGGTATCGGGACATCAAAAATCTGACCTCGAGTTAAAGTTTTGTCTGACACATCATAAAAACGTGTTTAAATTTAGTCCCGTTCCCCGAGGCACTGTAGAATCTGACCCGAAAAACCAAAAAATTTAAAAGACCCATCATTTGTTATACGAGTTAGTCGTGGTATTGGGTCATAAAAAATATGACTTCGAGTTAAAGGTTTTTCCGACGCATCATATAAACGTGTTAAGATTCAATCCCGGTCCCCGAGGCACCCTAGGATCCGGCCCGAAAAACCCAAAATTTAAACGACCCATCATTTGTTATACGTGTTAGTCGTGGTATTGGGCATCCAAAAATCTGACCTCGAGTTAAAGTTTTGTCCAACGCATCATAAAAACGTGTTAAAATTCGGTCCCGGTCCCCGAGGCACCCTAGGATCCGGCCCGAAAAACCCAAAATTTAAACGACCCATCATTTGATTTAGATGTTAGTAATGGTATTGGGACATGAAAAAATCTGACCTCGAGTAAAAGTTTTGTCCTACGCATCATAAAAACGTGTTAAAATTCAGTCCCGGTCCCCAAGGCACCCTAGAATCTTGCCCAAAAACCCAAAATTTAAACGACCCATCATTTCTTATACGTGTTAGTTGGGGTATTGGGACATCAAAAATCTGACCTCGAGTTAAAGTTTTGTCCGACCCATCATAAAAACGTGTTAATATTCAGTCCCGGTCCCCGAGGCACCGTAGAATCCGGCCCGAAAAACCCAAAATTTAAACGACCCACCATTTGTTATCCAAGTTAGTCGTGGTATTAGCATCCAAAAATTTGACCTTGAATAAAGTTTTGTCCGCCACATCATAAAAACGTGTTAAAATTCAGTCCTAGCCCCCGAGGCACCTTAGGATCCGGCCCGAAAAACCTAAAATTTAAAGGACCCATCATTTGATATAAGGGTAAGTCGTGGTATTGGGACATCAAAAATCTTACCTCAAGTTAAAGTTTTGTCCGACGCATCATAAAAACGTGTTAAAATTCAGTCTCGGTCCTCGAGGCACTGTAGAATCCGGCCCGAAAAACCCAAAATTTAAACGACCCATCATTTGTTATACGTGTTAGTCGTAGTATTGGGCATCCAAAAATCTGACCTCGAGTTAAAGTTTTGTCCGACGCATCATAAAAACGTGTTAAAATTCAATCTGGTCCCCGAGGCACCCTAAGATCCGGCCCGAAAAACCAAAAATTTGATATTGGTTTTAGTCGTGGTATTAGGTCATCAAAAATCTGAGCTGGAGTTAAATTTTTGTCCGACGCATCATAAAAAGGTCTTAAAATTCAGTCCCGGTCCCCGAGGCACCCTAGAATCCGGCCTGAAAAATCCAAAATTTAAACGACCCATCATTTCTTATACGTGTTAGTTGGGGGGTATTGGGACATCAAAAATCTGACCTCGAGTTAAAGTTTTATCCGACGGATCATAAAAACGTGTTAAAATTAAGTCCTGGTCCCCGAGTCACCCTAGATTCCGGCCCGAATAACCCAAAATTTAAACGACCCACCATTTGATATATGTGTTAGTCATGGTATTGGGACATGAAAAATCTGACCTCGAGTAAAAGGTTTGTCCTACGCACCATAAAAACGTGTTAAAATTCAGTCCGGGTCCCCGAGGCACCCTAGAATCTTGCCCAAAAACCCAAAATTTAAACGACCCATCATTTCTTATACGTGTTCGTTGGGGTATTGGGACATCAAAAATCTGACCTCGAGTTAAAGTTTTGTCCGACGCATCATAAAAACGTGTTAATATTCAGTCCCAGGCCCCGAGGCACCGTAGAATCCGGCCCGAAAAACCCAAAATTTAAACGACCCATGATTTGTTATACAAGTTAGTCGTGGTATTAGCATCCAAAAATTTGACCTCGAATAAAGTTTTGTCCGACACATCATAAAAACGTGTTAAAATTCAGTCCTTGCCCCCGAGGCACCCTAGGATCCGGCCTGAAAAACCCAAAATTTAAACGACCCATCATTTGTTATACATGTTAGTCGTGGTATTGGGCATCCAAAAATCTGACCTCGAGTTAATGTTTTGTCCGACGCATCATAAAAACGTGTTAAAATTCAGTACCGGTCCCGAGCCTCCCTAGGATCCGTCCCGAAAAACCCAAAATTTAAACGACCCATCATTTGTTATACGTGTTAGTCGTGGTACTGGGCATCCAAAAATCTGACCTCGAGTTAAAGTTTTGTCCGACGCATCATAAAAACGTGTTAAAATTTAGTCCCGGTCCCCGTGGCACCCTAGGATCCGGCCCGAAAAAACCCAAAATTTAAACGACCCATCATTTGATATAGGTGTTTTTCATGGTATTGGGACATGAAAAAATCTGACATTGAGTAAAAGTTTTGTCCGACGCATCATAAAAACGTGTTAAAATTCAGTCCCGGTCCCCGAGGCACCCTAGAATATTGCCTGAAAAACCCAAAATTTAAACGACCCATCATTTCTTATACGTGTTAGTTGGGGTATAGGGACATCAAAAATCTGACCTCGAGTTAAAGTTTTGTCCGACACATCATAAAAACGTGTTAATATTCAGTCTCGGTCCCCGAGGCGCCGTAGAATCCGGCCCGAAAAACCCAAAATTTAAACGACCCATAATTTGTTATACGAGTTAGTCGTGGTATTAGGCATCCAAAAATTTGACCTCGAATAAAGTTTTGACCGACACATCATAAAAACGTGTTAAAATTCAGTCCTGGCCCCCGAGGCACCCTAGGATCCGGCCTTAAATACTGAAAATTTAAAGGACCCATCATTTGATATAAGGGTTAGTCTTGGTATTGGGACATCAAAAATCTTACCTCAAGTTAAAGTTTTGTCTGACGCATCATAAAAACGTGTTAAAATTCAGTCTCGGTCCCCGAGGCACTGTAGAATCCGGCCCGAAAAACCCAAAATTTAAACGACCCATCATTTGTTATACGTGTTAGTCGTGGTGTTGGGCATCCAAAAATCTGACCTCGAGTTAAAGTTTTGTCCGACGCATCATAAAAACGTGTTAAAATTCAGTCTGGTCCCCGAGGCACCCTAAGATCCGGCCCGAAAAACCCAAAATTTGATATTGGTTTTAGTCGTGGTATTGGGTCATCAAAAATCTGACCTGGAGTTATATTTTTGTCTGACGCATCATAAAAAGGTCTTAAAATTCAGTCCCGGTCCCCGAGGCACCCTAGAATCCGGCCTGAAAAACCCAAAATTTAAACGACCCATCATTTCTTATACGTGTTAGTTGGGGGGTATTGGGACATCAAAAATCTGATCTCGAGTTAAAGTTTTATCCGACGGATCATAAAAACGTGTTAAAATTAAGTCCTGGTCCCCGAGTCACCCTAGATTCCGGCCCGAAAAACCCAAAATTTAAACGACCCATCATTTGATATGCGTGCTAGTCGTGGTATTGGGACATCCAAAAATCTTAGCTCGAGTTAATGTTTTGTGCGACGAATCAAAAAACACTTTGGGGTATTCGGACATCAAAAATCTGACCTGGAACTAAAGTTTTGGCCGACGCATCATAAAAACGTGTTAATATTCCGTCCCGGTCTGCGAGGCACCGTAGGATCCGCCCCGAAAAACCCAAAATTTAAACGACCCATCATTTGACTTGCGTGTTAGTCGTGGTATAGGGATATCAAAAAATCTAACCTCCAGTTAAAGTTTTATCCGACGCATCATAAAAACGTGTTAAAATTCAGTCCCGGTCCCCGAGACACCCTAAGATCCGGCCCGAAAAACCCAAAATTTAAACGACCCATCATTTGTTATACGTGTTAGTTGGGGGGTATTGGGACATCAAAAATCTGACCTCCAGTTAAAGTTTTATCCGACGCATCATAAAAACGTGTTAAAATTCAGTCCCGGTCCCCGGGACACCCTAAGATCCGGCCCGAAAAACCCAAAATTTAAACGACCCATCATTTGATATACGTGTTAGTCGTCATATTGGGACATCCAAAAATCTAAGCTCGATTTAAAGTTTTGTCCGACGCATCATAAAAACGTGTTAATATTCAGTCCCGGTCCCCGAGGCACCCTAGAATCCGGCCCGAAAAACCTAAAATTTAACTGACCCATCATTTCATATACGTGTTAGCCGTGGTATTGTGAGATCCAAAAATCTGAGCTCGAGTTAATGTTTTGTCCGACGCATGAAAAAACACTTGTTAAAATTCTGCCCCGGTCACCGAGGCACCCTAGAATCCGGGCCGAAAAACCCAAAATTAAAACGACCCATCATTTCTTATACGTGTTAGTTGGGGTATTGGGACATCAAAAATCTGACCTCGAGTTAAATTTTTTTTCCGACGCATCATATAAACGTTTTACTGAACTCAAAAGCTTACATCAGAACCAACCTCGAAATAGGTGAACTGACAACAAACACATTTTACTGAACTTAAGATGGCTTTTCACCACCTTTAATCAAAAAATGTTTAGTATTTCATGAATTTCAATAGTTGCTCTGGCCAAATAAACTCTCCCCTTAAAGATGAAAGACATGAAGTGCATAGTTGTTTTGTTATTAGATAGGACACAACATAAAACATCTTTTTCTGCCAATAGCCTTTTATGCCAACCACAAAATAATTAAAACAACATATCACAAGCTTTGAACATAACACGCTCTCATCTCGCAAGCTGAATGCTGAAATTTCAATGTAATTGTTTTCATCTAATAATTTGCATAACACGTGTTTATGATGCGTCGGACAAAACTTTAACTCGAGGTCATATTTTTGGATGCCCAATACCACGACTAACACGTATAACAAATGATGGGTCGTTTAAATTTTGGGTTTTTCGGGCCGGATTCTACGGTGCCTCGGGGACCGGGACTGAATTTTAAGACGTTTTTATGATGCGTCGGACAACAGCTTAACTCGAGGTCAGATTTTTGATGTCCCAATACCACGACTAACACCTATATCAAATGATGGGTCGTTTAAATTTTGGGTTTTCGGGCCGGATCCTAGGGTGCCTCGGGGACCGGGACTGAATTTTAACACATTTTTATGATGCGTCGGACAAAACTTTAACTCGAGATCAGATTTTTGATGTCACAATACCACGACTAACAACTATATCAAATGATGGGTCGTTTAAATTTTGGGTTTTTTGGGCCGGATTATACGGTGCCTCAATGACCAGGACTAAATTTTAACACGTTTTTATGATGCGTCAGACAAAACATTAACTCGAGCTCAGATATTTGGATGTCTCAATACCACGACAAACACGCATATCAAATGGTGGGTCGTTTAAATTTTGGGTTTTTCGAGCCGGATTCTACGGTGCCTTGGGGACCGGGACTGAATTTTAACACGTTTTTATGATGCGTCGGACAAAACTTTAACTCGAGGTCAGATTTTTGATGTCCCCATACCACGACTAACACCTGTATCAAATGATGGGTTGTTTAAATCTTGGGTTTTTTCGGGCCGATCCTAGGGTGCCTCGGGGACCGGGACTTAATTTTAACACTTTTTTATGATGCGTCGGACAAAACATTAACTCGAGGTCAGATTTTTGGATACCCAATATCACGACTAACAAGTATAACCAATGATGGGTCGTTTAAGTTTTGGGTTTTTCGAGCCGGATTCTACGGTGCCTCAGGGACCGTGACTGAATTTTAACACGTTTTGATAATGCGTCGGACAAAACTTTAACTCGAGGTCAGATTTTTGATGTCCCAATACCCCAACTTACACGTATAAGAAATGATGGGTCGTTTAAATTTTTTGTTTTTCGGGGTGGATTCTAGGGTGCCTCGGGGACTGGGGCAGAATTTTAACAAGTGTTTTTTGATGCGTCGGACAAAACTTTAACTCGAGCTCAGATTTTTGGATGTCCCAATACCACGACTAACACGTATATTAATTGATGGGTCGTTTTAATTTTGGGTTTTTAGGGCTAGATTCTACGATGCCTCGGGGACCGGGACTGAATATTAACACGTTTTTATGATGCGTCGGACAAAACTTTAAATCGAGCGTAGATTTTTCGATGTCCCAATACCATGACTAACATGTATATCAAATGATGGGTCGTTTAAATTTTAGGTTTTTCAAGCCGGATCCTAGGTTGCCTCGGGGACCGGGACTGAATTTTAACACGTTGTTATGATGCGTCGGAAAAAACTTTAACTCGAGCTCAGATTTTTGGATGCCCAATACCACGACTAACTCGTCTAACAAATGATGAGTCTTTAAAATGTTGGGTTTTTTCGGGCCAGATTCTACGGTGCCTCGGGGACCGGGACTGAATTTTAACACGTTTTTATGATGCGTCGGAAAAAATTTAACTCGATGTCAGATTTTTGATGTCCCCGTACCCCAACTAACACGTATAACAAATGATGGGTCGTTTAAATTTTGGTTTTTTCGGACCGGATTCTATAGTGCCTCGGGGATCGGGACTTAATTTTAACACGTTTTTATGATGCATCGGGCAAAACTTTAACTCAAGGTCAGATTTTTAATGGCCCAGTACCCCAACTAACACGTATAACAAATGATGGGTCTTTTAAATTTTGGGTTTTTCGAGCCGGATTCTACAGTGCCTCAGGGACCGGGACTGAATTTTAACACGTTTTTATGATGCGTCAGACAAAACTTTAACTCGAGGTCAGATTTTTTATGTCCCGATACCACGACTAACACCTATATCAAATGATGGGTCGTTTAAATCTTGGGTTTTTCATGCCGGATCCTATGGTGCCTTGGGCACCGGGACTGAATTTTAACACGTTTTTATGATGCGCCGGACGAAACTTTAACTCGAGGTCTGATTTTTGGATGCCAAATACCACGACTAACACGTATAACAAATGATGGGTCGTTTAAGTTTTGGGTTTTTCGAGCCGGATCCTACAGTGCCTCGGGAATCGGGACTGAATTTTAACACGTTTTTATGATGTGTCGGACAAAACTTTAACCCGAGGTCCGATTTTTGATGTCCCAATACCCCAACTAACACGTATAAAAAATAATGGGTCTTTTAAATTTTGGATTTTTCGGGCCAGATTCTAGGGTGCCTCGGGTACCGGGGAAGAATTTTAACAAGTGTTTTTTGATGCGTCGGACAAAACATTAACTCGAGCTCAGATTTTTGGATGTCCCAATACCACGACTAACACGTATATCAATTGATGGGTCGTTTAAATTTTGGGTTTTTCGGGCTAGATTCTACGGTGCCTCGGGGACCGGGACTGAATATTAACACGTTTTTATGATGCATCGGACAAAACTTTAACTCGAGCTTAGATTTTTGGATGCCGAATACCACAACTAACTCGTATAACAAATGATGGGTTGCGTTTTTCGGGCTGATTCTACAGTGCCTCGGGGACCGGGACTGAATTTGAACACGTTTTTATGATGCGTCGGAAAAACTTTAACTCGAGGTCAGATTTTTGATGTTCAAGTACCCCAACTAACAGGTATAAGAAATGATGGGTCGTTTAAATTTTGGGTTTTATGGGCCAGATTCTAGGGTTCCTCGGGGATTGGGACTGAATTTTAACACGTTTTTATGATGCGTCGGACAAAACATTAACTCGAGGTCAGATTTTCGATGTCCCAGTACCCCAACTAACACGTATAACAAATAATGGGTCTTTTAAATTTTGGGTTTTTTTGCTGCGTCGGACAAAACATTAACTCGAGCTCAGATTTTTGGATGTCCCAATACCACACGACTAACACGTATATCATAAGATGGGTCGTTTAAATTTTGGGTTTTTCGGGCCGTATTCTAGGGTGCCTCGGGCACCAGAATTGAATTTTAACACGTTTTAATGATGCGTCGGACAAAACTTGAACTCGAGGTAAGATTTTTGATGTCTCAATATAACGACTAACACCTATATCAAATGATGGGTCGTTTAAATTTTGGGTATTTCGGGATGGATCCTAGGGAGCCTCGGGGACTGGGACTGAATTTTAACACGTTTTTATGATGCGTTAGACAAAACTCTAACTCCAGCTCAGATTTCTGGATGCCCAATACCACGACTAACACGTATAACAAATGATGGGTCGTTTAAATTTTGCGTTTTTCGGGCCGGATTCTAGGGAGCCTCGCGGACCGGGACTGAATTTTAACATGTTTTTATGATGTGTCGGACAAAACTTTCACTCGAGGTCCGATTTTTGATGTCCCAATACCATGACTAATACCTATATCAAATGATGGGTCGTTTAAATTTTGGGTTTTTCGGGCCGGATTCTAGGGTGCCTCGGGGACCGGGGCAGAATTTTAACAAGTGTTTTTTGATGCGTTGGAAAAAACATTAACTCGAGCTCAGATTTTTGGATGTCCCAATACAGCGACTAACACGTATATCAAATGATGGGTCGTTTAAATTTTGGGTTTTACGGGCCAGATTCTAGGGTTCCTCGGGGACCGGGACTGAATTTTAACACGTTTTTATGATGCGTCGGACAAAACTTTAACTCGAGGTCAGATTTTCGATGTCCCAGTACCCCAACTAACAGGTATAACAAATAATGGGTCTTTTAAATTTTGGAGTTTTTTGATGCGTCGGAAAAAACATTAACTCGAGCTCAGATTTTTGGATGTCCTAATACCACACGACTAACACGTATATCATATGATGGGTCGTTTAAATTTTGGGTTTTTCGGGCCGTATTCTGGGGTGCCTCGGGGACCAGAACTGAATTTTAACACGTTTTAATGATGTGTCGGACAAACCTTGAACTCGAGATAAGACTTTTGATGTCCCAATACCACGACTAACACCTATATCAAATGATGGGTCGTTTAAATTTTGGGTATTTCGGGACGGATCCTAGGGAGCCTCGGGGATCGGGACTGAATTTTAACACATTTTTATGATGCGCCGGACAAAACTCTAACTCGAGCTCAGATTTCTGGATGCCCAATACCACGACTAACACGTATAACAAATGATGGGTCGTTTAAATTTTGGGTTTTTCGTGCCGGATTCTAGGGTGCCTCGGTGACCGGGACTGAATTTTAACATGTTTTTATGATGCGTCGGACAAAACTTTAACTCGAGGTCGGATTTTTGATGTCCCAATACCATGACTAACACCTATATCAAATGATGGGTCGTTTAAATTTTGGGTTTTTCGGGCCGGATGATAGGGTGCCTCGGGGACCGGGGCAGAATATTAACACGTTTTTATGATGCGTCGCACAAAACTTTAAATCGAGCTTAGATTTTTGGATGTCCCAATAACACGACCAACACTTATATCAAATGATGGTTCGTTTAAATTTTGGGTTTTTCGGGCCGGATCCAAGTGTTCCTCGAGGACCGGGACTAAATTTTAACACGTTTTTATTATGCGTCGGACAAAACCTTAACTCGAGCTCAGATTTATGGATGCCCAATACCACGACTAACTCGTATAACAAATGATGGGTCTTTTAAATTTTAGGTTTTTTGGGCCGGATACTACGGTCCCCGGGACTGAATTTTAACACGTTTTTTATGATGCGTCAGACAAAACTTTAACTCGAGGTCAGATTTTTGGATGTCCCAATACCCCAACTAACACGTATAAGAAATGATGTGTCCTTTAAATTTTAGTTTTTCGGGCCAGATTCTAGGGTGCCTCGGGGACTAGGATTGAATTTTAACAAGTGTTTTTTGATGCGTCGGACAAAACTTTAACTCGAGCTCAGATTTTTTGATATCCAAATACGAAGACTAACACGTATATCAAATGATGGGTCTTTAAATTTTGGGTTTTCCGAGCCAGATTCTAGGGTGCGTCGGGGACAAGCGCAGAATTTTAACAAGTGTTTTTTGATGCGTCGGACAAAACTTTAAATCGAGCTTCGATTTTTGAATGTCCCAATACTACGACAAACACGTATATCAAATGATGGGTCGTTCAAATTTTTGGTTTTTCGAGCCGGATCCTAGGGTGCCTCGGGGACTGGGACTGAATTTTAACACGTTTTTATGATGCGTCGGACAAAACTTTAAGACGAGCTAAGATTTTTGGATGCCAATACCACGACTAACTCGTATAACAAATGAGGGGTCTTTTAAATTTTGGGTTTTTCGAGCCGGATTCTACGGTGCCTCGGGGACCGGGACTGAATTTTAACACGTTTTTATGATGCGTCGGAAAAAACTTTAACTCGAGGTCAGATTTTTGATGTCCCAATACACCAACTAACACGTGTAAGAAATGATGGGTCGTTTAAATTCTGGGTTTTTCGGGCCAGATTCTAGGGTGCCTCGGGGACCGATGCAGAATTTTAACAAGTGTTTTTTGATACTGAATACCACGACTAAGTCGTATAACAAATGCTGGGTCTTTTAAATTTTGGGTTTTTCGGGCCGAATTTTACGGTGCCTCGGGGACCGGGACTGAATTTTAACACGTTTTTATGATGAGTCGGAAAAAACTTTAACTAGAGGTCAGATTTTTGATGTCCCTATACCCCAACTAACACGTATCAGAAATGATGGGTCGTTTAAATTTTTTATTTTTCGGGCCAGATTGTAGGGTCCCTCGGGGACCGGGACTGAATTTTAACACGTTTTTATGATGCGTCGGACAAAACTTTAACTCGAGGTCAGATTTTTGATGTCCCTATACCCCAACTAACACGTATAAGAAAATGTTGGGTCGTTTAAATTTTGGGTTTTTCGGGCCAGATTCTAGGGTGCCTCGGGGACCGGGACTGAATTTTAACACGTTTTTATGATGCGTCGAAAAAAACATTAACTCGAGGTCAGATTTTTGATGTGCCAATACCACGACTAACACCAATATCAAATGATGGGTCGTTTAGATTTTGTGTTTTTCAAGCCAGATCCTAGGGAGCCTCGGGGACCGGGACTGAATTTTAACACGTTTTTATGATGCGTCGGACAACACTTTAACTCCAGGTCAGATTTTTGGATGTCCCTATACCCCAACTAACACGTATAAGAAATGATGGGTTGTTTAAATTTTGGATTTTTCGGGCCAGATTCTAGGGTCCCTCGGGGATCGGGACTGAATTTTAACACGTTTTTATGATGCGTCGGACAAAACTTTAATTCGAGGTCAGATTTTTGATGTGCCAATACCACGACTAACACCTATATCAAATGATGGGTCGTTTAAATTTTGGGTTTCTCGTGCAGCATTCTAGGGTGCCTCGGGTACCGGGACCAAATATTAACATGTTTTTATGCTGCGTCGGACAAAACTTTAAACCGAGCTTAGATTTTTGGATGTCCGAATACCACGACTGACACGTATATCAAATGATGGGTCGTTTAAATTTTGGGTGTTTCGGGCCGGATCCTAGCGTGCCTCGGGGACCGGGACTGAATTTTAACACGTTTTTATGATGCGTCGGACAAAACTCTTAACTTGAGGTCAGATTTTTTATGTCCCAATACCCCAACTAACACGTATAACAAATGATGGGTCGTTTAAATTTTTGGGTTTTTCGGGCCAGATTATAGGGTGCCTTGGGGACCGGTGCAAAATTTTAACAAGTGTTTTTTAATGCATCGGACAAAAGTTTAACTCGAGCTCAGATTTTTTGATATCAAAATACAACGACTAGCACGTATATCAAATAATGGGTCTAAAAATTTTGGATTTTCCGAGCCGGATTCAAGGGTGCCTCGGGTGCCGGTGCAAAATTTTAACAAGTGTTTTTTGATGCGTCGGACAAAACTTTAACTCGAGCTAAGATTTTTGGATGTCCCAATACCACGACTAACACGCATATCATATGATAGGTCGTTTAAATTTTGGGTTTTTCGGGCCAGATTCTAGGGTGCCTCGGGGACCGGTGCAGAATTTTAACAAGTGTTTTTTGATGTGTCGGACAAAACATTAACTCGAGCTCAGATTTTTGGATGGCCCAATACCACGACTAACACGTATATCAAATGATGGGTCGTTTAAATTTTAGGTTTTTGGGGCCGGATTATAGGGTGCCTCGGGGACCGGGACTGAATATTAACACGTTTTTATGATTCTTCGGACAAAACTTTAAATCGAGCATCGATTTTTTGATGTCCCAATACCACGACTAACACGTATATAAAATGATGGGTCGTTTAAATTTTGGGTTTTTCGGGCCGAATCCTAGGGTACCTCGGGGACTGGGACTGAATTTTAACACGTTTTTATGATGCGTCGGACAAAACTTTAACTCGAGCTCAGATTTTTGGATGCCCAATACCACGACTAACTCTTATAACAAATGATGGGTCTTTTAAATTTTGGGTTTTTCGGGCCGGATTCTACGGTGCCTCGTGGACCGGGACTGAATTTTAACATGTTTTAATGATGCGTTGGACAAAATTTTAACTCGAGGTCAGATTTTTGATGTCCTAATACCCCAACTAACACGTATAAGAAATGATGGGTCGTTTAAATTTTGGGTTTTTCCGGCCAGATTCTAGGGTGCCTCTGGGACCGGTGCAGAATTTTAACAAGTGTTTTTTGATGCCGAATACCACTACTAACTCGTATAACAAATGATGGGTCTTTTAAATTTTGGGTTTTTCGGGCCGGATCCTAGGGTGCCTCGGGGACCGGGACTGAATTTTAACACGTTTTATGATGCGTCGGACAAAACTTTTAACTTGAGGTCAGATTTTTGATGTCCCAATACCCCAACTAACACATAGAAGAAATGATGGGTTGTTTAAATTTTGGGTTTATCAGGCCAGATTTTAGGGTTCCTCGGGGACCGAGACTGGATTTTAACACGTTTTTATGATGCATCGGACAAAACTTTAACTCGAGGTCAGATTTTTTATGTCCCAATACCACGACTAACACCTATATCAAATGATGGGTCGTTTAAATTTTGGGTTTTTCCGGCCGGATTCTTGGGTGCCTGGAGGACCGGGGCAGAATTAACAAGTGTTTTTTGATGCGTCGGACAAAACATTAACTCTAGCTCAGATTTTTGGATGTCCCAATACCACGACTAACACGTATATCAAATGATGGGTCGTTTAAATTTTGGGTTTCTCGTGCAGCATTCTAGGGTGCCTCGGGGACCGGGACTGAATATTAACACGTTTTTATGCTGCGTCGGACAAAACTTTAAATCGAGCTTAGATTTTTGGATGTCCCAATACCACGACCAACACGTATATCAAATGATGGGTCGTTTAAATTTTGGGTGTTTCGGGCCGGATCCTAGGGTGCCTCGGGGACCGGGACTGAATTTTAACACGTTTTTATGATGCGTCGGACAAAACTCTTAACTTGACGTTAGATTTTTGATGTCCCAATACCCCAACTAACACGTATAAGAAATGATGGGTCATTTAAATTTTGGGTTTTTGGGGCCAGATTTTAGGGTTCCTCGGGGACCGGGACTGAATTTTAACACGTTTTTATGATGCATCGGACAAATCTTTTGTTGGCCCTAACAAGAACAGAATCACCTAGAGGGGGGTGAATAGGTGTCTAAGTTGAAAACTGAAATTTTCTAAGTTTTTCAAGAAACTTAAATTTCAGAGTCAAATTTCCTCAGAGTCAGAGGCAAGCTTACAGAAACAGCTTCTGAGGGAAATTCTGCCTACGTGCAGTTTAACTGCTTTCAGCAACAGAAGCTCTGAGTAAGATAGCTTTTGGACAGTCTTCTGAACAAAGACAATGATAAAGAGAGTAAAATCTGTTTCAGCACTAAATGTAAGCAAGTACACAGAAGCAAATTAACAAGTATAAGGAAGGGAGAAAGAGATTCAGGAGGTCCTGATAAACAGTTCAATTTATCCAAGTTCGCCACAGAAGTCCTGTGACTACATCTTGTCCCCTGTGGTCGCAGCCAACAGAGATTTTAAATCTACTATTCAGAACTTTTATGGCAAGTTCAGAAGCTCCTTTACATCAACAAAACATAAGCTAATTTCTCACTTAGTTCTGACTACACTACAAGAAAATGGCTTTTTTGCAACACAAGAAGTCGTTACCAAATATACATTTTGCAACGACCTTTGTTGCCAAAGTTTCGTTGCATAACATGTTGTTGCTAAAGAAATCTGCAACGACTAGCCTCCGTTGCCGAAAATCATAGATCTAGCAACGACATGGTTGTTGCAAGATGTTTATCGTTGCCAAATCTTTACCATACCGAAAGATGAAATAGTATTTTTTGCAACAACACGCGACGCTGCTATAATTTAAAGGAGTTGCAACAAGGATGGTTGTTACCATAAACTCAAGGTTTACCAACCACTTTTGTCGTTGTCATATATTTTAAATTTCTTGCAACCACACTTGTCGTTGCATAAAGTAATATTCATTGATTTTTGTTTATTTTACATTTTTGGTCAATTTGATTAATCTATTTGGATTGAAGGGAACTCATAAGATATATATATATATATATATATATATATAAATAAAACAAGAAAAAAAATGGACATTAATTATTATCCAACATGAAAGCTTGCTCCTGCATCATCACCATCAACAAGTGGGATTATTCCATTCTAGATATAAGTTAGCATGCAAAATTTTGAATTGAAGTAAGGTGTCCCTAAAGCTGGAATTTTTGGTGCTAAAAATTCTAAAGTATAACTTTAGAATTCTACTTTGTAACTCAGAGAATTAACTTGATGCACATCATAAGGTTCTAACCATTTTTAACTATAAAGTGTACAAGAACTAGAGTACAGCTGGGCATAGATTATGATAATAAAACTGCACAAGGACTAGAAACCTCAAAATCCACCATTTTAACTATATACATACTTTTCCTAAAGCTCATGAATCAAACTTATTTCTGCGATTATTAAAGTGGTTAATACAGTTAAATGCCTAACTAATTGATTCACTCATGAATAAGCATATGAAAGAGAGCTATGTCGAAGTCTACTATATTTACAAGTATGCCCACATTAAAACATATGGATGGCTATCATATCAAGTAAGCTCACATTAAACAAGCAACCAAATCAAAATACAAATTGCAAATAAAATCACAGCAATGTTATAAACAATTGAAGAACCAAATTGTTTTAGAAAACAATTGAGTTGAAGCTAATAATGCTAACGATAAAACAAAAATAAATCTCAATAGATCAGTACCTTCTATCAAATTCTCATAATTCAGTAGCAACACTGATGTAAATGATAATCCTTACATGTTAAACCAACAATCAGGGGATCTGCAGTCTCAATTTTATAGCAAACTGCTCCAAGAAATTCAATTCATTATCTGCAAAGAAACCACTATCTATATGCATAACAACTTAGAGAAATAACAAAGAAAAAAAGTCATCTCTATACAAGTGTCCATAATAACTTTACAGAAGGACTTACGATTGTCATTACCTTGATAAGATGTCTGAAGAACATGATCAGAACTGCAAAAATAATTGAGTTTGTCAAGTAGGGAATCACAACACAGGTTAAGTTTGTAAATCAAATATAACCATTCCCTACAAGTCTTAGTCCAATACCAACCCACCAGAATATAAACCAAGGGCTTCCTTTTAAAAAAAAAATATAAACCTCATTAAACACAGATTCACATGAGGATGCCTATTTGTAGCTCAAGATTTTAAACATTGTACCAATATGAGATAGTAGAAAAGGTTAATATCAACTGTTTTATCTCAAGAATATGAGAAAGATTAATTCCATATATCTAGTAAGGGACATATCTAAGTATCTTAAGAAACTAAAAGCAAGGTAGGTATCGAAATTACGAAGGATTCAGTTGCATTGTGGTACATCCAGCGCATAATAGATAGAATAAAAGATGTAATACTGCTATGAAAAGGGGAAAGAACAACTCGTAAGATACTTCATAAGAATGCAATTATGCTCTTATATATGAAAAACGGAAAAAATTTGCCCTCAATTGGAGGAAGATTGTGGTGTTGTACTAGATGCAAAACGGATAAATTTGCCCTAAATTGGTCTTTTACCCTCAATTAAACTAAAGAGATAAAAATCAAAATATATACTAAGATGGGAAAACTGATTCAAGCATGAAAATTCGAGTCAGGCCTAAAAATGAACTTGCAAACGGATTCAAATTTGACTAATTTTCTTCGTTAATGTGACTACTAGAATGGCAAAGTGAACCATGAGAGACGAGCAAAGAATGATGTCGTAGAGATCTTTCATCTCACTTCTGGTTCTTTGTGTGCAGTTAGGTTATTCAGAAAATTGAAAGCAATAAATTCAAATCAATGACCTCTCAAGCCTTAATCCTGAACTAAAGCCCACCAATATGCCTCTACTAACGTGGCTTGAGTACTATATTCCATCCCCAAGAGATCAACGTGTCTAAAAAACGTTCAGAAAACTAAAAACACGAAAAAGAGAGAGAATAGAATCAAAGAAGCAATCCTTACCTGAAAAGAAGGATCTACCGCCACTGCCATGAAGAACCAAGGAGTCGCCGTTCGAATAAGACACCCAAGGAAGAGAGGTCGTGTATAAGGCAGGAGAAAAGGAACAAATGTGGACAGCGATAGAGAGGGGCAGAGAAATGGATTTCAAAAAACCCTAATCTCTAAGATAAGAGGTTTATATTCCCCTTTTTTCAATTTTTTTTTTACAGTTCCTTTACATTCTAATTAAATTTAAATATAATAGGAAAAAAAAATATCAAATTTAAGAAAAACTAAAATTGAACAAAGTTTGATATGTGTAATATAAATTGATTTGTGTAAGATTAATTATATATAATTAAACTTTACATTCTAATTAAAGTTTAATTATATATTTTTTTTTATGGAAGTTTAATTATATATTTATGTGTTAAATAACCACATAAACTAAATTATATATTGGTTAAATTTATATTTTTCTGAATGAAAGGAATGGTTAAATTTATAGAAAAAAATTATTTTGTTAAGAAATGATGAATGTTTAATCTTTACTGAAGTTAAAAAATAATAATTAATTTAATTTTATTTAAATTATAAAAACATTGTGTATTTTATAATATATTTAATAGTTTTCCTGCAATAATGATTGTGTAGCCAAAATATCAAATTTTATAGTAATGACTAATTATCATTGGTCTAAATGCTTCCATGTTTAGTAACAATTAATGATTGTTGATGTAAATATTACAATTTTTTGAAACAACTTGAAGTCGTTGCGGTATATACCTCAATTTTCTATAACAACTTTAAGTCGTTGCGGTATATATCTCAATTTTCGGTAACTATTACATGTCGTTGCAGTAAATACTTCTAATTTTCGAAATGAGACAAGGTCGCTGCAGTACATATTTCAATTTACTGTAACTACTACATATGGTTGCTGTAAATACTTCTATTTGCTGCAACGAGTACCAACTGTTGCTGTAAATTATCCTACTTATGCCAACGACAACGTTGTTGTTAAAAGTGTTTGATATTTTCGTTTTGAAGGATAAATGTTAGAAATTTATAGCAACAATCTTTGGTAACAACACAAACAAATACGTTGCTAAAGTTCCTTTTTTAGTAACGATATATATGGTCGTTGCCAAAACTTGTTGCCAAAAATCAATTTTCTTGTAGTGCTAGCCTAACAAGAGTTAAAGGATTTCCACCAGAACAACAACTCTGTTTTCTGGATTTCTCACCCAACTCTAGTCTCAACTAGATTTCTCTCTAAATCTAACTGAATATAACAAACGATATCAGTTTACAAGATTTCTATTATGAACTTGTTTTTCTTCACTCTCTCACTTTAACTAAAGCTATGCTAAGAATGATTGAGAATGGAAAAAGGTGCTCTGTTTTTCTTGTTCAAACAGTGCGTTGAGATTTTGTTCAATAATCATGCGTGGTTGATGCAGTGGAGCTCAGCTACTATTTATAGTGTGAGGAGATGACCGTTGGTGAAGTTTGAATCTTCAAGGGAGATGACATCAGTTGTTGTAGTCGTTAATTTGTCACATCTTCAAACGGTCTTCAAACACTTTGATTCCGTTAACCTTGTTCTTTAACCAAATCCGGTAAGTGATTTGAAATTGAAGATAAGGTTGACTGGAAACATTCTTCAATTGGATCAACAAAGGGTAGACAAGGAAATTCTGGTTTCACTTTGAATAGACAGGCGCGCTCCTTCAAAACAGCTTTTTGAACTTTTGGCGCCTTGCATTAAATGCAATTGTCAGAGCAATAAATGCTAACGGAACCCGTGACTTAGCTTCTGATAGCTAATTTTAATTGTCTAGAGTTCTGATCGAATTTGTAGAAGCTTCTGATTGCAAAGAACCTCTGAGAAGAGCTTTAACAGACTTCATAGCATCGGAGCGGAGTATCCAGTGATGAACCCTAAGTGTTTTGATTATGTCCAAACGTTTTAGAAGATGAAAACTTAACATTCTCTTACATATAGTTTTTTGTTGACTAATATTTTTCTACTTAGTCTATGTGTAAGTTACTCAGCAGGCGCTGAATGAAGAATTTCTAGATTGCCTGAAGTACTCAGAAGTCTCGATTGCTAAAGACAAAGTTTCATTATTTTAGAAGCTGGATGCTCCGCTCTGAAGCTATTGAAGTTTGTTGAAGCTCTCCTCAGAGGTCCATTTCAATCAGAAGTTCATCTACCAATTTGATCAGAAGCTTAGTCACGGGTTCTGGATAGCATTTATTGCTCTGACAAGTGCATTTAATGCAAGGCGCCAAAAGTTCAAAAAGCTGTTTTGATGGAGCGCGCTTGTCTACTCAAAGTGAAACAAGAATTTCCTTGTCTACCCTTTGTTGATCTTATTGAGGAATGTTTCCGGTCAACCTTATCTTCAATTTCAAATCACTTACCGGATTTGGTTAAAGAACAAGGATAACGGAATCAAAGTGTTTGAAGACCGTTTGAAGACTTGACAAATTAACGGCTACTACAACTGATGTCATCTCTGTTCAAGATTCAAATTTCCCAACGATCATCCTCATTCACTATAAATAGTAGCCAAGCTCCAATGCATCATGTACGTGTGATAATCGAGCAAATATCTCAATGCACTGGTTGAAGCAAAAACAGAGCACACTTCCCATTCTCAATCTTTCTTAGCATAGCTTAAGTTTAAGTGAGAGGGTGAAGAAAAACAAGTTCATAATAGGAATCTTGTAAACTGATATCGTTTGTGATATTCAGTTAGATTTTGAGAGAAATCTAGTTGAGATTAGAGTTGGGTGAGAAATCCAGAAAACAGGGTGTTGTTGTTCTGGTAGAAATCTTTTAACTCTTTTTAGGCTAGTCAGAACTAAGTGAGAAATTAGCTTAAGTTTTGTTGATGTAAAAGAGCTTATGAACTTGCCATAAAAGTTCTGAATAATAGATTTATAAAATCTCTGAAGGCTGCGACCTCAGGGGACAAGACGTAGTCACAGGACTTCTGTGGCGAACTTGGATAAATCGAATTGTTCAATCAGGATCTCCTGAACTTCTTTCTCCCTCTTATACTTGTTATTTTTGCTTCTGTGTACTTGCTTATATTTAGTGCTGAAACAGATTTTCTCTAAAGTATCATTGTCTTTGTTCAGAAGACTGTCCAGAAGTTCTCAAATCAGAACTTCTGAAAAACAGTTAGACAGTTTGATTCCGTTAGACAGTTTTCAGCAACAAACAATACTCTGTTTTCTGGATTTCTCACCCAACTCTAATCTCAACTAGATTTCTCTCTATAAATCTAACTGAAGATCACAAACGATCTCAGTTTACAAGATTCCTATTATGAACTTGTTTTTCTTCACTCTCTCACTTTACTAAGACTATGCTAAGAAAGATTGAGAATGGAAAAGTTGCTCTGTTTTTCTTGTTAGAACAGTGCGTTGAGATTTTGCTCGATGATCACGCGTGTCTTGATGCTTTGGAGCTTGGCTACTATTTATAGTGAATGAAGATGACCGTTGGTGAGCTTGAATCTTCAAACGAGATGACATCAGTTGTTGTAGCCGTTAATTTGTCAAATCTTCAAACGGTCTTCAAACACTTTGATTCCGTTATCCTTGTTCTTTAACTCAATCCGGTAAGTGATTTGAAATCAAAGATGAGGTTGACTGGAATCATTCTTCAATTGGATCAACAAAGGGTAGACAAGGAAATTCTGGTTTCTTTTGAACAGACAAGCGCGCTCCATCAAAACAGCTTTTTGAACTTTTGGCGCCTTGCATTGAATGCAAGTGTCAGAGCATTAAATGCTCAAACAGAACCCGTGACTTAGCTTTCAGAAGCTAATTTCCAGTTGTCTAGACTTCTGATCAAATTGGCAAAACTTCTGATTGCAAAGAACTTCTGAGGAGAGCTTTAGCAGACTTCGGCTTCAGAGCGGAGTATCCAGCTTCTGAGTTAATGAAACTCTGACTTCAGCAAACTGATCTTCTGAGTTCTTTAGGCAATCCAGAAATGATTCATTCAGCACCTGCTGAGCAACTTACACATAGACTAAGTAAACAAAAAATTATTAGTCAATAGTAAACTATATGTAAGGGAATATTAAGTTTTCATCTTCTGAAACGTTTGGACATAATCAAAACACATAGGGTTCATCATTCTCCCCCATTTTGGTTATGGACAAACCGTGGTCAGAAGGTAACAGAAAACATGAGGTTTAGTAAAAGACTTCCTGATGCATATGTTTCATTACTTCTGAGTAAATTAACTCCCCCATTTTAGTGTAACTGGTGAACTTCAGCAATCTGTAAAAAACTTAGAAATGACTTAAGATCAAGTTGTTAGAGTTCAGTGAAGTATAATTTACTAAGTCAAAAGGAAACATAAGCAAAAAGTAAGAAGTCAGATACACAAGAAAGTATAAGAAAGATTCAGTGTATATAAGTTCATCAGAAGACAACATATGAGACAAGATAATCAGAAGAGCATAAAAAGTCCTAAGACAAAAACTACCCAACCCAGAACCTAGCTAAGAAGCTTAAATCCTAAAAGATTACAAGTTTCTAGGTTTCTTCTGAGGAGGAGGAACAACACTAGAACCTTCAGCAGCACTTGATCTCTTCTGACCAGACTTCTCCCCCGTTTGACCAGAACCAAGAGCAACACCCAGAGCACCCTGAGATTTCAATTTTTGCTGAACATTCAGTGCAGTCTGATATTGCTGAGGAGTTGGTCTCACAGTATTGATCATATCCATTCTTCTTCTGAAGTCATCATCAATGGTCTTCATATGATCAAAGGTCTGACCAGACATAGGTCGCTATCTCTGAACGTCTTCCAGAAGGAGCTTGATCAACCTATTGTTAGCATACACAGCAGCAGTAAGATGCTCATTCTGAATATAAGTCTGTCCTCGAACAAACCTATAACAATTGTGAACAGTCTTCTCTTGTTCTCGTGCTTGAGTGTGCATAACCTTCAGAAGTTCAGTAAGCTCAGCAATCTGTGCGTTCTGAGCAGATACAGCAGACTTAATGTTGGAGAGTCGATTGTTGAGATCAGGAGTGATGTCATATACAATCTTAGCAGCCCCGGAAGATGATGAACCTTGAGCAGAAGATTTCACTTCTCTCAGAATGTGATTGGCAGTACTTTGTAGGTCATCAATCTTACTTGGGAGCAACTTCTCATGAGCCTCATAATGCTCGTTTGCTTCCTTGACTTCTTCTGTCAATATCTCCAAATTCTCATTGACCTTCAGAAAAGAAGCAAGAGCAATGTTATCCAGTGAAGGAAGAGTCAGAGCTAATTCTCTCAATTTGTACAGCTCTTCATAGGTAGCTAGATGAAGTGTAGAAAGATTGCGTATGTAAACAGAAGGGTCCTGCATTTGAAGCATAGTCATGAGCTGCAGGTTCTGAGCTTTCAAAGAATGTAATTCTTGCAGCACAATGCCCTGAGCATACATGTCAGCAGCAGAAGTCCTTTGCCCCATACCAGCAAATCTATTCAGCAGTTCATCAGAGCCACTCTGACTCATTCTTCTCAACTCCTCAACACTAGGAGCACCACCAGCTTCGGATACACCAGAAGCTCTGCCCATGAAGCCAAAACTACCAAACCTGGTATCCAAATCATCCCGATTCATGTGTTTGCGTAGGAAGTCATAGTTGGATGACAACCCAGCAAAACAAGAAGTAGTGGAGGAGGTAGTTAAGGGATCACACACAGGAGGTGCATGTCCAGAGGTTGAGGGAGGAGGGATAGAAGTGGTTGAGGTAGGGATATTATGAGTGGTTGAGATGGGAGGTAGGGTGGATGGTAGTGAGAAAGATGGAGCAGTAAATCCAATTGATGGACTTACAGAGGAAGTAGTGGATGTGGCTATGGAATCTGTGAAGATGGGAGCAGTGTTTAGATTCACTTCTGAAAAGGATCCAGAAGGAGGAATAATTGGTGGAGGTACAACCTCAGAAGTTGAAGTTGTAGGAGGAATGGAAGTGTGAGAATCACCAACTTCTGTGACAGAAGGTAGTGAAGGAGATGGATGAGAAGTGAGAGAGGGAGATGAGATAACCTGTTCAGAGGCGTTTGGATCAAACATAGAAATGGGCTCAGCAAAGATGTGAGCCATTCTGATCAGTGTTTCAGAGGCATCCCTATCACCAGGGTTTCTTCCTTGATTCAGAAGAATGTTGTCAATGAAATTTTCATCATCAACATTCTCAACAAACTGTCTAGCATCCTGAAGAACCTCTTCATCATCTGGTTCACTCTCTTCTGACAGCTCTTCAATCAGAGGAGCATCAACATTCTCTTCATCAGACATCTCTGACAAGTCTTTATCAGCATCTTCCGGTTCCTGAGTAATAGGATCCTCTAATTCAGCACTGGGGGCAACAACGAAGTCCTTTTTCCTCAGCGACCTTCGTTTTGCAACAGCCTTCTTCCCAATCCTGGTAGAGAGAGAGATATTCTCAAGTATCCGAGAGGACAGAGAGATATTCTCAAGATTCTCTCCTTCTTCTGAAGCCTCAACTTCCTTTGAGAACTCCGCATCCTGAAGTTCAGCAGCACATGCTATAAGTCTTGCATCGGCCTTAGCCTTTGCAGCAATTTCTCTTTCAGCAGCTAACTAATCCTCAGCTTCCTTCTTCTTTCTTTTCTCTTCAGCAAGAGCCACAACCCTTGCAACTTTTTCAGCTTCAGCAGCCTTCTCTTTTTCAGCAAGGCGTGCGTCCTCAACATCCTGAGCTTCCTTCTCAGGAACATCCTTTGGCTTCTCAGCAACATTCTTGCCAGAGGGTTCAACACTGATTGTTGTTTGAACCATCGTGGGAAGAGGTTCTGAGACAACCACCTTCTCAACAGTCAGGACCAACTTACTTGATCCCTTCTTTCCTTTGCCCTTCTTGGCAGCATTCTTTCCTTTCTGAACAACGGCCTCAACACTTTCCTTCTGAGCAATACTCACAGAGGAGCCCTTCTCATTCTTCTTCGGAGTCACACCAAAGCTAAGGTTCCTGAAGGTATGCATCTTCAGAACCGTACTCCTGCTTGTAACACCTTCTCCTGAAATCACAACAGAGGCTGCCTCAAACAACCTAGTCAGGAGTGAGCCATATGCTAATGCACTCACGGTAGTTACATTCTTCATCTGCCTTATCAGCATGGCAGGTAAGTTGATCTTCTTCTGGTTGACCAAATGCCACATAAACACCCTTTCCCTGTTGGAAACACCATTAACTCCTCCAGCCTTCGGAAGGAAAACATTAGTTGTCAAATAGTGTGCCCACCTCTGGTGCTGAGTGAGCCAGGTGGCATATGTTTCCTTGGCACTTAGATCTGGTCTAGCCCAGTTTGCTTCTGTAAAACCATCTGCTGAACCATCATCACCAATGATGATTCCTTCATCATTAATACCAATCACTTGAGAAATAGAAGCCCTGCTGACCTCAATCTCAACTTCCCCGATTACTGAGTGTAGAACATCCTCCTCATTTGAAAAGAAATGGAGGTTCTGATAGAATTCGGTGACTAACTTAGGATAGATAAATTCATCGAGAGAAACGAATGAATTCCAGTTTTGAGCACTAAGCCATTTGGAGATAGGTTCAGTGGATTTAACTTCATCATCTAGGAACCTAGAGGTGAATACCCTAGATTCGCTAACTTTCTTTTTGGATTCAGTGGTAAAGATGTGAGTGACAGTGATTTCTTGAGCCATTTTTGAAGATATAAAAAATTAGGTTAAGATTTTAGAGAGAAGATAACACAGAAAATCTATGGAAATTCTAATAGCAAAGAAAAAGAGAGTAAAAACTTCTAAGTATGGAAAACCCCTATTTATACCCAAACAAGAAACCGTTCCAATTCAAAAAGCAATTACACACCGTTTAAAAGGGAACAGATAACCGTTAACCACAGAACATCGCCGTAAAAATACAGTAGATAACGCATGCTTAACTGTCAAATCATGATTAGAATTAATTATCACTAGATTATCTTAAACGATTAAACACTTAAGATGCACAGAAATAATTAAACTAAGTTATTGAAGTGGATAAGTCATACCAATGCCTTCTCGTAAGTTGCTGAAAGAATTACCAGCCAGAGGCTTAGTAAACATGTCAGCAAGATTCTCTTCAGAGGGAACATGAGTAATGATAATATCCTTCTTCAGAACATGATCTCTTAAGAAGTGATGCCTAATATGAACATGCTTCATCCTGCTGTGCTGAATAGGATTCTTTGAAAGATCAATTGCACTCTTGTTATCACAGTAGATTGTAATTGTTCCAGGGATGACTCCATAGTCAGCAATTTGTTGCTTGATCTAGAGCATCTGAGAAACACAACTTCCAGCAGCAACATACTCAGCTTCAGCAGTTGAGAGAGCCACAGAGGTTTGCTTCTTACTATGCCAGGAGACTAGGCACTCCCCCAGAAAATGACAACCAACAGAAGTGCTGACTCTTTTCAATTTATCTCTACCATAGTCAGAGTCTGTGTATCCTATAGGAGTAAAATCAGAACTACAGGGATACCACAAACCAGCTTCTGGTGTGCCTTTAAGATATCTGAGAATTCTTTTGACAGCAACATCATGAATTTCTCTTGGCTTTGATTGATATCTAGCACAAAAACACACAACAAAATGTATATCTGGCCTGCTGGCTGTTAGGTATAAAAGAGAACCAATCATACCTCTGTAGGTTTTTATATCTACAGGTTTACCAGCTTTCTCTTCATCATCAATGTCTTTGCTGACATCCATTGGAATATCAACAGCATTAGAGTCCATCATGCCAAATTTCTTCAGCACTTCTCTAGTGTACTTGGCTTGATTGATAAACACACCATCATTACTTTGCTTGATCTGAAGTCCTAAGAAGAAGGTTAATTCTCCCATCATAGACATTTCAAACTCAGCCTTCATGTGATCACTGAACTCTCTGCACAAGGATTCATTAGTAGCACCAAATATAATATCATCAACATATACCTGAGCTATAAGGATGTCCTTGTTCTTCTTCAGAGTGAACAGAGTTGTATCAACACAGCCTCTGACAAATCCCTTAGACAGAAGGAACTTTGTCAGTCTCTCATACCAAGCTCTGGGAGCTTGTTTCAGTCCATACAAAGCTTTCTTCAGCTTAAACACATGATCAGGAAACTTAGGATCTTCAAAACCAGGAGGTTGAGACACATAGACTTCCTCATCAATGTAACCATTCAAGAATGCACTTTTCACATCCATTTGAAAGAGCTTAAAACCTTTGTATGATGCAAAAGCACATAAGATTCTAATGGCTTCTAATCTTGCAACAGGAGCAAAAGTTTCACCATAATCTATGCCTTCTTGCTGACTGTAACCTTGAGCAACAAGTCTTGCCTTGTTCCTCACAACATTTCCAAATTCATCAAGCTTGTTCTTCAGAACCCATCTAGTTCCAACAACCTTTATGTTGTTAGGTCTGGGAACCAAAGTCCAAACTTCTGACCTTTTGAACTGGTCAAGTTCTTCTTGCATTGCCATTAACCAGGAGTCATCATCAGCAGCTTCATAGAAGTCCTTGGGTTCCAGAAGTGACACAAAAGCCACATTCCCCATGTATCTTCTGAGCTGAGCTCTGGTCATGACAGGATTATGAACAGAGTCAATTATGTTCTCTAAGGAATGATTCCTATGAGTTCTAACTTCTCTTGGTACATCCAATGAGTCTTCTGAAACCTGTTCATCATTTATTGAATCAAAAATAGGAGCATCTTCTGGAAGGAAGTTGACTTCTGGAGTAGGATTCTCATCTTGAGCTTGTTCAGCAACAAGAGGAACCACTTCAGCAGCTCTGGGAGAAACATCTTCTTCTTCAACAGGAGATGTAACTTCAGGAGCTTGAACTACATCTTCATCAGGAGCTCTACTATCTGCAGGGTTAGTCTCATCAAACTGTACATGAACAGATTCATCTAAAGTTTGAGTCCTCTTATTAAAAACCCTATATGCTTTACTATGTGTTGAGTAACCAAGAAAAATGGTCTCATCTGCCTTTGAATCAAACTTTGAAAGATATTCTTTTGTATTCAAAACATAACACTTACAACCAAAGGTTCTGAAATAGCCTATTTTAGGCTTTCGACCTTTCCAGAGTTCATAAGGGGTCTTGTTCAGAATGCTTCTGATTAGCACTCTATTCAGAACATAGCAAGCTGTGTTCACAGCTTCTCCCCAAAAGTACTTAGGAAGCCTTCTTTCATTGATCATAGTTCTGGCTATCTCAACCAGAGTTCTATTCTTCCTTTCAACTACCCCATTTTGTTGAGGAGTTCTGGGAGCAGAAAAGTTATGATCAATTCCCTTGGTTTCACAGAATTCTTCAAACCTAAAGTTTTTGAATTCTCCACCATTATCACTTCTGATATGAACAACCTTTTCATTCCTTTCATTCTCAAGTTTCTTTATCAGAACTGAGAAACATCCAAGTGACTCATCTTTGCTAGACAGCAAGATGACCCAAGTGAATCTTGAATAGTCATCTATAATGACAAAGGCATACTTCTTTCCACCCATGCTCATTGGTTGAACAGGGCCAAAAAGATCCATATGAAGTAATTCCAAAGGTCTTTTACTTGAAATGACTTTCTTAGTTTTAAAAGAGCTTCTGGATTGTTTACCAGATTGGCAAGCATTACATAAATGATTCTTTTTAAAACTAATTTCAGGCAGACCCTCAACCAATTGATTTCTAGCTACTTTGGCCAGAAGGTCCATGCTCACATGAGCAAGTCTTCTATGCCAGAGCCAGGAGGTATCCTCTTTGGACATCAAGCATATATTTTTGCAAAGATTTTCAAGATTCAGCATGAAAACATTTTCAACTCTAGGAGCAGTTAGAATAACTTCCCTTGACTTACTGTCCAAGATTTTACATCCAGAGGAGCTGAAGACAATATCCCTACCTTTATCACACAGTTGTGCAACACTCAGGAGATTGAACTTCAGGCCTCTGACTAGGGAGACATCTTCGATCGGAGGATTAGTTCCTATGGATCCAGAACCAAGTATCCTTCCTTTCTGAGCATCTCCAAAGCTGACTTTTCCACCTCTTTTAGGATCAAATGTGATGAATGCTTTTTCATCACCTGTCATATGCCTTGAGCACCCACTGTCAATGTACCATAGCTTTGACATTGATGGAGCACTCAGAGCCACCTGCAACACAATCAATTAGTGACAGGTACCCAATCTTTATTGGGTCCTTCATTGTTAGATTTCTCTTCAGCAGGTTTTAATGATATCTCAGATTTCAAGAGGTTTTTAATATGATACTTGCAATCCTTCAACCAGTGACCATCACTCTTGCAAAGCTTGCAAAAGGGAGGGTTCTTGGATCTTTCCCTATGCTTCTTGGGAGACTTCTTCTTCTTCTGAGAAGGTGCAACATCTTTAGAGGCTATAGCAGCACTCTCAGAGGTACCAACATCAGGAGGAGAAGCTATCTCTTTTAGAAGAGAGGGAGTGACAAGTTTCTTCTTCTTCTGGGGTTTATCACTTCCCAGAGGTAGCTTTTCCTTGCCTTTGGCTTTAGAGCCATCAGCAGGAGTGCTGAACTGTTTACACAGCTTCTCTTTTAACACTTTCACGTCAGAATAAACTTGAGTAAACCTAAGAAACTTGTCAGCCTCACTCTTGTCCAATTTCCTTTTCAGGTCCTTGAACATACTATAGAGTTCTTCAAGAGAATCAACGATATCTAGTTCGTGAGAGATGTTTACCTCAGAGTCATATCGAGTGAAGAAGATTGTCAGAAGCTTACCAAGGTCTTGGCAAGCCAAGAAGACTACCATTGAAGAAGTTCAGGACTTGAGCTATTACTTGTATGATGAACTCATTGGGTCCTTAATTACCCATGAGATGTCATTGAAGAATCATGATCTAAGAGAAAGGTCAGAAGGAAAGAGACAAGTAGTCCTGAAGGCAGAATCTTCAGAAGAATCATCAGAAGATGAAGAATTGGCCATGCTGACCAGGAAGTTTAAGAAAGCCTTCAGAAAAGGCAGAGGTGCAAACTACATGAAGCCATTCAGAAGTTTTGATAAGAAAACTCCTGAGTTTGGTGAGAAGACCAAGAGAGATCCAAGCAAACCAATAGTGTGCTATGGATGTCAACAACCAGGACACATTAAGCCTAACTGTCCTGAGCTGAAGAAGGATAAGAAGAAGTTCAAGAGAGCTATGCAAGCTGCCTGGTCAGACTCTGAGACTGGCAGTGATCCAGAAGAAAAGGAAGAGCAAGCTCAGATATGTTTTATGGCTATTGATGTGCCATCCTCTGAAGATGTGCAAGGAGAAACTTCCGCACCTCCTGAGGCTACATATGACTCTGAGGTAAACATATCTCCTGAACAAGATATCCTTGATTCTCTTGAAGAATTATATAGCATGTTCAAGTATCTGAAAAGAAAGTTGGACAAAAGCGAGGCTGACAAATTTCTTAGGTTTACTCAAGTTTATGCTGATATGAAAATATTAGAAGATAAACTAAGTAAACAATTCAGTTCTCCTTCTGAAGGCTCAAATGCCAAAGGAAAGGAAAAACTGCCTCTGAGGAATGATAAACCTCTGAAGAAGAAATCTGTCACTCCCTCTCTTCTGAAAGAGATTTCTTCTCCTCCTGAAGTGGGAACCTCTAAGAGTGCTTTTGCCTCTGAAGATGTAGTACCTTCTCAAAAGGAAAAGAATGCTCCTAAGAAGCAAAGGGAAAGATCCAAGAATCCTCCTTCTTGCAAACTTTGTAAGAAAGAACGACATTGGTTAAAGGATTGCAAGTATCATATTAAAAACCTCTTGCAATCTGAACTGTCAGAAGAACCTGTAGAAGCTAAGTCTAACTCTGAAGGACCCAATAAGGATTGGGTACCTGTCACTAATTGATTGTGCTGCAGGTGGCTCTGAGTGCTCCATCAATGTCAAAGCTGTGGTACATTGATAGTGGGTGCTCAAGGCATATGACAGGTGATGAAAAGGCATTCATCACATTTGTGCATAAGAGAGGTGGTAAAGTCAGCTTTGGAGATGCTCAGAAGGGAAGAATAATTGGCTCTGGATCTATTGGAACCAATCCTCCCATTGAAGATGTCTCCCTATTCAGAGGACTGAAGTTCAATCTCCTGAGTGTTTCACAACTGTGTGATAAAGGTAGAGATGTAGTCTTCAACACCTCTGGATGTAAAATCTTGGACAGTAAGTCAAGAGAAGTTATTCTAACTGCTCCTAGAATAGAAAATATTTTCATGTCGAACCTTGAGAATCTTTGCAAAAATATATGCTTGATGTCCAAAGAGGATACCTCTTGGCTCTGGCATAGAAGACTTGCTCATGTTAGCATGGATCTTCTGGCCAAGGTAGCTAGATATCAATTGGTTGAGGGTCTGCCTGAAATTAGTTTTAAAAAGAACCATTTGTGTACTGCCTGTCAATCTGGTAAACAATCCAGAAGCTCTTTTAAAACTAAGAAAGTCATTTCAACTAAAAGACCTTTAGAATTACTTCATATGGATCTTTTTGGTCTTGTTCAACCAATGAGCATGGGTGGAAAGAAGTATGCCTTAGTCATTGTAGATGACTATTCAAGATTCACTTGGGTCATCCTGCTTTCTAGCAAAGATGAGTCACTTGGATGTTTCTCAGTTCTGATTAAGAAACTTGAGAATGAAAGGAATGAAAAGATAGTCCATATCAGAAGTGATAATGGTGGAGAATTCAAGAACCTTAAGTTTGAAGAATTCTGTGAAATCAAAGGCATTGATCATAACTTTTCTGCTCCCAGAACTCCTCAACAAAATGGGGTAGTTGAAAGGAAGAATAGGACTCTGGTTGAAATTGCCAGAACTATGATCAATGACAAAAGGCTTCCAAAGTATTTATGGGGAGAAGCTGTTAACACAACATGTTATGTTCTGAATAGAGTACTCATTAGAAGTATTCTGAACAAAACACCTTATGAACTCTGGAAAGGCAGAAAGCCTAAGATAGGTTATTTCAGAACCTTTGGTTGTAAATGTTATGTTTTGAATACAAAAGAACATCTTTCAAAATTTGATTCAAAGGCAGATGAAGCTATCTTTCTTGGCTACTCAACACATAGTAAAGCATATAGGGTTTTTAATAAGAGGACTCAAACTTTAGATGAATCTATCCATGTACAGTTTGATGAGACTAACCCTGCAGATAGTAGAGCTCCTGAAGAAGATGAAGTTCCTGCTCCTGAAGTAACATCTCCAATTGATGAAGATGTTATTCCTAAAGCTGCTGAAGTTGTTTCTCCTGCTGCTGAACAAATTCCAGAAGAAAATTCAACTACTGAAGTTAACTTCCTTCCAGAAGATGCTCCTATATATGATTCAAAAAATGATGAACAAGTTTCAGAAGATACATTGGATGTACCAAGAGAAGTTAGAACTCCTAGGAATCACCCCTTGGAGAATGTAATTGACTCTGTTCACAATCCTGTCATGACCAGAGCTCAGCTCAGAAGATACATGGGGAATGTGGCTTTTGTGTCACTTCTGGAACCCAAAGACTTCTATGAAGCTGAAGATGATGAATCCTGGTTAATGGCAATGCAAGAAGAACTTGATCAGTTCAGAAGGTCAGAAGTTTGGACTTTAGTTCCCAGACCTATCAATAAGAAGATTGTTGGTACTAAGTGGGTTCTGAAGAACAAGCTGGATGAATATGGGAATATTGTGAGAAACAAGGCAAGACTTGTTGCACAAGGTTACAGTCAGCAAGAAGGCATAGACTATGGTGAAACTTTTGCTCCTGTTGCAAGATTAGAAGCCATAAGAATTCTGTGTGCTTTTGCATCATACAAAGGATTCAAGCTATTTCAAATGGATGTGAAAAGTGCTATTCTTGAATGGTTACATTGATGAAGAAGTGTATGTTTCTCATCCTCCTGGTTTTGTAGATCCCAAGCTTCCAAATCATGTATACAAGCTGAAGAAAGCCCTGTATGGACTGAAACAAGCTCCTAGAGCTTGGTATGAGAGACTGACTAAATTCCTTCTGTCTAAGGGATTTGTCAGAGGCTGTGTTGATACAACCATGTTCACTCTGAAGAAAAACAAAGATATCCTTTTAGCTCAGGTATATGTTGATGATATTATATTTGGTGCTACTAATGAATCTTTGTGCAGAGAGTTCAGCAATCACATGAAAGCTGAGTTTGAAATGTCTATGATGGGAGAATTGACATTCTTCTTAGGACTTCAAATCAAGCAAAGTAATGATGGAGTGTTTATCAACCAAGCTAAGTATACCAGAGAAGTTCTGAAGAAATTTAGCATGCTGGAATCCAATGTTGTTGACACTCCAATGGATGTTAACAAAGACTTTGATGATGAAGCAAAAGCAGGTGATCCTGTAGATATCAGAATCTATAGAGGTATGATTGGCTCTCTTTTATATCTAACAGCCAGTAGGCCAGATATACATTTTGCTGTGTGCTTTTTTGCTAGGTATCAAGCTAAACCAAAGGAGATTCATGACATTGCTGTCAAAAGAATTCTCAGATATCTAAAAGGTACTTCAGAAGCTGGTTTGTGGTATCCTTGTAGTACTAATTTTTCTCCTGTAGGATACACAGACTCTGATTATGGTAGAGACAAATTGAAAAGAGTCAGCACTTCTGGTGGATGTCACTTTCTGGGGGAGTGCTTAGTCTCCTGGCATAGTAAGAAACAAACCTCTGTTGCTCTCTCAACTGCTGAAGGTGAGTATGTTGCTGCTGGAAGTTGTGTTTCTCAGATGCTCTGGATCAAGCAACAAATTGCTGACTATTGAATCACTCCTGGAACAATGACTATCTTCTGTGATAACAAGAGTGCAATTGACCTTTCCAAGAATCCCATACAACACAGTAGAATGAAGCATGTTCACATAAGGCATCACTTTCTGAGAGACCATGTTCTGAAGAAAGATATTTTCATCACCCATGTTTCCTCTGAAGACAACCTTGCTGATATGTTTACTAAGCCTCTGGCTTATAATCCTTTCAGAAGTTTGAGAGAAGGCATTGGTATGACTTACCAACTCCAGTAACTTACTTTAACTGCTTTATTAATTTTAACTGTTATATGTTTTAAATTAATTAAGTGTGTTTAAGGTTAATCATGGTTTTTGTTTAAGGCGTGCCTACATTAAATGCTTTTACTGCGCCGTTCTGTTATTAACGGTAACTGGTTCCTTGTCAAACGGTAGTTAGTTACTTTTTGAAATTCAGCCGTTTACTGTTTGGGTATAAATAAGGGGTTTCAACACTTAGCTATTTTCACTCGAAAATCTTTCGCTATCAAGATTTCATAGCTAGAAATTACTCTGCAATTTTTTCTGCAATCTCTCTACTTAACCTAAAATTTCTCAACTTCTTTCTCAAAAATGGCTCAAGAAAACGCTCCTCCAGTCACTATCACCCACATTCTGTCTAGTGATGAGAAACTTAGTGAATCTAGGGTTTTCACATCTAGGTTCTTAGATGATGATGTCAAATCCTCCTTACCCATCTCTAAATGGATAAGTTCGCAAAACTGGAACTCCTTTGTTTCCTTGAATGAGTTTATCTATCCCAAGATGATAACGGAGTTCTATCAGAACCTCCACTTTAGATCTGATGAAGAGGATGTTGTGCATTCAGTAATTAGTGGTGTTGATTTTGAGGTCAGCAGGACTTCAATCACTCAGGCTATAAGCATAGATGATGAGGGAATCATCATTGGGGATGATGGTTCTGCTGAAGGATTTTCAGAAGTAAACCGGGCGAAGCCAGTTCAGAGCGCAAAAGAGACTTATGCCACATGGTTAACTCAGCATCAGAGGTGGGCACACTATTTGACCACAAATGTGTTCCTTCCGAAATCTGGAGCTGTCAATGGGGTCTCAAATAGAGAGAGGGTGTTCATGTACCATTTGATGAACGAAAAGAAGATCAACTTACCTGCCATGATTATAAGGCAGATGAAGAATGTGAAGGTGGCCAGTGCTCTGGCTTATGGTTCCCTTCTGACCAGACTGTTTGAATCTGCTTCCATAGAGATTTCTGGTGAAAGGGTTACTATCAGAAGTACTCCACTTAAAATGAATACTCTGACCAAATTGCAACACAGTGTTGTACCAAAGAAGTTAGAAGCGCCTACTTCTTCTGTGGCTGCAGGTCAGAAAGAAACAGTGAAAGCTCCTGAGCAAAAGACAAAGATTGTTGTCAAAGGAGGCAAAGGAAAGAAGAAATCCACTAAGGTGGTAATGAATGTTGAGAAGGTGGTCGTTTCAGAACCTCCTACCACTTTGGCTCAATCAACTATAAGTATTAAACCATCTGGGAAAGTGGCTGCTGAAAAACCAAGGGCTGCTGATGCAAAGAAGGCATCAGAAGAAGAAGCAGAGGAGAGCAGACTTGCTACATTAGCAAAGGCTGCTGAGGATAAGCTGAATGAGGAAAGAATTGTTCCTCTGGAAGAATTGCACATAAGAGATAGAGAAGCTCAGTAACTTAGTGCAAGTTTGGAAGCTGAGAGAAAAGCTTTGGCAGAAGCTAAGGAAAAAGCCAGATTAGAAGAAGCTGCTGCTAAACTGGATAACAATGTGATTTTGTCAGAAGTTGCTGGTGAGGAAGAAGATGCTGAGAGAGAAATTCCACTCTCAAGAGGCATGAGAAGGAAAACAACAGCAGTCAGAAGGTTCTTGAACAAGAAGGACTTCTATGTTAAGTCTGTTGAGTTGGAAGAAGAGATTCCTGAAGAAGAATCTGTTGATGAGGAAATGATTGATATGTCAGAAGAGAATCTTGATGCTCCTACTGTTGAAGATGTCTCAGAGGATAGTGACCAAGAGATTGACAATATCATTCAGGATGTTGTTCAATTCGCTAGAGACATTGAGACAGATGATTTTCTGGACAATATGCTTCTGGGTCAAGAAAGGAACCCCGGTGAAAAGGATGCCCATGCAACCATTGAGAAGATGGCTCATCTTTCTGCCACTCCAATTGCATCTTTCAATCCAAATGCTCCTGAAGAACAGGTTGGTTCTGATCATGTTTTCCCATCTCCATCTCAAGATGTTATTCCATCTCCCATACATACTTCCCTATCATCTTCTGCACCTACTCCTGCCTCAGAAGTAAGTGCCTCTGAAATTTTCACTAATCCTACATCTTCACCTTCTGAAGATGTATCTCTTAAAACTACTCTTCCTTCTGGATCCTATTCAGAAGTTCACATTTCTACCACTCCATTATTTTCAGACTCCATCCTAACCTCTACTCACTCACTTAATCCTGAGGCTGTTTTTCCATCCTCTGGAATTCCAACCTCTACCTTTACACCTCCAACTACCTTACCTAAAACTCCTCCTCCTCCTCCTCAAACCAATTTTGCTCCATCTTTCGCAACTACTTTACCTCAACCTTCAACCTCTGGACATACACCTTCTCTGTGTGATCCCTTAACAACCTCTTGTGTATCCACTCCTCTCACCTATGCTGGTGTACATTCGAACTACAATTTCCTGTTCAACCACATACATAGAGATGAGATGGCTGCCAGTTTTGGAAGTTTTGGGATTCCTACAAGAGCTCCTGTTGTCTCAGAAGCTGGTGGTGTTCCCACTGTTGAAGATTTGAGAAGGATGAGTCAAAGTGGCTCTGATGGATTGTTGAACAATCTTGCTGGTCTTGGAAGGACTCCTGCTGCTGACCTTTATGCACAGGGAATGGTGCTCCAAGAACTTCAAGCTCTGAAGGCTCAGAATCTACAGTTGATGACAATGCTTCAGATGCAAAATCCTCTGTATTCATTCAGAACCTTTCAACACTTCATCTGGCTGCTTATGATGAATTTTACAGACTAAGGCAATTGGCTCTGACCCTTCCTACTCTAGAGAATATTGCTCACGCCTCTGCTGGCAATGTGAATGAGCATTTGAACATTCTCCAGCTAGAGGTTAAAGAAGCAAATGAGCGTTTTGAGGATCAAGACAAGGTTCTACCTGGTAAGATTGATGATCTCCAAAGTACAATAAATCATGTTTTGAGAGAAGTGAAAGCTTCTGCTCAAGGCACATCATCTTCTGGGGTTGCCAATGTTGTGTGTAATGCTCATCCTGACCTTGACAATCGTCTCCAGACCCTTGAATCCACTGTAAATGCACAGAATGCACAGATTGCTGAATTGACTGAGTTTATAAAGGTCATGCATTCTCAGAACAAAGAACAAGAAAAGACTCTTCGCCATTGCTATAGGTTTGTCAGAGGACAGACTTATCTTCAGAATGAGTACTTAACAACTGCTGTTTACATAAACAATAAAGGGATCAAGATGCTTCTGGAAGATGCCCAGAAACAAAGGCCTCAGACTGGTCTTTCTCTTCCTGAAATGAGAAAGAATGAAGTTGACTTCAAGATTCAGATGGAGAAGCTAAATTCTTTAAGGCCCAACAAATTCCAACTTGATGCTGCTATCAAAGATCAACAAAAATTAATGGCACAAGGTGCATTGGGGGAAGATGTTGTTTATGGCCAAACGGGGGAGAAACCTGAAATGCAGGGTGGTCCAAGTTCTGGTATGGCTGGTCCAACTAGTGTCAAGAGGTCAAGTGAGAATATAAGTTCTGGAAGTTTTCATCCTCTTCAGAAGAAACCAAGAAAGCCTCCATCAAATCCATAGAGCTTTAGAATCTCTTAGTTAGGTTTTGGGTTGGGTAGCTTTTGTTAAGTTATCTATTTGCTCTGATTTATGTTTGCTTCTGTGTTTTCCTCTGACTATTTATATGAACTTCAGAATCTTTCACATAAACTGTCTTATTGTTTGTTGCTGATAATAACTGTTTGCTTATATGCTTTATGAACTTAGTAACTTCTGCTTCACAAAAATCTAACAACTTGATCTTAAGTTTATCTTTAAGTTTTCAGATTGATGAAGTTCACCATTTACACCAAAATGGGGGAGTTAAGTTATTCAGAAGTTATAGAAGCTATAACCAACATGAAGTTACTTTCTAAACTCTTAAGTTTTCTAAGTAATTTTTACCTTCTAGACCACGGTTTGTCCATAACCAAAATGGAGGAGAATGATGAACCCTAAGTGTTTTGATTATGTCCAAACGTTTCAGAAGATGAAAAATTAAATTTATCCTATATACTTTGCATATTGACTAACAATTTTGTTAAGTGTTGGATAAGTTTTTCTCAGCAGATGCTGAATGAAATATCCATGGTCGCTTGTTCTACTCAGAAGATATCAGAAGCTGAAGACAGAAGGCGTTGGTCAGAAGCTGGTACATCCGCTCTGAAGCTCTTGAAGTCTGCTTTTATTACCTCAGAAGTTCGTTCAAGCAACTAGAAGATAAAATTGATGAAGATCAGAAGCGCTAATGTAGATTTGAGAACCTTCAGAAGTTCTTTGTCACGGGTTTGGTTTAGCATTTAATGCTGTGTCAGTTGCATTTAATGCTAGGCGCCAAAAGTTCAAAAAGTTATTTGAAGGGCGCGATTGTTTCACTACAAACAAAACATGTCTCCTATCTCCTAGCAGCGCTGATCAAAATCAAATCAGTCCAAGTCAACTCCATCCTTTTTCTTACATCTCGTTCAAGATTAAGCAAAAGTACAAGTTGACAGGATAATGTGTTAGTGACCGTTTGAAGAAGATGACAAGAATAACGGCTTCTCTCCTCCATGTCATCTGTGAAGATTCAAATCCTCACAACGGTCATCTCCAAGACACTATATAAAGAAGCCAAGCTCCACTGCATCAACGACGAATGATTCAAGAGAGCTGAAATCTCAACGCACTGTTAATATCAAGAAAACAGAGCACAATTTCCATTCTCAATCTCTACTTAGCTTAGCTATTGTTTTAGTGAGAGAGTGAAGAAAAACAAGTTCATAATAGGAATCTTGTATACTGGTATCGTTTGTGATACTCAGTTAGATTAAAGAGAGAAATCTAGTTGAGATTAGAGTTGGGTGAGAAATCCAGAAAACAGAGTGTTTGTTGTTCTGGTGGAAATCCTTTAACTCTTTTTAGGATAGTCAGAACTAAGTGAGAAATTAGCTTAAGTTCTGTTGATGTAAAGGAGCTTCTGAACTTGCCATAAAAGTTCTGGATAGTGGATTTATAAAATCTCTGGAGGCTGCGACCTCAGAGGACAAGACGTAGTCACAGGACTTCTGTGGCGAACTTGGATAAATTGAACTGTTCATCAGGACCTCCTGAATCTCTTTCTCCCTTCCTTATACTTGTTAAATTGCTTCTGTGTACTTGTTATATATTTAGTGCTGAAACAGATTTACTCTTCAAAATCACAAGTCTTTGTTAAGAAGACTGTCCAGAAGTTCTCATCTCAGAACTTCTGTTGTTGAAAAGACAGAAACTGTCTTAAAGCAGAATATCCCTCAGAGCCTACTTCAATAAGCCTGCCTCTAACTCTGAGGATTTTTGACTCTGAAAATTTGAGTTTCCTTAAAAACTCAAAAATATCAGTTTTCTGTTTAAACACCTATTCACCCCCCTCTAGGTGATTCTGTTCTTGTTAGGGCCAACAATAGATTCTTTGTCAAGCATTTCAAATAACTCATAGTCTCTCATCAACTGATTGACTTTAGATTGCTTCACTTTTCCTGTTCCTTCGTAAGTGACTTCTAGCTTGTTCCAAATATCCTTTGCTGTTTCACAAGAAGACACTTTGTTATACTCAGTAGCAGAAAGTGCACAATGCAACATATTCATTGCTGAAGCATTAGTTTGGAGTTTTTTAAGAATATCATCAGTGTATTCTCTTGGAGGTATTACAACTTCCCCTAACCCAGCTTCCATCCTTGTTGGGATGAAGTCACCATCAGTGATAACATTCCAGGCACTCATATTCTGAGCTTGGATGAAACACATCATCCTCTTTTTCCAATAAGAATAGTTATCACCATTGAATAGTGGAGGTCTAGTTGTGGAAGATCCCTCGGGAACAATGAAGTGAGAAAGGTTCTCAGGCTGGTGTTTACTAGCCATCTCTATTGATTCTGATAGGATCTTACACTTAGATTGTTAGATCTTTAGTAAATATGCGAAGTGACCTTCGCTCTGATACCACTTGTTGGCCCTATCAAGAACAGAATCACCTAGAGGGGGGTGAATAGGTGTCAAAGTTGAAAACTGAAAATTTCTAAGTTTTTCGGGAAACTTAATTTTCAGAGTCAAATTTCCTCAGAATCAGAAGCAAGCTTACAGAAGTTGCTTCTGAGTTCTGCCTAGACACAGTTAGACTGTTTTCAGCAACAGAAGTTCTGATCTGAGAACTTCTGGACAGTCTTCTGAATAAAGACAATGATACTTAGAGAGAATCTGTTTCAGCACTAAATATAAGCAAGTACACAGAAGCAAAAATAACAAGTATAAGAGGGAGAAAGAAGTTCAGGAGATCCTGATTGAACAATTCGATTTATCCAAGTTCGCCACAGAAGTCCTGTGACTACGTCTTGTCCCCTGAGGTCGCAGCCTACAGAGATTTTATAAATCTACTATTCAGAACTTTTATGGCAGGTTCAGAAGCTCCTTTACATCAACAGAACTTAAGCTAATTTCTCACTTAGTTCTGACTAGCCTAAAAAGAGTTAATGGATTTCCACCAGAACAACAACACCCTGTTTTCTGGATTTCTCACCCAACTCTAATCTCAACTAGATTTCTCTCAAAATCTAACTGAATATCACAAACGATATCAGTTTACAAGATTCCTATTATGAACTTGTTTTTCTTCACTCTCTCACTTAAACTTAAGCTATGCTAAGAAAGATTGAAAATGGGAAGTGTGCTCTGTTTTTGCTTCAAACAGTGCGTTGAGATTTTTGCTCGATTATCACACGTACATGATACATTGGAGCTTGGCTACTATTTATAGTGAATGAGGAAGACTGTTGGGAAATTTGAATCTTCAACAGAGATGACATCAGTTGTAGTAGCCGTTAATTTGTCAAGTCTTCAAACGGTCTTCAAACACTTTGATTCCGTTATCCTTGTTCTTTAACCAAATCCGGTAAGTGATTTGAAATTGAAGATAAGGTTGACCGGAAACATTCCTCAATAAGATCAACAAAGGGTAGACAAGGAAATTCTGGTTTCACTTTGAGTAGACAAGCGCGGTCCATCAAAACAGCTTTTTGAACTTTTGGCGCCTTGCATTAAATGCACTTGTCAGAGCAATAAATGCTATCCAGAACCCGTGACTAAGCTTCTGATCAAATTGGTAGATGAACTTCTGATTGTAATGGACCTCTGAGGAGAGCTTCAACAGACTTCAATAGCTTCAGAGCGGAGCATCCAGCTTCTGAAATAATGAAACTCTGTCTTCAGCAATCGAGACTTCTGAGTACTTCAGGCAATCTAGAAATTCTTCATTCAACACTTGCTGAGTAACTTACACATAGACTAAGTAGAAAAATATTAGTCAACAATAAACTATATGTAAGAGAATGTTAAGTTTTCATCTTCTGAAACGTTTGGACATAATCAAAACACTTAGGGTTCATCATTATCACTGATGGTGACTTCATCCCAACAAGGATGGAAGCTGGGTTAGGGGAAGTTGTAATACCTCCAAGAGAATACACTGATGATATTCTTAAAAAACTCCAAACTAATGCTTCAGCAATGAATATGTTGCATTGTGCACTTTCTGCTACTGAGTATAACAAAGTGTCTTCTTGTGAAACAGCAAAGGATATTTGGAACAAGCTAGAAGTTACTTACGAAGGAACAGGAAAAGTGAAGCAATCTAAAGTCAATCAGTTGATGAGAGACTATGAGTTATTTGAAATGCTTGACAAAGAATTTATCTCAAGTATGAATTCTAGATTCACCAAGATTGTCAATGACTTGAAGAGTTTGGGAAAGGATATTGAAGAATCTGAAAAAGTGAAGAAGATCCTCAGAAGCTTACCAAGGTATTGGCAAGCCAAGAAGACTGCTATTGAAGAGGTTCAGGACTTGAGCTATTATGAGTATGATGAACTCATTGGCTCCCTAATCACTCATGAAATGTCCATGAAGAATCATGACCTAAGAGAAAGGTCAGAAGGAAAAAGAGTAGTCCTGAAAGCAGAATCTTCTGAAGAATCCTCTGAAGATGAGCAACTGGCTATGCTGACCAGGAAGTTCAAGAAAGCCTTCAGAAAAGGCAGAGGTGGAAACTACAAGAAGCCTTTCAGGAGCTTTGAGAAGAAAACTCCTGATTCTGGTGAAAAGTTCAAGAGAGATCCAAACAAGCCTATTGTGTGCTATGGATGTCAGCAACCGGGGCACATTAAGCCTAACTGCCCGGAGCTGAAGAAAGATAAGAAAAAGTTCAAGAAAGCTATGTTGGCTGCTTGGTCAGACTCTGAGACCAGCAGTGATCCTGAAGAAAAGGAAGAGCAAGCTCAGATTTGTTTTATGGCTATTGATGAGCCAACTTCTGAAGATGTCACAGGAGAAACTTCCGCACCTCCTGAAGCTACATATGACTCTGAGGTAAACAATTCTCACGAACTAGATATCTTTGATTCTCTTGAAGAACTCTATAGTATGTTCAAGTACCTAAAAAGGAAATTGGACAAGAGTGAGGCTGACAAGTTTCTTAGGTTTACTCAAGTTTATTCTGACATGAAAGTGTTAGAAGAGAAGCTGTGTAAACAGTTCAGCACTCCTGCTGATGGCTCTAAAGCCAAAGGCAAGGAAAAGCGGCCTCTGGGAAGTGATAAACCCCAGAAGAAGAAGAAACCTATCACTCCCTCTCTTCTGAAAGAGATAGCTTCTCCTCCTGATGTTGGCACCTCTGAGAGGGCTGCTGTAGCCTCTGAAGATGTTGAACCTTCTTAGAAGAAGAAGAAATCTCCCAAGAAGTAAAGGGAAAGATCCAAGAACCCTTCCTTTTGCAAGCTTTGCAAGAGTGATGGTCATTGGTTGAAGGATTGCAAGTATCATATTAAAAACCTCTTGCAATCTGAGATATCATTAAAACCTGCTGAAGAGAAATCTAACAATGAAGGACCCAATAAGGATTGGGTACCTGTCACTAATTGATTGTGTTGCAGGTGGCTCTGAGTGCTCCATCAATGTCAAAGTTGTGGTACATTGACAGTGGGTGCTCAAGGCATATGACAGGTGATGAAAAAGCATTCATCACATTTGATCCTAAAAGAGGTGGAAAAGTCAGCTTTGGAGATGCTCAGAAAGGAAGGATACTTAGTTCAGGATCTATAGGAACTAATCCTCCGATCGAAGATGTCTCCCTAGTCAGAGGCCTGAAGTTCAATCTCCTGAGTGTTGCACAACTGTGTGATAAAGGTAGAGATGTTGTCTTCAGCTCCTCTGGATGTAAAATCTTGGACAGTAAGTCAAGGGAAGTTATTCTAATTGCTCCTAGAGTTGAAAATGTTTTCATGTTGAAACTTGAGAATCTTTGCAAAAATATATGCTTGATGTCCAAAGAGGATACCTCCTGGCTCTGGCATAGAAGACTTGCTCATGTGAGCATGGATCTTCTGGCTAAAGTAGCTAGAAATCAATTGGTTGAGGGTCTGCCTGAAATTAGTTTTAAAAAGAATCATTTATGCAATGCGTGCCAATCTGGTAAACAATCCAGAAGCTCTTTTAAAACTAAGAAAGTCATTTCGACTAAAAGACCTTTGGAATTACTTCATATGGATCTCTTTGGCCCTGTTCAACCAATGAGCATAGGTGGAAAGAAGTATGACTTTGTCATAGTAGATGACTATTCAAGATTCACTTGGGTCATCTTGCTGTCTAGCAAAGATGAGTCACTTGGATGTTTCTCAGTTCTGATAAAGAAACTTGAGAATGAAAGGAATGAAAAGGTTGTTCATATCAGAAGTGATAATGGTGGAGAATTCAAAAACTTTATGTTTGAAGAATTCTGTGAAACCAAGGGAATTGATCAAAACTTTTCTGCTCCCAGAACTCCTCAACAAAATGGGGTAGTTGAAAGGAAGAATAGAACTCTGGTTCAGATTGCCAGAACTATGATCAATGAAAGAAGGCTTCCAAAGTATTTTTGGGGAGAAGCTGTTAACACAGCTTGCTATGTTCTGAATAGAGTGCTAATCAGAAGCATTCTGAACAAAACCCCTTATGAACTCTGGAAAGGTCGAAAGCCTAAAATAGGTTATTTCAGAAACTTTGGTTGTAAGTGTTATGTTTTGAACACAAAAGTATATCTTTCAAAATTTGATTCAAAGGCAGATGAGGCAATTTTTCTTGGTTACTCAACACATAGTAAAGCATATAGGGTTTTTAATAAGAGGACTCAAACTTTAGATGAATCTGTTCATGTACAGTTTGATGAGACTAATCCTGCAGATAGTAGAGCTCCTGATGAAGATGTAGTTCAAGCTCCTGAAGTTACATCTCCTGATTTAGTAGAAGATGTTTCTCCCGGAGCTGCTGAAGTAATTCCTCCTGTTGCTGAACAAGCACAAGAAGAGAATCCTACTCCAGAAGTCAACTTCCTTCCACAAGATGCTCCTATATATGATTCAACAAATGATGAACAAGTTTCAGAAGACTCATTGGATGTACCAAGAGAAGTTAGAGCTCATAGGAACCATTCCTTAGAGAACATAATTGACTCTGTTCATAATCCTGTCAGGACCAGAGCTCAGCTCAGAAGATACATGGGGAATGTGGCTTTTGTGTCACTTCTGGAACCCAAGGACTTCTATGAAGCTGCAGATGATGATTCCTGGTTAATGGCAATGGAAGAAGAACTTGACCAGTTCAAAAGGTCAGAAGTTTGGACTTTGGTTCGCAGACCTAACAACATAAAGGTTGTTGGAACTAGATGGGTTCTGAAAAACAAGCTTGATGAATTTGGAAATGTTGTGAGGAACAAGGCAAGACTTGTTGCTCAAGGTTACAATCAGCAAGAAGGCATAGATTATGGTGAAACTTTTGCTCCTGTTGCAAGATTAGAAGCCATTAGAATCTTATGTGCTTTTGCATGGTACAAAGGTTTTAAGCTCTTTCAAATGGATGTGAAAAGTGCATTCTTGAATGGGTACATTGATGAGGAAGTTTATGTGTCTCAACCTCCTGGTTTTGAAGATCCTAAGTTTCCTGATCATGTGTACAAGTTGAAGAAAGCCTTGTATGGACTGAAACAAGCTCCCAGAGCTTGGTATGAGAGACTGACAAAGTTCCTTCTGTCTAAGGGATTTGTCAGAGGCTGTGTTGATACAACTCTGTTCACTCTGAAGAAGAACAAGGATATCCTTATAGCTCAGGTATATGTTGATGATATTATATTTGGTGCTACTAATGAATCTTTGTGCAGAGAGTTCAGTGACCACATGAAGGCTGAGTTTGAAATGTCTATGATGGGAGAATTAACCTTCTTCTTAGGACTTCAGATCAAGTAAAGTAATGATGGTGTGTTTATCAATCAAGCCAAGTACACTAGAGAAGTGCTGAAGAAATTTGGCATGATGGACTCTAATGCTGTTGATATCCCAATGGATGCCAGCAAAGACATTGATGATGAAGAGAAAGCTGGTAAACCTGTAGATATAAAAACCTACAGAGGTATGATTGGTTCTCTTTTATACCTAACAGCCAGCAGGCCAGATATACATTTTGCTGTGTGTTTTTGTGCTAGATATCAGTCTAAACCTAGAGAGATTCATGATGTTGCTGTCAAAAGGATTCTCAGATATCTTAAAGGCACACCAGAAGCTGGTTTGTGGTATCCCTGTAGTTCTGATTTCACTCCTATAGGATACACAGACTCTGACTATGGTAGAGATAAATTGAAAAGGGTCAGCACTTCTGGTGGTTTTCATTTTCTGGGGGAGTGCCTAGTCTCCTGGCATAGCAAGAAGCAAACCTTTGTGGCTCTCTCAACTGCTGAAGCTGAGTATGTTGCTGCTGAAAGTTGTGTTTCTCAGATGCTCTGGATTAAGCAACAAATTGCTGACTATGGAGTCATCCCTGGAACAATTACAATCTACTGTGATAATAAGAGTGCAATTGATCTTTCAAAGAATCCTATTCAGCACAGCAGGATGAAGCATGTTCATATTAGGCATCACTTTCTGAGAGATCATGTTCTGAAGAAGGATATTATCATTACTCATGTTCCCTCTGAAGAGAATCTTGGTGACATGTTTACTAAGCCTCTAGCTGGTAATCCTTTCAGCAGCTTGCGAGAAGGCATTGGTATGACTTATCCACTTCAGTAATTTAGTTTAATTATATCTGTTTATCTTAAGTGATTAATCGTTTAAGATGATTAAAGTGTTAATTAAGTCTAATCATGATTTGACATTTAAGCATGCGTTATCTACTGCAATTTTACGGCGCTGTTCTGTGGTTAACGGTTATCTGTTCCCTTTTAAACGGTGTGTATTTACTTTTTGAATTGGAACGGTTTACTCGTTTGGGTATAAATAGGGGTTTCCCATACTTAGAAGTTTTTTTTTTACTTTCATTTTCACTGCTATTAGAATTTCCATAGATTCTCTGTGTTTTCTTTCTCCCGAAATTCTTAACCTAATTTCCTATTTCTTACAATGGCTCAAGAAATCACTGTCACTCACATCTTTACCACTGAAACTAAGAAGAAAGTTAGCGAATCTAGGGTATTCACTTCTAGGTTCCTAGATGACGAAGTAAAATCCACTGAACCTATCTCCAAATGGCTAAGTGCTCAAAACTGGAATTCATTCGTTTCTCTTGATGAATTTATCTACCCTAAGTTAGTCACCGAATTCTATAAGAACCTCCATTTTTATTCTAATGAGGAGGATGTTCTTCACTCGGTTATCGGAGAAGTTGAGATTGAGGTTAGCAGGGCTTCTATTTCTCAAGCAATTGGTATTGATGATGAAGGAATCATCATTGGTGATGATGGTTCAGCTGATGGGTTTTCAGAAGCAAATTGGGCCAGACCAGATCTTAGTGCCAAGGAAACTTATGCCACTTGGCTCACTCAGCACCAGAGGTGGGCACATTACCTAACAACAAATGTGTTCCTTCCGAAGGCTGGAGGAGTTAATGGTGTTTCCAATCGGGAAAGGGTGTTTATGTGGCACCTGGTCAATCAGAAGAAAATCAATCTCCCTGCCATGCTGATAAGGCAGATGAAGAATGTCACTACTGTAAGTGCCCTGGCTTATGGTTCCCTCCTGACGAGGCTGTTTGAAGTTGCCTCTGTGGTTATCTGAGGAGATGGTGTAACAAGCAGGTGTACGGTTCTGAAGATGCATACCTTCAAGAACCTTAACTTTGGTGTGACTCCAAAGAAGAATGAGAAGGGCTCCTCTGTGAGTATTGCTCAGAAGGAGATTGTGGATGATTCAGTACAGAAAGGTAAGAAAGCTGCCAGAAAGGGCAAAGGAAAGAAAGGATCCAGCAAAGTGGTCCTAACTGTAGAAAAGGTGGTTGTCTCAGAACCTCTTCCCACTATGGTTCAAACAACAATCAGTGTTGAACCTTCTGGCAAGATTGTTGCTGAGAAACCAAAAGATGCTGCTGAGATAGCAGATCAGGATGTTGAGGACGCACGCCTTGATGAAAGAGAAAAGGCTGCTGAAGCTGAAAAGGTTGCAAGAGTTGTGGCTCTTGCTGAAGAGAAAAGGCTGAGAAAAGAAGCAGAAGATAAGTTAGTAGCTGAGAGAGAAATTGCTGCAAAGGCTAAGGCCGATGCTAGAATTATAGCATGTGCTGCTGAACTTGAAAATGTAGAGTTCTCAAAGGATGTTGAGGCTTCAGAAGAAGGAGAGGACCTTGAGAATATCTCTCTCTCCACTCGGATCAGGACGAAGGCTGTAGCAAATAGAAGGTCTCTGAAGAAAAAGGACTTCTATGTTGCTTCTAGTGCTGAGTTAGAGGATTCTGTTACTGAGGAACAGGAAGTTGTTGATGACGAAGACATGTTGGAGATGTCTGCTGAAGAGGATGTTGATGCTCCTCTTGTTGAAGAGCTATCAGAGGAGAGTGAACCAGAAGTTGATGAGGTTCTTCAGGGTGCACATCAGTTTGCGGAGAATGTTGATAATGACGACTTTATTGACAACATTCTTCTAGGCCAAGGAAGAAACCCTAGTGATAGGGATGCCTCTGAAACGCTGATCAGAATGGCTCATGTGTTTGCTGAGCCCATTCCTATGTTTGACCCTAACTCTTCTGACCAGGTTATCTCATCTCCCACTCATACTCCTCATCCATCTCCCTCACTACCTTCTGTCACAGAAGTGAGTGAATCTCATACTTCCATTCCCATTACAACTTCAACCTCTGAGGTTGTACCTCCTCCATCTACTCTTCCTTCTGGATCCTATTCAGAAGTGAATTTGTCCTCTGGACCCATTTTCACAGACTGCATTTCTACCTCTACTTCTTCCTCACTATCATCTTCCTCTGTAATTCCATCAATTGGATTTACTGCTCCCTCCTTTTCACTACCATCCACTTTACCATCCATTTCTCCTACTCTCTCTTCCTCGTCCACACATACAATCCCTTCCACAAACACATCTATCCCTCCTCCTTCAACCTCTGGACATGCACCTCCTGTGTGTGATCCCTTAACTACCCCCTCCACCACTTCCTGTTTTGTTGGGTTGTCATCCAACTATGACTTCCTACGCAATTTCCAGGAACGAGATAACTTGGAGAGTAATTTTGGTCGTTTTGGTTTCATGGGCAGAGATTCTGCTGTTTCAGAAGCTGGTGGTGCTCCTTCTGTTGAGGAGTTGAGAAGAATGAGTCAGAGTGGCTCTGATGAATTGCTGAATAGATTTGCTGGTGTGGGGCAAAGGCCTTTTGCTGCTGACATGTTTGCTCAGGGCATTGTGCTGCAAGAAATTCAATCGTTGAAAGCTCAGAACCTGCAGCTCGTGACTATGCTTCAAATGCAGGATCCTTCTGTCTACACACTCAATCTTTCTACACTTCATCTGGCTACATATGATGAGCTGTATAAATTGAGAGAATTAGCTCTGACTCTTCCTACCTTGGACAATATTGCTCTTGCTTCTTCTCTGAAAGTTAATGAGAATTTGGAGATTTTGACAGAAGAAGTCAAGGAAGCAAACGAGCATTATGAGGCTCATGAGAAGATGCTCCCAAGTAAGATTTATGACCTGCAAAGTACTGCCAACCATATTCTGAGAGAAGTGAAATCTTCTGCTCAAGGTTCATCATCTTCAGGGGCTGCAAAGATTGTATATGACATCACTCCTGATCTCAACAATCGTCTCTCAAGCATTGAGTCTGCTGTGACTGCTCAGAGCGCCCAGATTGCTGAGCTCACTGAACTTCTGAAGGTTATGCACACTCAAGCACGTGAACAAGACCAGGCTCTTCACAATTGCTATAAGTTTGTTCGAGGACAGACTTATATTCAGAATGTGCATCTCACTGCTGCTGTGTATGCTAACAATCGGTTAATCAAGCTCCTTCTGGAAGATGTTCACAGGCAACGACCTTTGTCTGGACAGACTTATGACCACTTGCGCACCATTGATTCTGATTTCAGGAAGCGTATGGATTTGGTCAACTCTGTAAGACCTACTGCTCAGCAATACCAAACTGCACTGAAAGTTCAGCAAAAATTGGACTCTCAAGGTGCTTTGGGCATTGTTGTTGGTTCTGGTCAAATGGGGGAGAAGTCTGCTCAGCAGAGTGGTCAGACTAGTCTCAAGTCTGATGGGATGATGAAGAGACCGAGTGCTGCTGAAGGATCTAGTGTTGTTCCTCCTCCTCAGAAGAAACCTAGGAACTTGTAATTTCATTAGGACTTAAGCTTCTTAGCTAGGTTCTGGGTCGGGTAGTGTTGTCTTAGGACTTTATCTGCTCTTCAGATGATTATCCTGTTTGTTGTTTCTTTTGACGATTTTATACACTAAATCTTTTTTATACACTCTTGTGTCTCTGATTACTTACTTTACTTATGTTTCTTTTTGACTTAGTAAATTATACTTCACTAAAATCTAACAACTTGATCTTAAGCCATTTTTTAAGTTTAAACAGACTGCTGAAGTTCACCATTTACACTAAAATGGGGGAGTTAATTTACTCAGAAGTTATGAAACATATGTATCAGGAAGTTATTTTCTAAAACTTATATTTTCTTTTACCTTCTGACCACGGTTTGTCCATAACCAAAATGGGGGAGAATGATGAACCCTAAGTGTTTTGATTATGTCCAAATGTTTCAGAAGATGAAAACTTAACATTCTCTTACATATAGTTTTTTCTTGACTAATATTTTTCTACTTAGTCTATGTGTAAGTTACTCAGCAGGTGCTGAATGAAGAATTTCTAGATTGCCTGAAGTACTCATAAGTCTCGATTGCTGAAGACAGAGTTTCATTATTTAAGAAGCTGGATGCTCCGCTCTGAAGCTATTGAAGTCTGTTGAAGCTCTCCTCAGAGGTCCATTACAATCAGAAGTTCATCTACCAATTTGATCAGAAGCTTAGTCACGGGTTCTGGATAGCATTTATTGCTCTGACAAGTGCATTTAATGCAAGGCGCCAAAAGTTCAAAAAGCTGTTTTGATGGAGCGCGCTTGTCTACTCAAAGTGAAACCAGAATTTCCTTGTCTACCCTTTGTTGATCTTATTGAGGAATGTTTCCGGTCAACCTTATCTTCAATTTCAAATCACTTACCGGATTTGGTTAAAGAACAAGGATAACGGAATCAAAGTGTTTGAAGACCGTTTGAAGACTTGACAAATTAACGGATACTACAACTGATGTCATCTCTGTTGAAGATTCAAATTTCCCAACGGTCATCCTCATTTACTATAAATAGTAGCCAAGCTCCAATGCATCATGTACGTGTGATAATCGAGCAAATATCTCAACGCACTGGTTGAAGCAAAAACAGAGCACACTTCCCATTCTCAATCTTTCTTAGCATAGCTTAAGTTTAAGTGAGAGAGTGAAGAAAAACAAGTTCATAATAGGAATCTTGTAAACTGATATCGTTTGTGATATTCAGTTAGATTTTGAGAGAAATCTAGTTGAGATTAGAGTTGGGTGAGAAATCCAGAAAACAGGGTGTTGTTGTTCTGGTGGAAATCCTTCAACTCTTTTTAGGCTAGTCAGAACTAAGTTGTCAAATCAGAACTTCTGTTGCTGAAAACAGTCTAACTGTGTTTAGGAAGAATTTCCCTCAGAAGCAACTTCTGTAAGCTTGCTTCTGACTCTGAGGAAATTTGACTCTGAAAATTAAGTTTCCCGAAAAACTTAGAAATTTTCAGTTTTCAACTTTAACACCTATTCACCCCCCTCTAGGTGATTATGTTCTTGATAGGGCCAACATCCAGCTTCTGATCATTGAAACACTGTCTTCAGCTTTCGGAACTTCTGAGTCCTTTAAGCAATCCAGAAGTATTTCATTCAGCACATGCTGAGTAACTTACATACAATGCTTAAACAAAAATTGTTAGTCAACATTAAACCGTATGTAAGAAAATCTCATTTTTCATCTTCTGAAACGTTTGGACATAATCAAAACTCTTAGGGTTCATCAACTTTAACTCGAGGTCAGATTTTTGATGTCCCAATACCACGACTAACACCTATATCAAATGATGGGTCGTTTAAATTTTGGGTTTCTCGGGCCGAATCCTACGGTGCCTCGGAGACCGGGACTGAATTTTAACACATTTTTATGATGCGTCAGAAAAACCTTAAATCGAGCATCGATTTTTGGATGTCCCAATACCACGACTAACACGTATATCAAATGATGGGTCGTTTAAATTTAGGGTTTTTCGGGCCGGATCCTAGGGTGCCTCAGGAACCGGGACTGAATTTTAACACGTTTTTATGATGCGTCGGACAAAACTTTAGCTCGAGGTCAGATTTTTGATGTCCCATTACCACGACTAACACCTATATCAAATGATGGGTCGTTTAAATTTTGGGTTTTTCGGGCCGGATCCTATGGTGCCTCGGGGACCGGGATTGAATTTTAACACGTTTTTATGATGCGTCGCACAAAACATTAACTCGAGGTCAGATTTTTGATGTCCCAATACCCCAACTAACACGTATAAGAAATGATGGGTCGTTTAAATTTTCGATTTTTCGGGCCAGATTCTAGGGTGCGTCGGGGACCGGGACTGAATTTTAATACGTTTTTATGGTGCGTCGGACAAAATTTTAACTCGAGGTCTAAATTTTGATGTCCCAATACCACGACTAAAACCTTTATCAAATGATGAATCGTTTAAATTTTGGGTTTTACGGGCCGGATCCTAGGGTGCCTCGGGGACCGGGACTGAATTTTAACATGTTTTTATAATGCGTCGGACAAAACTTTAACTCGAGGTCAGATTTTTGATGTCCCAATACCCCAACTAACACGTATAAGAAATGACGGGTCGTTTAAATTTTGGGTTTTTCGGGCCAGATTCTAAAGTGCCTCGGGGACCGGGACTGAATTTTAATACGTTTTTATGATGCGTCGGACAAAACTTTAACTCGAGGTCAGATTTTAGATGTCCCAATACCCCAACTGACATGTATCATAAATGAAGGGTCCTTTAAATTTTGGGTTTTTTGGGCCGGATACTAGGGTGCCTCGGGGAACGGGGCAGAATTAACAAGTGTTTTTTGATGCGTCAGACAAAACATTAACTCTAGCTCAGATTTTTGGATGTCCCAATACCACGACTAACACGTATATCAAATGATGAGTCGTGTAAATTTTGGGTTTTTCGGGCCGGATTCTAGGGTGCCTCGGGGAACGAGACTGAATATTAACAAGTTTTTATGATTCGTCGGACAAAACTTTAAATCGAGCTTAGATTATTGGATGACCCAATACCACGACTAACACGTATATCAAATGATGGGTTGTTTAAATTTTGGGGTTTTCGGGCCGGATCCTAGGGTGCCTCAGGGACCGTGACTGAATTTTAACACGTTTTTATGATGCGTTGGACAAAACTTGAACTCGAGGTCAGATTTTTGATGTCCCAATACCCCAACGAACACGTATAAGAAATGATGCGTCGTTTACATTTTGAGTATTTCGGGCCAGATTCTAGGGTGCCTCGGGGACCGGGACTGAATTTTAACACGTTTTTATGATGCGTCGGACAAAACTTTAACTCGAGGTCAGATTTTTGATGTCCCAATACCACGACTAACACCAATATCAAATGATGGGTCGTTTAAATTTTGGGTTTTTCGGGCCGGATCGTAGGGTGCCTCGGGGACCGGGACTGAATTTTAACACGTATTTATGATGCGTCGGACAAAACTATAACTCGAGGTCAGATTTTTGATGTCCCAATACCCTAACTAACACGTATAAGAAATGATGGGTCGTTTAAATTTTGGGTTTTTCGGGCGAGATTCTAGGGTGCCTTGGGGACGGGGACTGAATTTTAACATGTTTTTATGATGCGTCGGACAAAACTTTAACTCGAGGTCAGATTTTTGATGTCCCAATACCACGACTAACACCTATATCAAATGATGGGTCGTTTAAATTTTGGGTTTTTCGGGCCGGATCCGACGGTGCCTCGAGGACCGGGACTGAATTTTAACACGTTTTTATGATGCGTTGGACAAAACTTTAACTCGAGGTTAGATTTTTGATGTCCCAATACCACGACTAACACCTATATCAAATGATGAATCGTTTAAATTTTGGGTTTTTCGGGCCGGATCCTAGGGTGCCTCAGGGACCGGGAATGAATTTTAACACGTTTTTATGATGCGTCGGACAAAACTTTCACTCGAGGTCCGATTTTTGATGTCCCAATACCACGACTAACACGTATATAAAATGATGGGTCGTTTAAATTTTGGGTTTTTCGGGCCGGATCCTACGGTGCCTCGGGGACCGGGATTGAATTTTAACACGTTTTTATGATGCGTCGGACAAAACTTTAACTCGAGGTCAGATTTTAGATGTCCCAATACCCCAACTGACATGTATAATAAATGATGGGTCCTTTAAATTTTGGGTTTTTTGGGCCGATAATAGGGTGCCTCGGGGAACGGGGCAGAATTAACAAGTGTTTTTTGATGCGTCAGACAAAACATTAACTCTAGCTCAGTTTTTTGGATGTCCCAATACCACGACTAACACGTATATCAAATGATGGGTCGTGTAAATTTTGGGTTTTTCGGGCCGGATTCTCGGGTGCCTCGGGGAACGGGACTGAATATTAACAAGTTTTTATGATGCGTCGGACAAAACTTTAAATCGAGCTTATATTTTTGGATGCCTAATACCACGACTAACACGTATAACAAATGATGGGTCGTTTAATTTTTGGGTTTTTCGGACTACGGTGCATCGGGGACCGGGACTGAATTTGAACACGTTTTTATGATGCGTCGAACAAAACTTTAACTCGTGGTCTAATTTTTGATGTCCCAATACCACGACTAACACCTATATGAAATGATGGGTCGTTTAAATTTTAGGTTTTTCGGGCCGGATCCGACGGTGCCTCGGGGACCGGGACTGAATTTTAACACGTTTTTATGATGCGTTGGACAAAACTTTAACTCGAGGTCAGATTTTTGATGTCACAATACCCCAACGAACACGTATAAGAAATGATGCGTCGTTTAAATTTTGAGTATTTCGGGCCAGATTCTAGGGTGCCTCGGGGATCGGGACTGAATTTTAACACGTTTTTATGATGCGTCAGACAAAACTTTAACTCGAGGTCAGATTTTTGATGTCCCAATACCACGACTAACACCAATATCAAATGATGGGTCGTTTAAATTTTGGGTTTTTCGGGCCGGATCGTAGGGTGCCTCGGGGACCGGGACTGAATTTTAACACGTTTTTATGATGCGTCGGACAAAACTTTAACTCGAGGTTAGATTTTTGATGTCCCAATACCACGACTAACACCTATATCAAATGATGAATCGTTTAAATTTTGGGTTTTTCGGGCCGGATCCTAGGGTGCCTCAGGGACCGGGACTGAATTTTAACACGTTTTTATGATGCGTCAGACAAAACTTTAACTCGAGGTCAGATTTTTGATGTCCCAATACCACGACTAACACGTATATAAAATGATGGGTCGTTTAAATTTTGGGTTTTACGGGCCGGATCCTAGGGTGCCTCGGGGACCGGGACTGAATTTTAACATGTTTTTATAATGCGTCGGACAAAACTTTCACTCGAGGTCAGATTTTTGATGTCCCAATACCCCAACTAACACGTATAAGAAATGACGGGTCGTTTAAATTTTGGGTTTTTCGGGCCAGATTCTAAAGTTCCTCGGGGACCGGGACTGAATTTTAATACGTTTCTATGATGCGTTGGACAAAACTTTAACTCGAGGTCAGATTTTAGATGTCCCAATACCACGATTAACACCTATATCAAATGATGGGTCGTTTAAATTTTGGTTTTTCCGGGCCGGATTTTAGGGTGCCTCGGGGACCCGGACTGAATTTTAACACGTTTTTATGATGCGTCGTACAAAACTTTAACTCAAGATCAGATTTTTGGATGCCTAATACCGCGACTAACACGTATAACAAATGATGGGTCGTTTAATTTTTGGGTTTTTCGGACTACGGTGCATCGGGGACCGGGACTGAATTTTAACACGTTTTTATGATGCGTCGAACAAAACTTTAACTCGTGGTCTAATTTTTGATGTCCCAATACCACGACTAACACCTATATGAAATGATGGGTCGTTTAAATTTTAGGTTTTTCGGGCCGGATCCTAGTGTGCCTCGGGGACCAGGACTGAATTTTAACACGTTTTTATGATGCGTCGGACAAAACTTTAACTCGTGGTCTAATTTTTGATGTCCCAATACCGCGACTAACACCTATATCAAATGATGGGTCGTTTAAATTTTGGGTTTTTCGGGCCGGATCCTACGGTGCCTCGGGGACCGGGACTGAATTTTAACACGTTTTTACGATGCGTCGGACAAAACTTTAACTCGAGGTCAGATTTTTGATGTCCCAATACCCCAACTAACATGTATAAGAAATGATGGGTCGTTTAAATTTTGGGTTTTTCTAGGGTGCCTCGGGGACCGGAGCTGAATTTTAATACGTTTTTATGATGCTTCAGACAAAACTTTAACTCGAGGTCTAATTTTTGATGTCCGAATACCACGACTAACACCTATATCAAATGATGGGTTGTTTAAATTTTGGGTTTTCGGGCCGAATCCTAGGGTGCCTCGGGGATCGGGACTGAATTTTAACACGTTTTTATGATGCGTCAGACGAAAATTTAAATCGAGGTATGATTTTTCATGTCCCAATACCTCACCAAACACGTATAATAAATGATGGGTCGTTTAAATTTTGGGTTTTTCAGGCCAGATTCTAGGGTGCCTCGGGGACCGGAACTGAATTTTAAAACGTGTTGATGATGCGTCGGACAAAACTTTAACTCAAGGTCAGATTTTTGATGTCCCAATACCCCAATTGACACGTATAATAAATGATGGGTCGTTTAAATTTTGGGATTTTCGGGCCGGATTCTAGGGTGCCTCGGGGACCGGGACTGAAATTTAACACGTTTTTATGATGCGTCGAACAAAACTTTAACTCGAGGTCAGATTTTTTATGTCCCAATACCCCAACTAACACGTATAAGAAATGATGGGTCGTTTAAATTTTGGGTTTTTCTAGGGTGCCTCGTGGACCGGAGCTGAATTTTAATACGTTTTTATGGTGCTTCAGACAAAACTTTAACTCGAGGTCTAATTTTTGATGTCTGAATACAACGACTAACACCTATATCAAATGATGGGTCGTTTAAATTTTAGGTTTTTCGGGCCGGATCCTAGGGTTCCACGGGGACCGGGACTGAATTTTAACACGTTTTTATGATGCGTCCGATGAAAATATAACTCGAGGTCAGATTTTTGATATCCCAATACCCCAACTAACACGTATAAGAAATGATGGGTCGTTGAAATTTTGGGTTTTTTAGGCCAGATTCTAGGGTGCCTCGGGGACCGGGACTTAATTTTAATACGTTTTTATGATGCGTCGGACAAAACTTTAACTCGAGGTCAGATTTTTGATGTCCCAATACCCCAATTGACACGTCTAATAAATGATGGGTCGTTTAAATTTTGGGATTTTCGGGCCGGATTCTAGGGTGCCTCGGGGACCGGGACTGAAATTTAACACGTTTTTATGATGCGTCGAACAAAACTTTAACTCGAGGTCAGATTTTTTATGTCCCAATACCCCAACTAACACGTATAAGAAATGATGGGTCGTTTAAATTTTGGGTTTCTCGGGCCGGATTCTAGAGTGCCTCGGGGAACGGGACTGAATATTAACAAGTTTTTATGATGCGTCGGACAAAACTTTAAATCGAGCTTAGATTATTGGATGACCCAATACCACGACTAACACGTATATCAAATGATGGGTTGTTTAAATTTTGGGTTTTTCGGCCCGGATCCTAGGGTGCCTCAGGGACCGGGACTGAATTTTAACACGTTTTTATGATGCGTTGGACAAAACTTTAACTCGAGGTCAGATTTTTGATGTCACAATACCCCAACGAACACGTATAAGAAATGATGCGTCGTTTAAATTTTGAGTATTTCGGGCCAGATTCTAGGGTGCCTCGGGGATCGGGACGGAATTTTAACACGTTTTTATGATGCGTCAGACAAAACTTTAACTCGAGGTCAGATTTTTGATGTCCCAATACCACGACTAACACCAATATCAAATGATGGGTCGTTTAAATTTTGGGTTTTTCGGGCCGGATCGTAGGGTGCCTCGGGGACCGGGACTGAATTTTAACACGTTTTTATGATGCGTCGGACAAAACTATAACTCGAGGTCAGATTTTTGATGTCCCAATACCCCAACTAACACGTATAAGAAATGATGGGTCGTTTAAATTTTGGGTTTTTCGGGCGAGATTCTAGGGTGCCTTGGGGACGGGGACTGAATTTTAACACGTTTTTATGATGCGTCGGACAAAACTTTAACTCGAGGTCAAATTTTTGATGTCCCAATACTACGACTAACACCTATATCAAATGATGGGTCGTTTAAATTTTGGGTTTTTCGTGCCGGATCCGACGGTGCCTCGGGGACCGGAACTGAATTTTAACACGTTTTTATGATGCGTGGGACAAAACTTTAACTCGAGGTTAGATTTTTGATGTCCCAATACCACGACTAACACCTATATCAAATGATGAATCGTTTAAATTTTGGGTTTTTCGGGCCGGATCCTAGGGTGCCTCAGGGACCAGGATAGAATTTTAACACCTTTTTTCTGATGCGTCGGACAAAACTTTCACTCGAGGTCCGATTTTTGATGTCCCAATACCACGACTAACACGTATTTAAAATAATGGGTCGTTTAAATTTTGGGTTTTTCGGGCCGGATCCTACAGTGCCTCGAGGACCGGGATTGAATTTTAACACGTTTTTATGATGCGTCGGACAAACCTTTAACTCGAGGTCAGATTTTTTTATTCCCAATACCACGACTAACACGTATAACAAATGATGGGTCTTTCAAATTTTGGGTTTTTCGGGCCGGATTCTACGGTGCATCGGGGACCGGGACATATTTTTAACACGTTTTTATGATGCGCCAGACCAAACTTCAACTCTAGGTCTAATTTTTGATGTCCCAATACCATGACTAACACCTATATCAAATGATGGCTCGTTTAAATTTTGGTTTTTTCGGGCCGGATTTTAGGGTGCCTCGGGGACCCGGACTGAATTTTAACACGTTTTTATGATGCGTCGGACAAAACTTTAACTCAAGATCAGATTTTTGGATGCCCAATACCACGACTAACACGTATAACAAATGATAGGTCGTTTAATTTTTGGGTTTTTCGGACTACGGTGCATCGGGGACAAGGACTGAATTTTAACACGTTTTTATGATGCGTCGAACAAAACTTTAACTCGTGGTCTAATTTTTGATGTCCCAATACCACGAGTAACACCTATATGAAATGATGGGTCGTTCAAATTTTGGGTTTTTCGAGCAGGATCCTAGTGTGCCTCGGGGACCAGGACTGAATTTTAACACGTTTTTATGATGCGTCGGACAAAACTTTTACTCGTGGTCTAATTTTTGATGTCCCAATAACACGACTAACACCTATATCAAATGATGGGTCGTTTAAATTTTGGGTTTTTCGGGCCGGATCCTACGGTGCCTCGGGGACCGGGACTGAATTTTAACACGTTTTTACGATGCGTCGGACAAAACTTTAACTCGAGGTCAGATTTTTGATGTCCCAATACCCCAACTAACATGTATAAGAAATGATGGGTCGTTTAAATTTTGGGTTTTTCTAGGGTGCCTCGGGGACCCGAGCTGAATTTTAATACGTTTTTATGATGCTTCAGACAAAACTTTAACTCGAGGTCTAATTTTTGATGTCCGAATACCACGACTAACCCCTATATCAAATGATGGGTTGTTTAAATTTTGGGTTTTTCGGGCCGAATCCTAGGGTGCCTCGGGGACCGGGACTGAATTTTAACACGTTTTTATGATGCGTCAGACGAAAATTTAACTCGAGGTATGATTTTTCATGTCCCAATACCTCACCAAACACGTATAATAAATGATGGGTCGTTTAAATTTTGGGTTTTTCAGTCCAGATTCTAGGGTGCCTCGGGGACCGGGACTGAATTTTATAACGTGTTTATGATGCGTCGGACAAAACTTTAACTCGAGGTCAGATTTTTGATGTCCCAATACCCCAATTGACACGTATAATAAATGATGGGTCGTTTAAATTTTGGGATTTTCGGGCCGGATTCTAGGGTGCCTCGGGGACCGGGACGGAAATTTAACACGTTTTTATGATGCGTCGAACAAAACTTTAACTCGGGGTCAGATTTTTTATGTCCCAATACCCCAACTAACACGTATAAGAAATGATGGGTCGTTTAAATTTTGGGTTTTTCTAGGGTGCCTCGTCGACCGGAGATGAATTTTAATACGTTTTTATGATGCTTCAGACAAAACTTTAACTCGAGGTCTAATTTTTGATGTCTGAATACAACGACTAACACCTATATCAAATGATGGATCGTTTAAATTTTGGGTTTTTCGGACCGGGACTGAATTTTAACACGTTTTTATGATGCGTCCGATGAAAATGTAACTCGAGGTCAGATTTTTGATATCCCAATACCCCAACTAACACGTATAAGAAATGATGGGTCGTTGAAATTTTGGGTTTTTTAGGCCAGATTCTAGGGTGCCTCGGGGACCGGGACTTAATTTTAATACGTTTTTATGATGCGTCGGACAAAACTTTAACTCGAGGTCAGATTTTTGATGTCCCAATACCCCAATTGACACGTCTAATAAATGATGGGTCGTTTAAATTTTGGGATTTTCGGGCCAGATTGTAGGGTGCCTCGGGGACCGGGACTGAAATTTAACACGTTTTTATGATGCGTCGAACAAAACTTTAACTCGAGGTCAGATTTTTTATGTCCCAATACCCCAACTAACACGTATAAGAAATGATGGGTCGTTTAAATTTTGGGTTTTTCAGGCCAGATTATAGGGTCCTTCGGGGACCGGGACAGAATTTTAATACATTTTTATGATGCGTCGGACAAAACTTTAATTCGAGGTCTAATTTTTGATGTCCCATTACCACGACTAACACCTATATCAAATGATGGGTCGTTTAAATTTTGGGTTTTTCGGGCCGGATCCTAGGGTGCCTCGGGGACCGGGACTGAATTTAAACAAGTTTTTATGATGCGTAGGACAAAACTTTAACTCGAGATCAGATTTTTGATGTCCACATACCCCAACTAACACGTATAAGAAATGATGAGTCGTTTAAATTTTGGGTTTTGGGGTCAGATTCTATGGTGCCTCGGGGACCGGGACTGAATTTTAATACGTTTTTTTGATGCATCGGACAAAACTTTAACTCGAGGTCAGATTTTTGGTGTCCCAATACCCCAACTGACACGTATAATAATTGATGCGTCGTTTAAATTTTGGGTTTTTCGGGCCGGATCCTAGGGTGCCTCGGGGACCGGGACTGAATTTTAACACATTTTTATGATGCGTCAGACGAAAATTTAACTCGAGGTATGATTTTTCATGTCCCAATACCTCACCAAACACGTATAATAAATGATGGGTCGTTTAAATTTTGGGTTTTTCAGGCCAGATTCTAGGGTGCCTCGGGGACCGGGACTAAATTTTAAAACGTGTCTATGATGCGTTGGACAAAACTTTAACTCGAGGTCAGATTTTTGATGTCCCAATACCCCAATTGACACGTATAATAAATGATGGGTCGTTTAAATTTTGGGATTTTCGGGCCCGATTCTAGGGTGCCTCGGGGACCGGGACTGAAATTTAACACGTTTTTATGATGCGTCGAACAAAACTTTAACTCGAGGTCAGATTTTTTATGTCCCAATACCCCAACTAACACGTATAAGAAATGATGGGTCGTTTAAATTTTGGGTTTTTCTAGGGTGCCTCGTGGACCAGAGCTGAATTTTAATACGTTTTTATGATGCTTCAGACAAAACTTTAACTCGTGGTCTAATTTTTGATGTCTGAATACAACGACTAACACCTATATCAAATGATGGGTCGTTTAAATTTTGGGTTTTTCGGGCCGGATCCTAGGGTTCCACGGGGACCGGGAATGAATTTTAACACGTTTTTATGATGCGTCCGATGAAAATATAACTCGAGGTCAGATTTTTGATGTCCCAATACCCCAACTAACACGTATAAGAAATGATGGGTCGTTGAAATTTTGGGTTTTTTAGGCCAGATTCTAGGGTGCCTCGGGGACCGGGACTTAATTTTAATACGTTTTTATGATGCGTCGGACAAAACTTCAACTCGAGGTCAGATTTTTGATGTCCCAATACCCCAATTGACACGTCTAATAAATGATGGGTCGTTTAAATTTTGGGATTTTCGGGCCGGATTCTAGGGTGCCTCGGGGACCGGGACTGAAATTTAACACGTTTTTATGATGCGTCGAACAAAACTTTAACTCGAGGTCAGATTTTTTATGTCCCAATACCCCAACTAACACGTATAAGAAATGATGGGTCGTTTAAATTTTGGGTTTTTCAGGCCAGATTCTAGGGTCCCTCGGGGACCGGGACAGAATTTTAATACATTTTTATGATGCGTCGGACAAAACTTTAATTCGAGGTCTAATTTTTGATGTCCCATTACCACGACTAACACCTATTTCAAATGATGGGTCGTTTAAATTTTGGGTTTTTCGGGCCGGATCCTAGGGTGCCTCGGGGACCGGGACTGAATTTCAACAAGTTTTTATGATGCGTCGGACAAAACTTTAACTCGAGATCAGATTTTTGATGTCCACATACCCCAACTAACACGTATAAGAAATGATGAGTCGTTTAAATTTTGGGTTTTGGGGTCAGATTCTATGGTGCCTCGGGGACCGGGACTGAATTTTAATACGTTTTTATGATGCATCGGACAAAACTTTAACTCGAGGTCAGATTTTTGGTGTCCCAATACCCCAACTGACACGTATAATAATTGATGCGTCGTTTAAATTTTGGGTTTTTCGGGCCAGATTCTAGGGTGCCTCGGGGACCGGGACTGAAATTTAACACGTTTTTATGATGCGTCGAACAAAACTTTAACTCGAGATCAGATTTTTGGATGCCCAATACCACGACTAACACGTATGACAAATGATGGGTCGTTTAAATTTTGGGTATTTCGGGCCGGATTCTACGGTGCATCGGGGAGCGGGACTGAATTTTAACACGTTTTTATGATGCGTCGAACAAAACTTTAACTCGTGGTCTAATTTTTGATGTCCCAATACCACGACTAACACCTATATAAAATGATGGGTCGTTTAAATTTTGGGATTTTCGGGCCGGATCCTAGGGTGCCTCGGGGACCGGGACTGAATTTTAACACGTTTTTATGATGCGTCGGACAAAACATTAACTCGAGGTCAGATTTTTGATGTCCCAATACCCCAATTGACACGTATAATAAATGATGGGTCGTTAAAATTTTGGGTTTTTCGGGCCGGATTCTAGGGTGCCTCGGGGACCGGGACTGAATTTTAACACGTTTTTATGATGCGTCGGACAAAACTTTAACTCGAGATCAGATTTTTGGATGCCCAATACCACGACTAACACGTATAACAAATGATGGGTCGTTTAAATTTTGGGTTTTTCGGGCCGGATTCTACGGTGCATCGGGGACCGGGACTGAATTTTAACACGTTTCTATGATGCGTCGAACAAAACTTTAACTCGTGGTCTAATTTTTGATGTCCCAATACCACGACTAAAACAAATATCAAATGATGGGTCTTTTAAATTTTGGGTTTTTCGGGCCGGATCCTAGGGTGCCTTTGGGACCGGGACTGAATTTTAACACGTTTTTATGTTGCGTCGAACAAAACTTTAACTCGTGGTCTAATTTTTTATGTCCCAATACCACGACTAACACCTATATCAAATGATGGGTCGTTTAAATTTTGGGTTTTTCGGGCCGGATCCTAGGGTGCCTCGGGGACCGGGACTGAATTTTAACACGTTTTTATGATGCGTCGGACAAAACTTTAAGTCGAGGTCAGATTTTTGATGTCCCAATACCACGACTAACACCTATATGAAATGATGGGTCGTTTAAATTTTGGGTTTTTCGGGCCGGATCCTACGGTGCCTCGGAGACCTGAACTGAATTTTAACACGTTTTTATGATGCGTCAGACAAAACTTTAACTCGAGGTCAGATTTTTGATGTCCCAATACCACGACTAACACCTATATCAAATGATGGGTCATTTAAATTTTGGGTTTTTCGGGCCAGATCCTACGGTGCCTCGGAGACCGGGACTGAATTCTAATACGTTTTTATGATGCGTCGGACAAAATTTTAACTCGATGTCAGATTTTTGATGTCCCAATACTCCAACTGACACGTATAATAAATGATGGGTCGTTTAATTTTTGGGTTTTTCGGGCAGGATTCTACGGTGCCTCGGGGACCGGGACTGAATTTTAACACGTTTTTATGATGCGTCGGACAAAACTTTAACTCGAGGTCAGATTTTTTGATGCCCAATACCACGACTAACACGTATAACAAATGATGGGTTGTGTAAATTTTGGGTTTTTCGGGCCAGATTCTAGGGTCCCTCGGGGACCGGGACAGAATTTTAATACATTTTTATGATGCGTCGGACAAAACTTTAATTCGATGTCTAATTTTTGATGTCCCATTACCACGACTAACACCTATATCAAATGATGGGTCGTTTAAATTTTGGGTTTTTCGGGCCGGATCCTAGGGTGCCTCGGGGACCGGGACTGAATTTCAACAAGTTTTTATGATGCGTCGGACAAAACTTTAACTCGAGATCAGATTTTTGATGTCCACATACCCCAACAAACACGTATAAGAAATGATGGGTCGTTTAAATTTTGGGTTTTGGGGTCAGATTCTATGGTGCCTCGGGGACCGGGACTGAATTTTAATACGTTTTTATGATGCATCGGACAAAACTTTAACTCGAGGTCAGATTTTTGGTGTCCCAATACCCCAACTGACACGTATAATAATTGATGCGTCGTTTAAATTTTGGGTTTTTCGGGCCGGATTCTAGGGTGCCTCGGGGACCGGGACTGAATTTTAACACGTTTTTATGATGCGTCGGACAAAACTTTAACTCGAGGTCAGATTTTTAATGTCCCAATACCCCAACTGACACGTATAATAAATGATAGGTCGTTTAAATTTTGGGTTTTTCGGGCCGGATTCTAGGGTGCCTCGGGGACCGGGGCAGAATTAACAAGTGTTATTTGATGCGTCAGACAAAACATTAACTCTAGCTCGGATTTTTGGATGTCCCAATACTACGACTAACACGTATATCAAATGATGGGTCGTTTAAACGGGCCGGATTCTAGGGTGCTTCGGGGAACGGGACTGAATATTAACACTTTTTATGATGCGTCGAACAAAACTTTAAATCGAGTTTAGATTATTGGATGTCCCAATACCACGACTAACACGTATATCAAATGATGGGTCGTTTAAATTTTGGGTTTTTCGGGCGGATCCTATGGTGCCTCGGGGACCAGGACTGAATTTTAACACGTTTTATGATGCATCGGACAAAACTTTTAACTTGATGTCAAATTTTTGATGTCCCAATACCCCAACTAACACGTATAACAAATGATGGGTCGTTTAAATTTTTGGGTTTTGCGGGCCAGATTATAGGGTGCCTCGGGGACAAGTGTTTTTTGATGCGTCGGACAAAACTTTAACTCGAGCTCAGATTTTTTGATATCCAAATACCACGACTAACACGTATATTTAATGATGGGTCTTTAAATTTTGGGTTTTCCGAGCCGGATTCTAGGGTGCCTCGGGGACCTGTGCAGACTTTTAACAAGTGTTTTTTGATCCGTCGGACAAAACTTTAACTCGAGCTCAGATTTTTGGATGTCCCAATACCACGACTAACACGCATATCAAATGATAAGCTCGACATCCATAGTGCATTGAGCCAGAATAGTCTGTTTCTTAGACTTCCATGAAATAGCACTGATAGGCCTAATATTTACGTAGTTTTCCACTCTTTTTAGCTTCTATTCTTGCATGTTTATATTCTTGAAAGTCTTTCTCATAAAGGATTAGTGCAGATTTCGCTTAATATTGCAAACAAAAGGTGAACCTAGGCATTGAAGGCCTTGTATGCGAATTGGAGCTGTGTAGACTACTTTCGGACTGCAGAAGCGCAAAGGCTGTGAACCAGGCAGTGTTTGATGCAGGCTGCGGCCGTGAAGTGGAGGAGGCTGTGCAAGAAGAATTGAAGGGGTGGAATGCCACCTAGCCCTAGTGGCAATTCTGTTAATCTTATCAACAATTTGAATATGGTCATTTCAGTTTTTAAGGGTATTTGTGACCTAAACTTTAAGGGTCATGTTAGTCTTTTGCCTTTTTAGGGTTGCCACCCTTGTCTCCCTATATAAGGCAATGTTTTCCTTTGCTTTTGTGTGGTATCTTTTAGTGCTACTTTATGATATAACACTATTTTTATGTTAGTTAACTTTTAACTTTGCAACAACTTTCTTTTTACTTATTTCCATTTATAGTAATATTTCTTTAGTCTTTTCAAAGTTGTTCTTACAACTTTGGGATCCGAATCTCTTCTTCTTCCTTAAGATTTATGTTTTCAAGCTTTGCTCTTTACATTTCCATGGAGACGATGAACTCACTCTTGATGTGTGAGTAGTCTCTTAGCATGGGCCGCGAATGAAAGGTGAAGGATCGTGGCTTTGGGAAAGGTTTCTACTTATGGTAATATTATTCTAGCTTTGGTTTTCTTTGTTGGCCCTATCAAGAACAGAATCACCTAGAGGGGGGTGAATAGGTGTCAAAGTTGAAAACTGAAAATTTCTAAGTTTTTCGGGAAACTTAATTTTCAGAGTCAAATTTCCTCAGAGTCAGAAGCTAGCTTACAGAAGTTGCTTCTGAGGGAAATTCTGCCTAAACACAATTAGACTGTTTTCAGCAACAGAAGTTCTGATTTGAGAACTTCTAGACAGTCTTCTGAACAAAGACAATGATACTTTAGAGAAAATCTGTTTCAGCACTAAATATGAGCAAGTACACAGAAGCAAAAATAACAAGTATAAGAGGGAGAAAGAAGTTCAGGAGATCCTGATTGAACAATTCGATTTATCCAAGTTCGCCACAGAAGTCCTGTGACTACGTCTTGTCCCCTGAGGTCGCAGCCTTCAGAGATTTTATAAATCCACTATTCAGAACTTTTATGGCAAGTTCAGAAGCTCCTTTACATCAACAGAACTTAAGCTAATTTCTCACTTAGTTCTGACTAGCCTAAAAAAAGAGTTAAAGGATTTCCACCAGAACAAACAATACTCTGTTTTCTGGATTTCTCACCCAACTCTAATCTCAACTAGATTTCTCTCTATAAATCTAACTGAAGATCACAAACGATCTCAGTTTACAAGATTCCTATTATGAACTTGTTTTTCTTCACTCTCTCACTTTACTAAGACTAAGCTGAGAAAGATTGAGAATGGAAAAGTTGCTCTGTTTTTCTTGTTAGAACAGTGCGTTGAGATTTTGCTCGATGATCACGCGTATGTTGATGCTTTGGAGCTTGGCTACTATTTATAGTGAATGAAGATGACCGTTGGTGAGCTTGAATCTTCAAAGGAGATGACATCAGTTGTTGTAGCCGTTAATTTGTCAAATCTTCAAACGGTCTTCAAACACTTTGATTCCGTTATCCTTGTTCTTTAACTCAATCCGGTAAGTGATTTGAAATCAAAGATGAGGTTGACTGGAATCATTCTTCAATTGGATCAACAAAGGGTAGACAAGGAAATTCTGGTTTCTTTTGAACAGACAAGCGCGCTCCATCAAAACAGCTTTTTGAACTTTTTGGCGCCTTGCATTGAATGCAAGTGTCAGAGCATTAAATGCTCAAACAGAACCCGTGACTTAGCTTTCAGAAGCTGATTTCCAGTTGTCTAGACTTCTGATCAAATTGGCAAAACTTCTGATTGCAAAGAACATCTGAGGAGAGCTTTAGCAGACTTCGGCTTCAGAGCGGAGTATCCAGCTTCTGAGTTATTGAAACTCTGACTTCAGCAAACTGATCTTCTGAGTTCTTTAGGCAATCCAGAAATGATTCATTCAGCACCTGCTGAGCAACTTACACATAGACTAAGTAAACAAAAATTATTAGTCAATAGTAAACTATATGTAAGGGAATATTAAGTTTTTCATCTTCTGAAACGTTTGGACATAATCAAAACACATAGGGTTCATCATTCTCCCCCATTTTGGTTATGGACAAACCGTGGTCAGAAGGTAACAGAAAACATGAGGTTTAGTAAAAGACTTCCTGATGCATATGTTTCATTACTTCTGAGTAAATTAACTCCCCCATTTTAGTGTAAATGGTGAACTTCAGCAATCTGTAAAAAACTTAGAAATGACTTAAGATCAAGTTGTTAGAGTTCAGTGAAGTATAATTTACTAAGTCAAAAGGAAACATAAGCAAAAAAAAAGTAAGAAGTCAGAGACACAAGAAAGTATAAGAAAGATTCAGTGTATATAAGTTCATCAGAGGACAACATAAGAAACAAAATAATCAGAAGAGCAGAAAAAGTCCTAAGACAAAAACTACCCAACCCAGAACCTAGCTAAGAAGCTTAAATCCTAAAAGATTACAAGTTTCTAGGTTTCTTCTGAGGAGGAGGAACAACACTAGAACCTTCAGCAACACTTGATCTCTTCTGACCAGACTTCTCCCCCGTTTGACCAGAACCAAGAGCAACACCCAGAGCACCCTGAGATTTCAATTTTTGCTGAACATTCAGTGCAGTCTGATATTGCTGAGGAGTTGGTCTCACAGTATTGATCATATCCATTCTTCTTCTGAAGTCATCATCAATGGTCTTCATATGATCAAAGGTCTGACCAGACATAGGTCGTTGTCTCTGAACGTCTTCCAGAAGGAGCTTGATCAACCTATTGTTAGCATACACAGCAGCAGTAAGATGCTCATTCTGAATATAAGTCTGTCCTCGAACAAACCTATAACAATTGTGAAGAGTCTTCTCTTGTTCTCGTGCTTGAGTGTGCATAACCTTCAGAAGTTCAGTAAGCTCAGCAATCTGTGCGTTCTGAGCAGATACAGCAGACTCAATGTTGGAGAGTCGATTGTTGAGATCAGGAGTGATGTCATATACAATCTTAGCAGCCCCGGAAGATGATGAACCTTGAGCAGAAGATTTCACTTCTCTCAGAATGTGATTGGCAGTACTTTGGAGGTCATCAATCTTACTTGGGAGCATCTTCTCATGAGCCTCATAATGCTCGTTTGCTTCCTTGACTTCTTCTGTCAATATCTCCAAATTCTCATTGACCTTGAGAGAAGAAGCAAGAGCAATGTTATCCAGTGAAGGAAGAGTCAGAGCTAATTCTCTCAATTTGTACAGCTCTTCATAGGTAGCTAGATGAAGTGTAGAAAGATTGCGTATGTAAACAGAAGGGTCCTGCATTTGAAGCATAGTCATGAGCTGCAGGTTCTGAGCTTTCAAAGAATGTAATTCTTGCAGCACAATGCCCTGAGCATACATGTCAGCAGCAGAAGTCCTTTGCCCCATACCAGCAAATCTATTCAGCAGTTCATCAGAGCCACTCTGACTCATTCTTCTCAACTCCTCAACACTAGGAGCACCACCAGCTTCGGATACACCAGAAGCTCTGCCCATGAAGCCAAAACTACCAAACCTGGTATCCAAATCATCCCGATTCATGTGTTTGCGTAGGAAGTCATAGTTGGATGACAACCCAGCAAAACAAGAAGTAGTGGAGGAGGTAGTTAAGGGATCACACACAGGAGGTGCATGTCCAGAGGTTGAGGGAGGAGGGATAGAAGTGGTTGAGGTAGGGATATTATGAGTGGTTGAGATGGGAGGTAGGGTGGATGGTAGTGAGAAAGATGGAGCAGTAAATCCAATTGATGGACTTACAGAGGAAGTAGTGGATGTGGCTATGGAATCTGTGAAGATGGGAGCAGTGTTTAGATTCACTTCTGAAAAGGATCCAGAAGGAGGAATAATTGGTGGAGGTACAACCTCAGAAGTTGAAGTTGTAGGAGGAATGGAAGTGTGAGAATCACCAACTTCTGTGACAGAAGGTAGTGAAGGAGATGGATGAGAAGTGAGAGAGGGAGATGAGATAACCTGTTCAGAGGCGTTTGGATCAAACATAGAAATGGGCTCAGCAAAGATGTGAGCCATTCTGATCAGTGTTTCAGAGGCATCCCTATCACCAGGGTTTCTTCCTTGATTCAGAAGAATGTTGTCAATGAAATTTTCATCATCAACATTCTCAACAAACTGTCTAGCATCCTGAAGAACCTCTTCATCATCTGGTTCACTCTCTTCTGACAGCTCTTCAATCAGAGGAGCATCAACATTCTCTTCATCAGACATCTCTGACAAGTCTTTATCAGCATCTTCCGGTTCCTGAGTAATAGGATCCTCTAATTCAGCACTGGGGGCAACAACGAAGTCCTTTTTCCTCAGCGACCTTCGTTTTGCAACAGCCTTCTTCCCAATCCTGGTAGAGAGAGAGATATTCTCAAGTATCCGAGAGGACAGAGAGATATTCTCAAGATTCTCTCCTTCTTCTGAAGCCTCAACTTCCTTTGAGAACTCCGCATCCTGAAGTTCAGCAGCACATGCTATAAGTCTTGCATCGGCCTTAGCCTTTGCAGCAATTTCTCTTTCAGCAGCTAACTAATCCTCAGCTTCCTTCTTCTTTCTTTTCTCTTCAGCAAGAGCCACAACCCTTGCAACTTTTTCAGCTTCAGCAGCCTTCTCTTTTTCAGCAAGGCGTGCGTCCTCAGCATCCTGAGCTTCCTTCTCAGGAACATCCTTTGGCTTCTCAGCAACATTCTTGCCAGAGGGTTCAACACTGATTGTTGTTTGAACCATCGTGGGAAGAGGTTCTGAGACAACCACCTTCTCAACAGTCAGGACCAACTTACTTGATCCCTTCTTTCCTTTGCCCTTCTTGGCAGCATTCTTTCCTTTCTGAACAACGGCCTCAACACTTTCCTTCTGAGCAATACTCACAGAGGAGCCCTTCTCATTCTTCTTCGGAGTCACACCAAAGCTAAGGTTCCTGAAGGTATGCATCTTCAGAACCGTACTCCTGCTTGTAACACCTTCTCCTGAAATCACAACAGAGGCTGCCTCAAACAACCTAGTCAGGAGTGAGCCATATGCTAATGCACTCACGGTAGTTACATTCTTCATCTGCCTTATCAGCATGGCAGGTAAGTTGATCTTCTTCTGGTTGACCAAATGCCACATAAACACCCTTTCCCTGTTGGAAACACCATTAACTCCTCCAGCCTTCGGAAGGAAAACATTAGTTGTCAAATAGTGTGCCCACCTCTGGTGCTGAGTGAGCCAGGTGGCATATGTTTCCTTGGCACTTAGATCTGGTCTAGCCCAGTTTGCTTCTGTAAAACCATCTGCTGAACCATCATCACCAATGATGATTCCTTCATCATTAATACCAATCACTTGAGAAATAGAAGCCCTGCTGACCTCAATCTCAACTTCCCCGATTACTGAGTGTAGAACATCCTCCTCATTTGAAAAGAAATGGAGGTTCTGATAGAATTCGGTGACTAACTTAGGATAGATAAATTCATCGAGAGAAACGAATGAATTCCAGTTTTGAGCACTAAGCCATTTGGAGATAGGTTCAGTGGATTTAACTTCATCATCTAGGAACCTAGAGGTGAATACCCTAGATTCGCTAACTTTCTTTTTGGATTCAGTGGTAAAGATGTGAGTGACAGTGATTTCTTGAGCCATTTTTGAAGATATAAGAAATTAGGTTAAGATTTTAGAGAGAAGATAACACAGAAAATCTATGGAAATTCTAATAGCAAAGAAAAAGAGAGTAAAAACTTCTAAGTATGGAAAACCCCTATTTATACCCAAACAAGAAACCGTTCCAATTCAAAAAGCAATTACACACCGTTTAAAAGGGAACAGATAACCGTTAACCACAGAACATCGCCGTAAAAATACAGTAGATAACGCATGCTTAACTGTCAAATCATGATTAGAATTAATTATCACTAGATTATCTTAAACGATTAAACACTTAAGATGCACAGAAATAATTAAACTAAGTTATTGAAGTGGATAAGTCATACCAATGCCTTCTCGTAAGTTGCTGAAAGAATTACCAGCCAGAGGCTTAGTAAACATGTCAGCAAGATTCTCTTCAGAGGGAACATGAGTAATGATAATATCCTTCTTCAGAACATGATCTCTTAAGAAGTGATGCCTAATATGAACATGCTTCATCCTGCTGTGCTGAATAGGATTCTTTGAAAGATCAATTGCACTCTTGTTATCACAGTAGATTGTAATTGTTCCAGGGATGACTCCATAGTCAGCAATTTGTTGCTTGATCTAGAGCATCTGAGAAACACAACTTCCAGCAGCAACATACTCAGCTTCAGCAGTTGAGAGAGCCACAGAGGTTTGCTTCTTACTATGCCAGGAGACTAGGCACTCCCCCAGAAAATGACAACCAACAGAAGTGCTGACTCTTTTCAATTTATCTCTACCATAGTCAGAGTCTGTGTATCCTATAGGAGTAAAATCAGAACTACAGGGATACCACAAACCAGCTTCTGGTGTGCCTTTAAGATATCTGAGAATTCTTTTGACAGCAACATCATGAATTTCTCTTGGCTTTGATTGATATCTAGCACAAAAACACACAGCAAAATGTATATCTGGCCTGCTGGCTGTTAGGTATAAAAGAGAACCAATCATACCTCTGTAGGTTTTTATATCTACAGGTTTACCAGCTTTCTCTTCATCATCAATGTCTTTGCTGACATCCATTGGAATATCAACAGCATTAGAGTCCATCATGCCAAATTTCTTCAGCACTTCTCTAGTGTACTTGGCTTGATTGATAAACACACCATCATTACTTTGCTTGATCTGAAGTCCTAAGAAGAAGGTTAATTCTCCCATCATAGACATTTCAAACTCAGCCTTCATGTGATCACTGAACTCTCTGCACAAGGATTCATTAGTAGCACCAAATATAATATCATCAACATATACCTGAGCTATAAGGATGTCCTTGTTCTTCTTCAGAGTGAACAGAGTTGTATCAACACAACCTCTGACAAATCCCTTAGACAGAAGGAACTTTGTCAGTCTCTCATACCAAGCTCTGGGAGCTTGTTTCAGTCCATACAAAGCTTTCTTCAGCTTAAACACATGATCAGGAAACTTAGGATCTTCAAAACCAGGAGGTTGAGACACATAGACTTCCTCATCAATGTAACCATTCAAGAATGCACTTTTCACATCCATTTGAAAGAGCTTAAAACCTTTGTATGATGCAAAAGCACATAAGATTCTAATGGCTTCTAATCTTGCAACAGGAGCAAAAGTTTCACCATAATCTATGCCTTCTTGCTGACTGTAACCTTGAGCAACAAGTCTTGCCTTGTTCCTCACAACATTTCCAAATTCATCAAGCTTGTTCTTCAGAACCCATCTAGTTCCAACAACCTTTATGTTGTTAGGTCTGGGAACCAAAGTCCAAACTTCTGACCTTTTGAACTGGTCAAGTTCTTCTTGCATTGCCATTAACCAGGAGTCATCATCAGCAGCTTCATAGAAGTCCTTGGGTTCCAGAAGTGACACAAAAGCCACATTCCCCATGTATCTTCTGAGCTGAGCTCTGGTCATGACAGGATTATGAACAGAGTCAATTATGTTCTCTAAGGAATGATTCCTATGAGTTCTAACTTCTCTTGGTACATCCAATGAGTCTTCTGAAACCTGTTCATCATTTATTGAATCAAAAATAGGAGCATCTTCTGGAAGGAAGTTGACTTCTGGAGTAGGATTCTCATCTTGAGCTTGTTCAGCAACAAGAGGAACCACTTCAGCAGCTCTGGGAGAAACATCTTCTTCTTCAACAGGAGATGTAACTTCAGGAGCTTGAACTACATCTTCATCAGGAGCTCTACTATCTGCAGGGTTAGTCTCATCAAACTGTACATGAACAGATTCATCTAAAGTTTGAGTCCTCTTATTAAAAACCCTATATGCTTTACTATGTGTTGAGTAACCAAGAAAAATGGCCTCATCTGCCTTTGAATCAAACTTTGAAAGATATTCTTTTGTATTCAAAACATAACACTTACAACCAAAGGTTCTGAAATAGCCTATTTTAGGCTTTCGACCTTTCCAGAGTTCATAAGGGGTCTTGTTCAGAATGCTTCTGATTAGCACTCTATTCAGAACATAGCAAGCTGTGTTCACAGCTTCTCCCCAAAAGTACTTAGGAAGCCTTCTTTCATTGATCATAGTTCTGGCTATCTCAACCAGAGTTCTATTCTTCCTTTCAACTACCCCATTTTGTTGAGGAGTTCTGGGAGCAGAAAAGTTATGATCAATTCCCTTGGTTTCACAGAATTCTTCAAACCTAAAGTTTTTGAATTCTCCACCATTATCACTTCTGATATGAACAACCTTTTCATTCCTTTCATTCTCAAGTTTCTTTATCAGAACTAAGAAACATCCAAGTGACTCATCTTTGCTAGACAGCAAGATGACCCAAGTGAATCTTGAATAGTCATCTATAATGACAAAGGCATACTTCTTTCCACCCATGCTCATTGGTTGAACAGTGCCAAAAAGATCCATATGAAGTAATTCCAAAGGTCTTTTAGTTGAAATGACTTTCTTAGTTTTAAAAGAGCTTCTGGATTGTTTACCAGATTGGCAAGCATTGCATAAATGATTCTTTTTAAAACTAATTTCAGGGAGACCCTCAACCAATTGAGTTCTAGCTACTTTGGCCAGAAGGTCCATGCTCACATGAGCAAGTCTTCTATGCCAGAGCCAGGAGGTATCCTCTTTGGACATCAAGCATATATTTTTGCAAAGATTCTCAAGATTCAGCATGAAAACATTTTCAACTCTAGGAGCAGTTAGAATAACTTCCCTTGACTTACTGTCCAAGATTTTACATCCAGAGGAGCTGAAGACAACATCCCTACCTTTATCACACAGTTGTGCAACACTCAGGAGATTGAACTTCAGGCCTCTGACTAGGGAGACATCTTCGATCGGAGGATTAGTTCCTATGGATCCAGAACCAAGTATGCTTCCTTTCTGAGCATCTCCAAAGCTGACTTTTCCACCTCTTTTAGGATCAAATGTGATGAATGCTTTTTCATCACCTGTCATATGCCTTGAGCACCCACTGTCAATGTACCACAGCTTTGACATTGATGGAGCACTCAGAGCCACCTGCAACACAATCAATTAGTGACAGGTACCCAATCCTTATTGGGTCCTTCAGAGTTAGATTTCCCTTCAGCAGGTTTTAATGATATCTCAGATTGCAAGAGGTTTTTAATATGGTACTTGCAATCCTTCAACCAGTGACCATCACTCTTGCAAAGTTTGCAAAAGGGAGGGTTCTTGGATCTGTCCCTTTGCTTCTTGGGAGATTTCTTCTTCTTCTGAGAAGGACCAACATCTTCAGAGGCTATAACAACACTCTCAGAGGTACCAACATCAGGAGGAGAAGCTATCTCTTTCAGAAGAGAGGGAGTGACAGGTTTCTTCTTCTGGGGTTTATCACTTCCCAGAGGCAGCTTTTCCTTGCCTTTGGCTTTAGAGCCATCAACAGGAGTGATGAACTGTTTACACAGTTTTTCTTCTAACACTTTCATGTCAGAATAAACTTGAGTAAACCTAAGAAACTTGTCAGCCTCACTCTTGTCCAATTTCCTTTTCAGGTACTTGAACATACTATAGAGTTCTTCAAGAGAATCAAAGATATTTTGTTCGGAAGATATGTTTACCTCGGAATCATATGTAGCTTCAGGAGGTGCGGAAGTTTCTCCTGTGACATCTTCAGAAGTTGGCTCTTCAATAGCCATAAAACAAATCTGAGCTTGCTCTTCCTTTTCTTCAGGATCACTGCTGGTCTCAGAGTCTGACCAGGCAGCCAGCATAGCTTTCTTGAACTTTTTCTTATCTTTCTTCAGCTCCGAGCAGTTAAGCTTAATGTGCCCCGGTTGCTGACATCCATAGCATACAATAGGCTTATTTGGATCTCTCTTGAACTTTTCACCAGAATCAGAAGTTTTCTTGTCAAAGCTCCTGAAACGCTTGTTGTAGTTTCCACCTCTGCCTTTTCTAAAGGCCTTCTTGAACTTCCTGGTCAGCATAGCCAGTTCCTCATCTTCAGAGGATTCTTCAGAAGATTCTGCTTTCAGGACTACTCTTTTTCCTTCTGACCTTTCTCTTAGGTCACGATTCTTTAATGACATCTCATGGGTAATTAGAGACCCAATGAGCTCATCATACAAGTAATAGCTCAAATCCTGAACTTCTTCAATAGCAGTCTTCTTGGCTTGCCAAGACCTTGGTAAGCTTCTGACAATCTTCTTCACTCGATCAGATTCTTCAATATCCTTTCCTAAGCTCTTCAAGTCATTGACTATCTTGGTGAATCTAGAGTTCATATCTGAAATAGATTCTTTATCAAGCATTTCAAATAACTCATATTCTCTCATGAGTTGGTTGACTTTAGATTGCTTCACTTTTCCTGTTCCTTCATATGTGACTTCCAGCTTGTTCCAAATATCCTGTGCAGTTTCACAAGAAGAAACTTTGTTATATTCAGTAGCTGTAAGTGCACAATGCAACATATTTATTGCTGAAGCATTAGTTTGGAGTTTTTTCAGAATGTCATCTGTGTATTCTCTCTGAGGAATAACAACATTCCCTAAACCTTGTTCCATTCTGGTGGGAATGAAGTCACCATTAGTGATGACATACCAAGCACTCATGTTCTGAGCTTGGATGAAGTACATCATCCTTTTCTTCCAGTATGAGTAGTTGTTGCCATTAAATAATGGAAGTCTAGTAGTGGAAGAACCTTCTGGAACTATGAAGTGAGAAGAATTCTCAGGGTGGTGTCTACTAGCCATCTCTATTGATTCTGATAGGATCTTACACTTAGATTGTTAGATCTTTAGTAAATATGCGAAGTGACCTTCGCTCTGATACCACTTGTTGGCCCTATCAAGAACAGAATCACCTAGAGGGGGGTGAATAGGTGTCAAAGTTGAAAACTGAAAATTTCTAAGTTTTTCGGGAAACTTAATTTTCAGAGTCAAATTTCCTCAGAGTCAGAAGCTAGCTTACAGAAGTTGCTTCTGAGGGAAATTCTGCCTAAACACAGTTAGACTGTTTTCAGCAACAGAAGTTCTGATTTGAGAACTTCTGGACAGTCTTCTGAACAAAGACAATGATACTTTAGAGAAAATCTGTTTCAGCACTAAATATGAGCAAGTACACAGAAGCAAAAATAACAAGTATAAGAGGGAGAAAGAAGTTCAGGAGATCCTGATTGAACAATTCGATTTATCCAAGTTCGCCACAGAAGTCCTGTGACTACGTCTTGTCCCCTGAGGTCGCAGCCTTCAGAGATTTTATAAATCCACTATTCAGAACTTTTATGGCAAGTTCAGAAGCTCCTTTACATCAACAGAACTTAAGCTAATTTCTCACTTAGTTCTGACTAGCCTAAAAAAAGAGTTAAAGGATTTCCACCAGAACAAACAATACTCTGTTTTCTGGATTTCTCACCCAACTCTAATCTCAACTAGATTTCTCTCTATAAATCTAACTGAAGATCACAAACGATCTCAGTTTACAAGATTCCTATTATGAACTTGTTTTTCTTCACTCTCTCACTTTACTAAGACTAAGCTGAGAAAGATTGAGAATGGAAAAGTTGCTCTGTTTTTCTTGTTAGAACAGTGCATTGAGATTTTGCTCGATGATCACGCGTATGTTGATGCTTTGGAGCTTGGCTACTATTTATAGTGAATGAAGATGACCGTTGGTGAGCTTGAATCTTCAAAGGAGATGACATCAGTTGTTGTAGCCGTTAATTTGTCAAATCTTCAAACGGTCTTCAAACACTTTGATTCCGTTATCCTTGTTCTTTAACTCAATCCGGTAAGTGATTTGAAATCAAAGATGAGGTTGACTGGAATCATTCTTCAATTGGATCAACAAAGGGTAGACAAGGAAATTCTGGTTTCTTTTGAACAGACAAGCGCGCTTCATCAAAACAGCTTTTTGAACTTTTTGGCGCCTTGCATTGAATGCAAGTGTCAGAGCATTAAATGCTCAAACAGAACCCGTGACTTAGCTTTCAGAAGCTGATTTCCAGTTGTCTAGACTTCTGATCAAAATTGGCAAACCTTCTGATTGCAAAGAACTTCTGAGGAGAGCTTTAGCAGACTTCGGCTTCAGAGCGGAGTATCCAGCTTCTGAGTTATTGAAACTCTGACTTCAGCAAACTGATCTTCTGAGTTCTTTAGGCAATCCAGAAATGATTCATTCAGCACCTGCTGAGCAACTTACACATAGACTAAGTAAACAAAAATTATTAGTCAATAGTAAACTATATGTAAGGGAATATTAAGTTTTTCATCTTCTGAAACGTTTGGACATAATCAAAACACATAGGGTTCATCATTCTTAGATCTATGCTTCGGGTGAGGATTGGTTGCAAACAGACCTCTTAAAATCATTAGTGGAGCTTAGAAATGAGCTATCTCGTGGTTTACTATACGGATTAGATCTAAGATGCATGCTTTTGTGGTCTAGAGAAATCTTGCTATATTCGTATGTTGGTTATTTACTATTTAAGGAAACTTTTTAGTAAAACCCTAAGACAACACACTCCTTAGTAGATCTAGACCAAATAACTTTTCTAGATCTACTAAGTTATCAACTCCTAGGCTTGGAAACGAGCTAGGAAGAGATATTTGTGGGAAAGGCCAAACCTTTACTGTTAGATTAGTCTTTGCTATTACCAGAAACCCAGATCCAGTAGCCTATGATCCAGATCCAGCCACTTGTAGCCTGTGTGCTTTTAAATATTGTTGTTATTATACCCTGCTTTTGATTCATAGTTTTTATCACCCAAAACCATTACTTGTGACTTTATTAGATCTTTAAAACATAAAGTTAGTAACTTTAGCTTCGCCCGATCCCTTGGGTACGATAAATCCGAGTCTAAATACTCACTTTATTACTTGAGCGATGGGTACACTTGCCCTAAAAAGCACGTAGGTATTACACGCCACAAGCACCACCAGCTATATTGAAAATATAGCCACTAGTTGCCTTTGAATCATCAGATAAGGAATTCCAGTCTGAATCAGTGTATCCCTCAAGCACTGTTGGAAACCTCTGATAATGCAATTCAAGTTTCATGGTTCTTTTAAGGTATCCCATGACCCTTTCTATAGCATTCCAATGCGTCGTACCAGGGTTACTGGTAAATCTACATAATATTCCAACGATATATGCAATATCGGGTCTAGTACAATCAGTGGCATACCGAAGACTGCCAATTATGCTAGCATACTCTGATTGTCTTACACTGTCTCCAGTGTTCTTAAAAAGTTTGATACTAGGATTATAGGGAGTGCATGCAGTATCACAGTTAAAATAGTTATATTTCTTTAGAATCTTCTCGATGTAATGAGATTGACTTAAAGAAATTCCAAACTCAGATCTTGTTATCTGTATGCCAAGAATGACATTCGCTTCTCCAAGATCTTTCATATCAAAGTTATCACATAACATAGACTTAACTGAATTCACCACATGTATATTAGAACCAAAGATGAGTAAATCATCAACATATAAACATATAATAGTGCAAGCACCATTCTCAAACTTATAGTAGATACACTTATCACTTTCATTCACTTTGAAATCATGTGATACAACAAGATTATCAAATTTCTCATGCCATTGCTTAGGTGCCTGTTTCAAGCCATACAAAGACTTGTCTAATCTACATACTTTGTGAGCCTGATCAAGAACAATAAAGCCCTCAGGCTGACGCATGTACACCTCTTCTTCTAGTTCACCATTCAAAAAGGCAGTTTTAACATCCATTTGGTGCACAACAAGATTATGTAAAGCAGCAATAGCAATCAAAACACGAATAGATGTAATCCTGGTGACAGGCGAATAAGTATCAAAGAAATCAACATTCTCTCTTTGTCTAAAGCCTTTGGCTACAAGACGGGCCTTATACTTGTCAACTGAACCATCAGGTTTCAGTTTCTTTTTGAGAATCCATTTACACTTTATAGCTTTGCAACCAGGTGGTAAGTCAACTAAATGCCAAGTTTTGTTAGACTCAAGTGAGTCCATTTCATCATTGATGGCTTGTTCCCAAAGGTCAGCATCTAACAAGGTCAAAGCTTCTTGGATATCCAAAGCAAATGCACAAAAGTCAGGGCCAAAATCTTTAGACATTCTAGGTCTTTTACTTCTCCTAGGTTCAGATTCCTCACTTTCTTTCTGGACAATGGGTCTAACAACAGGCGTGATACTAGATGTAGCACCCCCACTATTTCTCGAATTAAAAGGAAATCTATCCTCAAAGAAATCAGCATCATTAGACTCCATAATAACATGTGCATTCAAATCATAAAACCTATATGCTTTACTATTCACAGCATACCCAATGAAAACACATTCATAAGCCCTACTAGCAAGTTTGACTCTCTTGGGGTCAGGAATTCTAACATATGCCAAACAGCCCCAAGTTCTAAAGTAAGTCATGTTTGGCGGTCTATTTTTCAAAATCTCATAAGGTGAGACTTTGCTCTTTGACTTAGGAATTTTATTTAACACAGAGCATACCGTCAATAAAATCTCTCCCCACCAATGGGAAGCAGCACCAGAACTAAGCATAATAGAAACAACAGATTCTGTTAGTGTCCTATTCTTTCTTTCAGCTTTACCATTCATTTCAGGTGAATAAGGTGCAGTGGTCTCATGTATTATACCATGTGTTCTATAAAATTCAACAAACATGCTTGAACCATATTCAGTGCCTCTATCACTACGAAGTCTCTTGACTTTCCTATTGAATTGGTTCTCAACTTCAATCAGAAACAACTTAAACATGTCAAAAGCATCACTTTTATTTTTCATCAAATATACAAAAGTATAACCAGAGCAATCATCAATAAAAGTAATAAAGTAACGTTTATCATTCCTAGTCAACTTTCCATCAAGCTCACATATATCAGAGTGTAGGAGAAGTAAAAGACCTAGAGTGTCTAAAGACTTTGGCCCTAACTTCTATGCATTTGCTTTAGAGGAGGATCCTATTAGTATCCAAGAAGCTTTGACATTTTTAGATGCTGACCTTTGGGAAGAAGCCATCAATGATGAAATGGACTCACTTGAGTCTAACAAAACTTGGCATTTAGTTGACTTACCACCTGGTTGCAAAGCTATCCAAATTATTTAGGCTGATGCTTGAGAATATGTGAGCTTATTTTTTTCAACTATGTTTACAATTCAAATAAAAAATTTCATTCATATATTTTCAAGTAGGCTTTTGGTTCAGTTTCCGTTCTGTTATCGATCAACTCTGCTCACCCTTAAATTCATAAATATCGTACTACATTTTTGTACTACAAGAGAGTTTTTTCTTTTATCTATCTATTATTCATATGAGGAGTTTTCTAGATTTTTGTACTTGGTTCATTTCATGTTTTCGGTAGCATGCTATTTCACTTTGTAGGAAAGGGGAAATAAATCCTTCTCTGTTCTTTGATAATATCCCCTGAATACTCACTTATGATTCACATCTCAATATGAACAAAATTTGTTTAATTATTTCATAATTCCGATTAGCCGACCCCGAATCATTTCGGAACTAAGGCTTTGTTTTTGTTGTATCATAATTCAGATTGATGCTAATATGTTGATTCAGCCTTCAAGAACTTTATTGCTGCAATAATTATTTGCATCTTTTTTTCGGGTCACTACTTTAATTACGTGCTTTCAGGCTAATTACATAGCTTCATTAAATCATGAGGAAACAAGGCTAGCAGTTGCATGTGAGAGGGCCTTCCTTGAAACTTTAGACGGGTCATGCCATACACCAATAGCTGGATATGCTAGTAAAGTTGAGAATGGTGGTTGCATATTCAGAAGACTGGTTGCTTCCCCATATGGAATGAAAGGTAAATACAACTTCACTTTTCCTTAAGAAATCAAGTGTACATTGTGATATCTTAGGTCAGCTGAATTACTCTTCCCCATTTTGTACTCTGTTTCAGTACTTGAAACTTCTAGGAAAGGCTCGTATGCTATTGATGATATGATTTCAATGGGAAAAGTTGCTGGCAAGGAAGTCCTTTCGCGAGCCGGCCTTGGGTTTTTTGATAGTTGAGCAGCTGAATAACTGTAGCATGAGTTCAACAATAAAAATATTTTTTACTTAGATTTTAGGTTACCATTCGAGGCATTGTGAGCAAGGAAAATGTTAGATTAAGAAGCGTAGTTGTGTGAGGTGTTGAGGTTTTGAATAGCTGTTTGATCTGTTGTAAAGTAGAAGAAAGTGTTTGAAGGCTGTTAGAGGTGTTGAGGGACGTTTAGAGAAACTTGAGGATAACGCTCCGACCAGAGCTGCACAAGGATAGAGTTTTAGATGACAGTTGGGTAACGTATCAAAGGATTGAAAATTGAAAACACTTACGTTGTATAGCCTATACCTGTCATATTGATCAATGACTGAATCTGAGGGCACCCTTCCCTTTGTATTGATGATTTCGGGGCAGTGTGAAAGAGGGTGCCAATTTGGTTCCCATTCCTTTGGGTTTTCAGGTGTGGAGGCGTGCTCGTGCCCTCGATTTCCCGAGCACGCTTCACTTGGGAACCCTTGGATTCATTAGGGTGCGTCCCATCGCTTGCCTCGCTCGTTTGGATCAAGGAGTCGAGCCAAACGGTAGTCGTTTTCCTTTTGGATCAAGTTTGTTTCGGGACATTTTGATCCTCGGGGATTTGGATTGAGGGAGCCTCGGAGGATGGAGCTTTGGGATCCTCGCTCTGACGATCGTCGTCAGTTCCTGAAGACAGGGTGCGAACTTCTGATTAGAGAAAAATGGTTAGACTTTTATTCAAAATTGCAAAGTTCTCTTACTAAACAGTGGAGAAATTACCTGGAACCTCCGTGGAAGGTTGGTCCTCGTGAGCAGGCGACTCGACCACGGGCGCGGGCTCGGGATCTTTCGGTTTGGTCGAAAGAGTAGTGGCACAAGTTGAGGCCCTGACCTTTTCGGTCGTCGCACGAGGCCGAGTGGGAGGAGCAATGGCTTTGGGAGTTTTGATCTCTCCACCAATGGCCTTGAGGCGAGCTGCAGCAAGGCGTTGTTTGTAAGTTAGCTTAGGAGCCATGAAAATATTCCTGCAAATACAAGTATGAGAGTTAAAATCAAGAAATCTTACAAGGATTTTTAGTAAGCGAAATTGGCTCCCCGAGGTGAGCTCGGTTCACTTCCGGAGCCGAGAAATAATAAATGGTGCCATCCTCGCCCTCTGTGGCAACGGGCATATTGCCTCGATAGCGGACAAGGAATCGGTCAATGGGTATGGGACCCAAGGGTTTGTATTTTTGCAATTTCTCGAAGGAACATTGCTCCTCTTTGTTGAGCACTACGATCTTCGTGGGGTTCCTCCAAGTGCGGGGATCCGTCGGGAATTCGTTGAAATTGATCCTCCAGGGCCAGCGAAGGTTCCCATCCTCAGGACCAACACTTAAGTTACTGGGAAGAACAAGATTGTTGGCTCTATCTATCTTCAGCAAACCTGAAGAACCAGTGATGGGTTGGTTGCAATAGCGACCAAAACAACTGGTTGAGTTGGAATCATCCCGTACCAAATTCCTATGTAACGGTTAGTGGAAGCGTAACCCAAGCTTGAAACTTCCATCTTTTAAGACCAAAGTTGTACCATTATCCGTGAGAGAATCGGAAAGAGAAAGTATATAAGCCGCAGTGATGTAAAGGAGATTAGCACATAAAACCAAAAAGAAACCAAGTTCCATTAGTGGAAACAAATATGGCAGTGATGGATTGCCGCTTGAAACAAATTGATTTTTTTCTCTTTGTTCGTTATAGAGGTTTTTTTTAACAATATAAGCATAAATTTGCTATAGCCATGTAAATTTAAACTGAAATGTTTAATAATAGATAGAAATTAGCCATGAAAAGATACAAATCATCAATACTGACATTTAATTTAACACCTTCTGAGTTGATGAATTGTTAGCAAACGTTCCTTGAATTCATTAGTGTTGTTTTTCAATGGAATTAATGAATTTGGTCCCTGAATTGATTGATTGCACAGCCAATCTTTCTACTTGTCTAAATTGATTAGTTGCAGATCAACATACAGTGTTAGTATAGGGACTGAATGTGCAATACATGTGTGCTTGCTGGTTTATTAGCTAATCTGATATGAACATTAAAATAGTATCATTCAAATGAAATCATTTACATATTTTGTTTAATCTGCTAGTATATACCGGATTGGGTGCGAGATAAAAACAGGCATGATATTTCACTCAAAACAGCCTTCAGTCCGGTACTATACCCTGAAACTCAAAAGGCAATATTCAAATATTGCAGTGCATATTCACTGATCTATCAGTCAATCCATATGTTCCACATATTGACGAAATCCTAGATATTCCGAAATTACAAAGGAGTAGTAGGTTGCTTCATTTACACAAGCGCAATAATTTAAACTCAACGAAGTTCTTCTGCTCATATCAGAACCTTCTGATGCACAACAAGTAAAAGATGTCGAAACCAGGTAAATAATTTAATGTTCATCGAGGTTCGGGCAATGAGTAGGTATATTCATTCGTTGAACATGATTCTATCCTGCTTGACGAAGATTCTGTTTCAACCGGACCTTTGTCCCTATAGAACCCAGGTTCTTTTGGCTCAGGCAATTTAATCTCACTACTTAACATCAACACCACAGATTCCATGCTCGGCCTTTCTTCTGCGTTTTGCTGAACACATAATAGGCTAATATGAATGCATCGCATCAGTTGGGATAGATGGCATGACTCCCCCAATGCCGAATCCACTAGTTCCAAATACTTCCCGTCTTTCCACAATCTCCATGCCTGTAAAATTAAATCTTTCTGTTAATTAATGAAGACTTAGACATTATGTCAACATAGAAAGCAGTGCGTATATAATACGTACATAGGAAACAAGGTTATGGCTATGGTTTGGTTGATAGAACCCTCTACTTCTCTTTCCACTTATTATCTCTATTGTTAATACTCCAAAGCTAAATACATCCGATTTTACTGAGAACAACCCGTCTGATGCGTATTCTGGTGCCATATAACCACTGCAGAAGCATTACAACAAATCTAAGTTCAATCTTACAGAACTTGACATGAAAAAACTTGTTATACTTGTAAGACTTACTATGTTCCAACCACTCTCTTTGTGCTTCCTTCAGTCTGGTCTCCACCGAAGGTTCTTGCCAAGCCGAAATCTGAAATTTTGGGGTTCATTTGATTATCAAGTAACACATTACTAGCTTTCAGGTCTCTATGAATGATTCTGAGCCTTGAATCTTGATGAAGATAGAGAAGTCCTTTAGCAATTCCAGATATTATTTTGTGTCGTGTGGACCAATCTAGTTGCTTACTTGCTGTTTCATCTGTCAAGATTTCACATTCATAATAGTCAAATATGTAAGTTACTAAAATCAGGAGCAGCTCGAATTGAAGAATTAATGAACACATACTGAAAATGAAGAAATCTAAGCTTTTATTTGGCATGAATTCATAAACCAGTAATTTCTCGTCGCCTTGAATGCAACAACCGAGAAGCTTTACAAGATTTCTGTGTTGAAGCTTCGCTATCAGAATTACTTCATTTTTAAACTCGTGCAGTCCCTGCCCTGAACTTATGGACAACCTCTTCACAGCTATCTCTTGTCCATCTTCTAGTACACCCTGAAAAATGCATGTAATGATAGTCTAAACAAACCTAATAAAGTGCTAAATCAGTAGCAAACCAGCAGAGAATATACCTTATAAACAGGACCGAAACCACCTTCACCAAGCTTGTTCTCCATTGAAAATTTGTTGGTTGCTTTAAGTATTGCATTAAGTTCAATTAATGGTAGTTCCATGTCTTCCTGATCGTATTCCTCGTCATCATTTTTGGTTTTCTCTGGAATCAGCCATTCGTAGATACTTGTTAAAAGAACAAAACAAAAAAACAATGCAACACATTGTATAACCACCAGACCATTAGGGGATAACCATTCTTAAACTTTAAGATCAGTGCCAATTAAAAAGATTACTAATTACAGTCAATTGTTAACTTCACCTCTTAACAGCACCCTTCTTCTGTGAATAAAATAGCCGATTACGAGCACCAAAAAAGCGATGGGAATGAGTGTGGCTAGTATGATGATCACAGTTCTCTTGCTTGCCTTCTTAGCCTCTTCATATTAAGAAAAAAACAAGAAAAAGAACCCAGATTAGAAAGAGTTGAATGATGGCAAATAAAAAACATTTGGGAAAGTAGTGCAGCATCTTCATACTTAGAAGAATAAAAAACATACCTATGTCCAAAGCAGACATACGAACATAGAGTTCTTGCCCGAATCGAGAGTTTCTCATATCAATTAGACCCCCAAACCACATAACACAACCACTGCCTTTTCCTCTTAAATCTGAATTTGCATACGCCATACATGAACAATTTTGTAAGCATTTAGCCTTGCATTGCTCAAGATTCATACTGCTATTCACCAAAGCAGTTTGAGTATCCGGTACCCTTAAATCACCAAATTTAACAAATGCGTCTCCACTCGAGCAATTTAACCTATTATTTCTTACGCATCCAGAGTATAAATTTTGTTGGGAAGCAGGACGGAAGCCTTTTAGACATTGACAAGTGGGTGTTTCATTAATGATACAATGTCCATCAGAGCCACAGTAGGCATAGTTATCACATATATCGTTTGGTACACTCCAGAACATGATCCATTTTTGTGCAGCTTCATCCCAAAGATAAAACTGAAGCGTAGAGAGTGCCTGATTCAAAGTTTCCCGTATGAGCATAGATTTATTTGCGGGGTAGTAAACGAAGTAGGACTCGTTTTCATTGGATACATAATACTGTTGATAGATATTCCCAGGCTGCCGCGGAGCTTCTTCACCGCTCATAGAAATGCCATTCCAAGGACCACTCCTCCAGATTTTCTTTTTTCCTTTCCAAATAACTGATTGTGGATACTCGTATTGCTCGTATGCAACACTGAGGTCTCCCGTAGATGGATCATCCTCGTTTTTCCAAGCATACCAACGGCGGTTCAAGCCAGTGTTGACGTCCCATCCAAATTTCATTTCTGGAAGTATAGTATCAGTTGGATAGTCAAAGCTCTGCCATACATAGTTTTGAGAATTGGCTTCTTTTATGACAAGATTTCCGTTATCAAGGAGCTGAACTAATGGATTCCGTGCTTGTTTAGTTGAGTTGGATGACCAAAGTTGGATACTTGAGTTAGCAGTTCGAAGGAGAAGATTACTGCTGGCAGCATCAATCATCAGTAAGCCTGAAGAATCATTGATGGGTTGGTTTCGATTGGCGACCCAAACAACTGTTTGAATGGGAAGCTTTCCATACCATATTCCGACGTAACGTTTGTTAGAAGATGCATCAGGAGTGAAGAAACCAAGCTTGAAACTTGCATTCGTCGAGACCAAAAAGGTGCCATTATCAGGGAGAGAATCAGAAGGGGTAAGGATATCAGTTGCATATGCTACTTTACACAAGAAAAATAGCAGATTAGCACATAAGCATAAAACCAAATAGGAATTAGCAACTTCCATTGGTTTTAATTTCTTCAGAAAGAAAAATAGCTACTATAACTAAGCACCATCTTGAATATATACATCCTAGTTACCTTGCTAATTAAATTAAATTTGTTTTGAAGAAAGAGCACAAAAGAGTTGAATATTTTCAATTTTTTTTTTCAAAAGAGTTGAATATTTTCAATTTCAATTTGAAGCATTGAATGGAAGTTAGAAGATTCACCATAATTTATGAATGAGGACGGCTACTTGAGATGGCGGATTGAGCAGGTATTAGTATTATATTTGATGTGGGGTACATACTACAGTACATAATAATAAGAGTTTACTCTAATTAATTTGGAGACTCTACTCTACTTTCACAACCTTCATTCTCAATCAATTTCCAATAATTGTTATGTTATGTTAACCAACATTAAGACTCGTATAAAATGCTGCTTGCTATTTTACACACTATATATGTTACTTTGTTCTTAAATTTTTATGACAGAGTTAAATATATAATTACAACTAGGGGTGCTAATGAGCTAAGGTGGCTCGCGAACTATTCGAGATCGGTTCGGTCAAAGCCCGGTCAAAGCTCGGCTCGAGTTCGAGATCGGCTTGAGACTTAACGAGCCAATACTGAGATTTTTTAGGTTTAACTCGAAAGCTCGCGAACAAGCTCGATTAATTTTTAATTATTATATATATTATTGATTTTTATTTTTTATGTGAATATATTTTAAAGTTTTATATCTTAAACTTGTATTAACTATGTATATATGTAAATATGTACCAAAATTTTGTTTCTATAAAAAGAATGATAATATTCCATAAAAAAAAATAAAAAGATAAATTAGGTGTAACATGTAAGCATATAAAATAAATAATGAAAATGACATTAAATATTTAGCTTTAAGTGGGTGGGACCATCAAAATATAATAAACAAATATTCATTTTTATGAAAGAGCAACAAAATACTTAATCTCACATTGAAAGAAAAGTAACTTGAAGAAGCAATATGGGTGTATAAAACCAAATGGAGGGCCATAGAACTTATTCAATATTGGTTCAAGCTCAGATATGGTTTGGAGCTAATAAATAGTTTAAACATTTAACATTGGCTCGACATAGGCTCGTTAAGGCTCAAGCTCGAGCCGAATTTATCACGAGCTCGAGCCGAGCTAGTAAAGTTAGGGCTCGGCGAGCTTCGAGCTCGAGCCGAGCCCATCATAAATTTTTTCGAGCCGAGTCGAGCCTTGGTAAGTTCAGTCTCGGTTCGGCTCGTTAGCACCCCTAATTACAACGAACCAATTAGAAAAATGTAGACAAAAAATACTATTTTGGCCATTGATTTATGTAAAATTTGTGCATTTGGCCACTGACCTTTTATTTGGTCACATTTGACCACTGATCTCTGTAATTTGGTGAAATCTCACCCTTATTATGTTAATTGGTATTCCTACGTTTGTAGTATTTAGCACTTTTTCGTTCTAGTATCCATTTCTTAGTTGAAATAAAGGAAATTCTAATGTTTAACATTTTCATCTCGTTTTAATTTTGATCCAAGAATGGGGAAATTTCAGTAAATTGATATATTAATGACCAAATATAACCAAATTACAAAAGTTAGAGCAACTCCAATACCACTAGCTAAACAACTATTGAGTTAAATTTAGCTAGTTGAATAGCTAGGATGTCACTCCAACAAGGTGACATGGCTCTCTAAATTTTTTAGAGAGCCAACTTCACTATCTAAATTTGACTAGCCAATTTGGCTAGCTATATGAATTATTTAATCATTCTTTTTCTTTCTTCTTTAATTGTTTGCTTTGCTTTTGCTTTTTCTTTTTCACTTTTCTTTTTCATTTATTTTAATAATAAAATAATCATATAGAGAGTCTAATAGCTAGCATGGTTGGAGCAAACCACAAATTTGGCTAGCTAAATTTTGGCTAGTTAATATTTTATAGTAATTTAGAGAGCCATATAGCTAATAGTGTTGGAGTTGCTCTTAGTGGCCAAATGTGACTAAATAAAAGGTCAATGGTCAAATACACAAAATTTTGTGTAACTTAGGCCAAATAATACCTTGTGCCAAAAATGTATTACCATTTACAAAGATTTTTCTAACTGTGTTTTCATTGATAAAGATTTTTCCTTTCATTTATGAAGTTGAATAGACCGAGATTGTAATAAAGGAAACATTTTCAAAGGAAACATTTTCTTAGTAGTCATTTTTTTCGTTTAACCTTTTTAATATTAATCAAGCATCCATTTAAATGTTTTCTCAATCTATGAATAAGTGTTACAAGATAAATATGTTTATTTTTTTCTTTTATAAATTTGTAAGGAGCAGGATTCGAACCTAAATTCTCCACTCACACATCGGTGAGTTTATCAGTTGGGCTAAAATGAATTGGTTGATAAATATATCTATTAGGTTGATGGAACCACTTCAATTTCGTTATATGTAATTGTAAAGATGTGATAAGAAGGAATTAATTAGTATCAGTAGCAGTGAGGTAAGGCAAATGTGTTTGTGACGCCTATCTAAAATGAAATGAAAAAGATGGGCACAATATCTATCTTTTGTTATTTTTCTTATTATAACGGAGTCGGCAATTAATATAATTACGTGTAACAAGTAACAAAAACTATGAACTACACTTGTGCGCACACATTGACTTTTACTCTGTTTTCTTCTTTCGGATTTTTAAGGATTCTCGTCATCATCTTTATTAAATTTTTATTTCTTTTTAATCACAAATAATCACTAAGAAAGGAATAGTCACAGCCAATAAAAGGTGATTGCTATTGTTTTTATTTATTTTTTTTGAAAGCAGGAGGGCATTAAGCCCGGACAAAAAGAGAAAAAGAATTAAACAACAGAAATAAATTTTTTTATCGAACGACCACTACGATCATCATTAAGAAACTCTTAGAGACCTGTAGGAGGCACACCACACTCGTGATGACCCAAGGTAAGAGAGCCTGCCAAATTCACCATACAGTCAGCGGCACGATTCCCTTCGCGATAAACATGAAGAAACCGAATATCCCAACTCTTCAAGAACTCCTGGCACCGTCTGACAATCCACTCATAAGGATAGTAAACATTAACATGACCTTGAACCAGCGAAATAACATCTTTAGAATCAATCTCAACAATCACTTTCATATACCCTTTAGACCAAGCAAGCTTAAGGCCAAAATACAAGCCCCATAACTCAGCGAGAAAAACAGTGCAAATATAATCACATTGGTATTTGTTAAGATAAAATTAATTTCATAGTTATACTCATTTTTTAGACTAACCTCAAACAAAAATAGCATGCTTAGTAGGTGGATCCAAATATGCTTTAATAGGCTGAGTTAATGGGTTGGACAGTATCTGCGGTCTTCTCCAGTAACATTGGTCGGCACGAGCTATGAGAACACTCCAAAGATCAAAGTAGTTGGCGTTAGAAAGAGGTGAATGTTACAAGTATGGAGAGACTGGCGAACAAACATATTTAGCATTTATAATGATGGGATATTTATAGCGTGAATCCTGTCATGTTAGCATGTAGACCCCGTTGCGATGTTATGCATTTGTGGGTCACTCTGCTGTTGAAAACTCAACTCTCTATTGTTTTGAGTAATGTCAAACTCAGTATATGGAACATTATAATCCCTAATCCTTTAAGGAGTTATATTAGTCATGCAAGAAGTTACTAATAGTTTATTGATGATAAGACAGTAGTAAGTACATAGTTCTATTACTATTAGAGTTCAACACATAACTCAGTATCAAGTATGATACTGAGTTGAAGTCTCAAGCACAACAAGACCATGATGTCCTACCTTGAAGAATCAACTTTAATTTACACCAAGAGATTGATGACTTATGGATTCAAATCTTCTCCCTTCCTCCTTAGCACAATCGTCGGAACCTACAAAACAGAGCCGACGAGGTGATTGCCGGTAGACACTTCGACGCTCAAGTGAGTAAGGAGATAACTTGAACTGTAAGTAAGACTAGCATAGAAGGAATAATGTGCCTCTAGGGTTCACTTCATAGTATGTATTTCTAGGGATTAAATTATTTGTATCCTAATAGGTTTAGGATCCCGCCATAGTCGGTTAGAAGGTATGAGAACACTTCTAATTTAGTTAGGAAAGCCCTCTTTAGGAAGGATCATCGATAAGATCTCAGAATCCTAATTAGATGAGGCCACCGACTTTATTACGTCTTATTCAAGATATACCCCTGCCGGTGGGCATTCGCCTCAGAAGCTTTCTCTTAAGCGGATTATAGCGGGAGCTCTCTTGGGCCTCTTTGCGGGCCCAACTTGGCCTTGTTCAACTCTAGCTGTTTTCAAAAGCCCCCCTATAAGGCGGATATAAATCCTTTAGGGTTTGTTGTTTGGGATTCTTCTTCATATAATTCAAGGCATTCAGTCACATTAATAGCCATTAGCACGCTTAAGCATCTTTTCTGACAAGGTGGCTCCTTAATCGGTAAATTAATTGCCCACTAATGATGATTATCCTTGGGTTAATATAAATACCTCCTCCCTTAACCATTTTCTCCACCATTTTTACGGTCATCTTCCTTTTACACACTTTCTCCAGTCAACCGACAATCCATACCCACACCCGCAATTTTCTCGAATCGAAGTAAGGTCATTACGACCAAGATCGATTTCTTCATCTCATTATCTTTCATATTATCGCACCATTTTTGCAAACCCTAAATCCTAAAAAATCGCTATGTCTGCTTCCTCTTCGTCTTCTTCCTCCAATAATTACAATCGTCAAAGCTCCCATGAGATTTTGGAGAGCGTTGACTGAATGTTGGAGGGAGACGCCGAGAACTCAGAGGAATCCGTCCAGATCCTTCCTGGCAAAGATCCTGCAATTCCAATGGGGGTCCCGGTGCCTAAGGAAGTACCCGCTCTGGCCACCCAGTGGCCCATGGATAAGAGTCGAACTGTCGGTTCCTGGGTTACTTCTGAGACAACTGATACCTTGCGGGTGGTCTTCGAGTGAATGGAGTGCCTAGCCCCTAGCGGACTGAGTCTCCTGAGAGCCCGCCGCGGCGATGTAGGGTTCAGAAAGATCGATCAGAGCCGTGCAGCGGTAGCAGCGAACTAATTTAGTTAAACGGTGAATACGATCTAACCTGAACCAATTGTCCCATTGATCTTAATCTTTAAACCTCAGTTAAATTTTAATAAAACTGTTATCTTAATCTATGGATTAAGAAAACCTACTTGGATATCCTTTCAAGGATAGACGAGAGCCTCAGATGTTGCTCCTCCTAGTTCACGTGCAGACACGAGCAAGAACCGAGACCAGCTACTAGTCGGCTTACTCCAAGAACGCGAAGAACGAGGAACGAATTCGCCGGAATCCTCTAGGGAGGGGTTCGGCCGAATCTCAGTGTTTGGGAGGCTAGGGTTTTGATTTTCCGATCCTGAATAATGAATTGACAATTCACTTATATAGCGCAATTAATTAACTTTCAGTTAATTATTAATTTGACCCTTAATTAATTTAATTTTATCAATTAAACACCGGAGTATTAAATCGATTCAATTAACATCAATTAGGTTAAATTAATATTACACTTTAACCCATAAAACAATTAATCGCTTAATAAGATTAACCCGATTAATTAATTAGCCGTTCCATTTACTAATTAACTTGTCACATAACAAATAATTAATACGTTCTTCAAATAATCAATTCATCAATTGATCATTTAATCTTTGAATTAATTAACACAATTCATGTATCAATTAATCTTCTCGATTACCGTGTTGCACGATCCTTAGGGTCTGAAATCAATAAGCTGAGAAATTAACAATTCACTGATCGACAGAGGGTCCTAGTAAACCATGTCAATCACATATTGGTTAAAGATGAATGCTATCCATGTTAGACAGAAAACCCTGTATGATGCTCTACTTATATCTTACCAAAAGAATATCGATTAATCAAGCTGGAGGCATGGTGTAGTCATCCTCTATTGCTAGATTAATTTCTTGATCATCAAGTATTACTGACAAACAAACAAGTCACCTGCTTGTTTCAGTACGGCCGTACATTTCTCAGCTAATACTCATCAAGTGGCCTATGATATCAACTCACTTAAATAGTGAGTAGTAATTCCATCACTTCAACTATCCGCAGTAATAAGTTCAGAGATTGAACCAGTGTATCCATATTTGGCATCCTCTGGCGGACCTGTTAGAAATACACCAAATTCATCTGATTCCTTATTGACTGCTATACTGAAATCAGGTCAGGAGACAAAAGAGATCTACATTATTAGAAAGCTTAATGATGTTGGCCCTATCAAGAACAGAATCACCTAGAGGGGGGGGGGGGGTGATTAGGTGTCAAAGTTGAAAACTGAAGATTTCTAAGTTTTTCAAGAAACTTAATTTTCAGAGTCAAATTTCCTCAGAGTCAGAAGCTAGCTTACAGAAGTTGCTTCTGAGGGAAATTCTGCCTAAACACAGTTAGACTGTTTTCAGCAACAGAAGTTCTGATTTGAGAACTTCTGGACAGTCTTCTGAACAAAGACAATGATACTTTAGAGAAAATCTGTTTCAGCACTAAATATAAGCAAATACACAGAAGCAAAAATAACAAGTATAAGAGGGAGAAAGAAGTTCAGGAGATCCTGATTGAACAATTCGATTTATCCAAGTTCGCCACAGAAGTCCTGTGACTACGTCTTGTCCCCTGAGGTCGCAGCCTACAGAGATTTTATAAATCCACTATTCAGATCTTTTATGGCAAGCTCAGAAGCTCCTTTACATCAACAGAACTTAAGCTAATTTCTCACTTAGTTCTGACTAGCCTAAAAAGAGTTAAAGGATTTCCACCAGAACAAACAATACTCTGTTTTCTGGATTTCTCACCCAACTCTAATTTCAACTAGATTTCTCTCTTTAAATCTAACTGAAGATCACAAACGATCTCAGTTTACAAGATTCCTATTATGAACTTGTTTTTCTTCACTCTCTCACTTTACTAAGACTATGCTAAGAAAGATTGAGAATGGAAGGAGTTGCTCTGTTTTTCTAGTTAGAACAGTGCGTTGAGATTTTGCTCGATGATCACGCATATTGATGCTTTGGAGCTTGGCTACTATTTATAGTGAATGAAGATGACCGTTGGTGAGTTTGAATCTTCAATAGAGATGACATCAGTTGTTGTAGCCGTTAATTTGTCAAATCTTCAAACGGTCTTCAAACACTTTGATTCCGTTATCCTTGTTCTTTAACTCAATCAGGTAAGTGATTTGAAATCAAAGATGAGGTTGACTGGAATCATTCTTCAATTGGATCAACAAAGGGTAGACAAGGAAATTCTGGTTTCTTTTGAACATGATGAACCCTAAGTGTTTTGATTATGTCCAAACGTCTCAGAAGATGATAATCTAATACTATCTTACATATAGTTTATTGTTGACTAATATTTTTGCTTTAGTCTATGTGTAAGTTTCTCAGCAGTTGCTGAATGAATCACTTTTGGATTGCCTAAAGGACTCAGAAGATCTGTTTGTTAAAGTCAGAGTTTCAAGGGTTCAGAAGCTGGTTTCCTCCGCTCTGAAGCCGAAGTCTGCTAAAGCTCTCCTCAGAAGTTCCTTGCAATCAGAAGTTTTGCCAATTTGATCAGAAGTCTAGACAACTGAAAACTAGCTTCTGAAAGCTAAAGTCATGGGTTCTGGATAGCATTTAATGCTCTGACAAGTGCATTTAATGCAAGGCGCCAAAAGTTCAAAAAGCTGTTTTGATGGAGCGCGCCTGTCTGTTTAAAAGAAACCAGAATTTCCATGTCTACCCTTTGTTGATCCAATTGAAGGATGATTCCAGTCAACCTCGTCTTTGATTTCAAATCACTTATCGGATTTAGTTAAAGAACAAGGATAACGGAATCAAAGTGTTTGAAAACCGTTTGAAGATTTGACAAATTAACGGCTACAACAACTGATGTCATCTCCTTTGAAGTTTCAAACTCACCAACGGTCATCTTCACTCACTATAAATAGTAGCCAAGCTCCAAAGCATCAACATGCGTGTGATCATCGAGCAAAATCTCAACGCACTGTTCTAACAAGAAAAACAGAGCATCTTTTCCATTCTCAATCTTTCTTAGCATAGTCTTAGTAAAAGTGAGAAAGTGAAGAAAAACAAGTTCATAATAGGAATCTTGTAAACTGAGATCGTTTGTGATCTTCAGTTAGTTTTAAAAGAGAGAAATCTAGTTGAGATTAGAGTTGGGTGAGAAATCCAGAAAACAGAGTTGTTGTTTGTTCTGGTGGAAATCCTTTAACTCTTTTTAGGCTAGTCAGAACTAAGTGAGAAATTAGCTTAAGTTCTGTTGATGTAAAGGAGCTTCTGAACTTGCCATAAAAGTTCTGAATAGTGGATTTATAAAATCTCTGTAGGCTGCGACCTCAGGGGACAAGACGTAGTCATAGGACTTCTGTGGCGAACTTGGATAAATCGAATTGTTCAATCAGGATCTCCTGAACTTCTTTCTCCCTCTTATACTTGTTATTTTTGCCTCTGTGTACTTGATCATATTTAGTGCTGAAACAGATTTTCTCTAAAGTATCATTGTCTTTGTTGCTGAAAACAGTCTAACTGTCCAGAAGTTCTTTAATCAGAACTTCTGTTGCTGAAAACAGTCTAACTGTGTTTAGGCAGAATTTCCCTCAGAAGCAACTTCTGTAAGCTAGCTTCTGACTCTGAGGAAATTTGACTCTGAAATTTAAGTTTCTCTAAAAACTTAGAAATTCTTCAGTTTTCTACTTTGACACCTATTCACCCCCCTCTAGGTGATTCTGTTTTTGATAGGGCCAACAAGTGGTATCAGAGCGAAGGTCACTTCGCATATTTACTAAAGATCTAACAATCTAAGTGTAAGATCCTATCAGAATCAATAGAGATGGCTAGTAGACACCAGCCTGAGAATTCTTCTCACTTCATAGTTCCAGAAAGTTCTTCTACTACTAGACCTCCATTATTTAATGGCAACAACTACTCATACTGGAAGAAAAGGATGATGTATTTCATCCAAGCTCAGAACATGAGTGCTTGGTATGTCATCACTGATGGTGATTTCATTCCTACCAGAATGGAACAAGGTTTAGGGAATGTTGTTATTCCTCAGAGAGAATACACAGATGACATTCTAAAAAAACTTCAAACTAATGCTTCAGCAATAAATATGTTTTATTGTGCACTTACAACCACTGAATATAACAAAGTTTCTTCTTGTGAAACTGCACAGGATATTTGGAACAAGCTAGAAGTCACATATGAAGGAACTGGAAAAGTGAAGCAATCTAAAGTCAACCAACTCATGAGAGAATATGAGTTATTTGAAATGCTTGATAAAGAATCTATTTCAGATATGAACTCTAGATTCACCAAGATAGTCAATGACTTGAAGAGTTTAGGAAAGGATATTGAAGAATCTGATCGAGTGAAGAAGATTGTCATAAGCTTACCAAGGTCTTGGCAAGCCAAGAAGACTGCTATTGAAGAAGTTCAGGATTTGAGCTATTACTTGTATGATGAGCTCATTGGGTCTCTAATTACCCATGAGATGTCATTAAAGAATCATGACCTAAGAGAAAGGTCAGAAGGAAAAAGAGTAGTCCTGAAAGCAGAATCTTCTAAAGAATCCTCTGAAGATGAGGAACTGGCTATGCTGACCAGGAAGTTCAAGAAGGCCTTTAGGAAAGGCAGAGGTGGAAACTACAAGAAGCCTTTCAGGAGCTTTGATAAGAAAACTCCTGATTCTGGTGAAAAGTTCAAGAGAGATCCAAACAAGCCAATTGTGTGCTATGGATGTCAGCAACCGGGGCACATTAAGCCTAACTGCCCGGAGCTGAAGAAAGATAAGAAGAAGTTCAAGAAAGCTATGCTGGCTGCCTGGTCAGACTCTGAGACCAGCAGTGATCCTGAAGAAAAGGAAGAGCAAGCTCAGATTTGTTTTATGGCTATTGATGAGCCAACCTCTGAAGATGTCACAGGAGAAACTTCCGCACCTCCTGAAGCTACTTATGATTCTGAGGTAAACATATCTTCTGAACAAAATATCCTTGATTCTCTTGAAGAACTCTATAGTATGTTCAAGTACCTGAAAAGGAAATTGGACAAGAGTGAGGCTGACAAGTTTCTTAGGTTTACTCAAGTTTATTCTGACACGAAAGTGTTAGAAGAAAAACTGTGTAAACAGTTCAGCACTTCTGCCTCTGGGAAGTGATAATCCCCAGAAGAAGAAGAAACTTGTCACTCCCTCTCTTCTGAAAGAGATAGCTTCTCCTCCTGATGTTGGTACCTCTGAGAGTGCTGGTATAGCCTCTGAAGATATTGGTCCTTCTCAGAAGAAAAAGAAATCTCCCAGGAAGCAAAGGGAAAGATCCAAGAACCCTCCCTTTTGCAAACTTTGCAAGAGTGATGGTCACTGGTTGAAGGATTGCAAGTACCATATTAAAAACCTCTTGCAATCTGAGATATCATTAAATCCTGCTGAAGAGAAATCTAACTCTGAAGGACCCAATAATGATTGGGTACCTGTCACTAATTGATTGTGTTGCAGGTGGCTCTGAGTGCTCCATCAATGTCAAAGCTGTGGTACATTGACAGTGGGTGCTCAAGGCATATGACAGGTGATGAAAAAGCATTCATCAAATTTGATCCTAAAAGAGGTGGAAAAGTCAGCTTTGGAGATGCTCAGAAAGGAAGGATACTTGGTTCTGGATCCATAGGAACTAATCCTCCGATCGAAGATGTCTCCCTAGTCAGAGGCCTGAAGTTCAATCTCCTGAGTGTTGCACAACTGTGTGATAAAGGTAGAGATGTTGTCTTCAGCTCCTCTGGATGTAAAATCTTGGACAGTAAGTCAAGGGAAGTTATTCTAACTGCTCCTAGAGTTGAAAATGTTTTCATGCTGAATCTTGAGAATCTTTGCAAAAATATATGCTTGATGTCCAAAGAGGATACCTCCTGGCTTTGGCATAGGAGACTTGCTCATGTGAGCATGGATCTTCTGGCCAAAGTAGCTAGAAATCAATTGGTTGAGGGTCTGCCTGAAATTAGTTTTAAAAAGAACCGTTTATGCAATGCTTGCCAATCTGGTAAACAATCCAGAAGCTCTTTTAAAACTAAGAAAGTCATTTCAACTAAAAGACCTTTGGAATTACTTCATATGGATCTTTTTGGCCCTGTTCAACCAATGAGCATGGGTGGAAAGAAGTATGCCTTTGTCATTATAGATGACTATTCAAGATTCACTTGGGTCATCTTGCTGTCTAGCAAAGATGAGTCACTTGGATGTTTCTCAGTTCTGATAAAGAAACTTGAGAATGAAAGGAATGAAAAGGTTGTCTGATGAACCCTAAGTGTTTTGATTATGTCCAAACGTTTCAGAAGATGAAAACTTAATACTATCTTACATACAGTTTATTGTTGACTAATATTTTTGTTTTAGTCTATGTGTAAGTTACTCAGCAGGTGCTGAATGAATCTTTTTCGGATTGCCTAAAGAACTCAGAGGATCAGTTGCTGGAGTCAGAGTTTCAATTACTCAGAAGCTGGATACTCCGCTTTGAAGCCGAAGTCTGCTAAAGCCCTCCTCAGAAGTTCCTTGCAATCAGAAGTTTTGCCAATTTGATCAGAAGTCTAGACAACTGGAAATAAGCTTCTGAAAGCTTTGTCACGGGTTGTGTTTGAGCATTTAATGCTCTGACACTTGCATTCAATGCAAGGCGCCAAAAGTTCAAAAAGCTGTTTTGATGGAGCGCGCTTGTCTGTTCAAGAGAAACCGGAATTTCCTTGTCTACCCTTTGTTGATCTAATTGAAGAATGATTTTGTCATCCTCATCCTTGATTTCAAATCACTTACCGGATTTAGTTAAAGAACAAGGATAACGGAATCAAAGTGTTTGAAGACCGTTTGAAGACTTGACAAATTAACGGCTACAATAGCTGATGTCATCTCCTTTGAAGTTTCAAATTCACCAACGGTCATGTTCATTCACTATAAATAGTAGCCAAGCTCCAATGCATCAACCACGCATGATCATCGAGCAAAATCTTAACGCACTGTTTTAACAAGCAAAACAGAGCAATCACTTTCCATTCTCAATCTTTCTTAGCATAGTCTTAGTTAAAGTGAGAGAGTGAAGAAAAACAAGTTCATAATAGGAATCTTGTAAACTGAGATCGGTTGTGATCTTCAGTTAGATTTAAAGAGAGAAATCTAGTTGAGATTAGAGTTGGGTGAGAAATCCAGAAAACAGAGTATTGTTTTGTTCTGGTGGAAATCCTTTAACTCTTTTTAGACTAGTCAGAACTAAGTGAGAAATTAGCTTAAGTTCTGTTGATGTAAAGGAGCTTCTGAACTTGCCATAAAAGTTCTGAATAGTGGATTTATAAAATCTCTGAAGGCTGCGACCTCAGGGGACAAGACGTAGTCACAGGACTTCTGTGGCGAACTTGGATAAATCGAATTGTTCAATCAGGACCTCCTGAACTTCTTTCTCCCTCTTATACTTGTTATTTTTGCTTATGTGTACTTGCCTATATTTAGTGCTGAAACAGACTTCCTCTAAGTATCATTGTCTTTGTTCAGAAGACTGTCCAGAAGTTCCCAAATCATAACTTCTGTTGCTGAAAAACAGTCTAACTGTGTTTAGGCAGAATTTCCCTCAGAAGCAACTTCTATAAGCTTGCCTCCGACTCTGAGGAAATTTGACTCTGAAATTTAAGTTTCTTTAAAGACTTAGAAATTTTCAGTTTTCAACTTAGACACCTATTCACCCCCCTCTAGGTGATTCTGTTCTTGTTAGGGCCAACAAGTGGTATCAGAGCAAAGGTCACTTCGTATATTTACTAAAGATCTAACAATCTAAGTGTAAGATCCTATCAGAATCAATAGAGATGGCTAGTAGACACCAGCCTGAGAATTCTTCTCACTTCATAGTTCCAGAAGGTTCTTCCACTACCAGACCTCCATTGTTTAATGGCAACAACTACTCATACTGGAAGAAAAGGATGATGGACTTCATCCAAGCTCAGAACATGAGTGCTTGGTATGTCATCACTAATGGTGATTTCATTCCTACCAGAATGGAACAAGGTCTAGGGGATGTTGTTATTCCTCAGAGGGAATACACAGATGACATTCTGAAAAAACTCCAAACTAATGCTTCAGCAATAAATATGTTGCATTGTGCACTAACAGCTACTGAATATAACAAAGTTTCCTCTTGTGAAACAGCACAGGATATTTGGAACAAGCTAGAAGTCACATATGAAGGAACAGGAAAAGTGAAGCAATCTAAAGTCAACCAACTCATGAGAGAATATGAGTTATTTGAAATGCTTGATAAAGAATCTATTTCAGATATGAATTCTAGATTCACCAAGATAGTCAATGACTTGAAGAGTTTAGGAAAAGATATTGAAGAATCTGATCGAGTGAAGAAGATTGTCAGAAGCTTACCAAGGTCTTGGCAAGCCAAGAAGACTGCTATTGAAGAAGTTCAGGACTTGAGCTATTACTTGTATGATGAACTCATTGGATCCTTAATTACTCATGAGATGTCATTAAAGAATCATGACCTAAGAGAAAAGTCAGAAGGAAAAAGGGTTGTCCTGGAAGCAGAATCTTCTGAAGAATCCTCAGAAGATGAGGAACTGGCTATGCTGACCAGGAAGTTCAAGAAGGCCTTTAGGAAAGGCAGAGGTGGAAACTACAAGAAGCCTTTCAGGAGCTTTGATAAGAAAACTCCTGATTCTAGTGAAAAGTTCAAGAGAGATCCAAACAAGCCAATTGTGTGCTATGGATGTCAGCAACCGGGGCACATTAAGCCTAACTGCCCGGAGCTGAAGAAAGATAAGAAAAAGTTCAAGAAAGCTATGCTGGCTGCCTGGTCAGACTCTGAGACCAGCAGTGACCCTGAAGAAAAGGAAGAGCAAGCTCAGATTTGTTTTATGGCTATTGATGAGCCAACTTCTGAAGATGTCACAGGAGAAACTTCCGCACCTCCTGAAGCTACATATGATTCCGAGGTAAACATATCTTCTGAACAAAATATCCTTGATTCTCTTGAAGAACTCTATAGTATGTTCAAGTACCTGAAAAGGAAATTGGACAAGAGTGAGGCTGACAAGTTTCTTAGGTTTACTCAAGTTTATTCTGACATGAAAGTGTTAGAAGAAAAACTGTGTAAACAATTCAGCACTCCTGCTGATGGCTCTAAAGTCAAAGGCAAGGAAAAGCTGCCTCTGGGAAGTGATAAACCCCAGAAGAAGAAGAAACCTATCACTCCCTCTCTTCTGAAAGAGATAGCTTCTCCTCCTGATGTTGGAACCTCTGAGAGTGCTGGTATAGCCTCTGAAGATGTTGGTCCTTCTCAGAAGAAGAAGAAATCTCCCAGGAAGCAAAGGGAAAGATCCAAGAACCCTCCGTTTTGCAAACTTTGCAAGAGTGATGGTCACTGGTTAAAAGATTGCAAGTATCATATTAAAAACCTCTTGCAATCTGAGATATCGTTAAAACCTGCTGAAGAAAAATCTAACTCTGAAGGACCCAATAAGGATTGGGTACCTGTCACTAATTGATTGTGTTGCAGGTGGCTCTGAGTGCTCCATCAATGTCAAAGCTGTGGTACATTGACAGTGGGTGCTCAAGGCATATGACAGGTGATGAAAAAGCATTCATCACATTTGATCCTAAAAGAGGTGGAAAAGTCAGCTTTGGAGATGCCCAGAAAGGAAGGATACTTGGTTCTGGATCCATAGGAATTAATCCTCCGATCGAAGATGTCTCCCTAGTCAGAGGCCTGAAGTTCAACCTCCTGAGTGTTACACAACTGTGTGATAAAGGTAGAGATGTTGTCTTCAGCTCATCTGGATGTAAAATCTTGGACAGTAAGTCAAGGGAAGTTATTCTAACTGCTCCTAGAGTTGAAAATGTTTTCATGCTGAATCTTGAGAATCTTTGCAAAAATATATGCTAGATGTCCAAAGAGGATACCTCCTGGCTCTGGCATAGAAGACTTGCTCATGTGAGCATGGACCTTCTGGCAAAGTAGCTAGAAATCAATTGGTTGAGGGTCTGCCTGAAATTAGTTTTAAAAAGAATCATTTATGCAATGCTTGCCAATCTGGTAAACAATCCAGAAGCTCTTTTAAAACTAAGAAAGTCATTTCAACTAAAAGACCTTTGGAATTACTTCATATGGATCTTTTTGGCCCTGTTCAACCAATGAGCATGGGTGGAAAGAAGTATGCCTTTGTCATTGTAGATGACTATTCAAGATTCACTTGGGTCATTTTGCTGTCTAGCAAAGATGAGTCACTTGGATGTTTCTCAGTTCTGATAAAGAAACTTGAGAATGAAAGGAATGAAAAGGTTGTCCATATCAGAAGTGATAATGGTGGAGAATTCAAAAACTTTAGGTTTGAAGAATTCTGTGAAACCAAGGGAATTGATCATAACTTTTCTGCTCCCAGAACTCCTCAACAAAATGGGGTAGTAGAAAGGAAGAATAGAACTCTGGTTGAGATAGCCAGAACTATGATCAATGAAAGAAGGCTTCCTAAGTACTTTTGGGGAGAAGCTGTGAACACAGCTTGCTATGTTCTGAATAGAGTGCTAATCAGAAGCATTCTGAACAAGACCCCTTATGAACTCTGGAAAGGTCGAAAACCTAAAATAAGTTATTTCAGAACCTTTGGTTGCAAGTGTTATGTTTTGAATACAAAAGAATATCTTTCAAAGTTTGATTCAAAGGCAGATGAGGCCATTTTCCTTGGTTACTCAACACATAGTAAAGCATATAGGGTTTTTAATAAGAGGACTCAAACTCTAGATGAATCTGTTCATGTACAGTTTGATGAGACTAACCCTGCAGATAGTAGAGCTCCTGATGAAGATGAAGTTCAAGCTCCTGAAGTTACATCTTCTGTTGAAAAACAAGATGTTTCTCCCAGAGCTACTGAAGTGGTTTCTTCTGTTGCTGAACAAGCTCAAGAAGAATATTCTACTCCGGAAGTCAACTTCCTTCCAGAAGATGTTCCTATTTATGATTCAACAAATGATGAACGGGTTTCAAAAGACTCATTGGATGTACCAAGAGAAGTTAGAGCTCATAGGAATCATTCCTTAGAGAACATAATTGACTCTGTTCATAATCCTGTCATGACCAGAGCTCAGCTCAGAAGATACATGGGGAATGTGGCTTTTGTGTCACTTCTGGAACCCAATGACTTCTATGAAGCTGTTGATGATGACTCCTGGTTAATGGCAATGCAAGAAGAACTTGACCAGTTCAAAAGGTCAGAAGTTTGGACTCTGGTTCCCCGACCTAACAACATAAAGGTTGTTGGAACTAGATGGGTTCTGAAGAACAAACTTGATGAATTTGGAAATGTAGTGAGGAACAAGGCAAGGCTTGTTGCTCAAGGTTACAGTCAGCAAGAAGGCATAGATTATGGTGAAACTTTTGCTCCTGTTGCAAGATTAGAAGCCATTAGAATCTTATGTGCTTTTGCATCATACAAAGGTTTTAAGCTCTTTCAAATGGATGTGAAAAGTGCATTCTTGAATGGTTACATTGATGAGGAAGTCTATGTGTCTCAACCTCCTGGTTTTGAAGATCCTAAGTTTCCTGATCATGTGTACAAGCTGAAGAAAGCATTGTATGGACTGAAACAAGCTCCCAGAGCTTGGTATGAGAGACTGACAAAGTTCCTTCTGTCTAAGGGATTTGTCAGAGGCTGTGTTGATACAACTCTGTTCACTCTGAAGAAGAACAAAGATATCCTTATAGCTCAGGTATATGTTGATGATATTATATTTGGTGCTACTAACGAATCTTTGTGCAGAGAGTTCAGTGACCACATGAAGGCTGAGTTTGAAATGTCTATGATGGGAGAATTAACCTTCTTCTTAGGACTTCAGATCAAGCAAAGTAATGATGGTGTGTTTATCAATCAAGCCAAGTACACTAGAGAAGTGCTGAAGAAATTTGGCATGATGGACTCTAATGCTGTTGATATTCCAATGGATGTCAGCAAAGACATTGATGATGAAGAGAAAGCTGGTAAACCTGTAGATATAAAAACCTACAGAGGTATGATTGGTTCTCTTTTATACCTAACCGCCAGCAGGCCAGATATACATTTTGCTGTGTGTTTTTGTGCTAGATATCAATCAAAGCCAAGAGAAATTCATGATGTTGCTGTCAAAAGAATTCTCAGATATCTTAAAGGCACACCAGAAGCTGGTTTGTGGTATCCCTGTAGTTCTGATTTCACTCCTATAGGATACACAGACTCTGACTATGGTAGAGATAAATTGAAAAGGGTCAGCACTTCTGGTGGTTGTCATTTTCTGGGGGAGTGCCTAGTCTCCTGGCATAGCAAGAAGCAAACCTCTGTGGCTCTCTCAACTGCTGAAGCTGAGTATGTTGCTGCTGGAAGTTGTGTTTCTCAGATGCTCTGGATCAAGCAACAAATTGCTGACTATGGATTCATCCCTGGAACAATTACAATCTACTGTGATAACAAGAGTGCTATTGATCTTTCAAAGAATCCTATTCAGCACAGCAGGATGAAGCATGTTTATATTAGGCATCACTTTCTAAGAGATCATGTTCTGAAGAAGGATATTATCATTACTCATGTTCCCTCTGAAGAGAATCTTGCTGACATGTTTACTAAGCCTCTGGCTGGTAATTCTTTCAGCAACTTACGAGAAGGCATTGGTATGACTTACCCACTTCAATAACTTAGAATAATTATCCTTGTATGTCTTAAGTGTTTAATCGTTTGAGATAAATTAAAGTATAATTAATTCTAATCATGATTTGACTTGAAAGCATGCGTTATCTACTGCTATTACGGCGCTGTTCTGTGGTTAAACGGTTATCTGTTCCCTTTTAAACGGTGTTTATTTGCTTTTTGAATTGGAACGGTTTCTGTGTTTGGGTATAAATAGGGGTTTTTCCATATTTAGAAACTTTCACTTGCATTCTCTTTGCTATTAGAATTTTCATCAAATTTCTGTGTTCTTTCTTCTCAAATCTCTTAACCTATTTTCTTACATTCTCTTAAATGGCTCAAGAAATCACTGTCACTCACATCTTCACCACTGAGTCACAAAAGAAAGTTAGTGAATCTAGGGTTTTTACCTCTAGGTTCCTAGATGATGAAGTCAAATCAACTGAACCCATATCTCAATGGCTTAGTGCTCAAAACTGGAATTCATTCGTCTCTCTCGATGAATTCATTTATCCTAAATTAGTTACCGAATTTTATCAGAACCTCTATTTCTTTTCTAATGAGGAGGATGTGTTGCACTCTGATGTCGGGGAAGTTGAGATCGAAGTCAGCAGGGCTTCCATTGCTCAGGTGATTGGTATAGATGATGAAGGAATCATCATAGGTGATGATGGTTCAGCAGAAGGCTTTACAGAAGTCAACTGGGCTGAACCAGATCTGAATGCCAAGGAAACGTATGCCACCTGGTTGACTCAGCACCAGAGGTGGGCACACTACTTGACAACGAATGTCTTTCTTCCGAAGGCTGGAGGGGTCAATTGTGTTTCCAACAGAGAAAGGGCTTTCATGTGGCATCTGGTCAACCAGAAGAAGATTAATCTACCTGCCATGCTGATAAGGCAGATGAAGAATGTAACGACCGTGAGTGCATTAGCATATGGCTCACTCCTGACTAGGTTGTTTGAGGCAGCCTCTGTTGAGGTGTCAGGAGAAGGTGTTACTAGTAGGAGTACGGTTCTGAAGATGCATACCTTCAGAAACCTGAGTTTTGGTGTGACTCCTAAGAAGATTGAGAAGGGCTCCTCTGTGAGTATTGCTCAGAAGGAAATTATGGAAGCTTCTGTGCATAAAGGAAAGAATGCTGCCAAGAAGGGCAAGGGAAAGAAAGGATCAAGCAAGTTGGTCCTGACAGTTGAGAAGGTGGTTGTCTCAGAACCTCTTCCCACGATGGTTCAAACAACAATCAGTGTTGAACCCTCTGGCAAGATTGTTGCTGATAAACCAAAGGATATTCAGGAGAAGGATGCTCAAGATGCTGAGGAAGCACGCCTTGCTGAAAAAGAGAAGGCTGCTGAAGCTGAGAAAGTTGCAAGAGTTGTGGCTCTTGCTGAAGAGAAAAAGAAAAAGAAGGAAGCTGAAGATAAGTTAGCAGCTGAAAGAGAAATTGCTGCAAAGGCTAAGGCCGATGCAAGACTTTTAGAATGCGCTGCTGAACTTGAGGAAGCAGAGCTCTCAAAGACTGTTGAGGCCTCTGAAGATGGAGAGGACTCTGAGAATATCCCTCTCTCCTCTCGGATTAAGGAGAAGACAAGGTCAGAAGAAAAGAATACTGAGGATGTTCCTCTTTCTTCTAGACTAAAGAAGAAGGCAGTAGCAAAACGAAGGGTTCTGAGGAAGAAGGACTTCGTTTTTGCTCCCAGTGCTGAATTGGAAGAACCGATGATTGAGGAATCGAAAGCTGCTGAAGACTTGTTGGAGAAGTCTGTTGAAGAGGACATTGATGCTCCTCTGATTGAAGAGCTATCACATGAGAGTGAACCAGAGGATGAAGAGGTTCTTCAGGGCGCAAAACGTTTTGTTGAGAATGTTGATGATGAAAACTTCATTGACAACATTCTTCTGAATCAAGGTAGAAACCCTGGTGATAGGACGCTTCTGAAACACTGATCAGGATGGCTCATATTTTTGCTGAGCCCATCTCAATGTTTGATCCAAACTCTGAACAGGTCATCTCTTCTCCCACTCTTACTCCTCATCAATCTCCTTCACTCCCTTCTGTCACAGAAGTGAGTGGATCCCAAACTTCAATTCCTCCTACAACTTCAACTTCTGAGGTTGTACCTCCTCAAATCATTCCTCCTTCTGGATCCTATTTAGAAGTGAATATAAATACAACTCCAATTTTCACAGATTCTATATCCACTTCCACTACCTCCTCTATTCCTTTCTCCTCTGTAAGTCCATCCATTGGATTTACTGTTCCATCTTTCTCACTACCATCCACTTTACCTTCCATTTCCCCTACCATTTCTTCCTCTACCTCAAACACCATCCCTTCCTCAAACTCTCAAATCCCTGCTCTCTCAACATCTGGACATACACCTCCTGTGTGTGATCCCTTAACTACCTCCTCCACAACCTCTTATTTTGCTGGATTGTCATCTAACTATGACTTCCTACGCAAACACATGAATAGAGATGACTTGAATACCAGTTTTGGTAGTTTTGGTTTCATGGGGAGAGCTTCTGGTATATCCGAAGCTGGTAATGCCCCCAGTGTTGAAGAGCTGAGAAGAATGAGTCAGAGTGGCTCAGATGAAATGCTGAATAGATTTGCTGTTATGGGGCAAAGGACTTCTGCTGCTGACATGTATGCTCAGGGCATTGTGCTGCAAGAATTACATTCTCTGAAAGCTCAGAACCTGCAGCTCATGACTATGCTTCAAATGCAGGATCCTTCTGTCTACATACGCAATCTTTCTACTCTTCATCTAGCTACATATGATGAGCTGTACAAAGTGAGACAATTAGCTCTGACTCTTCCGTCATTGGATAATATTGCTCTTGCTTCTTCTCAGAAGGTCAATGAGAATCTGGAGATGTTGACAGAAGAAGTCAAGGAAGCAAACGAGCATTATGAGGCTCATGAGAAGTTGCTCCCAAGAAAGATGGATGACCTGCAAAGTATTGCAAATCAAATTCTGAGAGAAGTGAAATCTTCTGCTCAAGGTTCATCATCTTCCGGGGCTGCAAAGATTGTATATGACATCACCCCTGATCTCAATAATCGACTCTCCAACATTGAGTCTGCTGTCTCTGCTCAGAATGCACAGATTGCTGAGCTTACTGAACTTCTGAAGGTTATGCACACTCAAGCACGTGAACAAGAAAAGACTCTGCATAACTGCTATAGGTTTGTTCGAGGACAAACTTACATTCAGAATGAGCATTTCACTGCTGCTGTGTATGCCAACAATCGTTTGCTTAAGCTCCTTCTGGAAGACGTTCACAGACAGCGACCTTTGTCTGGACAGACTTGTGATCATATCAGAACCATTGATGCTGATTTCAGAAGAAGAATGGATATGATCAATGCTGTGAGACCAACCCCTCAGCAATATCAGACTGCACTGGATGTTCAGGAGAAGTTGAAATCCCAGGGTGCTCTTGGTGTTGCTCTTGGTTCTGGTCAAACGGGGGAGAAGTCTGGTCAGAAGAGTGGTCTTAATACTGGTGTTAAGAGATCAAGTGTTGCTGAAGGTTCTAGTGGTGTTCCTCCTCCTCAGAAGAAACCTAGGAACCTGTAATCTTTTAGGACTTAAGCTTCTTAGCTAGGTTCTGGGTTGGGTAGTATTTGTCTTAGGACTTTTTTCTGCTCTTCTGATTATTTTGTTTCTCTTGTTGTCTTCTGAACTTTTATACACTGAATCCTTCTTATACTTTCTTATATTTCTGACTTCTTACTTTTGCTTATGTTTCTTTTAACTCAGTAAATTATCTTTATCTAAAATCTGACAACTTGATCTTAAGTCAACTTTAAGTTTATACAGATTGCTGAAGTTCACCATTTACACTAAAATGGGGGAGTTAATTTACTCAGAAGTTTTGAAACATATGTATCAGGAAGTTATCTTCTAAACCTCATGTTTTCTGTTACCTTCTGACCACGGTTTGTCCATAACCAAAATGGGGGAGAATGATGAACCCTAAGTGTTTTGATTATGTCCAAACGTTTCAGAAGATGAAAACTTAATACTATCTTACATACAGTTTATTGTTGACTAATATTTTTGTTTTAGTCTATGTGTAAGTTACTCAGCAGGTGCTGAATGAATCTTTTTCGGATTGCCTAAAGAACTCAGAGGATCAGTTGCTGGAGTCAGAGTTTCAATTACTCAGAAGCTGGATACTCCGCTCTGAAGCCGAAGTCTGCTAAAGCCCTCCTCAGAAGTTCCTTGCAATCAGAAGTTTTGCCAATTTGATCAGAAGTCTAGACAACTGGAAATAAGCTTCTGAAAGCTTTGTCACGGGTTGTGTGTGAGCATTTAATGCTCTGACACTTGCATTCAATGCAAGGCGCCAAAAGTTCAAAAAGCTGTTTTGATGGAGCGCGCTTGTCTGTTCAAGAGAAACCGGAATTTCCTTGTCTACCCTTTGTTGATCTAATTGAAGAATGATTCTGTCATCCTCATCCTTGATTTCAAATCACTTACCGGATTTAGTTAAAGAACAAGGATAACGGAATCAAAGTGTTTGAAGACCGTTTGAAGACTTGACAAATTAACGGCTACAACAGCTGATGTCATCTCCTTTGAAGTTTCAAATTCACCAACGGTCATGTTCATTCACTATAAATAGTAGCCAAGCTCCAATGCATCAACCACGCATGATCATCGAGCAAAATCTTAACGCACTGTTTTAACAAGCAAAACAGAGCAATCACTTTCCATTCTCAATCTTTCTTAGCATAGTCTTAGTTAAAGTGAGAGAGTGAAGAAAAACAAGTTCATAATAGGAATCTTGTAAACTGAGATCGGTTGTGATCTTCAGTTAGATTTAAAGAGAGAAATCTAGTTGAGATTAGAGTTGGGTGAGAAATCCAGAAAACAGAGTATTGTTTTGTTCTGGTGGAAATCCTTTAACTCTTTTTAGACTAGTCAGAACTAAGTGAGAAATTAGCTTAAGTTCTGTTGATGTAAAGGAGCTTCTGAACTTGCCATAAAAGTTCTGAATAGTGGATTTATAAAATCTCTGAAGGCTGCGACCTCAGGGGACAAGACGTAGTCACAGGACTTTTGCGGCGAACTTGGATAAATCGAATTGTTCAATCAGGACCTCCTGAACTTCTTTCTCCCTCTTATACTTGTTATTATTGCTTCTGTGTACTTGCCTATATTTAGTGCTGAAACAGATTTCCTCTAAGTATCATTGTCTTTGTTCAGAAGACTGTCCAGAAGTTCCCAAATCAGAACTTCTGTTGCTGAAAAACAGTCTAACTGTGTTTAGGCAGAATTTCCCTCAGAAGCAACTTCTATAAGCTTGCCTCTGACTCTGAGGAAATTTGACTCTGAAATTTAAGTTTCTTTAAAGACTTAGAAATTTTCAGTTTTCAACTTAGACACCTATTCACCCCCCTCTAGGTGATTCTGTTCTTGTTAGGGCCAACATTGTCCATATCAGAAGTGATAATGGTGGAGAATTCAAAAACTTTAGGTTTGAAGAATTCTGTGAAACCAAGGGAATTGATCATAACTTTTCTGCTCCCAGAACTCCTCAACAAAATGGGGTAGTTGAAAGGAAGAATAGAACTCTGGTTGAGATAGCCAGAACTATGATCAATGAAAGAAGGCTTCCTAAGTACTTTTGGGGAGAAGCTGTGAACACAGCTTGCTATGTTCTGAATAGAGTGCTAATCAGAAGCATTCTGAACAAGACCCCTTATGAACTCTGGAAAGGTCGAAAGCCTAAAATAGGTTATTTCAGAACCTTTGGTTGTAAATGTTATGTTTTGAATACAAAAGAATATCTTTCAAAGTTTGATTCAAAGGCAGATGAGGCAATTTTTCTTGGTTACTCAACACATAGTAAAACATATAGGGTTTTTAATAAGAGGACTCAAACTTTAGATGAATCTGTTCATGTACAGTTTGATGAGACTAACCCTGCAGATAGTAGAGCTCCTGATGAAGATGTAGTTCAAGCTCCTGAAGTTACATCTCCTGTTGAAGAAGACGATGTTTCTCCCAGAGCTGCTGAAGTGGTTCCTCCTGTTGCTGAACAAGCTCAAGATGAGAATCCTACTCCAGAAGTCAACTTTCTTCCAGAAGATGCTCCTATATATGATTCAACAAATGATGAACAGGTTTCAGAAGACTCATTGGATGTACCAAGAGAAGTTAGAGCTCATAGGAATCATTCCTTAGAGAACATTATTGACTCTGTTCATAATCCTGTCATGACCAGAGCTCAGCTCAGAAGATACATGGGGAATGTGGCTTTTGTGTCACTTCTGGAACCCAAGGACTTCTATGAAGCTGCTGATGATGACTCCTGGTTAATGGCAATGCAAGAAGAACTTGACCAGTTCAAAAGGTCAGAAGTTTGGACTTTGGTTCCCAGACCTAACAACATAAAGGTGATGAACCCTAAGTGTTTTGATTATGTCCAAACGTTTCAGAAGATGAAAGCTTAACTCTATCTTACATATAGTTTATTGTTGACTAATATTTTTGTTTTAGTCTATGTGTAAGTTACTCAGCAGATGCTGAATGAATCATTTCTGGATTGCCTAAAGGACTCAGAAGATCAGTTTGCTGAAGTCAGAGTTTCAATAACTCAGAAGCTGGATACTCCGCTCTGAAGGCAAAGTCTGCTAAAGATCTCCTCAGAAGTTCTTTGCAATCAGAAGTTATGCCAATTTGATCAGAAGTCTAGACAACTGGAAATAAGCTTCTGAAAGCTTAGTCACGGATTTCTTTGAGCATTTAATGCTCTGACACTTGCATTCAATGCAAGGCGTCAAAAGTTCAAAAAGCTGTTTTGATGGAGCGCGCTTGTCTGTTCAAGAGAAACCAGAATTTCCCTGTCTACCCTTTGTTGATCTAATTGAAGAATGATTCTGTCATCCTCATCCTTGATTTCAAATCACTTACCGGATTTAGTTAAAGAACAAGGATAACGGAATCAAAGTGTTTGAAGACCGTTTGAAGACTTGACAAATTAACGGCTATAACAACTGATGTCATCTTCTTTCAAGGTTCAAACTCCACAACGGTCATCTTCAATCACTATAAATAGTAGCCAAGCTCCAATGCATCAAGACACGCATGATCATCGAGCAAAATCTTAACGCACTGTTTTAAACAAGAAAACAGAGCAACTTTTCCATTCTCAATCTTTCTTAGCATAGTCTTAGTAAAGTGAGAGAGTGAAGAAAAACAAGTTCATAATAGGAATCTTGTAAACTGAGATCGTTTGTGGTCTTCAGTTAGATTTAAAGAGAGAAATCTAGTTGAGATTAGAGTTGGGTGAGAAATCCAGAAAACAGAGTATTGTTCGTTCTGGTGGAAATCCTTTAACTCTTTTTAGGCTAGTCAGGACTAAGTGAGAAATTAGCTTAAGTTCTGTTGATGTAAAGGAGCTTCTGAACTTGCCATAAAAGTTCTGAATAGTGGATTTATAAAATCTCTGTAGGCTGCGACCTCAGGGGACAAGACGTAGTCACAGGACTTCTGTGGCGAACTTGGATAAATCGAATTGTTCAATCAGGACCTCCTGAACTTCTTTCTCCCTCTTATACTTGTTATTATTGCTTCTGTGTACTTGCTTTTATTTAGTGCTGAAACAGATTTCTGTAAGTATCATTGTCTTTGTTCAGAAGACTGTCCAGAAGTTCTCTTACCGAACTTCTGTTGCTGAAAGCAGGCTTACTGTGTATAAGCAGAATTTTCCTCAGAAGCAAATTCTATAATCTTGCTTCTGACTTTGTGAAAGTTTGACTCTGAAATTTAAGTTTCCTTAAAAACTTACAAATTTTCAGTTTTCAACTAAGACACCTATTCACCCCCCCTCTAGGTGATTCTGTTCTTGTTAGGGCCAACAAGTGGTATCAGAGCGAAGGTTACTTCGTATATTTACTAAAGATCTAACAATCTAAGTGTAAGATCCTATCAGAATCAATAGAGATGGCTAGTAGACACCAGCCTGAGAATTCTTCTCACTTCATAGTTCCAGAAGGTTCTTCTACTACCAGACCTCCATTGTTTAATGGCAACAACTACTCATACTGGAAGAAAAGGATGATGTACTTCATCCAAGCTCAGAACATGAGTGCTTGGTATGTCATCACTAATGGTGATTTCATTCCTACCAGAATGGAACAAGGTCTAGGGGATGTTGTTATTCCTCAGAGGGAATACACAGATGACATTCTAAAAAAACTCCAAACTAATGCTTCAGCAATAAATATGTTGCATTGTGCACTTACAGCTACTGAATATAACAAAGTTTCCTCTTGTGAAACAGCACAGGATATTTGGAACAAGCTAGAAGTCACATATGAAGGAACAGGAAAAGTGAAGCAATCCAAAGTCAACCAACTCATGAGAGAATATGAGTTATTTGAAATGCTTGATAAAGAATCTATTTCAGATATGAATTCTAGATTCACCAAGATAGTCAATGACTTGAAGAGTTTAGGAAAAGATATTGAAGAATCTGATCGAGTGAAGAAGATTGTCAGAAGCTTACCAAGGTCTTGGCAAGCCAAGAAGACTGCTATTGAGGAAGTTCAGGACTTGAGCTATTACTTGTATGATGAACTCATTGGGTCCTTAATCACTCATGAGATGTCATTAAAGAATCATGACTTAAGAGAAAAGTCAGAAGGAAAAAGAGTTGTCTTGAAAGCAGAATCTTCTGAAGAATCCTCAGAAGATGAGGAACTGGCTATGCTGACCAGGAAGTTCAAGAAGGCCTTTAGGAAAGGCAGAGGTGGAAACTACAAGAAGCCTTTCAGGAGCTTTGATAAGAAAACTCCTGATTCTGGTGAAAAGTTCAAGAGAGATCCAAGCAAGCCAATTGTGTGCTATGGATGTCAGCAACCGGGGCACATTAAGCCTAACTGCCCGGAGTTGAAGAAAGATAAGAAAAAGTTCAAGAAAGCTATGCTGGCTGCCTGGTCAGACTCTGAGACCAGCAGTGATCCTGAAGAAAAGGAAGAGCAAGCTCAGATTTGTTTTATGGCTATTGATGAGCCAACTTCTGAAGATGTCACAGGAGAAACTTCCGCACCTCCTGAAGTTACATATGATTCCGAGGTAAACATATCTTCTGAACAAAATATCTTTGATTCTCTTGAAGAACTCTATAGTATGTTCAAGTACCTGAAAAGGAAATTGGACAAGAGTGAGGCTGACAAGTTTCTTAGGTTTACTCAAGTCTTTTCTGACATGAAAGTGTTAGAAGAGAAGCTGTGTAAACAGTTCAGCATTCCTGCTGATGGCTCTAAAGCCAAAGGCAAGAACAAGCTGTCTCTGGGAAGTGATAAACCCCAGAAGAAGAAGAAACCTGTCACTCCCTCTCTTCTGAAAGAGATAGCTTCTCCTCCTGATGTTGGTACCTCTGAGAGTGCTGTTATAGCCTCTGAAGATGTTGGTCCTTCTCAGAAGAAGAAGAAATCTCCCAAGAAGCAAAGGGAAAGATCCAAGAACCCTCCCTTTTGCAAGCTCTGTAAAAGTGATGGTCATTGGTTAAAGGATTGCAAGTACCATATTAAAAATCTCTTGCAATCTGAGATATCATTAAAACCTGCTGAAGAGAAATCTAACTCTGAAGGACCCAATAAGGATTGGGTACCTGTCACTAATTGATTGTGTTGCAGGTGGCTCCGAGTGCTCCATCAATGTCAAAGCTGTGGTACATTGACAGTGGGTGCTCAAGGCATATGACAGGTGATGAAAAAGCATTCATCACATTTGTTCCTAAAAGAGGTGGAAAAGTCAGCTTTGGAGATGCTCAGAAAGGAAGGATTCTTGGTTCTGGATCCATAGGAACCAACCCTCCGATCGAAGATGTCTCCCTAGTCAGAGGCCTGAAGTTCAATCTCCTGAGTGTTGCACAACTGTGTGATAAAGGTAGAGATGTTGTCTTCAGCTCCTCTGGATGTAAAATCTTGGACAGTAAGTCAAGAGAAGTTATTCTAACTGCTCCTAGAGTTGAAAATGTTTTCATGCTGAACCATGAGAATCTTTGCAAAAATATATGCTTGATGTCCAAAGAGGATACCTCCTGGCTCTGGCATAGAAGACTTGCTCATGTGAGCATGGACCTTCTGGCCAAAGTTGCTAGAAATCAATTGGTTGAGGGTCTGCCTGAAATTAGTTTTAAAAAGAATCATTTGTGCAATGCTTGTCAATCTGGTAAACAATCCAGAAGCTCTTTTAAAACTAAGAAAGTCATTTCAACTAAAAGACCTTTGGAATTACTTCATATGGATCTTTTTGGCCCTGTTCAACCAATGAGCATGGGTGGAAAGAAGTATGCCTTTGTCATTGTAGATGACTATTCAAGATTCACTTGGGTCATCTTGCTGTCTAGCAAAGATGAGTCACTTGGATGTTTCTCAGTTCTGATAAAGAAACTTGAGAATGAAAAGAATGAAAAGGTTGTCCATATCAGAAGTGATAATGGTGGAGAATTCAAAAACTTTAGGTTTGAAGAATTCTGTGAAACCAAGGGAATTGATCATAACTTTTCTGCTCCCAGAACTCCTCAACAAAATGGGGTAGTTGAAAGGAAGAATAGAACTCTGGTTGAGATAGCCAGAACTATGATCAATGAAAGAAGGCTTCCTAAGTACTTTTGGGGAGAAGCTGTGAACACAGCTTGCTATGTTCTGAATAGAGTGCTAATCAGAAGCATTCTGAACAAGACTCCTTATGAACTCTGGAAAGGTCGAAAGCCTAGAATAGGCTATTTCAGAACCTTTGGTTGTAAGTGTTATGTTTTGAATACAAAAGAATATCTTTCAAAGTTTGATTCAAAGGCAGATGAGGCCATTTTTCTTGGTTACTCAACACATAGTAAAGCATATAGGGTTTTTAATAAGAGGACTCAAACTTTAGATGAATCTGTTCATGTACAGTTTGATGAGACTAACCCTGCAGATAGTAGAGCTCCTGATGAAGATGTAGTTCAAGCTCCTGAAGTTACATCTCCTGTTGATAAAGAAGATGTTTCTCCCAGAGCTGCTGAGGTGGATCCTCCTGTTGCTGAACAAGCTCATGATGTGAATCCTACTCCAGAAGTCAACTTCCTTCCAGAAGATGCTCCTATATATGATTCAACAAATGATGAACAGGTTTCAGAAGACTCATTGGATGTGCCAAGAGAAGTTAGAGCTCATAGGAATCATTCCTTAGAGAACATCATTGACTCTGTTCATAATCCTGTCATGACCAGAGCTCAGCTCAGAAGATACATGGGGAATGTGGCTTTTGTGTCACTTCTGGAACCCAAGGACTTTTATGAAGCTGCTGATGATGACTCCTGGTTAATGGCAATGCAAGAAGAACTTGACCAGTTCAAAAGGTCAGAAGTTTGGACTTTGGTTCCCAGACCTAACAACATAAAGGTTGTTGGAACTAGATGGGTTCTGAAGAACAAGCTTGATGAATTTGGAAATGTTGTGAGGAACAAGGCAAGACTTGTTGCTCAAGGTTACAGTCAGCAAGAAGGCATAGATTATGGTGAAACTTTTGCTCCTGTTGCAAGATTAGAAGCCATTAGAATCTTGTGTGCTTTTGCATCATACAAAGGTTTCAAGCTCTTTCAAATGGATGTGAAAAGTGCATTCTTGAATGGTTACATTGATGAGGAAGTCTATGTGTCTCAACCTCCTGGTTTTGAAGATCCTAAGTTTCCTGATCATGTGTACAAGCTAAAGAAAGCCTTGTATGGACTGAAACAAGCTCCCAGAGCTTGGTATGAGAGGCTGACAAAGTTCCTTCTGTCTAAAGGATTTGTCAGAGGCTGTGTTGATACAACTCTGTTCACTCTGAAGAAGAACAAGGATATCCTTATAGCTCAGGTATATGTTGATGATATTATATTTGGTGCTACTAATGAATCTTTGTGCAGAGAGTTCAGTGATCACATGAAGGCTGAGTTTGAAATGTCTGTGATGGGAGAATTAACCTTCTTCTTAGGACTTCAGATCAAGCAAAGTAATGATGGTGTGTTTATCAATCAAGCCAAGTACACTAGAGAAGTGCTGAAGAAATTTGGCATGATGGATTCTAATGCTGTTGATATTCCAATGGATGTCAGCAAAGACATTGATGATGAAGAGAAAGCTGGTAAACCTGTAGATATAAAAACCTACAGAGGTATGATTGGATCTCTTTTATACCTAACAGCCAGCAGGCCAGATATACATTTTGCTGTGTGTTTTTGTGCTAGATATCAGTCTAAACCAAGAGAAATTCATGATGTTGCTGTCAAAAGAATTCTCAGATATCTTAAAGGCACACCAGAAGCTGGTTTGTGGTATCCCTGTAGTTCTGATTTCACTCCTATAGGATAGACAGACTCTGACTATGGTAGAGATAAATTGAAAAGGGTCAGCACTTCTGGTGGTTGTCATTTTCTGGGGGAGTGCCTAGTCTCCTGGCATAGCAAGAAGCAAATCTCTGTGGCTCTCTCAACTGCTGAAGCTGAGTATGTTGCTGCTGGAAGTTGTGTTTCTCAGATGCTCTGGATCAAGCAACAAATTGCTGACTATGGAGTCATCCCTGGAACAATTACAATCTACTGTGATAACAAAAGTGCTATTGATCTTTCAAAGAATCCTATTCAGCACAGCAGGATGAAGCATGTTCATATTAGACATCACTTCTTAAGAGATCATGTTCTGAAGAAGGATATTATCATTACTCATGTTCCCTCTGAAGAAAATCTTGCTGACATGTTTACTAAGCCTCTGGCTGGTATGTCTTTCAGCAACTTACGAGAAGGCATTGGTATGACTTATCCCCTTCAATAACTTAGACTAATTATTTCTGTATGTCTTAAGTGATTAATCGTTTGAGATAATTAAGTTATAATTAATTCTAATCATGATTTGACTTGTAAGCATGCGTTATCTACTGCCATTTTACGGCGCTGTTATGTGTTTAACGGTTATCTGTTCCCTTTTAAACGGTGTTTACTTGCTTTTTTGAATTGGAACGGTTTCTTGTTTGGGTATAAATAGAGGTTTTCCATACTTAGCAATTTTTTACTTGCATTTATCATTGCTATTAGAATCGCCATTGTTGTCTGTGCATTTCTCCTCTCAAAATCTTAACCTAATTTCCTATTTCTCCTAAAGGGCTCTAGAAATCACTGTCACTCATCTCTTCACTTCTGAGAGCAGAAAGAAAGTTAGCGAATCTAGGGTTTTTACTTCTAGGTTCCTAGATGACGAAGTTAAAACTACTGAACCGATCTCAAACTGGCTTAGTGCTCAAAACTGGAATTCATTCGTTTCTCTCGATGAATTCATTTACCCTAAGTTAGTCACCGAATTCTACCAAAACCTCCATTTCTTTTCTAATGAGGAGGATGTTCTTCACTCGGTTGTTGGGGATGTTGAGATTGAGGTCAGCAGGGCTTCTATCTCTCAAGCTATTGGTGTTGATGATGAAGGAATCATCGTTGGTGATGATGGTGCTGTTGATGGGTTTTCTGAAGTAAATTGGGCTAGACCAGATCTGAGTGCCAAGGAAACGTATGCAACGTGGCTCTCACAGCATCAGAGGTGGGCACATTATCTCACTACTAATGTGTTTCTTCCAAAGGCTGGAGGAGTCAACTGTGTTTCCAACAGAGAACGAGTTTTCATGTGGCATCTGGTCAACCAGAAGAAGATTAATCTCCCTGCCATGCTGATAAGGCAGATGAAGAATGTCACTACTTCTAGTGCTCTTGCCTATGGTTCCCTCCTGACGAGGCTCTTTGAAGCTGCCTCTGTGGTTATCTCAGGAGAAGGTGTAACCAGTAGAAGTACGGTTCTGAAGATGCACACCTTCAGGAACCTTTCCTTTGGTGTAACTCCAAAGAAGAAGGAGAATGCTCCCTCTGTGAGTATTGCTCAGAAGGAAATTGTGGATGCTTCTGTGCTGAAAGGAAAGAATGCTGCCAAGAAGGGCAAGGGAAAGAAGGGATCAAGTAAGCTGGTCCTGACCGTTGAGAAAATGGCTGTCTCAGAACCTCTTCCCACGATGGTTCAAACAACAATCAATGTTGAACCCTCTGGCAAGATTGTTGCTGAAAAGCCAAATGTTGTTCCTGAAAAGGAAAATCAGGTTGCTGAGGAAGCACGCCTTGCTGAGAAAGAGAAGGCTGCTGAAGCTGAAAAGGTTGCAAGAGTTGTGGCTCTTGCTGAAGAGAAAAGAAAGAAGAAGGAAGCAGAGGACAAGTTAGCTGCTGAGCGAGAAATTGCTGCAAAGGCTAAGGCCGATGCGAGACTTGTAGAATGCGCTGCTGAACTTGAGAATGCGGAGTTCTCAAAGGTAGTTGAGACTTCAGAGGAAGAAGGGAATCTTGAGAATGTCTCACTATCTTCTCGGATTGCTGAGAATGTCTCACTTTCTACCAGAATTGGAAAGAAGACTGCTGCAAAACGAAGGGTTCTGAAGAAGAAGGACTTCGTTATTGCCTCAAGTGCTGAATTAGAGGAACCTGTCACTCAGGAACCGGAAGATGCTGATAAAGACTTATCAGAGATTTCTGATAAAGAGAATGTTGATGCTCCTCTGATTGAAGAGCTGTCAGAAGAGAGTGAACCAGAAGATGAAGAGGTTCTTCAAGGTGCTAAACAATTTGTTGAGAATGTTGACGATGAACACTTCATTGACAACGTTCTTCTGAATCAAGGAAGAAACCCTGGTGATAGGGATGCCTCTGAAACGCTGTTCAGAATGGCTCATTTATATGCTGAGCCCATTTCAACTTTTGATCCTAATGCCTCTGAACAGGTTATCTCATCTCCTACTTTTACTCCTCATCCATCTCCCTCACTACCTTCTGTCACAGAAGTAAGTGAATCTCAGACTTTCATTCCTCCATCTACTCTTCCTTCTGGATCCTATTCAGAAGTGAATCTGTCCTCTGGACCAATCTTCACTGATTCCATTTCTACTTCTTCTACTTCTTCTCTATCATCTTCTGCTGTACTTCCATCAACTGGAATTACTGCTCCTCCCTTTTCAATACCTTTTTCAATTCCTTCAACCTTACCTCCCTGTACAAATACTTTCTCTTCCTCTTTCTCACATACAATTCCTTCCACACAAACTTTTGTTCCTCCTCTCTCAACCTCTGGACATACACCTCATGTGTGTGATCCCTTAACTTCCTTCCCCACTCCTTCAGGTTTTGCTGGGTTGTCCTCCAACTATGACTTCCTGCGCAAACACTTGAATCGAGAAGATTTGGATAACAGGTTTGGCAGTTTTGGCTTCATGGGCAGAGCTTCTGGTATTTCCGAAGCTGGAGGTGCCCCCAGTGTTGAAGAATTGAGAAGAATGGGTCAGAGTGGCTCAGATGAACTGCTGAATAGATTTGCTGGTATAGGGCAAAGGACTTCTGCTGCTGACATGTATGCTCAGGGCATTGTGCTGCAAGAATTACATTCTTTGAAAGCTCAGAACCTGCAGCTCATGACTATGCTTCAAATGCAGGATCCTTCTGTTTATATACGCAATCTTTCTACACTTCATCTAGCTACATATGATGAGTTGTACAAATTGAGAGAATTAGCTCTGACTCTTCCTTCTCTGGACAATATTGCTCTTGCTTCTTCTCTGAAGGTCAATGAGAATTTGGAGATATTGACAGAAGAAGTCAAGGAAGCAAACGAGCATTATGAGGCTCATGAGAAGATGCTCCCTAGTAAGATTGAAGACCTGCAAAGTACTGCAAATCACATTCTGAGAGAAGTGAAATCTTCTGCTCAAGGTTCTTCATCTTCAGGAGCTGCAAAGATTGTATATGACATCACTCCTGATCTCAACAATCGACTCTCCAACATTGAGTCTGCTGTAACTGCTCAGAATGCACAGATTGCTGAGCTCACTGAACTTCTGAAGGTTATGCACACTCAGGCTCGTGAACAAGAAAAGACTCTTCACAATTGCTATAGGTTTGTTCGAGGACAGACTTATATTCAGAATGAGCACCTCACTGCTGCTGTGTATGCTAACAATAGGTTGATCAAGCTCCTTCTTGATGATGTTCAGAAACAGCGACCTATGTCTGGTCAGACCTTTGATCATATGAAGACCATTGATGATGACTTCAGAAGACGAATGGATATGATCAATACTGTGCGACCAACTCCTGTGCAATATCAGACTGCTCTGAATGTTCAACAAAAATTGAAGTCTCAGGGAGCTCTTGGTGTTGCTGTTGGTTCTGGTCAAACGGGGGAGAAGTCTGGTCAGAAGAGATCAAGTGCTGCTGAAGGTTCTAGTGGTGTTCCTCATCAGAAGAAGAAACCTAGGAACTTGTAATCGTTTAGGACTTAAGCTTCTTAGCTAGGTTCTGGGTTGGGTAGTTTATGTCTTAGGACTTTTTCTGCTCTTCTGATTATTCTGTTTCTTATGTTGTCTTCTGAATGATCTGATATACACTGAATCTTTTCTATACTTTCTTGCATATCTGACTTCTCACTCTTTGCTTATGTTTCTGTTTTGACTTAGTAAATTACACTTCATTAAATCTAACAACTTGATCTTAAGTCTTATTAAGTTTATACAGATTGCTGAAGTTCACCATTTACACTAAAATGGGGGAGTTAATTTACTCAGAAGTTATGAAACATTTGCATCAGGAAGTTCTTTTTCTAAACCTCATGTTTTCTTTTTACCTTCTGACCACGGTTTGTCCATAACCAAAATGGGGGAGAATGATGAACCCTAAGTGTTTTGATTATGTCCAAACGTTTCAGAAGATGAAAGCTTAACTCTATCTTACATATAGTTTATTGTTGACTAATATTTTTGTTTTAGTCTATGTGTAAGTTACTCAGCAGATGCTGAATGAATCATTTCTGGATTGCCTAAAGGACTCAGAAGATCAGTTTGCTGAAGTCAGAGTTTCAATAACTCAGAAGCTGGATACTCCGCTCTGAAGGCAAAGTCTGCTAAAGATCTCCTCAGAAGTTCTTTGCAATCAGAAGTTATGCCAATTTGATCAGAAGTCTAGACAACTGGAAATAAGCTTCTGAAAGCTTAGTCACGGATTTGTTTGAGCATTTAATGCTCTGACACTTGCATTCAATGCAAGGCGCCAAAAGTTCAAAAAGCTGTTTTGATGGAGCGCGCTTGTCTGTTCAAGAGAAACCAGAATTTCCCTGTCTACCCTTTGTTGATCTAATTGAAGAATGATTCTGTCATCCTCATCCTTGATTTCAAATCACTTACCGGATTTAGTTAAAGAACAAGGATAACGGAATCAAAGTGTTTGAAGACCGTTTGAAGACTTGACAAATTAACGGCTATAACAACTGATGTCATCTTCTTTCAAGGTTCAAACTCCACAACGGTCATCTTCAATCACTATAAATAGTAGCCAAGCTCCAATGCATCAAGACACGCATGATCATCGAGCAAAATCTTAACGCACTGTTTTAAACAAGAAAACAGAGCAACTTTTCCATTCTCAATCTTTCTTAGCATAGTCTTAGTAAAGTGAGAGAGTGAAGAAAAACAAGTTCATAATAGGAATCTTGTAAACTGAGATCATTTGTGGTCTTCAGTTAGATTTAAAGAGAGAAATCTAGTTGAGATTAGAGTTGGGTGAGAAATCCAGAAAACAGAGTATTGTTTGTTCTGGTGGAAATCCTTTAACTCTTTTTAGGCTAGTCAGGACTAAGTGAGAAATTAGCTTAAGTTCTGTTGATGTAAAGGAGCTTCTGAACTTGCTATAAAAGTTCTGAATAGTGGATTTATAAAATCTCTGAAGGCTGCGACCTCAGGGGACAAGACGTAGTCACAGGACTTCTGTGGCGAACTTGGATAAATCGAATTGTTCAATCAGGACCTCCTGAACTTCTTTCTCCCTCTTATACTTGTTATTATTGCTTCTGTGTACTTGCTTTTATTTAGTGCTGAAACAGATTTCTGTAAGTATCATTGTCTTTGTTCAGAAGACTGTCCAGAAGTTCTCTTACCGAACTTCTGTTGCTGAAAGCAGGCTTACTGTGTATAAGCAGAATTTTCCTCAGAAGCAAATTCTATAATCTTGCTTCTGACTTTGTGAAAGTTTGACTCTGAAATTTAAGTTTCCTTAAAAACTTACAAATTTTCAGTTTTCAACTAAGACACCTATTCACCCCCCCTCTAGGTGATTCTGTTCTTGTTAGGGCCAACAAAAGGTTGTTGGAACTAGATGGGTTCTGAAGAACAAGCTTGATGAATTTGGAAATGTTGTGAGGAACAAGGCAAGACTTGTTGCTCAAGGTTACTGTCAGCAAGAAGGCATAGATTATGGTGAAACTTTTGCTCCTGTTGCAAGATTAGAAGCCATTAGAATCTTATGTGCTTTTGCATCATACAAAGGTTTTAAGCTCTTTCAAATGGATGTGAAAAGTGCATTCTTGAATGGTTACATTGATGAGGAAGTCTATGTGTCTCAACCTCCTGGTTTTGAAGATCCTAAGTTTCCTGATCATGTATTTAAGCTGAAGAAAGCATTGTATGGACTGAAACAAGCTCCCAGAGCTTGGTATGAGAGACTGACAAAGTTCCTTCTGTCTAAGGGATTTGTCAGAGGCTGTGTTGATACAACTCTGTTCACTCTGAAGAAGAACAAGGATATCCTTATAGCTCAGGTATATGTTGATGATATTATATTTGGTGCTACTAATGAATCTTTGTGCAGAGAGTTCAGTGACCACATGAAGGCTGAGTTTGAAATGTCTATGATGGGAGAATTAACCTTCTTCTTAGGACTTCAGATCAAGCAAAGTAATGATGGTGTGTTTATCAATCAAGCCAAGTACACTAGAGAAGTGCTGAAGAAATTTGGCATGATGGACTCTAATGCTGTTGATATTCCAATGGATGTCAGCAAAGACATTGATGATGAAGAGAAAGCTGGTAAACCTGTAGATATAAAAACCTACAGAGGTATGATTGGTTCTCTTTTATACCTAACAGCCAGCAGGCCAGATATACATTTTGCTGTGTGTTTTTGTGCTAGATATCAATCAAAGCCAAGAGAAATTCATGATGTTGCTGTCAAAAGAATTCTCAGATATCTTAAAGGCACACCAGAAGCTGGTTTGTGGTATCCCTGTAGTTATGACTTCACTCCTATAGGATAGACAGACTCTGACTATGGTAGAGATAAATTGAAAAGGGTCAGCACTTCTGGTGGTTGTCATTTTCTGGGGGAGTGCCTAGTCTCCTGGCATAGCACGAAGCAAACCTCTGTGGCTCTCTCAACTGCTGAAGCTGAGTATGTTGCTGCTGGAAGTTGTGTTTCTCAGATGCTCTGGATCAAGCAACAAATTGCTGACTATGGAATCATCCCTGGAACAATTACAATCTACTGTGATAACAAGAGTGCAATTGATCTTTCAAAGAATCCTATTCAGCACAGCAGGATGAAGCATGTTCATATTAGGCATCACTTTCTGAGAGATCATGTTCTGAAGAAGGATATTATCATTACTCATGTTCCCTCTGAAGAAAATCTTGCTGACATGTTTACTAAGCCTCTGGCTGGTAATTCTTTCAGCAACTTACGAGAAGGCATTGGTATGACTTATCCACTTCAATAACTTAGATTAATTATTTCTGTATGTCTTAAGTGATTAATCGTTGGAGATAATTAAGTTATAATTAATTCTAATCATGATTTGACTTGAAAGCATGCGTTATCTTCTGCCATATTACGGCGCTGTTCTGTGGTTAACGGTTATCTGTTCCCTTTTAAACGGTGTGTATTTGCTTTTTGAATTGGAACGGTTTCTGTGTTTGGGTATGAATAAGGGTTTTCCATACTTAGAAAATTTTCACTTGCATTCTCTTTGCTATTAGAATTTCCATCAAGTTTCTGTGTTCTTCCCTCTCAAATCTTAACCTAATTTCTTATATCTTCAAAAATGGCTCAAGAAATCACTGTCACTCACATCTTCTCCACTGAATCACAAAAGAAGGTTAGCGAATCTAGGGTATTCACCTCTAGGTTCCTAGATGATGAAGTTAAATCGACTGAACCTATTTCTCACTGGCTTAGCGCTCAAAACTGGAATTCATTCGTCTCTCTCGATGAATTCATTTATCCTAAGTTAGTTACAGAATTCTATCAGAACCTTCATTTCTTTTCTAATGAGGAGGATGTTCTACATTCTGTAGTCGGGGAAGTTGAGATCGAAGTCAGCAGGGCTTCCATTTCTCAAGTGATAGGGATTGATGATGAAGGAATCATCATTGGTGATGATGGTTCAGCAGATGGTTTTACTGAAGCCAACTGGGCTAGGCCAGATCTGAATGCCAAGGAAACGTATGCCACCTGGTTGACTTAGCACCAGAGGTGGGCACACTATTTGACTACAAATGTCTTTCTTCCGAAGGCTGGAGGAGTCAATGGGGTTTCCAACAGGGAAAGGGTTTTCATGTGGCATCTGGTCAACCAGAAGAAAATTAATTTACCTGCCATGCTGATAAGGCAGATGAAGAATGTAACGACCGTGAGTGCATTAGCACATGGCTCACTCCTGACGAGGTTGTTTGAGGCAGCCTCTGTTGTTGTTTCAGGAGAAGGTGTTACTAGTAGGAGTACGGTTCTGAAGATGCATACCTTCAGGAACCTGAGTTTTGGTGTGACTCCGAAGAAGATTGAGAAGGGCTCCTCTGTGAGTATTGCTCAGAAGGAAATTATGGAAGCTACTGTGCAGAAAGGAAAGATTGCTGCCAAGAAGGGCAAGGGAAAGAAAGGATCAAGCAAGTTGGTCCTGTCTGTTGAGAAGGTGGTTGTCTCAGAACCTCTTCCTACGATGGTTCAAACAACAATCAATGTTGAACCCTCTGGCAAGATTGTTGCTGAGAAGCCAAAGGATGTTCCTGAGAAGGAAGCTCAGGATGCTGAGGAAGCACGCCTTGGTGAGAAAGAGAAGGCTGCTGAAGCTGAAAAAGTTGCAAGAGTTGTGGCTCTTGCTGAATAGAAAAGAAAGAAGAAGGAAGCTGAGGATCAGTTAGCTGCTGAGAGAGAAATTGCTGCAAAGGCTAAGGCCGATGCAAGACTTATAGCATGTGCTGCTGAACTTCAGGATGCGGAGTTCTCAAAGGAAGTTGAGGCTTCAGAAGAAGGAGAGAATCTTGAGAATATCTCTCTGTCCTTTCGGATAATTGAGAATATCTCTCTCTCTACCAGGATTGGGAAGAAGGCTGTTGCAAAACGAAGGTTGCTGAGGAAAAAGGACTTCGTTGTTGCCTCCAGTGCTGAATTAGAAGATCCTGTTACTCAGGAACCGGAAGATGCTAATAAAGACTTGTCAGAGATGTTTGATGAAGAGAATGTTGATGCTCCTCTGATTGAAGAGCTGTCAGAAGAGAGTGAACTAGAAGATGAAGAGGTTCTTCAGAATGCAAGACAATTTGTTGAGAATGTTGATGATGAAAACTTCATTGACAACATTCTTCTGAATCAAGGAAGAAACCCTGGTGAAAGGGACGCCTCTGAAACACTGATCAGGATGGCTCACATCTTTGCTGAGCCCATCTCAATGTTTGATCCAAACTCTGACCATGTCATCTCCTCTCCCACTCTTACTCCTCATCAATCTCCTTCACTCCCTTCTGTCACAGAAGTGAGTGGTTCCCAAACTTCCATTCCTCCTACAACTTCAACCTCTGAGGTTGTACCTCCTTCAATCATTCCTCCTTCTGGATCCTTTTCAGAAGTGAATTTAAACACTGCTCCCATTTTCACAGACTCTATATCCACATCCACTACCTCTTCTATTCCTTCCTCCTCTGTAAGTCCATCAATTGGATTTACTGCTCCATCTTTCTCACTACCATCTACTTTACCTTCCATTTCCCCTACCATTTCTTCCTCTACCACCAATGCCATCCCTTCCTCAAACACTCAAATTCCTCCTCTCTCAACTTCTGGACATACACCTCCTGTGTGTGATCCTTTAACTACCTCCTCCACTACTTCTTGTTTTGCTGGGTTGTCATCCAACTATGACTTCCTGCGCAAACACATGAATCGGGATGATCTGGATACCAGGTTTGGTAGTTTTGGTTTCATGGGCAGAGCTTCTGGTATTTCCGAAGCTGGAGGTGCCCCCAGTGTTGAAGAGTTGAGAAGAATGAGTCAGAGTGGCTCTGATGAACTGCTGAATAGATTTGCTGGTATGGGGCAAAGGACTTCTGCTGCTGACATGTATGCTCAGGGCATTGTATGAAGAGCTGTACAAATTAAGAGAATTAGCTCTGACTCTTCCTTCTCTGGATAATATTGCTCTTGCTTCTTCTCAGAAGGTCAATGAGAATTTGGAGATATTGACAGAAGAAGTCAAGGAAGCAAACGAGCATTATGAGGCTCATGAGAAGATGCTCCCAAGTAAGATTGATGACCTGCAAAGTACTGCAAATCACATTCTGAGAGAAGTGAAATCTTCTGCTCAAGGTTCATCATCTTCCGGGGCTGCTAAGATTGTATATGACATCACTCCTGATCTCAACAATCGACTCTCCAACATTGAGTCTGATGTATCTGCTCAGAACGCAAAGATTGATGAGCTTACTGAACTTCTGAAGGTTATGCACACTCAAGCACGAGAACAAGAGAAGACTCTTCATAATTGTTATAGGTTTGTTCGAGGATAGACTTATATTCAGAATGAGCATCTTACTGCTGCTGTGTATGCTAACAATAGGTTGATCAAGCTCCTTCTGGAAGATGTTCAGAGACAGCGACCTATGTCTGGTCAGACCTTTGATCATATGAAGACCATTGATGATGACTTCAGAAGACGAATGGATCTGATCAATATTGTGAGACCAACCCCTCAGCAATATCAGACTGCACTGAATTTCAACAAAAATTGAAATCTCAAGGTGCTCTGGGTGTTGCTCCTGGTTCTGGTCAAACGGGGGAGAAGTCTGGTCAGAAGAGATCAAGTGCTGCCGAAGGTTCTAGTGTTGTTCCTCCTCCTCAGAAGAAACCTAGGAACTTGTAATCTTTTAGGACTTATGCTTCTTAGCTAGGTTCTGGGTTGGGTAGTTTTTGTCTTAGGACTTTTTCTGCTCTTCTGATTATTTTGTTTCTTATGCTGTCTTCTGAATGAATTTATACATACTGAATCTTTCTTATACTCTCTTGCGTATCTGACTTCTTACTTTTTGCTTATGTTTCTTTTTGACTTAGTAAATTACACTTCATCAAATCTAACAACTTGATCTTAAGTCTTTCTTTAAGTTTATACAAATTGCTGAAGTTCACCATTTACACTAAAATGGGGGAGTTAATTTACTCAGAAGTTATGAAACATTTGCATCAGGAAGTCATTTTCTAAACCTCATGTTTTCTGTTACCTTCTGACCACGGTTTGTCCATAACCAAAATGGGGGAGAATGATGAACCCTAAGTGTTTTGATTATGTCCAAACGTCTCAGAAGATGATAATCTAATACTATCTTACATATAGTTTATTGTTGACTAATATTTTTGCTTTAGTCTATGTGTAAGTTTCTCAGCAGTTGCTGAATGAATCACTTTTGGATTGCCTAAAGAACTCAGAAGATCTGTTTGTTAAAGTCAGAGTTTCAAGGGTTCAGAAGCTGGTTTCCTCCGCTCTGAAGCCGAAGTCTGCTAAAGCTCTCCTCAGAAGTTCCTTGCAATCAGAAGTTTTGCCAATTTGATCAGAAGTCTAGACAACTGAAAATTAGCTTCTGAAAGCTAAAGTCACGGGTTCTGGATAGCATTTAATGCTCTGACAAGTGCATTTAATGCAAGGCGCCAAAAGTTCAAAAAGCTGTTTTGATGGAGCGCGCCTGTCTGTTTAAAAGAAACCAGAATTTCCATGTCTACCCTTTGTTGATCCAATTGAAGGATGATTCCAGTCAACCTCGTCTTTGATTTCAAATCACTTATCGGATTTAGTTAAAGAACAAGGATAACGGAATCAAAGTGTTTGAAGACCGTTTGAAGATTTGACAAATTAACGGCTACAACAACTGATGTCATCTCCTTTGAAGTTTCAAACTCACCAACGGTCATCTTCACTCACTATAAATAGTAGCCAAGCTCCAAAGCATCAACATGCGTGTGATCATCGAGCAAAATCTCAACGCACTGTTCTAACAAGAAAAACAGAGCATCTTTTCCATTCTCAATCTTTCTTAGCATAGTCTTAGTAAAAGTGAGAGAGTGAAGAAAAACAAGTTCATAATAGGAATCTTGTAAACTGAGATCGTTTGTGATCTTCAGTTAGTTTTAAAAGAGAGAAATCTAGTTGAGATTAGAGTTGGGTGAGAAATCCAGAAAACAGAGTTGTTGTTTGTTCTGGTGGAAATCCTTTAACTCTTTTTAGGCTAGTCAGAACTAAGTGAGAAATTAGCTTAAGTTCTGTTGATGTAAAGGAGCTTCTGAACTTGCCATAAAAGTTCTGAATAGTGGATTTATAAAATCTCTGTAGGCTGCGACCTCAGGGGACAAGACGTAGTCACAGGACTTCTGTGGCGAACTTGGATAAATCGAATTGTTCAATCAGGATCTCCTGAACTTCTTTCTCCCTCTTATACTTGTTATTTTTGCCTCTGTGTACTTGATCATATTTAGTGCTGAAACAGATTTTCTCTAAAGTATCATTGTCTTTGTTCAGAAGACTGTCCAGAAGTTCTTCAATCAGAACTTCTGTTGCTGAAAACAGTCTAACTTCTGGTATACTTTATGATATACAATCAATGGATACTTCATTTAGTTACTATAGTACAAGATATATAACTCAAATGAATTAATGCCTTTATTCATAAAACACCAATAACATAGTATGTAATCATCATCAAATATAATATCATAAAACAACGCCTAGGGCCTAGGGCATACCAACAATCTCCCACTTGACCTAGGGCCTAGGGCACAACAACAATCTCCCACTTGACCTAGGTCCAAGAGGGCATATCCCTAATCCCTATAGATCTAGCATGACTATTGTTCTTGGCTTGAGGAAGAGCCTTCATCATCGGATCTGCGACATTGTCATCTGTGTCAACTCTCTCGATCCTCACATCTCGTCTTTCAACGATCTCTCTAATCAGATGAAACTTCCTGAGCACATGTTGGTTCCCCTTTGTGAACTGGGGCTCTTTCGCTTGTACAATAGCCCCATTGTTGTCACAGTAGAGGTCAATATGATGCTGGATAGATGGAACTACTCCAAGATCCCCAATGAACTTCTTCAACCAGACTGCCTCCTTGGCAGCCTCACATGCAACAATGTACTCAGCTTCACAAGTAGAATCAGCAACAGTGGGCTGTTTCCAGGACTTCCAAACTATGGCACCGCCATTGAGAACAAACACAAAACCAGATTGGGATTGTTGCTTGTCTGCATCAGTTTGGAATCCCGCATCAGTGTAACCCGATACTATCAGCTCATCATCACCTCCAAAAACCAAGAATTGATCCCGAGTACGTTTCAAGTACTTGAGAATGTCCTTGACAGCTTTCCAGTGTTCCTCTCCGGGATCGGATTGGAAACGGCTGGTCATGCTCAACGCAAAGGCAACATCAGGTCTAGTACATAACATGGCATACATGATATAACCTATAGCCGAAGCATATGGTTTCTTCTTCATTTTCTGCCTAGCCTCATCAGTCTTAGGACTGTGATCTTTCATGGAGAGTTTGTCACCTTTGTTCCTATGGACCATAGGGATAAATCCCTTTTTAGCATGTTCCATACCGAATCTCTTCACGATTTTGTCAATGTACTTGGCTTGACTCAATCCCAGCAGCCTCTTGGATCTATCTCTATAGATCCTGATCCCAAGGATCGTTTCGGCTTCTCCGAGATCCTTCATTGAGAAACACTTGTTCAGCCACTGCTTTGTAGAAAGCAACTCTGATTTGTTTCCTCCAATGATCAATATGTCATCGACATACAACACCAGAAAAGTATTGGATCTCCCACTAAATTTTCTGTACACACAGGGCTCATCAGGATTTTGTATAAAACCAAATTCTTTTATGGCTTCATTGAATTTCCTGTTCCAAGATCGGGATGCTTGCTTCAATCCATAAATGGATTTCTGAAGCTTGCATATCCGATTAGGATACTTGGGATCGACAAAACCTTCAGGTTGAGCCATATATACTTCTTCCTCTAGCTCTCCATTCAGAAAAGCGGTCTTGACTTCCATTTTCCATATCTCATAGTCGTGCCATGCAACTATAGCAAGCAATATCCTTATGGATTTAAGCATAGCGACTGGTGAAAAGGTTTCATCATAATCCACACCGTGAATTTGCCTGAATCCTTTTGCCACCAGGCGCCCCTTGAAGGTATTGTCAGCTTTCTTCTTGAATAGCCACATGCTCTCCACTACTTTGACTCCAGGATATGGGTCCACCAATTCCCAAACGTCATTGTCGTACATGGATTGCATTTTAGAATCAGCGGCTTTACGCTATTCTCCTGAATTCGGGCCAGACATAGCTTCCTTAAAAGACCTCGGATCATCCTGCTCTGTGAGCATAAGTTCCCCATCATGCGTGACCAGGTACCCATACCTCTCAGGCGGTTGATGTGTCCTCTGTGACCTTCTAGGTGCCTGTACGACTGGTTCAGTCTGTTCAACTGGTTGAACATCCGGTACAGCCGTTCAACTGGTTCAACATTTGTAACAGTCGTCATAATAACCTCAGCTTCTGCTGCAGGAGTTTGTGTCACTTGAACTTCCTCGAGTTCAACACTGCTCCCACTATCTTTCACAGATAAGAAATTCTTTTCCATGAACGTCCCATTTCGAGCCATAAAAACTTTGTTCTCTAATGGGTTGTAGAAGTAATAACCCTTAGTTTCCTTAGGGTATCCCACAAACTGGCATTTAACAGATTTGGACTCCAGCTTGCTACTTGTCAATTTTTTGACAAAAGCATCGCATCCCCAGATCTTCATGAAGGACACATTGGGTTTCCTACCCTTCCACAGTTCATGTGGTGTTCCTTCAACTGCCTTACTAGGTGTATATTTAGTATTTGAGCTGCCGTTTCCAAAGCATATCCCCAAAAGGATACAGGGAGATTAGCCTGACTCATCATTGAGCGGACCATGTCTAGCAAGGTCCTGTTTCTCCTCTTTGAAACTCCATTCCACTGGGGTGTACCAGGAGGCGTGAGTTGAGATACGATCCCACACTCGCTCAAGAAATCGTCAAACTCTTGGCTCAGATATTCACCCCCTCTATTAGACCGGAGTGCTTTGATCTTCTTGCCAAGTTGGTTCTCTACTTCGTTCTTAAAATCTTTGAACCTTTGCAGGGTCTCAGATTTATGTCTCAACAAATATATATAGCCAAAACGACTATAATCATGTGTAAATGTAACGAAGTACAAGTAACCAGATCTAGCAGTTGTACTCATCGGTCCACAAACATCTGAGTGAATGAGTTCCAATAGTTCAGTGGCTCTTTCACCTTTCTTCTTGAAAGGAGCCTTCGTCATCTTGCCACGTAAACAAGATTCACAAGTATCGAAAGCTTGTAGGTCAAAAGACCCCAGTACACCACTTGCGTGGAGCTTAGCGATACGCTTCTCATTTATGTGCCCAAGGCGACAATGCCAGACATAAGTAGGATTATTTTCATTTAATTTAATCCTTTTAGCATTTATGTAAAATATATGAGATTCATTAGATGTATCTAAGACGTATAGCCCGTTCTGAAGAACGCCCGTTGCATACAAAATATTGCCACACATAATTTTGAAAATTCCATGTCCAATATCAAAAATAAATCCAGAATGATCCAAACAAGAAATCGAAATAATATTCCTCCTCATGGAAGGCACATAATAACAATCTCTCAAAACTAGTTCAAGCCCACTGGGCAAAGACAAGTAATAATCTCCGATCTGCAATACTTCCACACGGGCTCCATTGCCAACTCGGAGATCCACATCACCTGCTGCTAGCTTTCTCCTATTCCTTAGCCCCTGGACATTTGAACAAATGTGAGACCCACATCCTGTGTCTAAAACCCAAGATGATGAAATAGTGAGGTTTATCTCAACAACATAAATACCTGAAGTAGAAGTATCCTGCTTCTTCTTCACATTTCCCTTCAGCTTCGGACAGGTACTCTTCCAATGACCCTTCTCGCCACACTCATGGCACAAGTCTAGAGGGTGAGGCTTGAAGGGCTTCCTACCCTTCGCCGCGGGCTTCTTGCCCTTTGCCTTGAACTTCTTGTTCTTTGCTCCCCCTACGCCTTTGCCCTTACTCACAAGGTTCACCTCAGTCTGCCTGCCCTTATCCATGGCCTGCCCGGTTTGCTTGAGCAAACCGTGCAACTCCATGACAGACTTGTCCTGACCCTGCATGGTGTAGTTCAGGACAAAAGGGTCATAAGCATCTGGAAGTGACCTCGGGATGATGTCTACTACCGTGGTCCCCATGACAGCCGAGTCAAGACTAGCCAGCCTATCAATGTATCCCTTCATCTTTAGCACATGAGCGCTAACAGAGGATCCAGGCTGCATCTTCGTCTCAACCAATGCCTTGGTGGTCAAGAACCTCTCTTGACGAGCTTGATCCTGAAACATAAGCTTCAGGTTCTCCATCATTTCACGGGCTTCTTGAGTCATGAACTGCTTCTGAAGATCAGCAGCCATGGTACCAAGCATCAGACATGTTACCTCCCTGTTGTCCTTGATGTGCTTGTTATACTTCACCACTTCGGCTGAGTTAACAGCACCCTCAGGGCGTACAGTAGGCAGAGGAGTTGTAAGGACATATTCTCTAGCCTCGTACCTAAGGACGATTTCAACCGCCCTAGCCCAATCTAGAAAGTTTGGTCCAGTCAACTTCTCTCTATCCAAGAGTGGCCTTAAAGTATTAGTAGTTGCCATTGCTGTAATTCTTTCGGTTTAAGTTTGAAGTAGTTTCTACAGAAAGAGAGAGAGAGAGAGAGAGAGAGAGAGAGAGAGAGAGAGAGAGAGAGTCAGAATTTAAAGGACTTTGATGTCAACTACAATAATTAAAACTGACATAAAATTATTTGATGATTATTGACTTGGTGAGACCAAGATCCACAGTCATGTTCATTAATGACCAAGGTAGGGCCTGTAAGACGTTAATGAACGTACTTGGTAGAGAAACCTTCTCAATTCTCCAACCTATAGAACTCTTGGTTTTATGGGCCTATTGGCACTTTACCCATCCATGCTTAGGGGCCCGCGACAAGCTATAATGATACCCCATCTTCGAGTCAAACCTAAATTCTCAATGTTAACCACACCCTTTGGCAAAGGGTATCTTAACGCCTCAACGGCCCACCAGACACTATAACGTACTTGGCTTGAGCTTACATACATTATAGCTCTACCTGGGAGGAAGAGGTGAGAACTAGGAGAAACATTTATAAATTACTCGATACTTTCAGTTGAGAATTTTTTTAATAAGGTGATCGGCTTAAACATGTAAATAGGATCTGGTGATCGCGATGCAACTTCTTAATTCATTATTATAACTTCTTTGGATTTGCAGGAACAACATACATATAACAATATATATATATAATCAAGAACTCCTATGGGCCTTTAGTATTACATAAGTAATAGAAGTCTTCTTGGTTGTCATGCTGGGCCTCCTCCACAAACTTCAACTCATCAGGATCTCCAGGATGGGCTAGATTACAAAATTATAAATTTACATGCCCAATGGGCCAAAAATTACATAAATAATAAAAGCCTATTCTATTTAATTCATAAATAAAATTACAACCAATACTTCAAATAAAAGCCTATAGGATTCTATTAACCACGTTGCTGCAAAGTTAGTAAAATAACGAATAAAAATGCATGATCATGTCAATCCAATTTTATCAATTAATTAAGCCCAATCAAATTTGTAAGACCAATCCAATTTGTCAACAAGTGAATTAAAAAGCCCATAAAGGCCCAATGAATATTTCATTACTCCCACTCAAATTAGGAATTCACTTAATCAAAATTGAAATTTCAACTAGTGCCACCGGTGCCCCGATCCACTAATTAAATCTTGATGAACCCTAAGAGTTTTGATTATGTCCAAACGTTTCAGAAGATGAAAAATTAAATTTATCCTATACTTTGCATATTGACTAACAATTTTGTTAAGTGTTGGATAAGTTTTTCTCAGCAGGTGCTGAATGAAATATCCCTGGTCGCTTGCTTTACTCAGAAGATATCAGAAGCTGAAGACAGAAGATGTTGATCAGAAGCTGGTACAACCGCTCTGAAGCTCTTGTAGTCGGTTTCTACTATCTCAGAAGTTTGCTCAAGCAACCAGAAGATAAATTTGATAAAGATCAGAAGCGCTAATAGAAGTACGTTATCACGGGTTTTGTTTAGCATTTAATGTTGTGTCAGTTGCATTTAATGCTAGGCGCCAAAAGTTCAAAAAGCTGTTTGAAGGGCGCGCTTCGTTCACTAAAGAACAAAACCTGTCTCCTAACAGCGCCGATCGAAATCAAATAAGTCCAAGTCAACTCCATCCTTTTCTTTATCTCGTTCAAGATTAAGCAAAAGTACAGTTGTCAGGATAAAGTGTTAGTGACCGTTTGAAGAAGATGACAAAAATAACGGCTTCTCTCCTCCATGTCATCTGTGAAGATTCAAATCCTCACAACGGTCATTTCCAAGACACTATATAAAGAAGCCAAGCTCCACTGTATCAACTACGCATGATTCAAAAGAGCTGAAATCTCAACGCACTGTTAATATCAAGAAAACAGAGCACTATTCCCATTCTCAATCTCTACTTAGCTTAGCTATTGTTTTAGTGAGAGAGTGAAGAAAAACAAGTTCATAATAGGAATCTTGTAAACTAGTATCGTTTGTGATACTCAGTTAGATTAAAGAGAGAAATCTAGTTGAGATTAGAGTTGGGTGAGAAATCCAGAAAACAGAGTGTTTGTTGTTCTGGTGGAAATCCTTTAACTCTTTTTAGGCTAGTCAGAACTAAGTGAGAAATTAGCTTAAGTTCTATTGATGTAAAGGAGCTTCTGAACTTGCCATAAAAGTTCTGAATAGTGGATTTATAGAATCTCTAGAGGCTGCGACCTCAGAGGACAAGACGTAGTCACAGGACTTCTGTGGCGAACTTGGATAAATTGAACTGTTCATCAGGACCTCCTGAATCTCTTTCTCCCTTCCTTATACTTGTTAAATTACTTCTGTGTACTTGTTATATATTTAGTGCTGAAATAGATTTACTCTTTAAAATCACAAGTCTTTGTTCAGAAGATTGTCCAGAAGCTCTCATATCAGAACTTCTGTTGCTGAAAAGACAGAAACTGTCTTAAAGCAGAATATCCCTCAGAGGCTACTTCAATAAGCTTGCCTCTGACTCTGAGGATCTTTGACTCTGAAAATTTGAGTTTCCTCAAAAACTCAAAAATATCAGTTTTCTGTTTGAAACACCTATTCACCCCCCTCTAGGTGATTTTGTTCTTGTTAGGGCCAACAAGTGGTATCAGAGCGAAGGTCACTTCGTATATTTACTAAATATCTAACAATCTAAGTGTAAGATCCTATCAGAATCAATAGAGATGGCTAGTAGACACCAGCCTGAGAATTCTTCTCACTTCATTGTCCTAGAGGGATCCTCTACAACCAGACCTCCATTGTTCAATGGTGACAACTACTCCTATTGGAAAAAGAGAATGATGTATTTCATCCAAGCACAGAATATGAGTGCTTGGTTTGTCATCAAAGATGGTGATTTCATTCCTACCAGAATGGAACCAGGACTAGGAACTGTTGTTATCCCTCGGAGAGAATATTCAGATGATATTCTGAAAAAGCTCCAAACAAATGCTTCAGCAATAAATATGTTACATTGTGCACTTACAGCCACTGAATATAACAAAGTTTCTTCTTGTGAAACAGCACAGGATATATGGAACAAGCTGGAAGTCACATATGAAGGAACAGGAAAAGTGAAGCAATCTAAAGTCAACCAACTCATGAGAGAATATGAGTTATTTGAAATGCTTGACAAAGAATCTATCTCAGAAATGAATTCTAGATTCACCAAGATAGTCAATGACTTGAAGAGTTTGGGCAGAGACATTGAAGAGTCTGAAAGAGTGAAGAAGATTGTCAGAAGCTTACCAAGGTCTTGGCAAGCCAAGAAGACTGCCATTGAAGAAGTTCAGGACTTGAGCTATTACTTGTATGATGAACTCATTGGGTCCTTAATCACCCATGAGATGTCATTGAAGAATCATGACCTAAGAGAAAGGTCAGAAGGAAAGAGACAAGTAGTCCTGAAGGCAGAATCTTCAGAAGAATCATCAGAAGATGAAGAATTGGCCATGCTGACCAGGAAGTTTAAGAAAGCCTTTAGAAAAGGCAGAGGTGCAAACTACAAGAAGCCATTCAGAAGTTTTGACAAGAAAACTCCTGAGTTTGGTGAGAAGACCAAGAGAGACCCAAGCAAACCAATAGTATGCTATGGATGTCAGCAACCAGGACACATTAAGCCTAACTGTCCTGAGCTGAAGAAGGATAAGAAAAAGTTCAAAAGAGCTATGCTGGCTGCCTGGTCAGACTCTGAGACTGGCAGTGATCCAGAAGAAAAGGAAGAGCAAGCTCAGATATGTTTTATGGCTATTGATGAGCCATACTCTGAAGATGTACAAGGAGAAACTTCCGCACCTCCTAAGGCTACACATGACTCTGAGGTAAACATATCTCCTGAACAAGATATCCTCGATTCTCTTGAAGAACTATATAGCATGTTCAAGTATCTGAAAAGAAAGTTGGACAAAAGCGAGGCTGACAAATTTCTTAGGTTTACTCAAGTTTATTCTGATATGAAAATATTAGAGGATAAACTAAGCAAACATTTCAGTTCTCCTTCTGAAGGCTCAAATGCCAAAGGAAAGGAAAAACTACCTCTGAGGAATGATAAACCTCAGAAGAAGAAATCTGTCACTCCCTCACTTCTGAAAGAGATTTCTTCCCCTCCTAAAGTCGGAACCTCTCAGAGTGCTTCTGCCTCTGAAGATGTAGTATCCTCTCAGAAGAAGAAAAATTCTCCTAAGAAGCAAAGGGAAAGATCCAAGAATCCTCCTTCTTGCAAACTTTGTAAGAAAGAAGGACATTGGTTAAAGGATTGCAAGTATCATATTAAAAACCTCTTGCAATCTGAACTATCAGAAGAACCTGTAGTAGCTAAGTCTAACTCTGAAGGACCCAATAAGGATTGGGTACCTGTCACTAATTGATTGTGCTGCAGGTAGCTCTGAGTGCTCCATCAATGTCAAAGCTGTGGTACATTGACAGTGGGTGCTCAAGGCATATGACAGGTGATGAAAAGGCATTCATCACATTTGTGGCTAAGAGAGGTGGTAAAGTCAGCTTTGGAGATGCTCAGAACGGAAGAATAATTGGCTCTGGATCTATTGGAACCAATCCTCCCATTGAAGATGTCTCCCTAGTCAGAGGACTGAAGTTCAATCTCCTGAGTGTTGCACAACTGTGTGATAAAGGTAGAGATGTAGTCTTCAGCACCTGTGGATGTAAAATCTTGGACAGTAAGTCAAGGGAAGTTATTCTAACTGCTCCTAGAGTAGAAAATGTTTTCATGCTGAACCTTGAGAATCTTTGCAAAAATATATGCTTGATGTCCAAAGAGGATACCTCCTGGCTCTGGCATAGAAGACTTTCTCATGTTAGCATGGATCTTCTAGCCAAAATAGCTAGATATCAATTGGTTGAGGGTCTGCCTGAAATTAGTTTTAAAAAGAACCATTTGTGTACTGCTTGTCAATATGGTAAACAATCCAGAAGCTCTTTTAAAACTAAGAAAGTCATTTCAACTAAAAGACCTTTAGAATTACTTCATATGGATCTTTTTGGCCCTGTTCAACCAATGAGCATGGGTGGAAAGAAGTATGCCTTAGTCATTGTAGATGACTATTCAAGATTCACTTGGGTCATCCTGCTTTCTAGCAAAGATGAGTCACTTGGATGTTTCTCAGTTCTGATTAAGAAACTTGAGAATGAAAGAAATGAAAAGGTAATCCATATCAGAAGTGATAATGGTGGAGAATTCAAGAACTTTAAGTTTGAAGAATTCTGTGAAATCAAAGGCATTGATCATAACTTTTCTGCTCCCAGAACTCCTCAACAAAATGGGGTAGTTGAAAGGAAGAATAAGACTCTGGTTGAAATTGCCAGAACTATGATCAATGACAGAAGACTTCCAAAGTACTTATGGGGAGAAGCTGTTAACACAGCATGTTATCTTCTGAATAGAGTACTCATCAGAAGTATTCTGAACAAAACTCCCTATGAACTCTGGAAAGGCAGAAAGCCTAAGGTAGGTTATTTCAGAACTTTTGGTTGTAAGTGTTATGTTTTGAATACAAAAGAACATCTTTCAAAATTTGATTCAAAGGCAGATGAAGCTATCTTTCTTGGCTACTCAACACATAGTAAAGCATATAGGGTTTTTAATAAGAGGACTCAAACTTTAGATGAATCTATTCATGTACGGTTTGATGAGACTAACCCGGCAGATAGTAGAGCTCCTGAAGAAGATGAAGTTCTTGCTTCTGAAGTAACATCTCCTGCTGATGAAGATGTTATTCCTAAAGCTGCTGAAGTTATTTCTCCTGTTGCTGAACAAGTTCCAGAAGAAAACTCAACTACAGAAGTTAACTTCCTTCCAGAAGATGCTCCTATATATGATTCAACAAATGATGAACAAGTTTCAGAAGATACATTGGATGTACCAAGAGAAGTTAGAACTCCTAGGAATCACCCCTTGGAGAATGTAATTGACTCTGTTCACAATCATGTCATGACCAGAGCTCAGCTCAGAAGATACATGGGGAATGTGGCCTTTGTGTCACTTCTGGAACCAAAGGACTTCTGTGAAGCTGAAGATGATGAATCCTGGTTAATGGCAATGCAAGAAGAACTTGATCAGTTCAAAAGATCAGAAGTTTGGACCTTAGTTCCCCGACCTAACAATAAGAAGGTTGTTGGTACTAGGTGGGTTCTAAAGAACAAACTGGATGAATATGGGAATGTTGTGAGGAACAAGGCTAGACTTGTTGCTCAAGGTTACAGTCAGCAAGAAGGCATAGACTATGGTGAAACTTTTGCTCATGTTGCAAGATTAGAAGCCATAAGAATTCTATGTGCCTTTGCATCATACAAAGGATTCAAGCTATTTCAAATGGATGTGAAAAGTGCATTCTTGAATGGTTACATTGAAGAAGAAGTGTATGTTTCTCAACCTCCTGGTTTTGTAGATCCCAAGCTTCCAAATCATGTATACAAGCTGAAAAAAGCCTTGTATTGACTGAAACAAGCTCCTAGAGCTTGGTATGAGAGACTGACTAAATTCCTTCTGTCTAAGGGATTTGTCAGAGGCTGTGTTGATACAACCCTGTTTACTCTGAAGAAAAACAAAGATATCCTTTTAGCTCAGGTTTATGTTGATGATATTATATTTGGTGCTACTAATGAATCTTTGTGCAGAGAATTCAGCAATCACATGAAAGCTGAGTTTGAAATGTCTATGATGGGAGAATTGACATTCTTCTTAGGACTTCAAATCAAGCAAAGTAATGATGGAGTGTTTATCAACCAAGCTCAGTATACTAGAGAAGTTCTGAAGAAATTTAGCATGCTGGAATCCAATGATGTTGACACTCCCATGGATGTTAACAAAGACTTTGATGATGAAGCAAAAGCAGGTGATCCTGTAGATATCAGAATCTACAGAGGTATGATTGGCTCTCTTTTATATCTAACAGCCAGTAGGCCAGATATACATTTTGCTGTGTGCTTTTGTGCTAGGTATCAAGCTAAACCAAAGGAGATTCATGACATTGCTGTCAAAAGAATTCTCAGATATCTAAAAGGTACTTCAGAAGCTGGTTTGTGGTATCCTTGTAGTACTAATTTTGCTCCTGTAGGATACACAGACTCTGATTATGGTAGAGATAAATTAAAAAGAGTCAGCACTTCTGGTGGATGTCATTTTCTGGGGGAGTGCTTAGTCTCCTGGCATAGTAAGAAACAAACCTCTGTTGCTCTCTCAACTGCTGAAGCTGAGTATGTTGCTGTTGGAAGTTGTGTTTCTCAGATGCTCTGGATAAAGCAACAAATTGCTGACTATGGAATCACTCCTGGAACAATGACTATCTTCTGTGATAACAAAAGTGCAATTGACCTTTCCAAGAATCCCATACAACACAGTAGACTGAAGCATGTTCACATAAGGCATCACTTTCTGAGAGACCATGTTCTGAAGAAAGATATTTTCATCACCCATGTTCCATCTGAAGACAACCTTGCTGATATGTTTACTAAGCCTCTGGCTTATAATCCTTTCAGAAGTTTGAGAGAAGGCATTGGTATGACTTATCAACTCCAGTAACTTACTTTAACTACTTTATTAATTTTAACTGTTATATGTTTCAAACTAATTAAGTATGATTAAGGTTAATCATGGTTTTTGTTTAAGGCGTGCCTACATTAAATGCTATTACTGCGCCATTCTGTTATTAACGGTAACTGGTTCCCTGTCAAACGGTAGTTAGTTACTTTTTGAAATTGAACCGTTTACTGTTTGGGTATAAATAAGGGATTTCAACACTTAGCTATTTTCACTCGAAAATCTTTTGCTATCAAGATTTCACAGCTAGAAATTACTCTGCAATTTTTCTGCAATCTCTCTACTTAACCTAAAATTTCTCAACTTCTTTCTCAAAAATGGCTCAAGAAAACTCTCCTCAAGTCACTATCACCCACATTCTGTCTAGTGATGAGAAACTTAGTGAATCTAGGGTTTTCACATCTAGGTTCTTAGATGATGATGTCAAATCCTCCTTACCCATCTCTAAATGGATAAGTTCGCAAAACTGGAACTCCTTTGTTTCCTTGAATGAGTTTATCTATCCCAAGATGATAACAGAGTTCTATCAGAACCTCCACTTTAGATCTGATGAAGAGGATGTTGTGCATTCAGTAATTGGTGGTGTTGATTTTGAGGTCAGCAGGACTTCAATCACTCAGGCTATAAGCATAGATGATGAGGGAATCATCATTGGGGATGATGGTTCTGCTGAAGGTTTTTTAGAAGTTAACTGGGCAAAGCCAGTTCAGAGCGCAAAAGAGACCTATGCCATATGGTTAACTCAGCATCAGAGGTGGGCACACTATTTGACCACAAATGTGTTCCTTCCGAAATCTAGAGCTGTCAATGGGGTCTCAAATAGAGAGAGGGTATTCATGTACCATTTGATGAACGAAAAGAAGATCAACTTACCTGCCATGATTATAAGGCAGATGAAGAATGTGAAGGTGGCCAGTGCTTTGGCTTATGGTTCCCTTCTGACCAGACTGTTTGAATCTGCTTCCATAGAGATTTCTGGTGAAGGGGTTACTACCAGAAGTACTCCACTTAAAATGAATACTCTGACAAAATTGCAACACAGTGTTGTACCAAAGAAGTCAGAAGCTCCTACTTCTTCTATGGCTGCAGGTCAGAAAGAAACAGTGAAAGCTCCTGAGCAAAAGACAAAGATTGTTGTCAAAGGAGGTGGTAATGAATGTTGAGAAGGTGGTTGTTTCAGAACCTCCTACCAGTTCAGTTCAATCAACTATAAGTATCGAACCATCTGGGAAAGTGGTTGCTGAAGAACCAAGGGCTGTTGATGCAAAGGAGGCATCAGAAGAAGAAGCAGAGGAGAGCAGACTTGCTGCATTAGCAAAGGCTGCTGAGGATAAGCTGAATGAGGAAAGAGTTGTTCCTCTGGAAGAATTGCACAGAAGAGATAGAGAAGCTCATCAACTTAGTGCAAATTTGGAAGCTGAGAGAAAAGCTTTGGCAGAAGCTAAGGAAAAAGCCAGATTAGAAGAAGCTGCTGCTTAACTGGATGACAACGTGCTTTTGTCAGAAGTTGCTGGTGAGGAAGAAGATGCTGAGAGAGTGATGAACTCTAAGTGTTTTGATTATGTCCAAACGTTTCAGAAGATGATAACCTAATACTATCTTACATATAGTTTATTGTTGACTAATACTTTTGCTTTAGCCTATGTGTAAGTTTCTCAGCAGTTGCTGAATGAATCGTTTTTGGATTGCCTAAAGAACTCAGAAGATCAGTTGCTGAAGTCAGAGTTTCAACAGTTCAGAAGCTGGTTTCCTCCGCTCTGAAGCCGAAGTCTGCTAAAGCTCTCCTCAGAAGTTCCTTGCAATCAGAAGTTTTGCCAATTGTGATCAGAAGTCTAGTCAACTGGAAATTAGCTTCTGAAAGCTAGAGTCACGGGTTCTGGATAGCATTTAATGCTCTGACAAGTGCATTTAATGCAAGGCGCCAAAAGTTCAAAAAGCTGTTTTGATGGAGCGCGCCTGTCTGTTTAAAAGAAACCAGAATTTCCATGTCTACCCTTTGTTGATCCAATTGAAGGATGATTCCAGTCAACCTCGTTTTTTATTTCAAATCACTTACCGGATTTAGTTAAAGAACAAGGATAACGGAATCAAAGTGTTTGAAGACCGTTTGAAGATTTGACAAATTAACGGCTACAACAACTGATGTCATCTCTATTGAAGATTCAAATTCACCAACGGTCATCTTCACTCACTATAAATAGTAGCCAAGCTCCAATGCATCAACTACGCATGATCATCGAGCAAAATCTCAACGCACTGTTCTAACTAGAAAAACAGAGCAACACTTCCCATTCTCAATCTTTCTTAGCATAGTCTTAGTTAAAGTGAGAGAGTGAAGAAAAACAAGTTCATAATAGGAATCTTGTAAACTGAGATCGTTTGTGATCTTCAGTTAGATTTAAAGAGAGAAATCTAGTTGAGATTAGAGTTGGGTGAGAAATCCAGAAAACAGAGTTGTTGTTTGTTCTGGTGGAAATCCTTTAACTCTTTTTAGGCTAGTCAGAACTAAGTGAGAAATTAGCTTAAGTTCTGTTGATGTAAAGGAGCTTCTGAACTTGCCATAAAAGTTCTGAATAGTGGATTTATAAAATCTCTGTAGGCTGCGACCTCAGGGGACAAGACGTAGTCACAGGACTTCTGTGGCGAACTTGGATAAATCGAATTATTCAATCAGGATCTCCTGAACTTCTTTCTCCCTCTTATACTTGTTATTTTTGCCTCTGTGTACTTGATCATATTTAGTGCTGAAACAGATTTTCTCTAAAGTATCATTGTCTTTGTTCAGAAGACTGTCCAGAAGTTCTTCAATCAGAACTTCTGTTGCTGAAAACAGTCTAACTGTGTTTAGGCAGAATTTCCCTCAGAAGCAACTTCTGTAAGCTAGCTTCTGACTCTGAGGAAATTTGACTCTGAAATTTAAGTTTCTCTAAAAACTTAGAAATTTTCAGTTTTCAACTTTGACACCTATTCGCCCCCCTCTAGGTGATTCTGTTCTTAATAGGGCCAACAGAGAGAACTTCCACTCTCAAGAGGCATGAGAAGGAAAACAACAGCAGTCAGAAGGGTCTTGAACAAGAAGGACTTCTATGTTAAGTCTGCTGAGTTGGAAGAAGAGATTCCTGAAGAAGAATCTGCTGATGAGGACATGATTGATATGTCAGAAGAGAATCTTGATGCTCCTACTGTTGAAGATGTCTCAGAGGATAGCGAACAAGAGATTGACACTATCATTCAGGATGCTGTTCAAATGGCTAGAAACATTGAGTAAGATGATTTTCTGGACAATGTGCTTCTGGGTCAAGGAAGGAACCCTGGTGACAAGCATGCCTATGCAACCATTGAGAAGATGGCTCATCTTTTTGCCACTCCAATTGCCTCTTTCAATCCAAATGCTCCTGAAGAACAGGTTAATTCTGATCATGCTTTCCCATCTCCATCTCAAGATGTTATTCCATCTCCCATACATACTTCCCTACCATCTTCTGCACCTACTCCTGTCTCAGAAGTAAGTGCCTCTGAAATTTTCACTAATCCTACATCTTCACCTTCTGAAGATGTATCTCTTAAAACTACTCTTCCTTCTGGATCCTATTCAGAAGTTCACATTTCTACAACTCCATTATTTTCAGAATCCATCCTAACCTCTAATCACTCACTTAATCCTGAGGCTGTTTTTCCATCCTCTGGAATTCCAACCTCTTCCTTTACACCTCCAACTACCTTACCTAAAACTCCTCCTCCTCCTCCTCAAACTAATTTTGCTCCATCTTTCACAACTACTTTACCTCAACCTTCAACCTCTGGACATACACCTTCTGTGTGTGATCCCTTACCAACCTCTTCTGTATCCACTCCTCTCACTTATGCTGGTGTACATTCGAACTACAATTTCCTGTTCAACCACATACATAGAGATGAGATGGCTGCCAGTTTTGGAAGTTTTGGGATTCCTACAAGAGCTCCTGTTGTCTCAGAAGCTGGTGGTGTTCCCACTGTTGAAGATTTGAGAAGGATGAGTCAAAGTGGCTCTGATGGATTGTTGAACAACCTTGCTGGTCTTGGAAGAACTCCTGCTGCTGACCTTTATGCACAGGGAATGGTGCTCCAAGAACTACAAGCTCTGAAGGCTCAGAATCTACAGTTGATGACAATGCTTCAGATGCAAAATCCCTCTGTATACATTCAGAACCTTTCAACACTTCATCTGGCTGCTTATGATGAATTTTACAAACTAAGGCAATTGGCTCTGACCCTTCCTACTCTAGAGAATATTGCTCATGCCTCTGCTAGCAATGTGAATGAGAATTTGAACATTCTTCAGCTAGAGGTTAAAGAAGCAAATGAGCGTTTTGAAGCTCAAGAGAAGGTTCTACCTGGAAAGATTGATGATCTCCAAAGTACAATAAATCATGTTCTGAGAGAAGTGAAAGCTTCTGCTCAAGGCACATCATCTTTTGGGGTTGCCAATGTTGTGTGTAATGCTCATCCTGACCTTGACAATCGTCTCTAGATCCTTGAATCCTCTGTAAACGCACAGAATGCACAGATTGCTGAATTGACTGAGTTTATGAAGGTCATGCATTCTCAGAACAAAGAACAAGAAAAGACTCTTCGCCATTGCTATAGGTTTGTCAGATGACAGACTTATCTTCAGAATGAGTACTTAACAACTGCTGTTTACATGAACAATAAAGGGATCAAGATGCTTCTGGAAGATGCCCAGAAACAAAGGCCTCAGACTGGTCTTTCTCTTCCTGAAATGAGAAAGAATGAAGCTGACTTCAAGACTCAGATGGAGAAGCTAAATTCTTTAAGGCCCAACAAATTCCAGCTTGCTGCTGCCATCAAAGATCAACAAAAGTTAATGGCACAAGGTGCATTGGGGGAAGATGTTGTTTATGGCCAAACGGGGGAGAAACCTGAAATGCAGGGTGGTCCAAGTTCTGATATCGCTGGTACAACTGGTGTCAAGAGGTCAAGTGAGAATATAAGTTCTGGAAGTTTTCATCCTCTTCAGAAGAAACCAAGAAAGCCTCCATCAAATCCATAGAGCCTTAGAATCTCTTAGTTAGGTTCTGGGTTGGGTAACTTTTGTTAAGTTATCTATTTGCTCTGATTTATGTTTGCTTCTGTGTTTTCCTCTGACTATTTATATGAACTTCAGAATTTCTCACATAAACTGTCTTATTGTTTGTTGTTGATAATAACTGCTTGTTTATATGCCTTCTGAACTTAGCAACTTCTGCTTCACAAAAATCTAACAACTTGATCTTAAGATTATCTTTAAGTTTTCAGATTGATGAAGTTCACCATTTACACCAAAATGGGGGAGTTAAGTTATTTAGAAGATATCAGAAGCTATAACCAACAGGAAGTTACTTTCTAAACTCTTAAGTTTTCTAAGTAATTTTTACCTTCTGGACCACGGTTTGTCCATAACCAAAATGGGGGAGAATGATGAACCCTAAGAGTTTTGATTATGTCCAAACGTTTCAGAAGATGAAAAATTAAATTTATCCTATATACTTTGCATATTGACGAACAATTTTGTTAAGTGTTGGATAAGTTTTTCTCAGCAGGTGCTGAATGAAATATCCCTGGTCGCTTGCTTTACTCAGAAGATATCAGAAGCTGAAGACAGAAGATGTTGATCAGAAGCTGGTACAACCGCTCTGAAGCTCTTGTAGTCGGTTTCTACTATCTCAGAAGTTTGCTCAAGCAACCAGAAGATAAATTTGATAAAGATCAGAAGCGCTAATAGAAGTACGTTATCACGGGTTTTGTTTAGCATTTAATGTTGTGTCAGTTGCATTTAATGCTATGCGCCAAAAGTTCAAAAAGCTGTTTGAAGGGCGCGCTTGGTTCACTAAAGAACAAAACCTGTCTCCTAACAGCGCCGATCGAAATCAAATAAGTCCAAGTCAACTCCATCCTTTTCTTTATCTCGTTCAAGATTAAGCAAAAGTACAGTTGACATGATAAAGTGTTAGTGACCGTTTGAAGAAGATGACAAGAAAGTGTGGATATCCTTCCCTGAAGGCCCAGGTTCGAATCCCATTGATCCCATTATTTTTTTTTATTTTTTTTTTCCTTTTCTTTTTCTTGTTTTTCCATTTGTTAAAATCTAATTAATAAGAACGGAAGAACCTTAAGAAACGGACGAACCTAATTAAGAAGAACGGTAAGAAACTGTTCATATTCCTGAGTTCATCAATAAAAAAGCTTGCTATTCCACCGAGTCTGTTCAATAAAAAAGCTTTACTTGACCTCTGCCTTTGCGACTTGAATAGAGTTTATGATTCAAAATCCATTTTTTCTTCTATTTTCCATTGAATCGTTCTATTTTATTAAAATTGTTGAGCTTGATCATCTTGGTTACAAGTTTTGACTCTTTTTATCGTTGTTGTAATCGCGAATTGTATTTCAAGATTCTGATTCTTGAAGTGGGTATGTAATTCTAATTGATTGAGTTTTTGCTTAGTATGGTTATTTGGTATGAAATCTTATTTTCTGTTAACATGGTAAGCAAGAAATTACAATCTGAATCTATGTGTGTTGATTCTGCTATTAAACAGATAGAAGGTGTGATGTTATTTTTAAAAAAATTCAGAGATGATGGTTTTGAATCTTGTATAAATGTTGCCAAAGGTGTTGCCGCTGATATGAATATAGAGCCTGTTTTTCCAACAAAACGTCATATTACTAGGAAAAAACATTTTGATGAGAATGATGATGTAGAAGAATATCGGACTGCTGCAGAGTTGTTTAAAAATGATTATTTTTTGATTGTTGTGGACATGGCTATACGCTCTTTAAAAGATAGATTTGAGCAATTAAAGATCTTTGATCATATTTTTGGATGATGATGATTTAAATAAATGTTGTTCAAATCTTCACTCTACTTTTTCTCATGATGGTGTATCTGATTTTGATTTAAATGATCTTTTTTCTGAGCTGAAAGTGTTGCAAATCACTTTGCCATCTGAATTGATGTCAACCATTGAGATTCTTGAGTTTGTTAAAGCTGCAGATTGTTATCCAAATGTTGCAATTGCATATAGGATTTTATTAACTATACCTATGACTGTAGCATCAGCTGAAAGAAGCTTTTCAAAGCTAAAGCTAATAAAAACTTACTTGAGATCATCAATGTCTCAAGAAAGGTTGAGTGGCTTGGCAATTTTATCTATTGAAAAAGAAATGCTTGGAAACATTGATATTGATACTATCATTAATGATTTTGCATCTCGTAATGCCCGAAGAAAGAAACTTTTTTGATTATTTGCATATTTTTTTTTGTAGGAAGCAAAAGATGATTTTGTTGGTTGGAAGGTACCTGCAATGAAGATTGATTACGGAATAGTGTTTAGAATATAAGAAAGTGGCACTTGCTAGAACAATTTCAATTTGTTAGCCTTATTTATTTTTGTTTTTCTTTTGGAATTGTACTTTTAACGTTTTTGTTCTTTTACTTTTCTTTTCAATACCATCTAGCTTATAATTTATAATTGAAAAAAGACAAATTAAAATGTATATATAAAGGGCTTAAATATTCCATCCCGCCCCAGGAACGGCCCTGCTGATCAACACTCTATTTAGAACATAACATGTTGTGTTAACAGCTTCTCCCCAAAAGTACTTTTGAAGCCTTCTATTATTGATCATAGTTCTGGCTATTTCAACCAGAGTTCTGTTCTTCCTTTCAACAACCCCATTTTGTTGACGAGATCTAGGAGCAGAGAAATTATGATCAATTCCTTTGGTTTCACATAATTCTTCAAACTGAAAGTTCTTGAATTCTCCACCATTATCACTTCTGATATGGACAACCTTTTCATTCCTTTCATTCTCAAGTTTCTTTACAAGAACTGAGAAGCATCCAAGTGATTCATCTTTGCTAGACAGCAAGATAACCCAAGTGAATCTTGAATAGTCATCTACTATGACAAAGGCATACTTCTTTCCACCCATGCTCATTGGTTGAACAGGGCCAAAAAGATCCATATGAAGTGTTGGGTGTAATTTGTGTCTATAAAATCAAGGGTTTTCCATAGTATTTTCGTGCCAAAACTGTGTTTTGAACAACCTGAGATTGTTCTTTAAGGCACAAGTTCAGCCCGTGCTCCCAGTTAGTCTGCCTGTGCTTAGTTGAGTCTGAACAGTTTGAATTTAGGGTTGAATCTGCAGAAAATCAGGTCAAAGATACCCTCTCCTCACATGTTCTCGGTTTTGTGATGTGGGGACGAGAAAAAGCAAGGTTTTGGAGGTTTGTGAAGGCATTGGGATGTGAAGTTGTCTTCTTGTGCATTTGTCTCTTTCTGCAGGTTGACTTGTCCTATTATGCAGTTGTCTTCTTCTGCTAGAGAACAACCTGCCCAAGAACCTACTGTCAATGTACCTACTGTCAATGTACCACAAATTTGACATTGATGGAGCACTCAGAGCCACCTGCAACACAATCAATTAGTGACAGGTACCCAATCCTTATTGGGTCCTTCATCGTTAGATTTATCTTCAGCAGGTTTTAGTGATATCGCAGATTGCAAGAGGTTTTTGATGTGATACTTGCAATCCTTCAACCAGTGACCATCACTCTTTCAAAGCTTGCAAAAGGGAGGGTTCTTGGATCTTTCCCTTTGCTTCTTGGGAGCTTTCTTCTTCTTTTGAGAATGTGTACTTTCTTTAGAGGCTATAGCAGCACTCTCAGAGGTACCAACATCAGGAGGAGAAGAGATCTCCTTCAGAAGAGAGGGAGTGACAGGTTTCTTCTTCTTCTGGGGTTTATCACTTCCCAGAAGCAGCTTTTCCTTGCCTTTGCCTTTGGGGCTTGTTGTGTACAAATGAGTGGATGACACTAGCAAGTGCGCTAGACAAGTAATAAAGTGATAAGTTATCATCTCCACAGGGATAGAACAGTTTCAAGCTGGTCTCTTTGCTGAAATAGAACATTCGGGTGATTGGTCTAGATTGATTGGTTGAATTTAATCTAACTAAGTCTACTATTAATTTAAGGTTGTCACTGAGCATGCAATAATAAATTAAGAGATATCAATAATAAGGAAGCAGGTGTAAAGCGCAACCAGAACTGATGGCAAACAAGCACACATTCCCTTTATATAAATGCACCATGTTTATTATAAGTGTAAGGTATCTTCACTAGAATCACTCAAGTCAGATGGTCACATGTTCCCATGATTCTTTATTCTTATGCAAAATTAGTTTCCATTAGATTACACAAATACAAGCGTTAAGCACATGAAGCATCTTATAAATAAGAACCCTAGCACACATTTTATCCTTATTGGTCCCGGTATAAAACATATGTCACTAGTACAGAAATGCTTATTAGCATCACGCATTTCGCTTCGGTCCTTCAAAAAGCTTAAGCAAATAGAGAAAAATGTCTTATGCGCTTCGGTCCCTTTTGAACAGACCGAAGCAAATGATGCTTGTTTTTTTTATATGCTTCGGTCCCAGGTGAGCCCGAATCAAATGGTGTACTAATTTACTTCGGTCCTTAAGCCAGACCGAAAAAAATTATGTGAGCCGAAAGCCTACAACAATTTGGACCGAAGCATATAAGACATTGCTTGACCGATAACTGGCGAAAAACATATCACAAAATCAAAAACATAAAAAAAAAACCATCTACTCGTCTGTCTTCCCCAAATTGAAATCCTCAAAACCTAAAAATCATCTCAATCGACTTGATTATAAACCTAAAAACCTCTAATTACAGTTAATCTCCAAATTGAAATCCTCCACTCGTCCTTATGTTGGTAATTCTTCAGATTGATTTTCCCTAAACCTAGAAATCCTCTCAATCGACTTTATTTTCCGGCATTACAGTCGACAGATCAGTGACCGGAGTTGCTACTTTGCGGATTTTTCGCGTTACAGTCAACTGATTTTCTGCCATCATTGAGCAGCTTGTCGATTTCGAGGCTTCTTCTTTCCTCTCTCCAGCAATCAATAATTAGGGATTTCCTCGACCAGATATTGTGAAGTTGATGGAAATGAGCCCGCTTTATGAGTTGGAGGTTGTTGGGTGTGATTTGTGTCTATAAAATCAAGGGTTTTCCATAGTATTTTCGTGCCAAAACTGTGTTTCGAACAACCTGAGATTGTTCTTTAAGGCACAAGTTCAACCTGTGCTTCCATTTAGTCTGCATGTGCTTAGTTGAGTCTGAACAGCCTGTATTTAGGGTTGAATCTGCAAAAAATCAGGTCAAAGATACCCTCTCCTCACATGTTCTCGGTTTTGTGATGTGGGGAAGAGAAAAAGCAAGGTTTTGGAGGTTTGTGAAGGCATTGGGATGTGAAGTTGTCTTCTTGTGCATTTGTCTCTTTCTGCAGGTTGACTTGTCCTATTATGCAGTTGTCTTCTTTTGCTGGAGAACAATCTGCCCAAGAACAGCCAGATTCCGAGGAGCATCTTTCACTTTGTTTATTTCCTTTCTTTCTTGTATAAATACTCCTGCGAGAGTATTGTTTTATGATCCCAAAATATTATCATTCACTTTAGTTTTAGTTTTACTTTCAGTTTAGTAGTTATAGCAGTTTTCTGTGGAAGTCTCATCCGAGGCCAAGCAGAACCTGTTCTTAGTTTTTCATTCCTTCAAACGATGTAACCATGACAATGAGTGAGTAGTCACTCAAGGTGGAAGGCCAGCCTTCTGGCTGGTGGTTTGTAAGCGTCACTTTCCTTTTATTCAATGAAATCATGTTTATTCAGCTTGTTCAATAGAATCTCCATTCATATATAAGTCTAGCTAACTTGTATTTTCAGTTGTTTGATGTTGTAGGGACCAACTCGGATCAAGCAATAGATAAACTGATTGAACACATATGTTTTATACCGGGACCAATAAGGATAAAATGTGTGCTAAGGGTTCTTATTTATAAGATGCTTCCTTTGATTAACGCTTGTGCTTGTGTAATCTAATGGAAACTAATTTTGCATAAGTATAAAGAATCTTGGGAACATGTGACCATCTGACTTGAGTGATTCTAGTGAAGATACATTAGACTTATAATAAACATGGTGGATTTGTATGAAGGGAATGTGTGCTTGTTTGCCATCAGTTCTGGCTGTGCTTTGCACCTGCTTCTTTATTATTGTTATCTCTTAATTTACTTTCATGCTCTGTGACAACCTTAGTTTAATAATAGATATAGTTAGTTTAAAATCAATCAATCAAATTAAGATCAACCACATGACTGTTCTGTTTCAGTAAAGAGACCAGCTTAAAACTGTTCTATTCCTGTGGAGACGATAACTTATCACTTTATTACTTGTCTAGTGCACTTGCTAGTGTCATCCACTCATTTGTACACAACAAGTTTTTGGCGCCGTTGTTGGGGATAGAAAGATTTTTAAGCCAAATAATTTTTACCTTTATTGTGATAAAACAGCTGGATTTTACCTGTTTGTTTAAGTGTGCAGTTTGATTTTAGGTTGTTTATGCGAAGAGCCTGACTTCCACCAGAGCCTATTGATCCTGAGATTGAGGCAACCTTGAGAAGGAGAAACGCCCTTAGGAGAATTAGACAAAGGGAAAGACTGGCTACTCTCAACCAGGAACAGCCTGTTCACAACGCTGTTCCAGAAAGACAACCTGAACAAGAACAAATACACCCAGAACAACCAGAGGAAGGGCAAGGAGACAACATGGAGGACGGAGCCGTTCCACCCTTGCCAATGAAGGAATACTCAAAACCTTCCACCCAGGGTCACTCATCTTGCATTGTGATCCCCGATGAAGGAGACAACCATTTTGAGGTCAAGGCGTTCATGATCCAAATGTTACAAACAACTGTTCAATTTGGAGGACTGCCCAATGAAGACCCAAATGCTCACATCCAAGACTTTGTCACGATGTGTAACACTTTTAAGACCAACCGAGGAGTCAGTGATGACGTGATCAGGCTCAAGCTGTTCCTATATTCATTAAGGGACAAAGCTAGAACCTGGATGAAAAATTTGCAACCTCGCTCAATCACAACATGGGAGGCCATGGAAAATGCCTTCCTCACTAAGTTCTTTCCACCAAGACAAGCAATCAAACTCAGAAATGCTGTGTCCCATTTCTCTCAACACCCCAAAGAGTCTCTTTCTGAGGCATGGGAGAGATATAAAGACCTTTTGAGGAGAGTGCCCAACCACAAGATTCCCATGTGGATGCAGATTCAGAACTTTTATAATGGCCTAACGAATGTTTACAAAATTCAGTTGGAGTCCGTAGCAAATGGAGACCCAGAAGAACTTGATCCCGAAGCATTGTATGACTCATAGAGCGCTTGGTCAACACCAGTTATAAATGGCACTCTGTGAGGGAAGATGGCAGAAATGAATCAAACTCTCCAGTTGCTGAAGAAGTTTCTAGATTGACTGCACAAGTTGAGCAGTTGAGCAAACAAATTGTCAAACTGAACAAGCCAACCAACCAAGTTCATGTTGTTCAATGTGATTTTTGTGAAGGAAATCATCGTTCTGTTGATTGCACAGGAAACCAGTTGCCTAACCAACAGGCTGAGCATTGTGACTATGCAGGGAACAACCAGAGGCCGCGCTCAGATCCATACTCAAATCATTACAATGATGGATGGAGGAATCATCCAAACCTTAGTTGGACTCCCCAGCCCAACCAGAATCCTCATCCACCATATCAGAGACCTTAAAACAATTACCAGCAAAACAGCCAACCCAGGCAGAACAACTGTCAACAAGGTGGCCCCTCAAACTACCAACAGCACAACCAGGGAGGAGAAGACAAGAAGTCCAAGGTGGAGGAGATGTTATCTCAAATGATCCAGCAGATGCAGCAGCAACAGAGCACAATCAAAAACCTTGAGACACAGTTTCACCAACTCACCAATATTGTGATGCCAAAGAACAAGGGGGTGATTCCAAGCAAGACGGAAGCAAACCCCAAGGAGACTGTGCAAGCTATCTCACTCAAGAATGGAAAAGAAGTAGACCAACCAGTGGGAGAGAAGCACAAGTCCGTTCGGATAGATCAGGCAGGGACCAGTGAACAAGCTCCGCCTGTTCCATCCACAGATCATGTCATTGACATACCAGCAGCAACCAGATGACAAGCTGTTCCACCAGAGCAAGCTGAGCCTGCTTATGTTCCAAGAATTTTGTACCCAACCAGGCTCGAGCAACCAAGCTTGGACAAACAGCAAACAAGATTCTTAGAGATGCTCAGGAAGATCCACATCAACATACCATTTGTGGATGTTTTATCAGCATCACCAGTCTATGTAAAATTCCTGAAGGGCTTGCTGCAGAACAAGACAAAGCTGGAAAGTGTATCAATGGTCCAGCTGAATCGTACCTGTTCCTCAATATTGCAGAACAAGCAGCTTCTCCCCAAAAAGGAGAAAGACCCAGGAAGTTTTACTATTCCTTGCTCATTTGGTAGTCTTAACATTGATAATGCTTTATGTGACCTAGGAGCTAGCATAAATCTCATGCCATATTCAATTTACAAACAGCTTGGCCTAGGAGAACCCCAACCAACTAGGATGTCTATCCAACTGGCTGATCGTTCAGTCAAGTACCCTATGGGAATGGTTGAGGATGTTCTGGTCAAGGTGGATAAGTTTATACTCCAAGCTGACTTTGTAATAATGGACATAGAAGAAGATGCACATGTTCCTATCATCTTAGGTAAACCATTTTTAGCTACTGCTAGAGCTATAATAGATGTCTACGCTGGAGAACTTAGGCTTAAAGTAAACAATCAACAAGTAGTGTTTAAGATGAATGAACCAATGAGACATCCACCAACCAGTGATGATACATGTTACATTCTTGAAACTTTTGATGCACCATATTATGATAATTTCCAGGAACATGTTGAACCTGACCTCAAGGAGGAGGCACATGATGACAAAGAGGCCAATGAGAGCAGTTTTGTGGTCTATGGGAACAAGCAGACCCCTGTTGAACCTTTAAACAACCCACCAAAGCCACCTCTCAAACCCTCACTTGAAGAACCACCTGTTCTAGAGTTCAAAACTTTGCCAAGCCATTTGGAATATGCCTACCTACAACACCCTGACAAATTACCAGTTATCATCTCATCAGACTTGACCCCTGAAGATAAAGCCCAACTTCTGCTTGTTCTCCAGAAACATAAGGATGCTCTGGCATGGCAGATCTCTAACATCAAAGGCATTAGCCCAGGGATCTGTGTGCATAGGATCCTGATGGAGGAAAACCACAAGACAAGTGTGCAGCCACAAAGGAGGCTCAATCCAAACATGAAGGAGGTTGTGCGCAAGGAGGTCATCAAGCTGATCGATGCGGGCATCATATTTCCAATCTCAGATAGTGCTTGGACCAGTCCTGTTCAAGTAGTACCAAAGAAGGGTGGAATGACTGTGATCCAAAATGAGAACAATGAACTGATTCCGACAAGAACAGTCACAGGCTGGCGTGTTTGCATAGACTACAGAAAATTGAATGATGCAACACGCAAAGATCACTTCCCTCTTCCGTTCATTGATCAGATGCTTGAGAGATTGGCAGGCTATGCCTTCTATTGTTTTCTTGATGGTTATTCGGGGTACAACCAAATTCCAATACACCCAAACGACATTGAGAAAACAACCTTTACTTGCCCCTATGGTACTTATGCCTATAGGAGAATTCCCTTTGGTCTTTGCAATGCACCAGCCACTTTTCAAAGGTGTATGATGGCTATCTTTCATGACATGGTTGAGAAAACAGTTGAAATCTTCATGGATGACTTTTCTGTCTATGGGAGATCATTCACGGACTGTTTGAACAACCTGGAAGCTGTGCTAGAAAGGTGTGAAGAGACCAATCTTGTTCTCAACTGGGAGAAATGTCATTTCATGGTAAAGGAAGGGATAGTCCTTGGACACAAAATCTCAGAGAAAGGTCTTGAAGTTGACCGAGCCAAGGTAGAAGTCATTGAAGGACTACCTGTTCCTTCTTCTGTCAAGGATGTTCGAAGCTTCCTTGGGCATGCTGGTTTCTACAGAAGGTTCATCAAGGACTTTTCAAAGATTGCAATACCATTGTCCAACTTACTCCACAAAGATGCTAAATTCAGGTTTGATGAAACATGTATTCATGCTTTTGAACAACTTAAGACTAGACTAGTCACTGCACCCATACTTATATCACCAAACTGGGAATTACCTTTTGAGATAATGTGTGATGCTAGTGACACATGTATAGGAGCTGTTCTAGGGCAGATAATTGATAAGCATTTCAAACCAATCTACTATGCAAGCAAAACATTAAATGATGCACAACAAAACTACACCGTAACTGAAAAAGAATTACTTGCAGTTGTGTATGCTTTTGATAAATTCAGATCTTACCTTGTTCTTTCCAAAGTGGTTGTGTTTAGAGATCATGCAGCCTTGAAGTATTTGCTCTCCAAGCAAGATGCCAAGCCTAGACTGATCAGGTGGATCTTGCTCCTCCAAGAATTTGATCTTGAAATCAAAGACAAGAAGGGAGCAGAGAATGTGGCAGCTGATCACCTATCCAGGTTGGAAGAGAACAAGCAGGCAGCACAAGCAGACATCCTGGATACCTTTCCAGATGAACAACTTTATGCTGTGCAAAGTGATTTTGTCCCATGGTTTGCTGACATAGCTAACTATCTTGCTTGTAAGGTTGTGCCTAACCACCTGCCTTACAACCAGAAGAAGAAGTTCTTTGCAGACCTCAAGTACTACTTATGGGAAGAACCATATTTGTTCAAGCTGTGCGCCGACCAGATTGTGAGGAGATGTGTAGCACAAGAGGAAATTTTTCCTATTCTACATCATTGCCATAACAGAGAGGCAGGAGGTCACTTTGGAGCTAACAGAACAGCTGCCAAGATACTCGAATCAGGTTTTTATTGGCCTTCCTTGTTCAAGGATGCCCACAGGTATGTCTCTGAATGCAATGAGTGTCAAAGAACAGGTAACATCTCATCTAAGAATGCCATGCCACTAAATAACATTGTGGTATGTGAAGTGTTTGATATTTGGGGAATTGACTTCATGGGACCCTTCCCTTGCTCTTATCGGAACAAGTACAAACTTGTGGCCATAGACTATGTGAGCAAGTGGGTTGAGGCCATGGCAACTCCCACAAATGATGCAAGAGTAGTTGTGAAATTCCTGAAAAAGTTGTTTTCCAGATTTGGTATGCCTAGAGCAATTATAAGTGACCAAGGAACTCATTTTTGTAATGCACAATTTGAAAAACTCCTTGGAAGATATGGTGTGACCCATAGAGTAGCCACTCCCTACCACCCACAATCAAATGGACAAGCTGAGATATCTAATAGAGAAATCAAAAGAATCTTGGAGAAAACAGTTGGCTGTGCTAGGAAAGAATGGACCAATAAGCTAGATGATGCTTTTTGGGCATATAGAACAGCTTATAAAACTCCAATTGGAATGTCACCCTATAGATTGCTTTATGGAAAATCATGTCACCTACCTGTTGAATTAGAGCATAGAGCTCTTTGGGCTATTAAGTTTTTGAATTTTGATGAGCAGGCAGCAGGTGATCATAGGAAAACACAAATGGATGAGCTTGATGAGTTCAGACTGTTCTCTTTTGAGAATGCCCAAATTTACAAGGAGAAAACCAAGAAGTGGCATGACAAGCACATCCACATCAAGGAATTCTACCCAAGGCAGAGGGTGTTGTTGTTCAACTCACGCCTCAGACTGTTCCCTGGAAAGTTGAAGTCAATATGGTCAGGACCATTCAATGTGACCAAGGTGTTCCCACACGGTGCTGTTGAAATATCCGATGGAACAGGCGAGCCATTCAAAGTCAATGGACAAAGGCTCAAGCCCTACCTCGTTGGAGAGAACAACCAAGTGGAGGACTACCGTGTCCATGAACCACCATAAGGCTAGTTGGAGAAGTCTAGCTCAAGACAGAAAACAAAGCAACCTGAGGGAACAAGCTGTACCTGTTCTCTCTGCCCGTTCCAGAAAAACAATAAAAACAAAAATAAAAATAAAGTCTTTTGGCCTTGGAAACATGAGTTGGCCGGTTATTTGTTGTTTGTGGACTAACTTTTGTTGTTTTGTAGGTTTTTGTCTCAAGTGGGCTTTGTCCTTGTGCAGGCCCAAAACAAAATAAAAACCACCAATCAAAACAACCACATCAGCCCACTACCTGCAAAAGCAACCTGCACGCCCAATCCTAGCCAAACCCAACTGCCCACCACTCCAAACCGCCTGCCCATTCCCACTTCCCCATAACCGTTCCCCAAACTGCTCTCTCTCCACAACCCCTTCAAATTGTCACTTCCAAATCCATTCAATCACCAGAATCCACACCACCACCATCACTTCATCTTTCTCAAACTCAAACCTACCCCCTTTCCAATCTTAGAAAACCAAAATCACCATGGGACCTCGTCTGCGCCCTAAGAGAAACCAAACCCCTGTTCCAATTGAAAACATCGAATTGAGTGATGATACTCAGAGGTCCGATGAGCTGCTAAACCGTCTAACCACCTTCATCGAACCAGAATCCAGGATAAGATACAAGGCGCTCAAGGGCTTTACCTTCATTCCGGCGAGAGTGATTGACTGGAACAGCCTGCAAGTTCTAGGTCTTGATGATGAAATCCGCACGCTTCTACAAGGTGCTGGTTTGTTGGAGTTCTCTGAGATCAATGAGATCGCTTTTCGTGAATGTACTCTCGAATTTTTGTCCACATTCAAGATCGATGCTGCCATCAAGGATCTTGCGGATTCAAAGAAGTATAAGTTCAGGCTCATTGGGATTGACATGAGTATCTCCTTGAACAGTCTGAATGTGTACTTGGGCATTGTCAGAGCAGGTTGAAAGAATTTGATCCTAAGTTCAAAGCCAAGTCGTTTTGGACCGAGCTGACTGGTCAGAAGGAGTACAATGCCAGTGATTCCAAGTCCACTTTTCTCCAGACCCATTCCATGAGATTCATCCAAAGGTACCTTGCTTCCAGCCTGTTCGCCATGTATAGCCAGAGTAACATGCCAAAGAATGATCTATTTGTGGTATGGTGCATGCTGAACAAGAAGCCGATCAATGTTGGACATTGGCTTGCTACATACTTGAACAGCCAGGAGAGCACAACCTCCAAGTATATCTGTGCAGGACCCTTCATCACCAAGCTGGCCAAGATCATGGGTATTTTTAATCCTCAGATCCACATTTTGACCCTTGCATGCAAGATGGAGAAATTTGACTGTGCTGCTATGGGAAAGCTAGGAATATGCTCCAAAGCTGGTAACACTTGGAACCTGAAGGCACTTGAGCCTAGATCAGCTGCAACTACTGTCAAGAGGAAGCAAGATGAAAGTGTTTTGCCTGAGTCCAGTGTGCCTGCATCCAAGCGCCACTTGTTCACTGATGCTCACTTTGTCCCTGATGCCGCTGATGTTACAATGAGGCAAGTGATGGGATATTTGGCTCAGTTATTTGACAAGAACAAGGAACTGGAGGAGAAGACCAAGCAGCAGGATAAGGAAATCAGTCTGTTGAGGAGGCTGTGCATGGTGCAACCAATTTCCATGATTCGTCCCAAGAGTCCTGAGAAAGCTGGAGGAGAAGCATCCTGTCAGAGTGCATCATCCAGGCCCAGGAAGGAGAAGAACAGTGGCAAAATGGTAATGGTTGAGAAGCAGCCTGAGAAAACCAAGTCTGATTCTGAGAAGTTGTCGGAGGAGATTGAGGAGGCACTAAGGTGTGCTGAAGGAGAAGTGAAGCGTGCTGAGGAAGTGTTTCAGGCTGATCTAAATGTTAAACAGCCTGAAGAGAACAGTGAAGAGGATCCTGAAGAAGAGCAGGAAGAGGAACAAGCACCAGACACTGAGGAGGAGCTGGAAGAAGATGGAGAAGCGGGGAAGAAGGTTGAAACCCCTGCTAAGACACCAAAGAAGTGATCCAGCGCAGCTTTGGCCTGATGAGGTATTATCTGAACCAATCCTTATATTTCAAGATGTTCATAGGTCTGTCTATTCTGTGTCTGTGCTGTGTCAAGTCAAGTCTTAGTTTAGGTTGTTTTTGCTTAAGTGCATTGAGGACAATGCCAGATTTTTGTTGGGGGTGGGATGCCTTAGTCTTATTTTGGGGGTCCCTTATGCTGTGCTTTATAGAAGTCCCCCTGTGCTCATATGGAATAATTTAATCTGTTGAATGTTTGTCCAAACAACCTAAGTCTCTAGGATATTCTGCCTAGTTAGTGTCCCTGTTCTGTTTCCAAATTGTATATAGGTGTGTGGATAAGGTCAAAAATTTGCATGAAAATCAAGCACCTAAAAGCGAAAAGATGATCAGTTTACCAAAAGTTTCCCTGTTCCATACCCAAAAACACCCTTTTAACCAACCTTCGCATGTATATATGTGTGCCACCCAAATAGCCTACCCTGTTCACCACCACATTTTCCCTGTTCAAATTCTCTTTTTACCCTTTTAAACCAAACTGCCAAGTAAATAACTCCAAATTGAGCTAGAACAATCAGACCACTGTTCAATCTGCCCAGCCAGTATTAAAAAAAAATAAAATAATAATAATAAAGTTAAAAATAAAATTACTGGCTATTCTCTACTTTTTGTGGTTGTTCATCAAGAAATCTAGCTCTTACTTATCAAAAATTGGTAGTTCGCCCTTACCCAAAATCAACCCTGTTTTGCCCCAAACCAGTTTAAACCTGTTCAACCTTTTGAGTTGACTGTTCTCTAACCAAACAATGAAAAGATTGGTGCAATTGACCTTTAGAGTCGTGTCTGTTCGTGTCTTTTTGTTTCATTTCTTCGTTCTTATCTCTTTTTCTGTCCAGTCCGAGTCTTTTGAGTCTAGTCCAGTCTGTCCTTGTGTCTTTTTAGTTCGTTTCTTCGTTTCTTTTCTTTCTTTTCTTTTGCTTGAGGACAAGCAAAGTCTATTTTGGGGGTATTTGTTGGGTGTGATTTGTGTCTATAAAATCAAGGGTTTTCCATAGTATTTTCGTGCCAAAACTGTGTTTCGAACAGCCTGAGATTGTTCTTTAAGGCACAAGTTCAGCCTGTGCTTCTATTTAGTCTTCCTGTGTTTAGTTGAGTCTGAACAGCTTGTATTTAGGGTTGAATCTGCAGAAAATCAGGTCAAAGATACCCTCTCCTCACATGTTCTCGGTTTTGTGATGTGGGGAAGAGAAAAAGCAAGGTTTTGGAGGTTTGTGAAGGCATTGGGATGTGAAGTTGTCTTCTTGTACATTTGTCTCTTTCTGCAGGTTGACTTGTCCTATTATGCAGTTGTCTTCTTCTGTTGGAGAACAATCTGCCGAAGAACAGCCAGATTCCGAGGAGCATCTTTCACTTTGTTTATTTCCTTTCTTTCTTGTATAAATACTCCTGCGAGAGTATTGTTTTATGATCCCAGAATATTATCATTCACTTTAGTTTTAGTTTTACTTTCAGTTTAGTAGTTATAACAGTTTTCTGTGGAAGTCTCATCCGAGGCCAAGCAGAACCTGTTCTTAGTTTTTCATTCCTTCAAACGCTGTAACCATGACAATGAGTGAGTAGTCACTCAAGGTGGAAGGCCAGCCTTCTGGCTGGTGGTTTGTAAGCGCCACTTTCCTTTTATTCAATGAAATCATGTTTATTCAGCTTGTTCAATAGAATCTCCATTCATATATAAGTCTAGCTAACTTGTATTTTCAGTTGTTTGATGTTGTAGGGACCAACTCGGATCAAGCAATAGATAAACTGATTGAACACATATGTTTTATACCGGGACCAATAAGGATAAAATGTGTGCTAAGGGTTCTTATTTATAAGATGCTTGATGTGCTTAACGCTTGTGCTTGTGGAATCTAATGGAAACTAATTTTGCATAAGTATAAAGAATCTTGGGAACATGTGACCATCTGACTTGAGTGATTCTAGTGAAGATACCTTAGACTTATAATAAACATGGTGGATTTGTATGAAGGGAATGTGTGCTTGTTTGCCATCAGTTCTGGATGTGCTTTGCACCTGCTTCTTTATTATTGTTATCTCTTAATTTACTTTCATGCTCTGTGCCAACCTTAGTTTAATAATAGATATAGTTAGTTTAAAATCAATCAATCAAATTAAGATCAACCACCCGACTGTTCTGTTTCAGTAAAGAGACCAGCTTAAAACTGTTCTATCCCTGTGGAGACGATAACTTATCACTTTATTACTTGTCTAGTGCACTTGCTAGTGTCATCCACTCATTTGTACACAACAGAGGTGGTGGGAGGGAGAAAACATGAGGATATTCAATGGTCACAACATTGATAGGAAAGCTGAGGATGCTAATGTTATGAATATGAAGGCAGTAAGACGGGTTCGTTCCGGATGAGGTTGTTATATCATCAGAGGATATGCATACCGATACTTCTCTCGTCATACAGGTTTATGCTCTTCATAGTCTTTGTATATGCTCTCGACAAGTTTCAGGGTAGAATTTTGAACTAGATGTGTCATCAAACTATAAAATTAAAGCTGTGTGTTCTAGTGATGATGTAATAGTTTTGTTGTATCTTTACTTTTTGATTTCTTTTATAGGGCTCTGCTGATAATGTCTATGTTCATTATAAGTTATAACACTTTCCCCCAATGGTTATTTTCATGAGTTTTGTTCTTCGATCTTTGTTTACGCCCTTCAAAAGTTTTGTAGTTTGTCTATGGTATAATTTTGAACTAGATGTGTCATGAAACTATCATATTAAAGTTGACCAAAAGAGTGATATGGTGTGTTTCTAGTGGAATTGTAATAGTTTTTGTTTTATCCGTACTTGTTAATTTCGTGAATTGGGGCTCTGCCGACATAATTGCTTTTCAATGAGGTGCAGTTTTTCCACATATTTTTGCCCTTTCAGAAGTTTCCTAGTTTATCTAGGGTAGAATTATGAACTAGATATGTCACCAAACTATCATGTTAAAGTAGAGCTTAAGAGTAGTAAGGTGTGTTTCTAGTGCAAATGTAATAGTTTTGTTGTATCTGTACCTGTTTATTTCTTAAAATGGGGCTATGCTGTTAAAATCAAACTGTAATATGTTTCTGAATGGTTTACTTACAGTATGCAAGGTTCCTTTTTCAACGAGGTAGAATAATTTGTATCGGTTTGTACTTGTAGCCTAAATAACATTCTGTCAAAGCTAAAGCATTAAAGCAAACAGTGAAGAAACACGAGTTGTACTTGTTTTGCAGCTTTTTGTGATTAATGATGACCCTTCGTGCAGTCATAACTAAATAATCTGACTGTTTGAGGCACATTTGGCGATTGTATATATAGATCTATAACCATTCCTTGGTAATCTACTTGAAATGGATTAAAGCATGTGTTTATACTTCTTATTTGCGTCTTTATCTATAAAACAGTTACTCATACTGCATACTGGAGTCATGTTGCATAAAACTGGGTTACATGAGTCGCCGTTGATATATTTGTTGTTTCATTATAACATTTTCCTCGATGGGATACATATGATATGCGAGGGTGTATTTCTAAAAGGTAGACTATTTCGATTGGTTTGTACTTATAGGCAGCCGTATTATTATGTCAAAGCTAAACATCATAAAGCGTCAAAGAAAATAGTATAGTATGCCATTGAGATGACTTATCTTACCCATTCCTTTCAGTTAAGTCTTTAGTAAGAAGACAATATCTTTTCCATTAAACCCCGACTGTAACAACACAAATGAATCGTCTAACTGGTACATACTCGCTTGATTTCTAGCTCAGAGTTTTTGAGTTTTTGGTTTGGGTGCTCTTCTTAACCAAGATAGTAGCAGTCTTCATGAATTCGTATTGATCTGGTTACAGACGTCTTCATGAAATGATTTCTGCTTTATCAGTTGCAGCTCCCGAATTGCAGTGGAAGCTTCTGAGTGACTGCAAAAGGCACTGGTATGGTGAAGTTGGGAGGTGCATATTAATATATGACCACGTAGAAGGGAAATCCTTCAGATGAACAGAACAAAATACATAGCATGTCTGAACTTTTCAGATGAATAATATTTTCTTTATATCTGTTTGATTTCGTCACTGATCAATGTGTTTCCTGACTGGCAGAAAGTGTCTGAATGCTTGCTACACTATGATGAACTTCTGCACACAAAAACATTCAAGGACGTAGAGAGTGTTTTGGAACTAGTTTCAGAGGCTTTAATTATAAGTCCATGCGCAGACAAACTGATTGAAATGAAAGTGATGGCCCTTTTTCTAGTACGATTCTGTTCTACTAGTGAGTGAAAAAAACTCAGGTTGTAGTTTAAAGACGTCTTCTATCATAATGTAGATCTGTTTTACACACACTGAGTCGCTATATTCCCATCAATAATTGTTACATCAACTAGTTTCCTCTCAAGATTTACTACCAAAGAGATGAGCATCCTTGGGTAAGAAATCTATTAAGTAGATTTATGTCACAAAATGATATCTAAGGGTCACTAACTATAGACCATAGGCCATGAAGTGTTGAAAAACAGTTCTAGCCCTGCAACTTCAAATTACAGGCACCTCGATAATATTCAGGTACATCTCATACACTTCATTTTGTTTTACATTATTGTCCTTTGACTCTTTAATCATCTCGTATACTTGGTCTTCTAATGCTATTGTTTCTCATTTAGTGTTTGTTTGGATTCAATTTTTTAAATCCATTTGTAGAAACTTGAAATATTTGAAACATTCTGTGATGATTTTGATATCTTATGATGCGACTTGGAATGTATTTGATTTATATTACATGGAACAGATTCAGAACATGTTTTATGCACATTTCGGTTTCAGTTATGTTCATTTGATCATGTAATGTAATCCTCTGTTAAAGTTGGTATGTGTTGTATACTTCTAGAGTTGTAGTGATGGGATGTATGTTGACATTAATTATGTTGCATCCTCCTAACATTGCGAGCATGGCTGTTGTGTTTGTGATAGTATCATTCATGGTTAGGTTGGGTTTCGAAACAGCAAAAGCGGGATCAACCTACTCAGACCTTAGTTGCAGCTGGAGTTTCAATTGTTCCTGATGTTGTTGGACTTACTTTTTGTTGGTCAGTTTGCTCATGCTTTACTGAGTTTTATTGTTCATGTAGTTTGTAGTGTTGGTTACAGATATGAACGATTTTGAGATTCATAATTGTAGTGTGAATGTTACATTGAAGTTTAATTTCAGATTTTGATTTATTTGTACCATAAATTTATGTTTTATATTGTTATTATTGTTATTATTATTATATTTTATTAATAGCAGGGCTACGGAAATTCAGAAAAAAAAATAAAAAATACAAAACATATGCTTCGGTCCTTAAATGACCAAAGCTGATATTGGGACCATACGCTTCGGTCAGACCGAAGCTAATGAGGTACCTTGCGCTTCGGTCTGGAAGGAGGAACGAAGCGCAAGGTGTATCATTAGCTTCGGTCAGACCGAAGCGTATAGACTGTTTTACGCTTCGGTCGTAGGACCGAAGCATATCATTTGCTTCGAGACCTGTTGTCTCGGTACAAGGACCGAAGCATATGGGGGGTTTAGGACCGAAGCTAAAAGGCATTTCTGTACTAGTGTGTGTTCAATCAGTTTATCTATTGTTTGATCCGAGTTGGTCCCTACAACATCAAACAACTGAAAATACAAGTTAGCTAGACTTATATATGAATGAAGATTCTATTGAACAAGCTGAATAAACATGATTTCATTAATAAAAGGAAAGTGACGCTTACAAACCACCAGCCATAAGGCTGGCTTTCCACCTTGAGTGACTACTCACTCATCGTCATGTTTACAGCGTTTGAAGGAATTAAAAGACTAAGAACATGTTCTGCTTGGCCTCGAATGAGACTTCCACAGAAAACTGCTTCAACTACTAAACTGAAAGTAAAACTAATGTCTGATAAAACTAAGATAATATGAATGATCCTAAACAATACTCTCGCAGGAGTATCTATACAAGAAAGAAAGGAAATAAACAAAGTGAAGATGCTTTCTCGGAATCTGGCTGTTCTTGGGCAGGTTGTTCTCCAGCAGAAGAAGACAACTTCATAATAGGACAAGTCAACCTGCAGAAAGAGACAAATGCACAAGAAGACAACTTCACATCCCAATGCCTTCACAAACCTCCAAAACATTGCTTTTTCTCTTCCCCATATCACAAAACCGAGAACATGTGAGGAGAGGGTATCTTTGACCTAATTTTCTGCATATTCAACCCTAAATTCAAGCTGTTCAGACTCAACTAAGCACATGCAGACTAACTGGGAGCACAGGCTGAACTTGTGCCTTAAAAAACAATCTCAGGCTGTTCGAAACACAGTTTTGGCACGAAAATTCTATGGAAAACTCTTGATTTTATAGACACAAATTACACCCAACAAATACCCCCAAAATAAACTTTGCTTGTCCTAAAGCAAAAGAAAAGAAAAGAAACGAAGAAATGAATTAAAAAGACACAAGGACAGATTGGACTTGAAAAGACTCGTAATGGACAAAAAAAGAGATAAGAACGAAGAAACGAAACAAAAGACACGAACAGACACGACTCTAAAGGTCAGAAGCACCAATCTTTTAATTTATTGGTTAGAGAACAGTCAAACTCAAAAGGTTGAACAGGTTTGAACTGTTTTGGGGTAAAACAGGGTCGATTTTGGGTAAGGATGAACTACCAATTTTGATAAGTAATGAGCTAGATTTCTTGATGAACAACCACAAAAAGTATACAACATCCAGTAATTTTATTTTTAACTTTATTCTTTTTTTTTTTTTTTGAATACTGGCTGGGCAGATTGAACAGTGGTCTGATTGTTCTAGCTCAATTTTGGAGTTAATTTTATTTGGCAGTTTGGTTTAAAAGGGTAAAAAGAAAATTTGAACAGGGAAAAAGTGGTGGTGCACAGGGTAGGCTATTTGGGTGGTAAACACATATATACATGCGAAGGTTGGTTGAAAGGGGTGTTTGGGTACAGAACAGGGGAACTTTTTGGTAAACTGATCATCTATTGTCTTTTAGGTGCTTGATTTTCTGGTGCATGAAATTTACTTCAAATTTTTGACCTTATCTACACATATATACCATTTGGAAACAGAACAGGGATACTAGCTAGACAGAATATCCTAGAGACTTAGGTTGTTTGGACAAACATTGAACAGATTAAATTTTTCCATATGAGCACAGGGGGACTTCTATTAAGCACAGCATAAAGGGACCCCCAAAATAAGACTAATGGATCCCACCCCCAACAAAAACCTGGCATTGTCCTCAATGCACTTAAGCAAAAACAACCTAACTAAGATATGACTTGACACAGAACAGATACAAAATAGACAGACCTATGAATAGCTTCAAATATAAGGATTGGTTCAGATAATACCTCATCAGGCCAAAGCTGTTCTGGATCACTTCATAGGTGTCTTAGTAGGGGTTTCAACCTTCTTCCCTGCTTCTGCATCTTCTTCTAGCTCCTCCTCAGTGTCTGGTGCCTGTTCCTCCTCTTGCTCCTCTTCAGGATCCTCTTCAGTGTTCTCTTCAGGCTGCTTAACATTCAGATCAGCCTGAAATACTTCCTCAGCTCGCTTCACTTCTCCTTCAGCACACCTTAGTGCTTCCTCAATCTCCTCAGATAACTTTTCAGAATCAGACTTGGTTTTCTCAGGTTGCTCCTCAACCATTACCATTTTACCATTGTTCTTCTCCTTTCTTGGCTTGGATGATGCACTCTGACAGGATGCTTCTCCACCAGCTTTCTCAGGACTCTTAGGACGAATCATGGAAATCGGTTGTACCATGCACAGCCTCCTTAACAGACTAATCTCCTGATCCTGCTGCTTGGTTTTCTCCTCCAGCTCATTGTTCTTGTCAAATAACTGAGCCAAATATCCCATCACTTGCCTCATTGTAACATCAGCGGCATCAGGGACAAAGTGAGCATCACTGAACAAGTGGCGCTTGGATGCAGGCACACTTGACTCAGGCAGAGTACTTTCATCTTGCTTTCTCTTGACAGTAGCTGCAGCTGATCATGGCTCAAGCACTTTCAAGGACCAAGTTTTCCCAGTTTTGGAGCATATCCCCAACTTTCCCATTGCAGCACAGTCAAATTTCTCCATCTTGCATGCAAGGGTCAAAGTGTGGATCTGGGGATTGAAGATACCCATGGTCTTGGCCAACTTGGTGATAAATGGTCCTGCACAAATGTACTTTGAGGTTGTGCTCTCCTGGCTGTTCAAATATGAAGCAAGCTAATGACCAACATTGATCGGCTTCTTGTTCAGCATACACCACACCAAAAATAGATCATTCTTTGGCATATTACTTTGGCTATACCTGGCGAACAGGCTGGAGGCAAGGTACCTTTGAATGAATCTCATGGAATGGGTCTGGAGAAAGGTGGACTTGGAATCACTAGCATTGTACTCCTTCTGACCAGTCAGCTCGGTCCAAAATGACTTGGCTTTGAACTTGGGATCAAAATCTCTCAACCTGCTCTGAAACTCAAGTTTGGCAACATCTTTGGAACTGACAATGCCCAAGTATACATTCAGGATGTTCAAGGAGATACTCATGTCAATCCCCATGAGCCTGAACTTATACTTCTTTGAATCGGCAGGATCCTTGATAGCAGAATCAATCTTGAAAGTGGACAGAAATTCCAGAGTACATTCACGAAAAGCTAACTCATTGATCTCAAAGAATTCCAACAAACCAGCACCTTGTAGAAGTGTGCGGATTTCATCATCAAGACCTAGAACTTGCAGGCTGTTCCAGTCAATAACTCTCGCCAGGATGAAAGCAAAACCCTTGAGCGCCTTGTATCGCATCCTGGATTCTGGTTCGGTGAAGGTGGTTAGACGGTTCAGCAGCTCATCAGACCTTTGAGTATCATCACTCAGTTCTATGTTTTCGATTGGAACATGGGTTTGGTTTCTCTTGGGGTGCAGACGAGGTCCCATGGTGATTTTGCTTTTCTGATATTGGAAAGGGGTAGGTTTGAGTTTGAAAAATATGAAGTGATGGTGATGGTGTGGATTTTGGTGATTGAATGGATTTGGAAGTGAGACTTTGAAGGGGTTGTGGAGAGCGAGCAGTTTGGGGGACAGTTATGGGGAAGTGGGAATGGGCAGGCGGTTTGGAGTGGTGGGCAGTTGGGTTTGGCTCATTGGGCGTGTAGGTTACTTTTGCAGGTAGTGGGCTGATGTGGCTGTTTGATTGGTGGTTTTTATTTTGTTTTGGGCTTGCACAATGACAAAGCCCACTTGAGACAAAAACCTACAAAACAAAAAAAGTTAGTCCACAAACAACAAATAACCGGCCAACTCTGTTTTCTGTCTTGAGCTAGACTTCTCCAACTAGCCTCAGGGTGGTTCATGGACACAGTAGTCCTCCACTTGGTTATTCTCTCCAACGAGGTAGGGCTTGAGCCTTTGTCCATTGACTTTGAATGGCTCGCCTGTTCCATCGGATATTTCAACAGCACCGTGTGGGAACACCTTGGTCACATTGAATTGTCCTGACCATGTTGACTTCAACTTTCCTGGGAACAGTCTGAGGTGTGAGTTGAACAACAACACCCTCTGCCCTGGGTAGAACTCCTTTATGTGGATTTTCTTGTCATGCCACTTCTTGGTTTTTTCCTTGTAGATTTCGGCATTCTCAAAAGAGAACAGTCTGAACTCATCAAGCTCATCCGGTTGTGTTTTCCTATGATCACCTGTTGCCTGCTCATCAAAATTCAAAAACTTAATGGCCCAAAGAGCTCTATGCTCTAGTTCAACAGGTAGGTGACATGATTTACCATAAAGCAATCTATAGGGTGACATTCCAATTGGAGTTTTATAGGTTGTTTTATATGCCCAAAGAGCATCATCTAGCCTATTGGTCCATTCTTTGCTTGCACGGCCAACTGTTTTCTGCAAGATTCTTTTGATTTCTCTATTAGATATCTTGGCTTGTCCATTTGATTGTGGGTGGTAGGGAGTGGCTACTCTATGGGTCACACCATATCTTCCAAGGAGTTTTTCAAATTGTGCATTACAAAAATGAGTTCCTTGGTCACTTATAATTGCTCTAGGCATACCAAATCAGGCAAAAAACTTTTTTAGGAATTTCACAACTACTCTTGCATCATTTGTGGGAGTTGTCATGGCCTCAACCCACTTGCTCACATAATCTACAGCCACAAGTATGTACTTATTTGCATAAGAGCAAGGGAAGGGTCCCACGAAGTCAATTCCCCAAATATCAAACACTTCACATACCACAATGTTATTTAGTGGCATTGCATTCTTAGATGAGATGTTACATGTTCTTTGACACTCATTGCATTCAGAGACATACTTGTGGGCATCGTTGAACAAGGAAGGCCAATAAAAACCTGATATTCGAGCACCTTGGCAGCTGTTCTGTTAGCTCCAAAGTGACCTCTTGCCTCTCTGTTATGGCAATGATGTAAAATAGGAACAATCTCCTCTTGTGCTACACATCTCCTCACAATCTGGTCGGCGCACAACTTGAACAGAAATGGTTCTTCCCATAAGTAATACTTGAGGTCTGCAAAGAACTTCTTCTTCTGGTTGTAAGGCAGGTGGTTAGGCACAACCTTACAAGCGAGATAGTTAGCTATGTCAGCAAACCATGGGACAGAATCACTTTGCAGAGCATAAAGTTGTTCATCTGGAAAGGTATCCAGGATGTCTGCTTGTGCTGCCCGCTTTTTTTCTTCCAACCTAGATAGGTGATCAGCCGCCACATTCTCTGCCCCCTTCTTTTCTTTGATTTCAAGATCAAATTCTTGGAGGAGCAAGATCCACCTGATCAGTCTAGGCTTGGCATCTTGCTTGGAGAGAAAAATTCTTCAACGCTGCATGATCTGTAAACACAACCACTTTGGAAAGAACAAGGTAAGACCTGAATTTATCAAAAGCATACACAACTGTAAGCAATTCTTTTTCAGTTACGGTGTAGTTTTGTTGTGCATCATTTAGTGTTTTGCTTGCATAGTAGATTTGTTTGAAATGCTTATCAAATCTCTGGCCTAGAACAGCTCCTATACATGTGTCACTAGCATTACACATTATCTCAAAGGGTAATTCCCAGTTTGGTGATATAAGTATTGGTGCAGTGACTAGTCTAGTCTTAAGTTGTTGAAAAGCATGAATACATTTTTCATCAAACCTGAATTCAACATCTTTGTGGAGTAGGTTGGATAATGGTATTGGAATCTTTGAAAAGTCCTTGATGAACCTTCTGTAGAAACCAACATGCCCATGGAAACTTCGAACGTCCTTGACAGAAGAAGGAACATGCAGTCCTTCAATGACTTCTACCTTGGCTCGGTCAACTTCAAGACCTTTCTCTGAGATTTTGTGTCCAAGGACTATCCCTTCCTTTACCATGAAATGACATTTCTCCCAATTGAGAACAAGATTGGTCTCTTCACACCTTTCTAGCACAGCTTCCATATTGTTCAAACAGTCTGTGAATGATCTTCCATAGACAGAAAAGTCATCCATGAAGATTTCAACCATTTTTTCAACTATGTCATGAAAGATAGCCATGATACACCTTTGAAAAGTGGCTGGTGCATTGCAAAGACCAAAGGGCATTCTCCTATAGGCATAAGTACCATAGGGGCAGGTAAAGGTTGTTTTCTCAATGTCATTTGGGTTTATTGGAATTTGATTGTACCCCGAATGACCATCAAGAAAACAATAGAAGGCATAGCCTGCCAATCTCTCAAGCATTTGATCAATGAATGGAAGAGGGAAGTGATCCTTGCGTGTTGCATCATTCAATTTTCTGTAATCTATGCAAACACGCTAGCCTGTGACTGTTCTTGTCGGAATCAGCTCATTGTTCTCATTTTGGATCACGGTCATTCCTCCCTTCTTTGGTACTACTTGAACAGGACTGGTCCAAGCACTGTCTGAGATTGGAAATATGATGCCCGCATCGATAAGCTTGATGACCTCCTTGCGCACAACCTCCTTCATGTTTGGATTGAGCCGCCTTTGTGGCTGCACAGTTGTCTTGTGGTTTTCCTCCATCAGGATTCTATGCACACAGATCCATTGGCTAATGCCTTTGATGTCAGAGATCTGTCATGCTAGAGCATCCTTGTGTTTTTGGAGAACAAGCAGAAGTTGGGCTTTATGTTCAGGGGTCCAGTCTGATGAGATGATAACTGGTAATTTGTCAGGGGGTTGTAGGTAGGCATATTCCAAATGACTTGGCAAAGCTTTGAACTCTAGAACATGTGGTTCTTCAACTGAAGGTTTGAGAGGTGGCTTTGGTGTGTTGTTCAAAGGTTCAGCAGGGGTCTGCTTGTTCCCATAGACCACAAAACTGCTCTCATTGGCCACTTTGTCATCATGTGCCTCCTCCTTAAAGTCAGGTTCAACCTATTCCTGCAAGTTATCATAATAGGGTGCATCAAAAGTTTCGAGAAAGTAACATGTATCATCACTGGTTGGTGGGTGTGTCATTGCTTCATTCATCTTAAACACTACTTGTTGATTGTTTACTTTAAGCCTAAGTTCTCTAGCGTAGACATCTATTATAGCCCTAGCAGTAGCTAAAAATTGTCTACCTAAGATGATTGGAACATGTACATCTTCTTCTATGTCCATTATTACAAAGTCAGCTGGAAGTATAAACTTATCCACCTTGACCAGAACATCCTCAACCATTCCCATAGGGTATTTGACTAATCGATCAGCCAATTGGATAGACATCCTTGTTGGTTGGGGTTCTCCTAGGCCAAGCTGTTGCATGAGATTTATGCTAGCTCCTAGGTCACATAAAGCATTATCAATGTTAAGACTACCAAATGAGCAAGGAATAGTAAAACTTCCTAGGTCTTTCTCCTTTTTGGGGAGAAGTTGCTTGTTCTGCAATATTGAAGAACATGTACGATTCAGCTGGACCATGGATACACTCTCCAGCTTTGTCTTGTTCTGCAGCATGTCCTTCATGAATTTTACATACACAGGTGATGCTGATAAGGTATCCACAAATGGTATGTTAATGTGGATTTTCCTGAGCATCTCTAAGAATCTTGTTTGCTGTTTGTCCAAGCTTGGTTGCTTGAGCCTGGTTGGGTACGAAATTCTTGGAACATAAGCAGGCTCAGCTTGCTCTGGTGGAACAGCTTCTGATCCGATTGCTGGTGCTATGTCAATGACATGATCTGTGGATCGAACATGCGGAGCTTGTTCAATGTGTCGGTGTGCCCTAGTTCTAGGCATAGTTATTTTGTTATTGTATTGTACTTTTGTTGATTGTACTATACAATTGTTTTATGGAATAAAAGGCATTAATTCATTCAGTTAATATATCTTGTATTATATGTACTGTATGAAGTATCCATTGATTGTATATCATAAAAACCAGAAGATAGTTCTACTCATGGGAATGAATAGAATGTAAAGCTTTTACGAACAGGATATGTACACGTGTACAGGATATGTTTGTAGGTACGTATGACCAATACGGGACTTGGTCGATCCGCTTTAGAAGGCACATGGTGGAAGTGTCATTGCCCTTCTATAAATGTAGATCTCTTTTATCTGTCGACCTGATTTCAATATAGTATTGAATGAGGAATCTGATTAGATTTGACATACGCCTAACAGGTCTGTAAAAGGATGCCAAATACGGGTATGATTGGTCTAGTCAGTGAACTCATTCATACTGATAGTTGAAGTGAAGGGATTACCACTCACTCCATAAGTGAGATGATATCATTAGGCCACTCGTTGAGTTGAACTGAGAAATGTGTGGCCACACTCAGATAAGTTGGTTACTTATATGTTCTTCAGTTAACTCTAGATCGAGAAATATCTCAAGTTGTAGAGGATGACATCCACGATGCCTCATACTTGATATATCGATATGCTTGGTAAGAGATATTGGAGAATACTACAGGGTATCTATCTGTATGAGATGGACTAACACTGTAATTAATTGGTGACTGATATGGTCTAGGAAACTCTCTATCAGTCGATGAGCTAATTGATTATGGCCCACAGGATCGTGCACACTAGACACTGAGACTTGTACTCGGAGAACTAATACATGTAGTGTATTTGTGATGAACTTATTATTAGTTGTTAACTGATAATGTTAATTGATTAATTGTTCAGATTGGAACAAGTTAATTGATTATTTGGAGGGATTAATTATTCAATCGGGTTAATTAATTAAGCGATTGATTAATTAGATTTTCTTTAGGGGTTAGTGTGTGATTAATTATAACCTAATTGATGTTAATTGAATCTATTGTATTCTATTGTGGTACAATCAGATTAATTAAATTAATGCAGGTACTAAAACTGTAATTAGTCGACACACTATAAATTAATCCTAATCGATTGAAACCCTAGACTTTCTGACACAGAAAATCGAAACTCTAATCCCCTCTACAGCAAGTGGCCGGCCGAACCCCCTAAGGTGATCCCGGAGCATTCCGTTCGTCGTTCTTCGTGCCTTGATCGAGTACCTGTTCACTGTAGGTGTCGTGCACGTGATTTTGGCGGAACCTCCGATCGTGCGGTTCGTCCATCTCTCTCAGAGGGATTCCATGTGAGTGACTAATGTAGTTAATCACCATTAATTAAGTAAATAACATTGAGGCAATGATAAAGATCAAAGTAATCTAATCAATGATGTTTTATATCTATTTTCTCGCTTCCGCTGCGCGACTCTAATCGTTGATCAGATTCCAACACACTGGTCCCTGCCTGATCTATCCAAACTGACTTGTGCTTTTCTCCCACTGGTTGGTCTACTTCTTTTCCACTTCTGAGTGAGATAGCTTGCACAGTCTCCTTGGGGTTTGCTTCTGTCTTGCTTGGAATCACCCCCTTGTTCTTTGGCATTACAATGTTGGTGAGTTGGTGAAACTGCGTCTCAAGGTTTTTGATTGTGCTTTGTATTTGTTGCATCATCTGAGATAACATTTCCTCCACCGTGGACTTCTTTTCTTCTCCTCCATGGTTGTGATGCTGGTAGTTTGAGGGGCCACCATGTTGATATTTGTTCTGCCTGGTTTGGTTGTGATGCTGGTAGTTTGAGGGGCCACCATGTTGATAGTTGTTCTGCTTGGTTTGGTTGTTCTGTTGGTAGTTGTTTTGAGGTCTCTGATATGGTGGATGAGAATTCTGGTTGGGCTGGGGACTCCAACTAAGATTGGGATGATTTCTCCATCCATCATTATAGTGGTTCGTATATGGATTTGAGTGCGGCCTCTGGTTGTTCCCTGCATAGTCACAATGCTCAACTTGCTGGTTGGTGTTGTGTACAAATGAGTGGGATGACACTAGCAAGTGCACTAGACAAGTAATAAAGTGATAAGTTTATCGTCTCCACAGGGATAGAACAGTCTCAATCTGGTCTCTTTCTAGGAATAGAACAGTCGGCTGGTTGTGCTTAATTGATTTGAGAATTTCTAAGCTATTATAAACTAAATATAAACTAATGGCAAGACTGATCATACAATTCTTAAATGGATTTAACCAGTATAAAATGAGCAGGTGTAAATCACAGCCAGAACTGATGGTAAACAAGCACACAATTCCTTCATACAAATCAACCATGTTTATTATAGATCTAGGGTATCTTCACTATATTCACTCAAGTCAGATGGTCACATGTTCCCAAGATTCTTTATACTTATGTAAAATTAGTTTCCATTAGATTACACAAGCACAAGCATTAAGCACAAGAAGCATCTTATAAATAAGAACCCCTAGCATACATCTTATCCTTATTGGTCCCGGTATAAAATATATGTGTTCAATAGTTTATCTATCGCTTGATCCGAGTTGGTCCCTACAACATCAAACAACTGAGAATACAAGTTCGCGAGGCTTGCATATGAATGGAAATTCTATTGAACAATCAAAACAAACATGACTTCATTCATAATAGGGAAAAGATATGCTTACAACCACCAGCCGGAAGGCTGGCTTTCCACCTTGAGTGACTACTCACTCATAGTCATGCTGAAAATCAGAAATAAGAAAAGTACGAACATGCTGCTGCCTGGTCTCAGAGAGACCTTACACTACTACTACTGAAACTGAAACTAAACTACTACTAATGTCTTAACTAATTGATAATCTTGATGAATCTGAAAGCAATACCCATGCAAGGGTATTTATACAAGAAAAGAAATGATAAGCAAAGGAAGATGCTACTTGGAATCTGGCTGTTCTCGGGCAGACTGTTCTCAGCAGAAAAGGACAACTGCATAGTAAGACAAAGCAACCTGCAGAAAAGACAAAAGCACAAGAAGACAACTCCAAACCCCAATGCCTTCCACAAACCTCCATAAACTCTACTTTTTCACTTCCCCATATTACAAAACCGAAACCATGTGATGTAAAGGCATCTTTGACTTGATTTCTGCAGATTCAACCCTTATTACAAGTTGTTCAGACTCAATTGGGCACAGGCAGACTATTCGGTCGCACAGGCGGAACTTGTGCCTTAAAGAACAATCTCAGACTGTTCGAAACACAGTTTTGGCACAAAAACTCTATGGAAAGCCCTTGATTTTATAGACACAAATCACACTCAACAAATACCCCTAAAATACACCTTGCTTGTCCTCAAGCAAACAGAAAAGAAAGGAATCGAAGCGAACTAAAAAGACACAAGGAAAGACTAGACTTGACTCAAAAGACTCAGACTGAACATAAGGGAGAGAAAAGAACGAAGAAACGAAAAATAAAAGACTCGAACAGACACGACTCTAAATGTCAAATGCACCAATCTTCTTCTTTGATAAAAGAACAGGCAAACTCAGAAGGTTGAACAGGTTTAAACTGGTTTGGGGCAAAACAAGGTTGATTTGGTTAAAAGTGAACTACCAATTTTTGATAATTAATGAGCTAGATTTCCTTGATAGAACAACCACAAATGAAAAGAACGGCCAGTAATTTTATTTTTAACTTTATTTTTTTTTTCTTTTTTTCCTTTTTTTTTTTTAGTTAATACTGGCTGAACAGGGAGAACAGTGGTCTGATTGTTCTAGCTCAAACTGAAGTTAATTTCACTTGGTAGTTTGGTTTAAAAGGAAAAAGGAAAAGTGGTGGTGAACAAGGTAGGCTAAATGGGTGGTAAACACATATATACATGCGAATGTTGGTTAAAAGGGTGTTTTTGGGTATAGAACAGGGAGACTTTTGGTAGGCTGATCTTCTACTAACTTATAGTTCTTGATTTTTGGGTGCATGCAAATCACTTTGAATTTAATTTTGAACTTTAAACAAAGACTCTAAAAATGAAAAATTTGAGTAGAACATGATGACACTGGACTTGGCAGAGATGAGGACAAGCAAAAGGTTTTAAGAACAAGGGACCCCCAAAATAATTCATGGCAATCCCACCCCCCAAAACAAAATAAAGCATTGCCCTCAATGCTTTGACAAAGAAAAATAAAAAAAGACACAATCCTAAAACAGAACAGACACACTAGACGACTATGGAATAGACAAACAAAAATATTGAACAGACAGACTCAACATGAACAACTTGCTTTTATGAGGAAGGATTTGAATAAGTACCAGGATCAAGCCAAGGTTTGACTTCTTGCTTTACTTTGGGGCTCGAAGAAAGAGTGGCATACTTCAATTTGTTTTTTTTTTCGAACGAGCAGAGAGAACAGATACAGCTTGTTCTCCCATGTGCTCTATTTTGGGTCTAGAGTTAGACACTGACTTGAGCTTGTTCTCATGGTGGTTCGTAGATGTGGTACTTCTCCACTTGGTTGTTTTCTCCGGCTAGGTAGAGCTTGAGGCATTGCACATTGACTTTGAACGCTTTGCTTGCTCCCTTAGAGATCACAACAGCATTATGTGGGAACATTTTCACCACATTGAAAGGATCGTAAATTGTTGACTTCAACTTTTCTGGAAACAGCTTGAGGTGTGAGTTGAACAATAACACCTTCTGCCCAGGATGAAATTCCTTTGCTTGGATGTTCTTGTCATGCCTCTTCTTGTTTATCTCAGAATTTTTGAAAGATAATAACCTGAATTCATCAAGCTCATCCAGCTGCAACTTCCTGTGTGTATGTTCGGATGGGACAAAATCATTCTGAACAACATATAGTTGTTCATCTGGAGAAGTATCACATATGTCTGCTTGTTCTCCATGCTTGTTCTCATTCTGGATCACAATAATTCCTCCTTTCCATGGGACTTCTCGAATAAGGTCAGTCCATGCAAGAGCTTCCTTGTGCTTCAGAGGAACAAGCAGAAGTTGGGCTTTATCCTTGTGCTTCTGAAGAACAGTAAGAAGTTGGGCTTTATTTTGTGGGATCAGTTGTGATAAGGTGATTGAGGGTAATTTGTCAGGGGGTTGTGGGTCAGCATATTCCAAATGACTAGGTAGTGTTTTGAACTCAAGAACAGGTGGTTCTTCGAGTGAGCATTTGAGAGGGGGTTTTGGTTGGCTGTTCAAGGGTTCAAAGGGTCTCCGCTTGTTCCCACAAACAACAAAACAACTCTCTTTGGCTTCCTGGTCATCATGTGCTTCCTCCTTTAGATCAGGTTCAACCTGTTCCTGCAAATTATCACACCAAGGCACATCAAAAGTTTCAAGAAAATAGCAAGTATCATCACTAGCCAAAGGGTATTTCATCGCTTCATTCATTTTGAACACAACTTGCTGGTCATGCACTTTGAGCCTAAGTTCACCCTTATAGACATCTATGATTGCTCTAGCCGTAGCTAGGAACTGTCTACCTAGGATTATTGGAACATGAGCATCTTCATCTATATCCATAATCACAAAATCAGCTGGTAATATGAATTTATCTACCTTGACTAGGATATCCTCAACCATTCCCATAGGGTACTTGACAGAATGATCAGCCAATTGAATGGAAATTCTTGTTGGTTGGGGTTCTCCTAGACCAAGCTGTTTGTATATTGAATAAGGCATAAGATTTATACTTGCTCCTAGGTCACATAAAGCATTATCAATATTAAAGCTACTAAAAGAACATGGGATAGTGAAACTTCCTGGATCTTTCTCCTTTTTGGGGAGAACTTGCTTGTTCTGAATGATAGAAGAACAAGTACGGCTTAGCTGGACCATGGACACACTCTCCAGCTTCTTCTTGTTCTGCAACAGATCCTTTAAGAACTTCACATAGACTGGTGATGATGATAGTGCTTCCACAAAAGGAATGTTGATGTGGATCTTCTTGAGCATCTCCAAAAATCTTCCTGGTTGCTCCTCCTTTGTTTGTAACTTTAGCCTTCCTGGATAGGGCACCTTTGGTACATACACATGCTCAGGTTGCCTCTCTGGAATGGGCTCAGGAACATATTGCTTTGGTGCTTCCACAACTGGGTTTGTTGACTGAACAGCATGTGGCTGTGCTTCGGGATGTGCTTGTTCTGTCTGAACAGGCATTTTAGTTGCATGCTTGGGCTCCAATAACTCTTCTCCACTCCTCAACATGACTGCATTTACTGCCTCCCTTGGATTCAACTCAGTGGTGCTTGGAAGGACCTCATTGTTCTTAGGAACAATTTTTTCCAATTGGATGAGTTGAGTTTCCAATTTTTCAATTGAGCTTTGTTGTTGTTGTGCTAGCTGCATCTGCTGTTGCATTTGCTGCATCATCTGCATCATCATCTCTTCCATTTTGGTTTTGCTCGCATCCAAGCTCTGGTTGTTCAGGGAGAACAGGTTATGATTGTTCTGCTGGGGTTGGTAGTTCCTCTGAGGCCTCTGACACGGTGGGTGTGAGCTGGAACTAGGATGGGAGGTCCAACTTGAGTCAGAATGATTCCTCCACCCATCATTAGGAGTGTTGGAATAAGGATCTGAGATCAGCCTCTGGTTGTTCACTATATAATCATAGTCTTCTGGAACAGCTACTAAGGTCTGATTGTTCCCTTGGCAGTCAACAAAACAATGATCGCCCTTGTTGAAGTCGTACTGAACAGCGTGCACCTGGTTGACTTGGTTGTTCAACTTGAACAGCTTTTTTAGTTGTTCTACTTGAGCAGACAGCCTTGACACCTCTTCAGCTACCGGTGAGTTTGAGTCTCTTGCTCCATCTTCTCTCACTGAGTGCCACTTATAGCTCGTGTTGACAAGTCGTTCAATGAGCTCATAAAGTTCCTCGGGAGCTAGTTCCTCCGGATCTGCACTTGCAACCGATTCTATTTGGATTTTGTAGACATTTGTGAGGCCATGATAAAAGGTTTGCATCTGCATCCACATGGGCATTTGATGGTTTGGGACTCTCATCAAGAGATCTTTGTATCTCTCCCAAGCTTCGGAAAGGGATTCATCACGATGTTGGGAGAATTGGGATATGGCATTTCTGAGTTTTATGGCTTCTCTTGGTGGAAAATATTTGGCAAGGAAGGCATTGGCCATAGCATCCCAACTTGTTATGGATCTCGGTCGTAAACTCTTTATCCAACTCTTAGCTTTGTCCCTTAATGAGAACAGGAACAGCTTGAGCCGAATAACATCATCACTCTCTCCTCGATTTGTTTTGAATGTATTGCACATGGTAACAAAATCTTGGATGTGTGAGTTTGGATCTTCATTAGGTAGGCCTCCAAATTGCACACCCGCTTGCAACATTTGGATCATGAACGCCTTGACCTCGAAGTGGTTGTCTCCTTCATCGGGGATTACTATGCAAGATGAGTAACCATCGGTGAAAGGTTTTGAGTACTCTTTCATGGGTAAGGATCGAGCAAGTTGATCCTCCATATTTTTTCCTCGATTATTCTCTGCTTGTGCTTGTGGCAGTTTTGGTCATTCTTCTTGTTCGGCTACTTGTTCAAGCTGCTCTTGATTTTGACCAGCCTTCGCCTTCGCATAAACTGAGAACAACTGACAGGAACAATATGCACACTTAAACAAACAGGTCAAAACCAACTATTTTATAATGAAAAGGTAAAAAAATTAAACGGCTTAAAAACTTTCTATCCCCGGCAACGACGCCAAAAACTTGTTGTGTACAAATGAGTGGGATGACACTAGCAAGTGCACTAGACAAGTAATAAAGTGATAAGTTTATCGTCTCCACAAGGATAGAACAGTCTCAAGCTGGTCTCTTTCCAGGAATAGAACAGTCGGCTGGTTGTGCTTAATTGATTTGAGATTTTCTAAGCTACTATAAACTAAATATAAACTAATGGCAAGACTGATCATACAATTCTTAAATGGATTTAACCAGTATAAAATGAGCAGGTGTAAAGCACAGCCAGAACTGATGGTAAACAAGCACACAATTCCTTCATACAAATCAACCATGTTTATTATAGATCTAGGGTATCTTCACTATATTCACTCAAGTCAGATGGTCACATGTTCCCAAGATTCTTTATACTTATGTAAAATTAGTTTCCATTAGATTACACAAGCACAAGCATTAAGCACAAGAAGCATCTTATAAATAAGAACCCCTAGCATACATCTTATCCTTATTGGTCCCGGTATAAAATATATGTGTTCAATAGTTTATCTATCGCTTGATCCGAGTTGGTCCCTACAACATCAAACAACTGAGAATACAAGTTCGCGAGGCTTGCATATGAATGGAAATTCTATTGAACAATCAAAACAAACATGACTTCATTCATAATAGGGAAAAGATATGCTTACAACCACCAGCCGGAAGACTGGCTTTCCACCTTGAGTGACTACTCACTCATAGTCATGCTCAAAATCAGAAATAAGAAAAGTACGAACAGGCTGCTGCCTGGTCTCAGAGAGACCTTACACTACTACTACTGAAACTGAAACTAAACTACTACTAATGTCTTAACTAATTGATAATCTTGATGAATCTGAAAGCAATACCCATGCAAGGGTATTTATACAAGAAAAGAAATGATAAACAAAGGAAGATGCTCCTTGGAATCTGGCTGTTCTCGGGCAGACTGTTCTCAGCAGAAAAGGACAACTGCATAGTAAGACAAAGCAACCTGCAGAAAAGACAAAAGCACAAGAAGACAACTCAAAACCCCAATGCCTTCCACAAACCTCCAAAAACTCTACTTTTTCACTTCCCCATATTACAAAACCGAAACCATGTGATGTAAAGGCATCTTTGACTTGATTTCTGCAGATTCAACCCTTATTACAAGCTATTCAGACTCAATTGGGCACAGGCAGACTATTCGGGCGCACAGGTTGAACTTGTGCCTTAAAGAACAATCTCAGGCTGTTCGAAACACAGTTTTGGCACAAAAACTCTATGGAAAACCCTTGATTTTATAGACACAAATCACACTCAACAGTTGGGCACTTGGTTTCCTGTGCAATCAACAGAACGATGATTTCCTTCACAAAAATCACATTGAACAACATGAACTTGGTTGGTTGGCTTGTTCAGTTTGACAATTTGCTTGCTCAACTGCTCAACTTGTGCTGTTAGTCTAGAAACTTCTTCAGCTACTGGAGAGTTTGATTCATTTCTGCCATCTTCCCTCACAGAGTGCCATTTATAACTGCTGTTGACCAGGCGCTCTATGAGTTCATACAATGCTTCAGGATCAAGTTCCTCTGGGTCTCCATTTGCTACAGACTCCAACTGAATTTTATAAACATTCGTTAGGCTATTATAAAAGTTCTGAATCTGCATCCACATGAGAATCTTGTGGTTGGGCACTCTCCTCAAAAGATCTTTATATCTCTCCCATGCCTCGGAAAGACACTCTTCGGGGTGTTGAGAGAAATGGGACACAACATTTCTGAGTTTGATTGCTTGTCTTGGTGGAAAGAACTTAGTAAGGAAAGCATTAGCCATAGCCTCCCATGTTGTGATTGAGCGAGGTTGCAAATTTTTCATCCAGGTTCTAGGTTTGTCCCTCAGCGAATATAGGAACAACTTGAGCCTCATCACGTCATCACTGACTCCTCGGTTGGTCTTAAAAGTGTTACACATCGTGACAAAGTCTTGGATGTGAGCATTTCGGTCTTCACTGGGCAGTCCTCCAAATTGAACAGCTGTTTGTAACATTTGGATCATGAATGCCTTGACCTCAAAATGGTCATCTCCTTCATCGGGAACCACAATGCAAGATGAGTGACCCTTGGTGGAAGGTTTTGAATATTCCTTCATTGGCAAGGGTGGAACGGCTCCGTCCTCCATGTTGTCTCCTTGCCCTTCCTCTGGTTGTTCTGGGTGTAATTTTTCTTGTTCAGGTTGTCTTTCTGGAACAGCGTTGGCTGTTCCTTGTCACGAGTAGCCAGTCTTTCCCTTTATCTAATTCTCCTAAGGGCGTTTCTCCTTCTCAAGGTTGCCTCAATCTCAGGATCAATAGGCTCTGGTGGAAGTCGGGCTCTTCGCATAAACAACCTAAAAACGAATTGCACACTGAAACAAACAGGTAAAATCCAACTGTTTTATCACAATAAAGGTAAACAAATGATTTGGCTTAAAGTCTTCCTATCCCCGGCAACGGCGCCAAAAACTTGTTGTGTACAAATGAGTGGATGACACTAGCAAGTGCACTAGAAAATAATAAAGTGATAAGTTATCGTCTCCACAATGATAGAACAGTTTCAAGCTTGTCTCTTTACTGAAATAGAACAGTCGGGTGATTGGTCTAGATTGATTAGTTGAATTTAATCTAATTAAGTCTACTATTAATCTAAGGTTGTCACTGAGCATGCAATAATAAATTAAGCGATATCAATAATAAGGAAGCAGGTGTAAAGCGCAACCAGAACTGATGGCAAATAAGCACACATTCCCTTTATATAAATCCACCATGTTTATTATAAGTCTAAGGTATCTTCACTAGAATCACTCAAGTCAGATGGTCACTGATAAACCCTAAGTGTTTTGATTATGTCCAAACGTTTCAGAAGATGAAAACCTAATACTCTCTTACATATAGTTTGTTGTTGACTAATATTTTTTTCTTGTTAGTCTATGTGTAAGTTACTCAGCAGGTGCTGAATGAAGATTTTTCAGATTGCCTAAAGAACCTCAGAAGTCTCGATTACTGAAGACAGAGTTTCATTATCAGAAGCTGGATGCTCCGCTCTGAAGATATTAAAGTCTGTTGAAGCTCTTCTCAGAGGTCATTTGCAATCAGAAGCTTATCTACCAATTTGATCAGAAGCTTAGTCACGGGTTCTGGATAGCATTTAATGCTCTGACAAGTGCATTTAATGCAAGGCGCCAAAAGTTCAAAAAGCTGTTTTGATGGAGCGCGCTTGTCTGTTCAAGAGAAACCAGAATTTTCTTGTCTACCCTTTGTTGATCCAATTGAAGAATGATTCCAGTCAACCTCATCTTTGATTTCAAATCACTTACCGGATTTAGTTAAAGAACAAGGATAACGGAATCAAAGTGTTTGCAGACCGTTTGAAGACTTGACAAATTAACGGCTACAACAACTGATGTCATCTCTATTGAAGATTCAAATTCACCAACGGTCATCCTCATTCACTATAAATAGTAGCCAAGCTCCAATGCATCAACCACGCATGATCATCGAGCAAAAATCTCAACGCACTGTTTTAACAAGAAAAACAGAGCATTCTTTTTCTATTCTCCATCTTTCTTGGCATAGTTTAAGTTTAAGTGAGAGAGTGAAGAAAAACAAGTTCATAATAGGAATCTTGTAAACTGATATCGTTTGTGATATTCAGTTAGATTTAAAGAGAGAAATCTAGTTGAGATTAGAGTTGGGTGAGAAATCCAGAAAACAGAGTATTGTTTGTTCTGGTGGAAATCCTTTAACTCTTTTTAGGCTAGTCAGAACTAAGTGAGAAATTAGTTTAAGTTCTGTTGATGTAAAGGAGCTTCTGAACTTGCCATAAAAGTTCTGAATAGTGGATTTATAAAATCTTTGTAGGCTGCGGCCTCAGGGGACAAGACGTAGTCACAGGACTTCTGTGGCGAACTTCGATAAATCGAATTGTTCAATCAGGATCTCCTGAACTTCTTTCTCCCTCTTATACTTGTTATTTTTGCTTCTGTGTACTTGCTTATATTTAGTGCTGAAACAGATTTTCTCTAAGTATCATTGTCTTTGTTCAGAAGACTGTCCAGAAGTTCTCAAATCAGAACTTCTGTTGCTGAAAACAGTCTAACTGTGTTTAGGCAGAATTTCCCTCAGAAGCAACTTCTGTAAGCTAGCTTCTGACTCTGAGGAAATTTGACTCTGAAAATTAAGTTTCCCGAAAAACTTAAGAAATTTTCAGTTTTCAACTTTGACACCTATTCACCCCCCTCTAGGTGATTCTGTTCTTGTTAGGGCCAACAGTCACATGTTCCCAAGATTCTTTATACTTATGCAAAATTAGTCTCCATTAGATTACAAAAGCACAAGCGTTAAACACAGGAAGCATCTTATAAATAAGATCCCTTAGCACACATCTTATCCTTATTGGTCCCGGTATAAAACATATGTGTTCAATCAGTTTATCTATTGCTTGATCCGAGTTGGTCCCTACAACATCAAACAACTGAAAATACAAGTTAGCTAGACTTATATATCAATGAAGATTCTATTGAATAAGCTGAATAAACATGATTTCATTAATAAAAGGAAAGTGACGCTTACAAACCACCAGCGATAAGGCTGGCTTTCCACCTTGAGTGACTACTCACTCATCGTCATGTTTACAGCGTTTGAAGGAATGAAAAGACTAAGAACAGGTTCTGCTTGGCCTCGAATGAGACTTCCACAGATTACTGCTACAACTACTAAACTGAAAGTAAAACTAATGTCTAATAAAACTAAGATAATATGAATGATCCTAAACAATACTCTCGCATGAGTATTTACACAAGAAAGAAAGCAAATAAACAAAGTGAAGATGCTTTCTAGGAATCTGGCTGTTCTTGGGCAGGTTGTTCTCCAGCAGAAGAAGACAACTGCATAATAGGACAAGTCAACCTACAGAAAGAGAAAAATACACAATAAGACAACTTCACATCCCAATGCCTTCACAAACCTCCAAAACATTTCTTTTTCTCTTCCCCACATCACAAAACCGAGAACATGTGAGGAGAGGGTATATTTGACATGATTTTCTGCAGATTCAACCCTAAATTCAAGCTGTTCAGACTCAACTAAGCACAGGCTGAACTTGTGCCTTAAAGAACAATCTCAGGTTGTTCGAAACACAGTTTTGGCACGAAAATACTATGGAAAACCCTTGATTTTATAGACACAAATTACACCCAACAAGGCCATCAGCAGGAGTGTTGAACTGTTTACACAACTTTTCTTCTCACATTTTAATGTCAGAATAAACTTGAGTAAACCTAAGAAACTTGTCAGCCTCGCTTTTGTCCAATTTCCTCTTAAGGTATTTGAACATACTGTATAGTTCTTCAAGAGAATCAAAGATATCTGGTTCATGAGAAATGTTTACCTCAGAGTCATATGTTACTTCAGGAGGTGCGGAAGTCTCTCTTGTGACATCTTCAAAAGTTGGCTATTCAATAGCCATAAATCAAATCTGAGCTTGCTTTTCCTTTTCTTTAGGATCACTGCTGGTCTCAGAGTCTGACCACGCAGCCAGCATAGCTTTCTTGAACTTTCTTTTATCTTTCTTCAGCTCTGGGCAGTTAGGCTTAATATGCCCGGGTTGCTGACATCCATAGCAAACAATGGGTTTGCTAGGATGTCTCTTGGAGTTGTCACCAGAATCAGGAGTCTTCTTATCAAAACACCTAAAAGGCTTCTTGTAGTTTCCACCTCTGCCTTTACTAAAGGCTTTCTTGAACTTCCTGGTCAGCATAGCCAATTCCTAATCTTCAGAGGATTCATCAGAAGATTTGCCTTCACGACTAATCCCCTTTTTCCTTCTGACATTTCTCTCAACTCATGATTTTTCATAGACATTTCGTGGGTAATTAGTGAACCAATAAGCTCATCATATAGATAATAGCTCAAGTCCTGAACTTCTTCAATAGCAGTCTTCTTGGCCTGCCAAGACCTTGGTAAGCTTCTGATAATCTTCTTCACTCTTTCTTGTTCTTCAATATCCTTTCCTAAACCTTTCAGATCATTGACTATCTTGGTGAATCTCGAATTCATGTCTGAAATCGATTCCTTCTCAAGCATGTCAAATAACTCATAACTTCTCATGAGTTGATTGATCTTGGATTGCTTCACTTTGCCTGTTCCTTCATAAGTTACTTCAAGCTTGTTCCATATATCTTTTGCTGTTTCACAAGAAGAAAATTTGTTATATTTAGTAGCAGAAAGTGCACAGTGCAGCATGTTTGTTGCTGAAGCATTAGTTTGGAGTTTCTTTAGGATATCATCAGTGTATTCCCTAGGAGGTATTACAACATTCCCTAGACCTGCTTCCATTCTGACTGGAATATAGTCACCTTATGTGATAACATTCCAAGCACTCATATTCTGGGCTTGAATGAAATACATCATTTTTTTCTTCCAGTAAGAGTAGTTATCACCATTAAACAATGGAGGTCTAGTTTTGGAAGCACCCTCTAGAATCATATAGTAATAGGAAGTCTCACGTAGATTTCTACCGGCCATCTCTATTGATTCTGATGGATCTTACACTTAGATTGTTAGATCTTAGTAAATAAAATGAAGTGACCTTCACTCTGATACCACTTGTTGGCCCTAACAAGATCAGAATCACCTAGAGGGGGATGAATATGTGTCTAAGCGGAAAACTGATAATTTTAAGTTTTTAGGGAAACTTAATTTCTCAGAGTCAAATTTCCTCAGAGTTAGAGGCTAGTTTAATGAAACATCTTCTGAGGGAAATTCTGCCGTTAAAACAGTGCGTTAGGATTTTCCTCGTTAATCGCGTGTGTGATGCAATGGAGCTTGGATACTATTTATAGTGCTTTGGAAAAGACTGTTGCTTGAGTTTGAATCTTCAAATTGATGACATCAGTTGTTGTAGCCGTTATTCTGTCATTTCTTCAAACGGTCTTCAAACACTTTGATTCCGTTAACCTTGTTCTTTAACTAAATCCGGTAAGAGATTTGAAATCAAGAATAAGGTTGACTAGAATTTTACTTCATTTAGATCGACAAAGGGTAGACAAGGAAATGTTGGTTTTGTTTGAGGCAGACATGCGCGCTCCATCAAAATAGCTTTTTGAACTTTTGGCGCCTTGAATTAAATGCAGAAGTCAGAGCATTAAATGCTAGGTAAGACTCGTGACTAGCGCTTCTGAGTTCTTTAATCTTTTGTCTAAGTTTCTGATCGAAATGGAATATCTTCTGATTGCTTCTAATCCTCTAAGGAGAGCTTTAACAGTCTTCAGGACACCTTCAGAGTGGAGTATCCAGCTTCTGAGCTTTAAACTTCTGTCTTCAACTATTCTTCTCTTCTGAGTCTTCAAGGCAATCCAGAGTTTCTTCATTCAGCACCTGCTGAGAAACTTATACAATACTTAACAAAAAAATTTAGTCAACATTGAAAAGTATATAAGTAAGAATATAAATTCATCTTCTGAAACGTTTGGACATAATCAAAACTCTTAGGGTTCATCAATCTGGAATATGCTGACCCACAACCCCCTGACAAATTACCTTTAATCATCTCATCACAACTGATCTCACTAAATAATGCCCAACTTCTTCATGTTCTTCAGAAGCACAAGGATAAAGCCCAACCTCTGCTTGTTCTTCTAAAGCACAAGAAAGCTCTTGCATGGACTAACCCTGTTCAAGAAGTCTCAAACGATCAAGGAATTATTGTGATCCAGAATGGGAAGAAGCATGGAGAACAAGCAGACATCTGTGATACTTCTCCAGATGAACAACTATACACTGTTTAGAATGATTTTGTCCCATTCGAGGATACACACAGGAAGTTGCAGCTGGATGAGCTTGATTAATTCAGGCTATTCTCTTTCAAAAATTCTGAGATAAACAAGAAGAGGTATGACAAGAACATCCAAGCAAAGGAATTTCATCCTGGGCAGAAGGTGTTATTGTTCAACTCACACCACAAGTTGTTCCCAAAAAAGTCGAAGTCAAGATGGTCCGGTCCTTTCACCGTGGTGAAAATGTTTCCACGTAATGTTTTTGACATCTCTAAGGGAGCAAACAAAGCGTTCAAAGTCAATGTGCAACACCTCAAGCTCTACCTAGCCGGAGAAAACAACCCAGTGGAGAAGTACCACATCTATGAACCACCATGAGAACAAGTTGAAGTCAGTGTCTAGCTCTAGACGCAAAACAGAGCACACGGGACAACGAGTTGTACCTATTCTCTCCGCCCGTTTGAAAAAAAAAACAGATTGAAGTATGCCACTCTTTCTTCAAACTCCAAAGTAAAGCAAGAAGCCAAACCTTGGCTTGATCTTGGTACTTATTCAAATCCTTCCTCATAAAAGCAAGCTGTTCATGTTGAGTCTGTCTGTTTAATATTTTTGTGTTTGTTCCATAGTTGTCCAGTGTGTCTGTTCTGTTTTAGGATTGTGTCTTTTTATTTTTCTTTGTCAAAGCATTGGGGGCAATGCTTTATTTTTTTTTTGGGGGTGGGATTGCCATGAATTATTTTGGGGGTCCCTTGTTCTTAAAACCTTTTGCTTGTCCTCATTTCTGCCAAGTCCAGTGTCATCATGTTTTATTCAATTTTTCATTTTTAGAGTCTTTGTTTAAAGGTCAAAATAAAATTGAAAATGATTTTCATGCACCCAACAATCAAGAACCTCAATGATTGATAGAAGAACAAGCCCACCGAAAGTCTCCCTGTTCTATACCCAAAAACACCCTTTAAACCAACCTTCGCATGTATATATGTGTTTACCACCCATTTAGCCTACCCTGTTCACCACCACTTTTCCCTTTTCAAATTTTCCTTTTTCCTTTTAAACCAAACTACCAAGTGAAAATTAAACTTCGTTTTGAGCTAGAATAATCAGACCACTCTGCCTCCTCCCTGTTCAGCCAGTATTCAAAAAAAAAAAGAATAAAGTTAAAAATAAAATTATTGGTTGTTCTTTGCTTATTTGTGGTTGTTATTTCATGAAAATCTAGCTCATTACTTATCAAAATTGGTAGTTCACCTTTACCCAAAATTAACCCTGGTTTGCCCCAAACCAGTTTAAACCTGTTCAACCTTTTGAGTTTGCATGTTCTCTAGTAAAAAAAAGAGATTGGTGCATTTGACCTTTAGAGTCGTGTCTGTTCAAGTCTTTTATGTTTCGTTTCTTCGTTCTCTTCTCTCTAATCTGTTCAATCCGAGTCTTTTGAGTCAAATCAAGTCTGTCCTTGTGTCTTTTTAGTTCGTTTCTTCGATTCTTCTTCTTTTTTGTTTGCTTGAGGACAAGAAAAGTCTATTTTGGGGGTATTTGATGAGTGTGATTTGTGCCTATAAAATCAAGGGTTTTCTATAGAGTTTTTGTGCTTAAATTATGTTTCGAACAGCCTGAGATTGTTGTTTAGTGCACAAGTTCAGCCTGTGCTCTTGAATAGTTTGCATGTGCCCAATTGAGTCAGAACAGCTTGTAATAAGGGTTGAATCTGCAGAAATCAAGTCAAAGATGCCTTTACATCACATGGTCTCGGTTTTGTGATGTGGGGAAGTGAAAAAGTAGAGTTTTTAGAGGTTTGTGGAAGGCTTCGGGGTTTGGAGTAGTCTTCTTGTGGTTTTGTCTTTTCTGTAGGTTGCTTTGTCTTACTATGCAGTTGTCCTTTTCTGCTGGAGAAATCTGCCCAAGAACAGCCAGATTCCAAGAAGCATCTTCATTTGTTTATTGCTTTCTTTTATTGTATAAATACCCTTGCATGGGTATTTCTTTCAGACATTAGATCTTTAGAATTATTTCCTTTCAGTTTAGTTTCAGTAGTAGTAGTAGTGTAAGGTCTCTCTGAGACCAGGCAGCAGCCTGTTCGTACTTTTCTTATTTCTGATTTTGAGCATGACTATGAGTGAATAGTCACTCAAGGTGGAAAGCCAGCCTTCCGGCTGGTGGTTGTAAGCATATCTTTTCCCTATTATGAATGAAGTCATGTTTGTTTTGATTGTTCAATAGAATTTCCATTCATATGCAAGCCTCGCGAACTTGTATTCTCAATTATTTGATGTTGTACGGACCAACTCGGATCAAGCAATAGATAAACTATTGAACACATATATTTTATACCGAGACTAATAAGGATAAGATGTATGCTAGGGGTTCTTATTTATAAGATGCTTCTTGTGCTTAATTCTTGTGCTTGTGTAATCTAATGGAAACTAATTTTACATAAGTATAAAGAATCTTGGGAACATGTGACCATCTGACTTGAGTGAATATAGTGAAGATACCCTAGATCTATAATAAACATGGTTGATTTGTATGAAGGAATTATGTGCTTGTTTACCATCAATTCTGGTTGTGCTTTACACCTGCTCGTTTTATACTGGTTAAATCCATTTAAGAATTGTATGATAAGTACTGCCATTGTTGTAGTTTGTGTCTTAAAGACAGTTGTTCTTTAGGATATTTTTATTGAGAATAAAGAATGTATAAACTATTGATTTTATGAAAGGCTTTTATCTGTTATCTTATATATATTACTTTGTAAGTATTAGTTAAAAGAAATTCATAGTTTATGTTAATAATCTTAAAGTGTTCATACAATATGAAGTAAGACAATACTTTAATGATTAAATAAACTTAAAATATCTCAAGTCGAGTATTGTATTATTGGATTGATATATATATATATATATATATATATATAGGGGAAGGATCCAATGAGAACCCACCCCCTATGTGAGAACCATTCTTATGGTGAGAACCCATCAAAACTACGTAGTTTTGATAGTTAGTTAATGTGTTTAATTAAAAAAAAACGAAATGAGGGCAGCATGGATCAAACCCGCAGCTCTGCACTCCCAAGCATTGATGCTTACCGCTAGGCCAGCAGCTTTAATTGATACAAGTGCAACGCGCTCCTATATAAACCTCCATTACTTTCGGCCACCAAGCTACTATGTTTGTTGCAATTTTCTTAAAAAATGTTTTCCCGGCTATTATGGACTTCGATTTCGAATATTTTTATATGGATGGACTCGTATTGACGAGACGCTCATTTTAAGATCCATGAAGCCCGGGTAAAAAACGACGTTTTCAATTTTAGAACATACAGTTTCAATTTTAGAACATGCTGTGAGCACGGATTTTTCCGATCTGGATGATGATAGTGTGTTTACCTCATGATTATACATTTAGAGAAGTTATTGCTTAACCTACTGTGTGCTAGAAAGTCCCGTGGGGCCCCAGAAGTGACAAACGGAGCCGAAATGAGCAATTTTCCTATCATCACTAGGCTGAACTCGGTCAGGTTTAGACAACCTCGGTTGAGTTTAGACAATCTAAATCAAGTGTAACCCATAATTGGTCAAGTTTAGTCCTTCAAGAACAAATTCAGCCAAGTTTACATGCAAACAGGTCCAAAAACGACATTTTTCGGCCATTTCGGGTCACGTATACATTTTGCGGGTTCGAAACGGCCATTTCCCCTTTGCTAGAGGGCTAAAATCGGCCAGGTTTAGACAACCTCGGCCGAGTTTGCTTGAAAACAGGCCCGAAAACGTCGTTTTCGGGCCATTTCGGGTGACGTATGTGTTTTTCAGACTCTCCCAGGGCTTTTTCCAATGAATAGGACATTATCCCTTCACAATAAACACTCATAAACATCTCTAAAACTCTTAGAAACACCCATTCCACAAGATCAAAGCTCAAAGAGTCAGTAGATTCTTCTGCGCGAATCAAGCCGAAACAGCTCCGGGATGATCCCTGATTCTCATTCCCGGATTGTTTTCTTGTTAATTCTTGATCTAAACACCTCAATTCTTATCTTAGGTTCACTAGAGAAGCTATCAGTTGACTTAATATACAGTCAAGAGCTTCCAGGAGCCTTAAGGGTGTCGAACGGGGCCTAAACGGTTGTTTTCCACCATCAGAGGGACTAAACTCGACCGGGCTTGCATAAACTCGGCCAAGTTTCTTCACTAAAACACTTCATTTCTTGTATTATAACCTCTAGAGAAGCTATTAGTTGAGTCAGTGTACAGTCGGGAGCTTCCGGGACCCTTAACGGCGAAGAATGGGGTCGAAATGGGCGTTTTGCCGCCACCGGAGGGACCAAACTCGGCCAAGCTTGTAGAGCTTCCATCGTGAAAAGGAGAAAACAGAGCGTATATGGTGTGCTGGGGCCTAAACTCGGCCGAGTTTCTTATGTAACTCGACAAACTCGGCCGAGTTTGTCCTTTGAAGACTTGTATATATCCTTTACAAGGCCAAACTCGGCCGAGTTTTGGTGTTTTGAAGCGTGGTGTGAGCGAAAGTGGTCGCTCATAGCGGCTTTAGCCTTCTTTGACTAGAGTCGCCACCCGGCCAACCGGGAAAAATGTACGAACCGGTTTTGTACCGATTGTTTTGAAAACTAGAGGTTCTATTTACATTCGTGGATACAACTTATTTATTCCGACATTCCAGAACCCAGAGGATCTTTAATGCAACCTAACAGCTTTTTGTTTTGGTTTTATGGTTGTCACATAGAAATAAATAAATGCGCAAACATTTGTGCGATAAACCGCCGGGTGACACGGTACAAAACCCTCAGAAGCTTACCCTCGTCGCGTGCCAGTGATTGCTCGCGGACTGATGCTCGTTGAAGAACGGAGACCTTTTCTGGGAGGAACCTCGGGGAACCAGAATTGCGTGTGCGTCCTCCGGTGTGGTAACAGGAAACAGGACTTAGTCGACCCTAGCGAGACTGCGAGTGATGCCTGGACTGGAAACTTTTGATTGTGGGGGAATATATTTTTGGTGGTCGAGAGGACCTTTTTTCTCGGAATATTTCGGGAAAATACTCTCAAGCTCGGACTCTAGCAATTCTTTTTCGTATCAGATGCAACTTTAGGCAACTCGAGGAGGCAACTTTATCAGAGGCAACTTTTATCGGGTCAAGAATTGCTTTAGAACGAGCTAGAGAGGCGGCAGAATGAGTGTTTTATGATTTTTTCTAAATGAATTATTGATGTTTTGAATGAGAAATCCGGAGGGTATATATAGGTTTCCTTGTGACCGTACGGTCACAAGGTTGTGACCGTATGGTCACTGTTTAGTGACCGTACGGTCACTGGCTTCGCCCGTCTCAGATCCAAATTTGGATCTGAGCCGGGCGTTACCCGACACCCGGCCAATGTCTTTTGGATGTTTGTACACGTGTCACTCTCTGATTGGACCGCCCAGCCACGTGGCATAAAAGGATTGGATTGCTATCTGCCACGTGGCAGTGACCGTACGGTCAGAGGTACGTGACCGTACGGTCTCAACCAACAGTGTTGTGACCGTACGGTCTTTGGTGAATAGTACTTGTGACCGTATATTTTTTGTGATCGAGGATTTTCTCATAAGCATGAAAGTGCCACACTCATGGTCCCGAGAAGCGGGCGGAAGAGGTTATGGTCCCGAAAAGATGATCCGTTCTACGACGAGCATCAGTATTTGAGCAGCTGGCGCAACGAGGAGCTCTTAGATTGCTTTCATCATCGGGTTCGAAAACCAGTGCTTACACGTGGGAATTGAATTTTTGGCTCAGTTTTCGGGTAAAAATTGTACGATGATTAGGGGTTTGCAAGTACCTCGAGATAAATCATTCAAAACTCAAATGAAAGAGATAAAAGTCATCCATATGTCATGTCAAACAAGCAAGGAAAAGAGTATCAAAGCAACGTGCAAACACAGTCAAACAAACACAACAAAGTAACAACAGTGAAGCGAATCTCTAAATGTCCTCAAGAAGAATGGTCATCTCCATCCTCATCCTCATCTATGATCTCGGTGCCACCCTCGTCATTGTCACTGGTCATCTTCTGGTGACTCCCACATGCCTCTGCTCGAAGCCCGGCTGCGTCCATAGTCGAACTCCACAGATGACCTCTACATGCCTCAGCTTGAAGTTTGGCTACATCTATAGTCAAACTCTTGATCTTCTCATTCGCTTGCTCAAGCATAAACTGCACAAATTTATACATACAGTCATCATCATTGCATACATACATGACATATAATCATTCATACATGCATTCAGACATTACAGGACACCAAAAAGGAAGCTTACATTGTAGGCCAGATTGCTCTCTTGGATCAATCCCTTCAGTCTATGCGATTTCCACGCCAACTCAGAAGCATCCTCAGCTGAAATCTGGAAGAAAGAGAACATCACGTAAAATTCATAATACTCAATGCAGGAAGAAGGAGACACTCAAATGTGTGGTGGCTGGTGGATCAAACTCCACGATGAAAGGAGCCTCCCGAGTCAAGAACCTCTGCTCAACCTTCCCAAATAGCGTCATCACCTCCACGAAATTGTCAAATGTAGTGGATACTCTCCCAGGTAAGAAATCTGGCTGATGAGACCCAGAAGCAGCCGTATCTGGAATAGGGGCATCTGAAGGTCGGGTAGAACCCACCTTCCTCTTAGTTCTAGGAAGCTCACCCTGAATAAGACCCTACAAAAAGATATCAAAATAAAAATGAACAAAATAAAAAAAAAATATAAAAATAAAAAAAAAAATAAGAGAAAAAGAAAATAAAAATTCTTACCACGTCGTCCTGGGCCTGAGGTGTCTGAGGCAATAACTGGCGAATTATCTCGTTATACGGCCCCTCCAGACTAGCAAAAGCTACGCCATCTCTGTAAAAGATCTCATCTCGAGCAGTCCTCACATGGTTAATCCAAAACATAGTCTCTGGATGGTTTGGAGGTACAGGACGATCATTTGGACCGAGCGTCCAATCTCTCACTCTCTCACCTAAGTACCACACAAAACCATAGTGGCACTCGAATAATACCCGCTTGTCTGATAAAGCGCTAGCTGAAATCATTTCTGGGGTCCACCTCCTCCTCAGCCCCCACGGTTTTTTGTTAACCTGAGGCATATAATTACATAGGTTAGGATCTGAAAACACTTTGTCAAATAAAAAAAATAAAAAAAAAAGAAGAAAAAATAAATAAAAAAGAGATCACCTTTTCCCAAGTCAACTCTCTAAACGCATTCTTCTTGGTCGTCAAAGAAGTCACAGTACTCCCCGACCAACTGTCGCTCCATCGACCCAAGCATGGGTATCGATGCGGAAGACCACTCAAGATAGGGGGATAAGCCAGAATCCCATAGGAATAACCCCATATCTGTAAATAAATAACATATAAGCAATTAGATAGACAAATAAAAATCAGAAAAATATAAAAAAATAATAAAGAAAAGTAAGGGAAACTCACTGGGATCAGGAGACTGAATCCTCGTATTATCTTCTGATTACGACGGACTATCATATCCATCCCATAGAGAAGAAGAGAATAAGCGGCACCAGCCCAGTCATACTGCTTGACTCTATCCAAATCCACCAAGGCTCTCACAATAGATGTGCACACCTCACTACCACTCAGAGGAAATAGAGTCCCTGATAGCATGACCAATAGGAAAGAGCGGGCACACTGCTCAACCAAATCACTTTAAGGGACTCGATCCATCCAGTACTTCCTCAATTCCTTCACCTGGAGTTTCGTCCCGATAACGGGAACTCCAAACAAAATTGAAAGTCGATTTCGGGGTGTGTGACTCCGGAAAAAACCAATGTCAAGCGGGAGTGGAATGCCAGAAAATGAAAGACCCGTAATAGCAGAAACATCCAAGGGCCTAATGGTCATTTCACCAAAAGGCAAATGGAAAGTGTGGGTGGAGTCCATCCACCGAGAAACCAATGCAGTGGTCATGTCTAAACCTGTCTTAGGACTTGAAACGGGTAACATCTCGATGAAATGGGCGAAACCACTCTCGTCAACCCTCAATCTAGTGGCGGGGGTCATATTCTTATACCAAGTCCTCACGTCCTTCACGGAACCACACCCAGCTAGTTTTCGCTAGAAAATAATAGTAATTATGTAAATTTTAAATTACTATTTACGTTTTTATCTATCTTTTCGATACCTCTAATTCATGAAAATTGATAGTGTAAATAAATAAAATATATCAAAAAAAAAAAAACAAAATTATTACCTCAGCCGAGCTTACTCAAATTATGGCCGAAAAATGGCCCCCAAATCCCCAAAAATCCAAATTTCGAGTCCTAAACGCATAATTCCACCACCAAAACATCCATAAACATGTATATAATCATTCTAATGCATCAATTTCAAGCAAAAACAACACAAAAAAGAGATCGGAGCAAGAATCTTACAAGTGAACCATAATGGTGTTTTGCCTCCGCGAAGCAAATTGGCACCCGATCTTCGTACTTTAGCCCGAAATACTTCTTTTCCCGAGTCCTTTTGTCATTAGAGAACGTATGGATGATATGAATGATGTTAAGGTCGGGTTTGAGCGGGTTAGTTGGAGGAGAAAGTTCAATGGGCATTTCCCCTCCCGTTGATGATTCAGGATCAATATCGGAATCAGATTCCTCACCCGTTGAGGAATTTTGATAGATTAAACGATATCTACGGGGTTCCCGACTTGTAGACATTGTTTGGGGATTTTGGAGGGTGTATGGAAAATGGTGGGAATAAGGAAGAAGAAGTTGATATAAAAATAAAATAGGACATGGGCTTGTTGGGCTTGGGCTTATAAGTTGAAATAAAAAAAACATGTACATAATTTGTTCTTTTTGCACACACAACCACATGAATCAAATTGAAGCATGTAAGTTACTAGATGTAAATATGTGAGATTAATAATTTCAGTAATAGTTTTAACTTTTACAATATGCATTAAAAGTTTAACCCCGAGAAAAGGGTTTTTCTTTATTATCGCATGTACTCTTCAAAATTACAACGTCAAGGGTAAAAGTGGAAAATCCTAATTTTCTACTATACCCCGCCGGAAGAGAAATTACAAAAAAAACAAAAAAAAGAGAAGAAATGAAAATGGAAAACGAGAATTCAAGAGAAAACTTCACCTGCCCCGCTCATAGCGACGCAGGTAATAATTGACGACAAGCCCATCAGAATGGCATGTGTGTGCCAGTACTGCTCGCTCCGCTCGTGAAAACGTTGAACCATCTCCTCATGACGCTCCCAGCGTTCCTGCGCTTCACGGTTAGGACGGTAATGCATGATAAGTTTTTTATGGAAATGTTTTGAAGTAAAAATGATTGAAAGCGATTTGAATTATATAGAAGATTTGAATCAATCCGGGCCGTCCACGATCAAATGATCTGGACCGTCCAATTCGTCGGTGCGCTTTGGGCCGCACGATTTTGTCGGCACGTTTGTGGCCGCAAATTTTTCGGTCCATTATGGACCACTCATCTTACGGTGTACTGCAATTGATCCAACAGGTCAGTTAATGTCAAACCCATGTGTAAAATAAATAATTTTACAAGCACCAATAATACCCCGAGAAAGGGAATTCTTTCATTCTTTTGCAGGAACCTAATAAAAGGCGTTCCGAATACTTCAATAGTGCTGATATTCATGGAGCTACTCTTGAGGTACGCAACAAGTTTCCCCGATAGGCCATTAAATGCGCCTATTCCAACAATAATTAAAAAAAAAAGAAAAAAAAATAATATATAGTAAAAAAAAAAAGATGTAAAATAATAATAATAACAACAATAACAATAAAAAAATAAAAATAAATAAATAAATAATTATTATTTTTTATTTCAGAATATCTTTATTGTCAAGATTCACCCAGAGAAAATGATCTCTTTTTCTATTTTCAGGATCACCAGGCGGATCACAAATGCAACCACAAAAATTCATTCTTCGAAAAGAAATACTTCATGACAACAGTCAATAGTCAATAAAGACGGCGGACACTTTCAACATGCGGCACGGACGCAAATTACTGCTCGTGATGGAATAGAAATCAGAGATTAATCTCTTTGTTTCGATTTTGAATCTTTCCAAGGAATGATGCTTCTAAGACAAGGATGATAAAATAAAACATTGGACGAAAGCTTGATTACTGAAATCAGAAAATATTCTCATATTTCATCGTGACATGTCCCAATACAGGGACATACAAAGACAAAATTGGTTTCTCACCAAAGATGGTGGGATGAAGCATTGGATTGAAAATTGGAATCAAGATAAGAGAACTGAAAATAGAGAATGTTCTCTGATTTCATTAAGCAATGGACAAAATCGCCCTCACAAGAAGGAAAAGGATCTCCTTGTCTCGAAGTCGCATCATTTTTCTTTGAAGGATGAATATCAATCTTGATGAAGATGAGAGAAATGAAAATATAAAATATCATTATATTTTCTCAATAACAAGAGCAAGCCAGGGGCAAGTTCACCTTGAGATAGGAAAATGAGGATAGTCTCCTCGCTTCTAGATCATATTCTTCTCCTTCACGAGGATAATCTCCTCACTCCCAGATCATATTCTTCAGAGGACAATCTCCTCGCTTCTAGATCATATTCTTCTCCTTCATGAGGATAATCTCCTCGCTTCCAGATCATATTCTTCAGAGGATAGTCTTCTCGCTTCTAGATCATATTCTTCTCCTTCATGAGGATAATCCTCACTTCCAGATCACATTCTTCAGAGGATAATCTCCTCGCTTCTAGATCATATTCTTCTCCTTCATGAGGATAATCTCCTCGCTTCCAGATCATATTCTTTAGAGGATAATCTCCTCGCTTCTAGATCATATTCTTCTCCTTCATGAGGATAATCTCCTCATTTCCAGATCATATTCTTCAGAGTATAATCTCCTCGCTTCCAGACCATATTCTTCTCCTTCAGGAAAAGGTAAACCATGGTTAGACACCAAGTACGGAATTTTCCTACTCACGTGGCTCCGTTAAGTATAACGACGCGTTGAGTCATCCATATATGAGTCCATCCAAGGTGGCATATCTACTATTCAACATGATGACGGTATCCCCGCTCATGTATTCCTACTCACGTGACTTCGTTAAGTATAACGACGCGCTGAGTCATTCAGATATGAGTCCATCCAAGGTTGCATATCTACTATTCAACATGATGACGGTATTCCCGATCATGTTTTCCTACTCACGTGGCTCTGTTAAGTACAACGACACGCTGAGTCATTCAGATGTGAGTCCATCCAAGGTGGCATATCTACTATTCAACATGATGACGGTATTCCCGCTCATGTATTCCTACTCACGTGGCTTCGTTATGTATAACGACACGGTGAGTCATTCAGATATGAGTCCATTCAAGGTGGCATATCTACTATTCAACATGATGACGGTATTCCCGCTCATGTATTCCTACTCACGTGGCGCCGTTAAGTATAACGACACGCTGAGTCATTCGGATATGAGTCCATCCAAGGTGGCATATCTACTATTCCACATGATGACGGTATTCCCGCTCATGTATTTCTACTCACGTGGCTCTGTTAAGTATAACGACACGTTGAGTCATCCAGATATGAGTCCATCCAGGATGGCATATCTACTACTCACCATCATGGCGGTATTCCCGCTCATTTTTACTCACATGTACCCGTTAAGTCTAGCAACACATAGAGTCATTAGGATGCAAGAACACACTAGACAACAGGTATAGAAGTCATCCAGTATCTAGATATTATAAAATGAAATTGCATTCAAGTGTGGGATCATCCGCGGTGGCACACCTTTTATGCAATATAAAAAAAAATCATACTTACGTGGCTCCGTAAAAATGGACTCCTAAGTTTCGGATTAACCATTTCTCCATGCAGGGTTGAAGACTCCAAGATGACAAGCAGACGTACAGAAGTCTCAATGACCAACACCACTGAAGGAGGAGTGACTACTTTACCCCAGGTACGTCTTCTAACACTCACCGTGCTAACTCGCACTTAATCAACATTGTTCGAATCGAACGTAAAGGTTCGAGTCTTCACAATATTGATTAAGTGAGGGGCAGCCTGTGAGCACAGATTTTTCCGATCTCGATGATGATAGTGTGTTTACCTCATGATTATACATTTAGAGAAGTTATTGCTTAACCTACTGTGTGCTAGAAAGTCCCGCGGGGCCCCAGAAGTGACAAACGGAGCCGAAATGAGCAATTTTCCCATCATCACTAGGCTGAACTCGGTCAAGTTTAGACAACCTCGGTTGAGTTTAGACAATCTCTGTCAAACCCGACCCTAGAAGAATCGGATATGACGGTGAGACAATATCTTAGACATACACTTGTCCAAAATAGTATCTCGAGAAATAACCAAAACAACAAGAAAAACTATACAAAACATCAATTTAGAACTTTCAATCTAAATCTGCCTAGAAAAGTTGTATATTGGGCTGAAAGATCGAAGTCGGAATCTGCCTACTAAAACACTACACCACAAACAAGTGTGAATCTCCATAATTTCACAACTATTATAATACATTGCCAAACTTACAAGACAAACATCAAACTCAACATTTCAGTTTGATTATTACATATATCAAACCGTTATTCATATTACAGATTTCGTACAACAACCCAACTTCTACAACGAAAAACAAACATATTTACTAACTTAAACATGTCAATATATACATATCTACAAGTGCATGATGATATGCAATACCCTAGTAGACGACTTGCTCGCTCGTAACCGAATCCAAACCTCGAGCTAGTGATGAGTACCTCCCTCGGTACCTTGAACTTCCTCGCCTAAAAACATTAAAACATTTGAAAAGATGAGACAAAAATCTCAATAAGCAACAATCAACTATGAAAATAGAATACTTAAAATAGCTATATAGATATACCATGAAAAATATCAGAATTAGATAACGAAAACTCAAGCTTGTAAACATAGTTTTATAAACACAATATTAACCAAAACTTTACAACTTTCACATCAAAAGCAATAAGATCTCAAACTTGTAATATTGTATCCATTCTAGATTATCCCCCATGTGATTCAATCCATAACTCATAAGCAAATTCGAGACGTCTCTATAACTATGCCAATGCCTATCCCGTATGGTCTTACCCGCCTCCTCGTTGTCATACCCAATAGGTCTTTATCAAACTATGTACACAGGCCACATTCCTAACTGAATATGGTTTTTCAACAACATAATCACCATTCCGGATAACTCTAAATGGATACTAAAACATTTCTTAACATCAAAACTCATCAAATCATCTCTTTAGCATAAAATCAGAATCATATATATATCAAATAATACTACTTCAAAACATATTGAATCTGTGACATAAAGATCAAATCATCACAAAAACACTTCAATTTGCACTTCAAAACGTAATTAAACGCTTAGTTCACCACTTCCTCCAAATCAGATTTGCAAAAGAGCTAAACCCTTGAATATAGTTTAAGATCAAATCAACCAGAAATCCACTGAAATATACACATATATATGTATGCAAAATCAATTTATAGTTGATAGTTACTTACCTCTACAAGAAATCAAAAGAAAACACTCTAAGGACTCAATTCTTCCCCAAGATGTTTTCAGTCCGTTCTCCCTCCACAGACCTTCAACTCCAAATTCCTTTGGTGGAAACTTAGGTCTATATGTCTAGAAGCTACGGTTAAAATTTCGCGACTTTACGTCAAGTACAACTCCAGATATAGCGAAAACGGTGGGACTGATCAGTTTGGAACGAAATAGAAGAAAGGAGAAGAAAGGAAGAGAAATGAAAGAGATGAAATCGTTTTTGCTGATCCAAAAAGAGAATTCTGGAATTTATAGCCCCAAAGATAGGTAAATATCACTCCAAGTCCTCCAACTTATAACCTCTTTTAAAAAAGTCCACCGAACTTTTGATTTATAGCTAAAACCGAAAATTGACTTCCTAACTAGGCATATTTCACTTAATCCACTACTACACCAATATAAAGGCATAATATAATCTAATCAATACAATTACAAGACCCAATCTCGAAGCATCACTATAGACAATATACCCTTCACCCACTACTGGTAGTGTCAAAACTGGAGCATTAATAAGTCTAGATTTCAAGGTATCAAAACTATGTTGACATTTAGGAGTCCACTCAAATTTAACATCCTTCCTAAGTAATCGTGTCATTGGAGAAGCTATAAGTGAAAAACCTTCTACAAACCTCCTATAATAACCGGCTAATCCCAGAAAACTACATACCTCATGAACATTCGATGGTGCTTTCTAGTTTGCTACGGCTTCAACTTTCTTAGGATCAACTAAAATTCCCTTTCCTGATACAACATGCCCTAAAAACATAGTTTCATCAAGCCAAAATTCACATTTGCTAAACTTGGCATACAACTGCTTCTCCCTCAAAGTCTGTAAAACCGTTCTCAAATGCTTGCTACGATCATCCTTATTCTTGGAATACACCAAAATATCATCTATAAACACAATCACAAATATATCCAAGTAAGGTTTAAATATTCGGTTCATAAGATCCATGAATGCTGCTGGTGCATTAGTTAACCCGAATGGCATAACAAGAAACTCATAATGCCCGTATCATGTTCTAAAAGCCGTTTTCTCCACATCTTCTTCTCTGATTTTCAATTGATGATACCCCGTTCTCAAATCAATCTTTGAAAATATTGTCGCTCCTTGCAATTGATCAAACAAATCATCGATTCTAGGCAATGGGTACTTGTTACGAATAGTAACCTTGTTCAACTGATGATAATCTATACACAACCGCATCGTACCATCTTTCTTTTTCACAAACAACACTGGAGCTCCCCAAGGTGATACACTAGGTCGTATGTAACCTTTATCTAATAATTCTTGCAACTGAACCTTCAATTCTTTCATTTCTGCCGGTGTCATTCTATACGGTGCTAAAGATATAGGAGCGGTACCCGGTTGTAAATCAATTGCAAACTCTACTTCTCTCACTGGTGGTAGCCCTGGTATTTCATCTGGGAACACATCTGGATACTCATTCACAATTGGAACATCTTCTAGTTTGAGAGACTCTTTCTTACTATCTCCCACATATGCCAAGAATGCTTCACACCCTTTCCTTAGCATTTTCATAGCTGACATTGCAGATACTATACTTCTATGTATACCTTTCTCACCATGAAATACATACTTATCCCCACTAGCTAATACAAGATTAACTCTCTTTTTACAACAATCTACTAAGGCTTGACACTTAGATAATGAATCCATACCCAGAAGTACATCAAAAGTTTGTATCATCAAAGGTACCAAATCAGCACATATGAAAGATTCTCCTAATTTTAACTCACAATTGGGATATACACGTGTGCATACTAGAGATTCTCCCGCAGGCATACTAACAATTAATTGTTCACGCATCAGTTTTGACTCCCAACTTACATCATACATAAACAAAGGCGAAACAAAAGAATGTGTAGCCCCCGGATCAATAAGAACATAAGCATCTTTGCCAAATAAAGAAATCGTACCAGTGATAACATCTGCAGATGAAACAGCTTCCTGTGGAGTTAGCGCAAAAATTCTTGGTTGACCTCTATTTGATTGATTACCTTGATTTCCAGCTCCTAAAGAAATATTACTTGCTCCTCTCCCAACACTACTACCTCTAACATTACCTCGATCATTTCCCCTTCCGGATGCATTACCTCTACTTCCTCTATCACTCTGTATTCCTCTGCCTCTTCCAGCATTGTTCAGCTTTGGACAACTTGTTCGTATATGCCCTTCTTCACCGCACTCATAACACACAATGTTTCTTCTAGGTTCAACCAGCCTTCCAGATGGACAATCCTTTCTTACGTGACCGGTTCCTCCACACTGATAACATTCTAATGGTCTCTTCTTACACTCACCCGAATGAAATCTCCCACACTGAACACACTTTTGAGTATTACTAGTGCTAGCAACAGAAGGACTATAGGAAGCTTGGCTAATAGTATCAGATGCTCGAAATATGTTACGACTCACCGGTGCTCCTCGGGTATTCTGACTCCGTATTTGACTACCTCAAAATTGAGATGACCCCCCTTTTTCAAACCTGAATCTCCCAGTATCGCCGGTTTGCTTCTGACCTTTCTCAGATTCTAATTTGCTCTTCAACTTCTCTTTTTGTATTGCTTTCTCCACCCAGCCTCGGTAATGAGTACCTTCATACAAACTCAGTTCATTCTGGTAAAATGCATTCAAACCATCTTTAAATCTTTCACATTTCACTTCCTCTATAGGAAACCATTGACTTGCATATCGGTATAAATCATCAAACTTGTCTACATACTCCTTCACAGTCATAGTTCCCTGTTTCAAATTAAAGAACTCATTCCTTTTCGCTTTCTGAAATGATTCTGTCAAATATTATCTCATGAATTCACGCTTGAAAACTTCCCAATACAACCCTTCTGGATACAAACCCTTAATTCGAGTTAACCATGTATCTGCTGATCCATGTAACAAGCCAAACACAGTTCTCATTTTATCTCCCTCTCCTAACTGCATAGTACTAAAGGCTTTTTCGATTGCCTTAAGCCAATTATCAGCTTCCCCAAACTCAATGGTACCTCTAAAATCGAATGCCCCACAATTTTTAGCATCCTCTATAAGTTCACTAGGCCTTCGACGTGCCTCACGTGTTTCCATCAATGTCACTAAGGCTTCCACTAAAGTTTGGGGTTCAAGCTGCAGAATTTGTGCAGCTTGTGGATTCGCAGCTTGTTGAGCCACGGGTGGTACGGGTTGTTCATATTGAGGAGGTATTGGTGGAGGATCAATAGGCTGATGTGGTGGTGAGGGTTGTCTTTGAGGTGGTACAACAGGTGGAACTCTAGCATCAGAGGCCTCACTATCCCCTATACCTTCGTGTCCCACTCTTAACTCACTTGTTTCCTCATTTCTACCTCTACCCCTATTCTGAGGTCGTCGGCCGCGAGCTCGTCTTCGATGCATCTATATGAAAAACACACTTATTATACATATATCTATTACATGCTATGCATGAAAATGTATGCAACACATCAGTTACAAATAAGCATATCACTCTTAGCACTTTACATGTATTTATCCACACTTCTATTCACAAACGAAACCTATAGCTCTGATACCAAGTTGTCAAACCCGACCCTAGAAGAATCGGATATGACGGTGAGACAATATCTTAGACATACACTTGTCGAAAATAGTATCTCGAGAAATAACCAAAACAACAAGAAAAACTATACAAAACATCAATTTAGAACTTTCAATCTAAATCTGCCTAGAAAAGTTGTATATTGGGCTGAAAGATCGAAGTCGGAATCTGCCTACTAAAACACTACACCACAAACAAGTGTGAATCTCCATAATTTCACAACTATTATAATACATTGCCAAACTTACAAGACAAACATCAAACTCAACATTTCAGTTTGATTATTACATATATCAAACCGTTATTCATATTACAGATTTCGTACAACAACCCAACTTCTACAACGAAAAACAAACCTATTTACTAACTTAAACATGTCAATATATACATATCTACAAGTGCATGATGATATGCAATACTCTAGTAGACGACTTGCTCGCTCGTAACCAAATCCAAACCTCAAGCTAGTGATGAGTACCTCCCTCGGTACCTTGAACTTCCTCGCCTAAAAACATTAAAACATTTGAAAAGATGAGGCAGAAATCTCAATAAGCAACAATCAACTATGAAAATAGAATACTTAAAATAGCTATATAGATATACCATGAAAAATATCATAATTAGATAACGAAAACTCAGGCTTGTAAACATAGTTTTATAAACACAATATTAACCAAAACTTTACAACTTTCACATCAAAAGCAATAAGATCTCAAACTTGTAACATTGTATCCATTCCAGATTATCCCCCATGTGATTCAATCCACAACTCATAAGCAAATTCGAGACGTCTCTATAACTATGCCAATGCCTATCCCGTATGGTCTTACCCGCCTCCTCGTTGTCATACCCAATAGGTCTTTATCAAACTGTGTACACAGGCCACATTCCTAACTGAATATGGTCTTTCAACAACATAATCACCATTCCGGATAACTCTAAATGGATACTAAAACATTTCTTAACATCAAAACTCATCAAATCATCTCTTTAGCATAAAATCAGAATCATATATATATATCAAATAATACTCCTTCAAAACATATTGAATCTGTGACATAAAGATCAAATCATCACAAAAACACTTCAATTTGCACTTCAAAACGTAATTAAACGCTTAGTTCACCACTTCCTCCAAATCAGATTTGCAAAAGAGCTAAACCCTTGAATATAGTTTAAGATCAAATCAACCAGAAATCCACTGAAATATACACATATATATTTATGCAAAATCAATTTATAGTTGATAGTTACTTACCTCTACAAGAAATCAAAAGAAAACACTCTAAGGACTCAATTCTTCCCCAAGATGTTTTCAGTCCGTTCTCCCTCCACAGACCTTCAACTCCAAATTCCTTTGGTTGAAACTTAGGTCTATATGTCTAGAAGCTACGGTTAAAATTTCGCGACTTTACGTCAAGTACAACTCCAGATATAACGAAAACGGTGGGACTGATCAGTTTGGAACGAAATAGAAGAAAGGAGAAGAAAGGAAGAGAAATGAAAGAGATGAAATCGTTTTTGCTGATCCAAAAAGAGAATTCTGGAATTTATAGTCCCAAAGATAGGTAAATATCACTCCAAGTCCTCCAACTTATAACCTCTTTTAAAAAAGTCCACCGAACTTTTGATTTATAGCTAAAACCGGAAATTGACTTCCTAACTAGGCATACTTCACTTAATCCACTACTACACCAATATAAAGGCATAATATAATCTAATCATAAGGTATTAACTATGAAATAAGGGCAAAGATGTCACAATCTCAATCAAGTGTAACCCATAATTGGTCAAGTTTAGTCCTTCAAGAACAAATTCAGCCAAGTTTACATGCAAACAGGTCCAAAAACGACGTTTTTCGGCCATTTCGGGTCACGTATACATTTTGCGCGTTTGAAACGGCCATTTCCCCTTTGCTAGAGGGCTAAAATCGGCCAGGTTTAGACAACCTCGGCCGAGCTTAGCCAAACTCGGCCGAGTTTAAGCAAACTCGGCTGAGTTTGCTTGAAAACAGGCCCGAAAACGACGTTTTCGGGCCATTTCGGATGACGTATGTGTTTTTCGGACTTTCCCAGGGCTTTTGCCAATGAATAGGACATTATCCCTTCACAATAAACACTCATAAACATCTCTAAAACTCTTAGAAACACCCATTCCACAAGATCAAAGCTCAAAGAGTCAGTAGATTCTTCTGCGCGAATCAAGCCGAAACAGCTCCGGAATGAGCCCTGATTCTCGTTCCCGGATTGTTTTCTTGTTAATTCTTGATCTAAAAACCTCAATTCTTATCTTAGGTTCACTAGAGAAGCTATCAGTTGACTTAATATACAGTCAAGAGCTTCCAGGAGCCTTAAGGGTGTCGAACGGGGCCTAAACGGCTGTTTTCCACCATCAGAGGGACTAAACTCGACCGGGCTTGCATAAACTCGGCCAAGTTTGTTTGTTTCTTCACTAAAACACTTCATTTCTTGTATTATAACCTCTAGAGAAGCTATTAGTTGAGTCAGTGTACAGTCGAGAGCTTCCGGGACCCTTAACGGCGAAGAATGGGGTCGAAACGGGCGTTTTGCCGCCACCGGAGGGACCAAACTCGGCCGAGTTTGTCTCCCACATGATCAAACTCGGCCGAGTTTGGCTGGGTTTGAGTCCGGGAAATTGTGTTTTCACTATTCGGGACACTATTGCTCTTTTGGATGCTTTAGGGACACTTTTCCTATAAATAAGACCCTCCCCCCTTCAGTTTTACACACCTTAAACACCCCAAAACCTCCCAAACACTTCATTTTGCAAGATCAAACACCCAAAAATCCATAAAAATTTAGTTAGTAAAAAGTGAAGAAAGTGAAGAACACATCCAAAAAGTGACTTCAATCCTTGTTTCGGGAGCAATTTCAAGTTGTTTATTGTGACAAATACATCAAATATCATCCCATAAACACTTCTCTTCCATCATTTGACCCACTTTAGTACCTAAAATCAAGTCTTGAGTCGGGTTTTACCACTTTGTTCAAAGTTGCTCGGGTTGTCACTTCCGGGGATCCGTTTCGAGTTTCCTTTGGATACAAAAGGCAAGTAAACTCTCTATTATGTCACTATGATGTTCTAGTATCATGAATTAATGGCTGAGAGGTACAAGAATCACGTGTAGATTAATGGTGAAACTGGGCATAAAAACCATGAAACTATGAAACCATAAACACAAAAATGAAGACTTTAAACTTACATCCATGGAAATCTTAATCAAACATCATGTCTTAAGTTTAAATTGTTGGCCCAAATATGACTGTATAAAGACTAGAGGGGGGGTGAATAGGATTTATCGCTTTTAAAAATACTTTCAAATACTCCTAAAATATTTGCCTATTTAAATAAACAATAGTTCAAATAGTTTTGCGGAAGAAACTAATTGTTTATGGAAAATAAGAGTATGAGAAAATTAAGCACAGTTAATCACTAGCAGTTGATAGATATATAAATAAATGCAAGCAAGTGATTAAAAGCAATATTAAAGAGAATAAGGGATAGGAGATTTTGACACAGTTATTTATCCAGGTTCGGTCTCCTTGTGAGCCTAATCCTATCCCCGAGAGAACCTCTCGAGATTTTCCACTATGATTTCTTTACGGGCAGAAATCAAGCCTGAGACAGTTCTCACAATCCGAGACACTGCCAGCAAATACCTCTACCAGTATTTAATCTCTCGAACTCCAAGCGTCGAGTGACTTCTCTTAGTTTTTCTCAAGCTCAACTAAGAAACTTATGGCACTTTTCAAGGCTCAGTGATAACCTCTCCTAAGCTTACGGGTGCTTAAGAACCTATTACACTTTTATAAGGCTCTAGTGTAAAACCCAGATTAAACCCCACCGTTTAATCTTACTGTATCTTTTTGAATGAAATAAATTACACTCAAACTCTCTTAATACATTTGAAGGAAAATATTAATCAAAGCTGTGAAATCTCTCGTATGATAGCTTTAATTCTCGTTGTTTTTCCTTATCTTCAACTGTCAACTTCCCGGGCTATTTATAGCTGAAAATAGAGTTGTTGGAGACTTGAATTTTGAATCAAATATCACCATATAGCCGTTTGGAAAGTTGTATGCTTCATCCATCATCTTTAAGTCCATCAAATGTCACTTTATGTCACCTTTCTTTCACTTGTAAGTGTACCTTCACAACTTGTTGACCAAGTAATTCTCCATGCATAGATACCTCGGTTTTTGTGCCAAAAAGGAGTGGTGAAGAGAGCATTTCGGGTACAAGGTGAGTTGTCTTTGATGGGATATCAAACTTGCCCAATAAGTTTGATCCTTAGCCGTAGGATGAAGATCAAGTGTGAAATATGGATGGTGTAGATTAATTCTTTGAGAAAATCATAGATTTGTAAAGATTAATTATCATGAAGAGCAACCATATTAACATACATATTATCATCAAAAATGATGCATCAATTTCGTGTATGTATGGATGATAAATGTATTGTTCACACGTCATGGCAAGTATGTATAAACCGAGAATGTTAGTGAGGTTGAGATGTCGTAATTTATGAACTCCGTAAAATAATCATGGCAAGAGTATAAGATTATGTCATGATTAAATAGTCCATAATATATCTCATATTCACACAATTAAGTTCATGGCATACATACATAAAACTTTTGATCTTGAGTAAAATATGGCATAGTTTTAGAGCACGTAAGATCAAGAGTTTAAATCATATACTTTTTAGGATAACTCTAGATATTTCTTTTTAAAGTTTATTTGAAATATCATTTAATAACATCTAGAATTATATAAATCTTTTAAGTATATAGTATATGATAAAAGTCATTTTGTCACATATGGAGCATAAGTATAAAAACCATTTAATAAAGTAAGTCATCAAAATAATAAGATGTTAGAATAACATAAATCATCTTTTGTTTCATTAAAACATAACTTTATTAAAGTAAAAACATGTTTAATCCTAAAGTAAAATCATGTTTCGTTTCATTTAAAAGGTAAAAAACAACTTTAATCATGTAATGATTAGTTTTGTTTTTTTGCCTAATTAAAAATTGACGTATGAAAACAACACCTTGGTTAATTATATATTATTACAACGTGGATTTAACGCTCTCTATGGCGGACTACCGCCCGGGGATTCTCGGTCCATTTGTATTATTTCATTTTATACTTTTTTACTGTGGATTTATGACTCCCTAAGGCGGACTACCGCCTGGGGACGTTCGGTTCATGATTTTACTTTTTGTTTATTTGTTGTGGGTTGATGGCTACCTAAGGAGGATTACCGCCTAGGGGATGCCCGATCCATGCTTTATTTTATTACTTTTTACTTTTACTTTTTACCGCAATTTACTTTTTACCGTGGAGTCGGGTATTTTACTGTGGTGACGCTTAGTCGCCCGTGGATACAGGACACACGAGCTTTACTTTACAGTATTTACTTTTACGCACTTTTACTTTTTACCGCAATTTACTTTTTACCGTGGAGTCGGGTATTTTACTGTGGTGACGATGTTGGCCCTATCAAGAACAGAATCACCTAGAGGGGGGTGAATAGGTGTCAAAGTTGAAAACTGAAAATTTAAAATTTCTAAGTTTTTCGGGAAACTTAATTTTCAGAGTCAAATTTCCTCAGAGTCAGAAGCTAGCTTACAGAAGTTGCTTCTGAGGGAAATTCTGCCTAAACACAATTAGACTGTTTTCAGCAACAGAAGTTCCGATTTGAGAACTTCTGGACAGTCTTCTGAACAAAGACAATGATACTTTAGAGAAAATCTGTTTCAGCACTAAATATAAGCAAGTACACAGAAGCAAAAATAACAAGTATAAGAGGGAGAAAGAAGTTCAGGAGATCCTGATTGAACAATTCGATTTATCCAAGTTCGCCACAGAAGTCCTGTGACTACGTCTTGTCCCCTGAGGTCGCAGCCTTCAGAGATTTTATAAATCCACTATTCAGAACTTTTATAGCAAGTTCAGAAGCTCCTTTACATCAACAGAACTTAAGCTAATTTCTCACTTAGTTCTGACTAGCCTAAAAAGAGTTAAAGGATTTCCACCAGAACAAACAATACTCTGTTTTCTGGATTTCTCACCCAACTCTAATCTCAACTAGATTTCTCTCTATAAATCTAACTGAAGATCACAAACGATCTCAGTTTACAAGATTCCTATTATGAACTTGTTTTTCTTCACTCTCTCACTTTAACTAAGACTATGCTAAGAAAGATTGAGAATGGAAAAGTTGCTCTGTTTTTCTTGTTAGAACAGTGCGTTGAGATTTTGCTCGATGATCACGCGTATGTTGATGCTTTGGAGCTTGGCTACTATTTATAGTGAATGAAGATGACCGTTGGTGAGTTTGAATCTTCGAAGGAGATGACATCAGTTGTTGTAGCCGTTAATTTGTCAAATCTTCAAACGGTCTTCAAACACTTTGATTCCGTTATCCTTGTTCTTTAACTCAATCCGGTAAGTGATTTGAAATCAAAGATGAGGTTGACTGGAATCATTCTTCAATTGGATCAACAAAGGATAGACAAGGAAATTCTGGTTTCTTTTGAACAGACAAGCGCGCTCCATCAAAACAGCTTTTTGAACTTTTTGGCGCCTTGCATTGAATGCAAGTGTCAGAGCATTAAATGCTCAAACAGAACCCGTGACTTAGCTTTCAGAAGCTAATTTCCAGTTGTCTAGACTTCTGATCAAATTGGCAAAACTTCTGATTGCAAAGAACATCTGAGGAGAGCTTTAGCAGACTTCGGCTTCAGAGCGGAGTCTCCAGCTTCTGAGTTATTGAAACTCTCACTTCAGCAAACTGATCTTCTGAGTTCTTTAGGCAATCCAGAAATGATTCATTCAGCACCTGCTGAGCAACTTACACATAGACTAAGTAAACAAAAATTATTAGTCAATAGTAAACTATATGTAAGGGAATATTAAGTTTTCATCTTCTGAAACGTTTGGACATAATCAAAACACATAGGGTTCATCATTCTCCCCCATTTTGGTTATGGACAAACCGTGGTCAGAAGGTAACAGAAAACATGAGGTTTAGTAAAAGACTTCCTGATGCATATGTTTCATTACTTCTGAGTAAATTAACTCCCCCATTTTACTGTAAATGGTGAACTTCAGCAATATGTAAAAAACTTAGAAATGACTTAAGATCAAGTTGTTAGAGTTCAGTGAAGTATAATTTACTAAGTCAAAAGGAAACATAAGCAAAAAAGTAAGAAGTCAGAGACACAAGAAAGTATAAGAAAGATTCAGTGTATATAAGTTCATCAGAAGACAACATAAGAAACAAAATAATCAGAAGAGCAGAAAAAGTCCTAAGACAAAAACTACCCAACCCAGAACCTAGCTAAGAAGCTTAAGTCCTAAAAGATTACAAGTTCCTAGGTTTCTTCTGAGGAGGAGGAACAACACTAGAACCTTCAGCATCACTTGATCTCTTCTGACCAGACTTCTCCCCCGTTTGACCAGAACCAAGAGCAACACCCAGAGCACCCTGAGATTTCCATTTTTGCTGAACATTCAGTGCAGTCTGATATTGCTGAGGAGTTGGTCTCACAGTATTGATCATATCCATTCTTCTTCTGAAGTCATCATCAATGGTCTTCATATGATCAAAGGTCTGACCAGACATAGGTCGCTGTCTCTGAACATCTTCCAGAAGAAGCTTGATTAACCTATTGTTAGCATACACAGCAGCAGTAAGATGCTCATTCTGAATATAAGTCTGTCCTCGAACAAACCTATAACAATTGTGAAGAGTCTTCTCTTGTTCACGTGCTTGAGTGTGCATAACCTTCAGAAGTTCAGTAAGCTCAGCAATCTGTGCATTCTGAGCAGATACAGCAGACTCAATGTTGGAGAGTCGATTGTTGAGATCAGGAGTGATGTCATATACAATCTTAGCAGCCCCGGAAGATGATGAACCTTGAGCAGAAGATTTCACTTCTCTCAGAATGTGATTGGCAGTACTTTGTAGGTCATCAATCTTACTTGGGAGCATATTCTCATGAGCCTCATAATGCTCGTTTGCTTCCTTGACTTCTTCTGTCAATATCTCCAAATTCTCATTGACCTTCAGAGAAGAAGCAAGAGCAATGTTATCCAGTGAAGGAAGAGTCAGAGCTAATTCTCTCAATTTGTACAGCTCTTCATAGGTAGCTAGATGAAGTGTAGAAAGATTGCGTATGTAAACAGAAGGGTCCTGCATTTGAAGCATAGTCATGAGCTGCAGGTTCTGAGCTTTCAAAGAATGTAATTCTTGCAGCACAATGCCCTGAGCATACATGTCAGCAGCAGAAGTCCTTTGCCCCATACCAGCAAATCTATTCAGCAGTTCATCAGAGCCACTCTGACTCATTCTTCTCAACTCCTCAACACTAGGAGCACCACCAGCTTCGGATACACCAGAAGCTCTGCCCATGAAGCCAAAACTACCAAACCTGGTATCCAAATCATCCCGATTCATGTATTTGCGTAGGAAGTCATAGTTGGATGACAACCCAGCAAAACAAGAAGTAGTGGAGGAGGTAGTTAAGGGATCACACACAGGAGGTGCATGTCCAGAGGTTGAGGGAGGAGGGATAGAAGTGGTTGAGGTAGGGATAGTATGAGTGGTTGAGATGGGAGGTAGGGTGGATGGTAGTGAGAAAGATGGAGCAGTAAATCCAATTGATGGACTTACAGAGGAAGTAGTGGATGTGGCTATGGAATTTGTGAAGATGGGAGCAGTGTTTAGATTCACTTCTGAAAAGGATCCAGAAGGAGGAATAATTGATGGAGGTACAACCTCAGAAGTTGAAGTTGTAGGAGGAATGGAAGTGTGAGAATCACCAACTTCTGTGACAGAAGGTAGTGAAGGAGATGGATGAGGAGTAAGAGTGGGAGATGAGATAACCTGTTCAGAGGCGTTTGGATTAAACATAGAAATGGGCTCAGCAAAGATGTGAGCCATTCTGATCAGTGTTTCAGAGGCATCCCTATCACCAGGGTTTCTTCCTTGATTCAGAAGAATGTTGTCAATGAAATTTTCATCATCAACATTCTCAACAAACTGTCTAGCATCCTGAAGAACCTCTTCATCATCTGGTTCACTCTCTTCTGACAGCTCTTCAATCAGAGGAGCATCAACATTCTCTTCATCAGACATCTCTGACAAGTCTTTATCAGCATCTTCTGATTCCTGAGTAACAGGATCCTCTAATTCAGCACTGGGGGCAACAACGAAGTCCTTTTTCCTCAGCGACCTTCGTTTTGCAACAGCCTTCTTCCCAATCCTGGTAGAGAGAGAGATATTCTCAAGTATCCGAGAGGACAGAGAGATATTCTCAAGATTCTCTCCTTCTTTTGAAGCCTCAACTTCCTTTGAGAACTCCGCATCCTGAAGTTCAGCAGCACATGCTATAAGTCTTGCATCGGCCTTAGCCTTTGCAGCAATTTCTCTTTCAGCAGCTAACTGATCCTCAGCTTCCTTCTTCTTTCTTTTCTCTTCAGCAAGAGCCACAACCCTTGCAACTTTTTCAGATTCAGCAGCCTTCTCTTTTTCAGCAAGGCGTGCGTCCTCAGCATCCTGAGCTTCCTTCTCAGGAACATCCTTTGGCTTCTCAGCAACAATCTTGCCAGAAGGTTCAACACTGATTTTTGTTTGAACCATCGTGGGAAGAGGTTCTGAGACAACCACCTTCTCAACAGTCAGGACCAACTTGCTTGATCCCTTCTTTCCCTTGCCCTTCTTGGCAGCATTCTTTCCTTTCTGAACAACGGCCTCAACACTTTCCTTCTGAGCAATACTCACAGAGGAGCCCTTCTCATTCTTCTTCGGAGTCACACCAAAGCTAAGGTTCCTGAAGGTATGCATCTTCAGAACCGTACTCCTGCTTGTAACACCTTCTCCTGAAACCACAACAGAGGCTGCCTCAAACAACCTAGTCAGGAGTGAGCCATATGCTAATGCACTCACGTGTTAGGATCTAATGCAATTACGATAATGAAAAACAATCAAAAAACACACACGAGTTGTTAATCCAGTTCGCCACTCAATATGAATGACTACGTCTGGAGGCACTACCAAGCCATGATTTGTACTATAATGAATGGAATACAATTTACATGGAATAGAGCTATATTTATACTAATTGAAATCCTAAACAACTAGGAATCCTAAACCACCAAGGAATCCCTAACCACCTAGGAATTAGTCTCCAATCCCAACAATCTCCCACCTGGAGACTAAATCCATCTTCATCTGCTGGTAGTGTTGGGCCTCTAACTCAGTTACGAAGGCCAGCTGAAGCTATGCAAAACTTCAGCTTGTCAAAGGTTACAACCTTTGTCAACATGTCTGCAGGATTCTTTGTGCCTTTGATCTTCACTAACTGCAATGTCTTTCTCTCTAAAAGATGCCGTATGTAGTGATACTTCAACTCAATGTGCTTTGTCCTTGAATGAAAAACAGCATTCTTAGCTAAGTGAATTGCACTTTGACTATCACTGTACAAAGTGGGATACTTCTGCTCTTTGCCCAATTCCTTCAAGAAACTCTGCAACCATACCATCTCCTTACTAGCCTCAGTCACTGCAATATACTCTGCTTCCGCTGTAGACAATGCTACCACTTTCTGAAGCTTTGAAGCCCTAGAGATCGCTGTACCTCCCAATGTAAATACATAACCGGTTGTACTCCTTCTCTTGTCAAGGTCACTTGATGCTAAATCTGCATCCACATATCCTGTCAACACAACTTCTTTGCCTCCAAAACATAAAGCTTGCTCACTTGTTCCCTTCAAATATCTCAGGATCCACTTAACTGCTTCCCAATGCTTCTTACCCGGGTCTCCCATGAAGCGGCTAACAACTCCCACTGCATGTGCAATATCTGGCCTTGTACACACCATTGCATACATCAAACTGCCAATTGCAGAAGCATATGGAGTTTTCTCCATCTTGGCATGCTCTTCTCTACTCTTGGGTGAGTCTTCTTTAGATAACTTAAAATGGCTTCCCAAAGGAACCTGTGCTGGCTTTGCATCTTGCATACCGTATCTCTTCAAGACCTTCTTGACATATTCAGCCTGCGATAGATACAACTTTCTAGCCTTTCTGTTTCTAACAATTCTCATGCCCAGAATCTGATTAGCATCTCCAAGATCTTTCATAGCAAATCTCTCGGATAACTGATTCTTCAGTTTTCTCACCTCTCTAACACTAGACCCCGCAATCAACATGTCATCAACATACAACAGTAAGATGATGTAGCCCTGATCCAATCTCTTAAAGTAACAACAGTGATCAGCTTCACTCCTCACAAACTTGATCTCTTGCATAAATGAATCAAACTTCTTGTACCACTGCCTAGGGGCTTGTTTAAGGCCATACAAGCTTTTATTCAATTTACATACAAGTTTGGGATTATCAGATTCATACCCCTGAGGTTGCCTCATATAGATATCTTCCTCCAAATCTCCATGAAGAAAGGCAGTTTTTACATCCATCTGCTGTAGCTCCAAATCTTCTGTAGCCACCATACTCAAAACTAACCGAATAGTAGTCAATTTTACTACTGGAGTAAAAACATCTGTGTAATCTATACCATACCTCTGTTGGAACCCTTTCACCACTAATCTGGCCTTGTACCTTATGCTACCATCTGCCTCCACTTTCTTTCTGAAAATCCATCTATTTTCAAGGTCCTTCTCACCCTCTGGAAGCTCAACAAGTTCCCAAGTACCATTAGTTAACAGAGAATCCATCTCATCATTCATAGCAAACTTCCACTTCTCAGCATCCACAACCCGAGATGCTTCTTGGAAGCTTTCTGGCTCACCACTATCTGTCAACAACACATAGTCTCCAGGTGAGTACCTGTTAATAGCTTTCTTATCTCTCGTAGATCTGCGTAGAGTAGCTGGTGAATCAGTTGTTGTAACTTGAGGCTCCTCCTCAACTGGTTCCTCAACAGCTACCTTCTTACTCCCACCAGAATTCATGATGTCTAGGTCTACAATTTCTGGTTCTGAATCACTAGTATTAGATACTCCAAGGCTATCCTTGTACATCATCTGTTCATTGAACACAACATCCCGGCTTCGAATAATCTTCTTATTCTGACTATCCCAAAATCGAAATCCATAGTCATCACCACCATATCCAATAAACGTGCACTTGATAGACTTAGCATCTAACTTACTTCTCTCAACAGGAGCAATATGGACATAGGAATCACATCCAAACACTTTCAGAAAGGATAGATTTACCTGCTTGCCGCTCCAAGCTTCTTCAGGAATGCCATTCTCCAAGGGAGACGATGGCCCTCTATTGATCAAGAATGCAGCAGTGTTAACTGCTTCTGCCCAGAACATCTTTGGAAGTCCACACTTCAGTCTCATGCTTCTTGCACGTTCACACAAAGTTCTGTTCATTCTTTCAGCAACACCATTTTCCTGAGGAGTTCCCTTCAAGGTCTTTTCCATGCGAATCCCATTCTCTCCACAAAATTCCTTGAACTCCTTAAGCTCATACTCCCCACCATTGTCAGACCTCAAACACTTCACTTTCAGACCTGTCTCATTCTCTACTAGGGCCTTCCACTTTCTAAAGACATCGAATGCTTCTGATTTCTTCTTTAGAAAATAGACCCATAACTTCCTAGTGCAGTCATCAATGAGAGTCATATAGTAATAAGCTCCTCCTAGAGATTTCACTAGTGCTGGACCCCATAAATCGCTGTGAACTAACTCCAATTTTTCCTTCTTCAAAGTCCTTCCACCCTTATTGAAACTGACCCTTTTCTGCTTCCCGAAGATACAATCCTCACATAGCCCTAGATCAGCAGACTTCAATCCTGGTAATAGACCCTTTGAAAACAACACTTTAATCCCCTTTTCACTCATGTGACCAAGACGACAGTGCCACAAATCAGTATTCACAACCTCACTCACAACATCAATGCTATTACAAACATTATCTGTGACATATAAAGATCCCACCTTCTCACCACGAGCTACCACCATAGATCCCTTGGAAATCTTCCAATTTCCACCTACAAACACCACACAATATCCCTCATCATCTAATTGCCCAACTGACAATAGATTTCTCTTCAGGCCAGGTACATGCCTAACACCAGACAGCTTAATTACAGAACCATTCTTGGTTTTGATCGAAACATCTCCCTTACCCAGAATTTCCAAAGGTTCATCATCAGCAAGATAAACCTTTCCAAATTTGCATGAGGTATAGTTCTCCATCAAATCTGCGCTGCTACAAGAGTGAAACGAAGCTCCTGAATCTAGAACCCAAGACTCCACAGGACTTCTCACGCTTAAAATCAACACCTCTGCATACTCTTCGCTGGCTGAATTCACGGACTTGTCCTTCTTAGGTGCTTTACACTGATTCATGTAATGACCGGTTTCATTACAGTTCCAGCACTTAACATGACTCCTGTCCTTGTTAGGGTTTCCTCCTCTACCCTTCGATTTAGACCTACCACGATTCTGTTTTGACCTCGAATCTGACCTACCCCGATTTTCAGTACTCAAGGCTGAACGTGATGTTGAACCCGACTCCTTCCTGCGAATCTCCTCACTGATTATCAAATTTCTAACATCGTCAAACCTAAGCTTCTCTTTCCCTGCTGAGGCACTAAGAGCAGTAACCGTACCACCCCAACTCTCCGGTAAAGAAGATAACAAAATTAGGGCTAATACCTCATCTTCGAAATCAATTCCCACAGAACTCAATTGTGAAATCGTCATATTAAACTCATTCAGATGTACAGCAACTGATGAATTCTCCGTCATCTGAAAGTTGAACAGCCGTCTCATCAGATGGACCTTGTTCGCCGTCGAGGGCTTCTCATATAACGAACTCAAAATCTCCAGTATCTCAATCGTGGTCTTTGCCTTCACTGTGTGATGCGCAACGTTTCTGGACAGCGATAGTCGGATCACACTCATCGCTTTCCTGTCCAACAGCTTCCAATCTTCATCAGACATCTCCTTTGGTTGCTCATCTAGAGGTTCATGCAATTCTTTACCATACAGGTAATCCTCGATCTGCATCCTCCAGAAACCGAAATCTGTGCCATCGAACTTCTCCACCGGTGATTTTCCGTCTCCCATCGTAAATCTAGCTAACCCGAAGCTCTGATACCAATTGTTAGGATCTAATGCAATTACGATAATGAAAAACAATCAAAAAACACACACGAGTTGTTAACCCAGTTCGCCACTCAATATGAATGACTACGTCTGGAGGCACTACCAAGCCAGGATTTGTACTATAATGAATGGAATACAATTTACATGGAATAGAGCTATATTTATACTAATTGAAATCCTAAACAACTAGGAATCCTAAACCACCAAGGAATCCCTAACCACCTAGGAATTAGTCTCCAATCCCAACATCACGGTAGTTACATTCTTCATCTGCCTTATCAGCATGGCAGGTAAGTTGATCTTCTTCTGGTTGACCAAATGCCACATAAACACCCTTTCCCTGTTGGAAACACCATTAACTCCTCCAGCCTTCGGAAGGAAAACATTAGTTGTCAAATAGTGTGTCCACCTCTGGTGCTGAGTGAGCCAGGTGGCATATGTTTCCTTGGCACTTAGATCTGGTCTAGCCCAGTTTGCTTCTGTAAAACCATCTGCTGAACCATCATCACCAATGATGATTCCTTCATCATTAATACCAATCACTTGAGAAATAGAAGCCCTGCTGACCTCAATCTCAACTTCCCCGATTACTGAGTGTAGAACATCCTCCTCATTTGAAAAGAAATGGAGGTTCTGATAGAATTCGGTGACTAACTTAGGATAGATAAATTCATCGAGAGAAACGAATGAATTCCAGTTTTGAGCACTAAGCCATTTGGAGATAGGTTCAGTGGATTTAACTTCATCATCTAGGAACCTAGAGGTGAATACCCTAGATTCGCTAACTTTCTTTTTGGATTCAGTGGTAAAGATGTGAGTGACAGTGATTTCTTGAGCCATTTTTGAAGATATAAGAAATTAGGTTAAGATTTTAGAGAGAAGAGAACACAGAAAATCTATGGAAATCTTAATAGCAAAGAAAATGAGAGTAAAAAACTTCTAAGTATGGAAAACCCCTATTTATACCCAAACAAGAAACCGTTCCAATTCAAAAAGCAATTACACACCGTTTAAAAGGGAACAAATAACCGTTAACCACATAACAGCGCCGTAAAAATACAGTAGATAACGCATGCTTAAATGTCAAATCATGATTAGAATTAATTATCACTAGATTATCTTAAACGATTAAACACTTAAGATGCACAGAAATAATTAAACTAAGTTATTGAAGTGGATAAGTCATACCATTGCCTTCTCGTAAGTTGCTGAAAGAATTACCAGCCAGAGGCTTAGTAAACATGTCAGCAAGATTTTCTTCAGAGGGAACATGAGTAATGATAATATCCTTCTTCAGAACATGATCTCTTAAGAAGTGATTCCTAATATGAACATGCTTCATCCTGCTGTGCTGAATAGGATTCTTTGAAAGATCAATTGCACTCTTGTTATCAGAGTAGATTGTAATTGTTCCAGGGATGACTCCATAGTCAGCAATTTGTTGCTTGATCCAGAGCATCTGAGAAACACAACTTCCAGCAGCAACATACTCAGCTTCAGCAGTTGAGAGAGCCACAGAGGTTTGCTTCTTACTATGCCAGGAGACTAGGCACTCCCCCAGAAAATGACAACCACCAGAAGTGCTGACCCTTTTCAATTTATCTCTACCATAGTCAGAGTCTGTGTATCCTATAGGAGTGAAATCATAACTACAGGGATACCACAAACCAGCTTCTGGTGTGCCTTTAAGATATCTGAGAATTCTTTTGACAGCAACATCATGAATTTCTCTTGGCTTTGATTGATATCTAGCACAAAAACACACAGCAAAATGTATATCTGGCCTGCTGGCTGTTAGGTATAAAAGAGAACCAATCATACCTCTGTAGGTTTTTATATCTACAGGTTTACCAGCTTTCTCTTCATCATCAATGTCTTTGCTGACATCCATTGGAATATCAACAGCATTAGAGTCCATCATGCCAAATTTCTTCAGCACTTCTCTAGTGTACTTGGCTTGATTGATAAACACACCATCATTACTTTGCTTGATCTGAAGTCCTAAGAAGAAGGTTAATTCTCCCATCATAGACATTTCAAACTCAGCCTTCATGTGATCACTGAACTCTCCGCACAAAGATTCATTAGTAGCACCAAATATAATATCATCAACATATACCTGAGCTATAAGGATGTCCTTGTTTTCTTCAGAGTGAACAGAGTTGTATCAACACAGCCTCTGACAAATCCCTTAAACAGAAGGAACTTTGTCAGTCTCTCATACCAAGCTCTGGGAGCTTGTTTCAGTCCATACAATGCTTTCTTCAGCTTAAACACATGATCAGGAAACTTAGGATCTTCAAAACCAGGAGGTTGAGACACATAGACTTCCTCATCAATGTAACCATTCAAGAATGCACTTTTCACATCCATTTGAAAGAGCTTAAAACCTTTGTATGATGCAAAAGCACATAAGATTCTAATGGCTTCCAATCTTGCAACAGGAGCAAAAGTTTCACCATAATCTATGCCTTCTTGCTGACTGTAACCTTGAGCAACAAGTCTTGCCTTGTTCCTCACAACATTTCCAAATTCATCAAGCTTGTTCTTCAGAACCCATCTAGTTCCAACAACCTTTATGTTGTTAGGTCTGGGAACCAAAGTCCAAACTTCTGACCTTTTGAACTGGTCAAGTTCTTCTTGCATTGCCATTAACTAGGAGTCATCATCAGCAGCTTCATAGAAGTCCTTGGGTTCCAGAAGTGACACAAAAGCCACATTCCCCATGTATCTTCTGAGCTGAGCTCTGGTCATGACAGGATTATGAACAGAGTCAATTATGTTCTCTACGGAATGATTCCTATGAGTTCTAACTTCTCTTGGTACATCCAATGAGTCTTCTGAAACATGTTCATCATTTATTGAATCAAAAATAGGAGCGTCTTCTGGAAGGAAGTAGACTTCTGGAGTAGGATTCTCATCTTGAGCTTGTTCAGCAACAGGAGGAACCACTACATCAGCTCTGGGAGAAACATCTTCTTCTTCAACAGGAGATGTAACTTCAGGAGCTTGAACTACATCTTCATCAGGAGCTCTACTATCTGCAGGGTTAGTCTCATCAAACTGTACATGAACAGATTCATCTAAAGTTTGAGTCCTCTTATTAAAAACCCTATATGCTTTACTATGTGTTGAGTAACCAAGAAAAATGGCCTCATCTGCCTTTGAATCAAACTTTGAAAGATATTCTTTTGTATTCAAAACATAACACTTACAACCAAAGGTTCTGAAATAGCCTATTTTAGGCTTTCGACCTTTCCAGAGTTCATAAGGGGTCTTGTTCAGAATGCTTCTGATTAGCACTCTATTCAGAACATAGCAAGCTGTGTTCACAGCTTCTCCCCAAAAGTACTTAGGAAGCCTTCTTTCATTGATCATAGTTCTGGCTATCTCAACCAGAGTTCTATTCTTCCTTTCAACTACCCCATTTTGTTGAGGAGTTCTGGGAGCAGAAAAGTTATGATCAATTCCCTTGGTTTCACAGAATTCTTCAAACCTAAAGTTTTTGAATTCTCCACCATTATCACTTCTGATATGAACAACCTTTTCATTCCTTTCATTCTCAAGTTTCTTTATCAGAACTGAGAAACATCCAAGTGACTCATCTTTGCTAGACAGCAAGATGACCCAAGTGAATCTTGAATAGTCATCTATAATGACAAAGGCATACTTCTTTCCACCCATGCTCATTGGTTGAATAGGGCCAAAAAGATCCATATGAAGTAATTCCAAAGGTCTTTTAGTTGAAATGACTTTCTTAGTTTTAAAAGAGCTTCTGGATTGTTTACCAGATTGGCAAGCATTGCATAAATGATTCTTTTTAAAACTAATTTCAGGCAGACCCTCAACCAATTGATTTCTAGCTACTTTGGCCAGAAGGTCCATGCTCACATGAGCAAGTCTTCTATGCCAGAGCCAGGAGGTATCCTCTTTGGACATCAAGCATATATTTTTGCAAAGATTCTCAAGATTCAGCATGAAAACATTTTCAACTCTAGGAGCAGTTAGAATAACTTCCCTTGACTTACTGTCCAAGATTTTACATCCAGAGGAGCTGAAGACAACATCCCTACCTTTATCACACAGTTGTGCAACACTCAGGAGATTGAACTTCAGGCCTCTGACTAGGGAGACATCTTCGATCGGAGGATTAGTTCCTATGGATCCAGAACCAAGTATCCTTCCTTTCTGAGCATCTCCAAAGCTGACTTTTCCACCTCTTTTAGGATCAAATGTGATGAATGCTTTTTCATCACCTGTCATATGCCTTGAGCACCCACTGTCAATGTACCACAGCTTTGACATTGATGGAGCACTCAGAGCCACCTGCAACACAATCAATTAGTGACAGGTACCCAATCCTTATTGGGTCCTTCAGAGTTAGATTTCTCTTCAGCAGGTTTTAATGATATCTCAGATTGCAAGAGGTTTTTAATATGGTACTTGCAATCCTTCAACCAGTGACCATCACTCTTGCAAAGTTTGCAAAAGGGAGGGTTCTTGGATCTTTCCCTTTGCTTCTTGGGAGATTTCTTCTTCTTCTCAGAGGTACCAACATCAGGAGGAGAAGCTATCTCTTTCAGAAGAGAGGGAGTGACAGGTTTCTTCTTCTTCTGGGGTTTATCACTTCCCAGAGGCAGCTTTTCCTTGCCTTTGGCTTTAGAGCCATCAGCAGGAGTGCTGAACTGTTTACACAGTTTTTCTTCTAACACTTTCATGTCAGAATAAACTTGAGTAAACCTAAGAAACTTGTCAGCCTCACTCTTGTCCAATTTCCTTTTCAGGTACTTGAACATACTATAGAGTTCTTCAAGAGAATCAAAGATATTTTGTTCAGAAGATATGTTTACCTCGGAATCATATGTAGCTTCAGGAGGTGCGGAAGTTTCTCCTGTGACATCTTCAGAAGTTGGCTCTTCAATAGCCATAAAACAAATCTGAGCTTGCTCTTCCTTTTCTTCAGGATCACTGCTGGTCTCAGAGTCTGACCAGGCAGCCAGCATAGCTTTCTTGAACTTTTTCTTATCTTTCTTCAGCTCCGGGCAGTTAGGCTTAATGTGCCCCGGTTGCTGACATCCATAGCACACAATAGGCTTATTTGGATCTCTCTTGAACTTTTCACCAGAATCAGGAGTTTTCTTGTCAAAGCTCCTGAAAGGCTTTTTGTAGTTTCCACCTCTGCCTTTTCTAAAGGCCTTCTTGAACTTCCTGGTCAGCATAGCCAGTTCCTCATCTTCAGAGGATTCTTCAGAAGATTCTGCTTTCAGGACTACTCTTTTTCCTTCTGACCTTTCTCTTAGGTCATGATTCTTTAATGACATCTCATGGGTAATTAGAGACCCAATGAGCTCATCATACAAGTAATAGCTCAAATCCTGAACTTCTTCAATAGCAGTCTTCTTGGCTTGCCAAGACCTTGGTAAGCTTCTGACAATCTTCTTCACTCGATCAGATTCTTCAATATCATTTCCTAGACTCTTCAAGTCATTGACTATCTTGGTGAATCTAGAGTTCATATCTGAAATAGATTCTCTATCAAGCATTTCAAATAACTCATATTCTCTCATGAGTTGGTTGACTTTAGATTGCTTCACTTTTCCTGTTCCTTCATATGTGACTTCCAGCTTGTTCCAAATATCCTGTGCAGTTTCACAAGAAGAAACTTTGTTATATTCAGTAGCTGTAAGTGCACAATGCAACATATTTATTGCTGAAGCATTAGTTTGGAGTTTTTTCAGAATGTCATCTGTGTATTCTCTCTGAGGAATAACAACATTCCCTAAACCTTGTTCCATTCTGGTGGGAATGAAATCACCATTAGTGATGACATACCAAGCACTCATGTTCTGAGCTTGGATGAAGTACATCATCCTTTTCTTCCAGTATGAGTAGTTGTTGCCATTAAATAATGGAGGTCTAGTAGTGGAAGAACCTTCTGGAACTATGAAGTGAGAAGAATTCTCAGGCTGGTGTCTACTAGCCATCTCTATTGATTCTGATAGGATCTTACACTTAGATTGTTAGATCTTTAGTAAATATGCGAAGTGACCTTCGCTCTGATACCACTTGCTTCTGAGGGAAATTCTGCCTAAACACAATTAGACTGTTTTCAGCAACAGAAGTTCTGATTTGAGAACTTCTGGACAGTCTTCTGAACAAAGACAATGATACTTTAGAGAAAATCTGTTTCAGCACTAAATATAAGCAAGTACACAGAAGCAAAAATAACAAGTATAAGAGGGAGAAAGAAGTTCAGGAGATCCTGATTGAACAATTCGATTTATCCAAGTTCGCCACAGAAGTCCTGTGACTACGTCTTGTCCCCTGAGGTCGCAGCCTTCAGAGATTTTATAAATCCACTATTCATAACTTTTATGGCAAGTTCAGAAGCTCCTTTACATCAACAGAACTTAATCTAATTTCTCACTTAGTTCTGACTAGCCTAAAAAGAGTTAAAGGATTTCCACCAGAACAAACAATACTCTGTTTTCTGGATTTCTCACCCAACTCTAATCTCAACTAGATTTCTCTCTTTAAATCTAACTGAAGATCACAAACGATCTCAGTTTACAAGATTCCTATTATGAACTTGTTTTTCTTCACTCTCTCACTTTAACTAAGACTATGCTAAGAAAGATTGAGAATGGAAAAGTTGCTCTGTTTTTCTTGTTAGAACAGTGCGTTGAGATTTTGCTCGATGATCACGCGTATGTTGATGCTTTGGAGCTTGGCTACTATTTATAGTGAATGAAGATGACCGTTGGTGAGTTTGAATCTTCGAAGGAGATGACATCAGTTGTTGTAGCCGTTAATTTGTCAAATCTTCAAACGGTCTTCAAACACTTTGATTCCGTTATCCTTGTTCTTTAACTCAATCCGGTAAGTGATTTGAAATCAAAGATGAGGTTGACTGGAATCATTCTTCAATTGGATCAACAAAGGATAGACAAGGAAATTCTGGTTTCTTTTGAACAGACAAGCGCGCTCCATCAAAACAGCTTTTTGAACTTTTTGGCGCCTTGCATTGAATGCAAGTGTCAGAGCATTAAATGCTCAAACAGAACCCGTGACTTAGCTTTTAGAAGCTAATTTCCAGTTGTCTAGACTTTTGATCAAATTGGCAAAACTTCTGATTGCAAAGAACATCTGAGGAGAGCTTTAGCAGACTTCGGCTTCAGAGCGGAGTATCCAGCTTCTGAGTTATTGAAACTCTCACTTCAGCAAACTGATCTTCTGAGTTCTTTAGGCAATCCAGAAATGATTCATTCAGCACCTGCTGAGCAACTTACACATAGACTAAGTAAACAAAAATTATTAGTCAATAGTAAACTATATGTAAGGGAATATTAAGTTTTCATCTTCTGAAACGTTTGGACATAATCAAAACACATAGGGTTCATCAGACGCTTAGTCGCCCGTGGATACAGGACACACGAGCTTTACTTTACAGTATTTACTTTACCGCACTTTTACTTTTTACCGTGGAGTCGGGTATTTTACTGTGGTGACGCTTAGTCGCCCGTGGATACTGGACACACGACCTTTACTTTACAGTATTTACTTTCCCGCACTTTTACTTTTTACCGTGGAGTCGGGTATTTTACTGTGGTGACGCTTAGTCGCCCGTTAATACTGGACACACGATCTTTACTTTACAGTACTTATTTTACTGTGATTTTACTATTCACCGTCATTTACCTTTTTTACCGTGGAGTCGGGTATTTTACCGTGGAGACGTTTAGTCACACGTTGATACCAGACACATGATTTATATATTACTGCATTTTTACTATCTTCTCTTTTTACCGTGGAACCGGTAAAGCCGGGTACGCGATTTACTTTTTTACCCTGCGTAAATATTTCTTTTACTTTTATTATCATATAAAAAAAATGACTGGTACACGTTTTCCATGGAAGGCCATGCGTCCTAAAAAACGCTAAACGCGTGTGAAATAATATAAATAATAATAATAACAAAAATAATAATAATAATAATAATGATAAAAAATAAATAAATAAAAACCATAAAAATGTTACATATATCATGTTTATGAAACTAATGCATATTTACTCTCATTTTGCAGGTTAATAAGTTCTGTTGTGCTCTAAATTAATACTGTGTGTGAAAATAATAAAATAAGAGTCAGTAAAAACAAAACAAGTACAAAATAAAGCAAGTTTGAGTATTAAAGATAAGTAAGTATTATTCACGAACCTGTCTCTGAAGGGTACAGTGGGGTTGAGCGCTCTACTCATTGTACCAAATTTTCTCAGTCTACGGATTGGGTGGCGACTCTCTAAAAATTCATAAAAATCGAAGTTTGAACGGCTGAGATTTTCCACACCCTTCGCGGGCACAATACTGCTAAAAATAGCAAAACATGATAAAAATGCCCTTAATTGATATTTTAAAAATAATAAAATATTCGATTACGGGGACGCGCGCTCACACATGCGGTCTGGTTTCATCTTTTTTTTATAATACAGTGTTTTAAATAATGATATAAACCTTCTAAACCTTAGATTCTGTATTCTAAAAGTTCAACATAATGTTTTAAAAAATATTGGTTGATATCTGTAATATATTTGCATTTTTATTTTAAAATATATCGAATTTGCGACTCATATTCTTTATTAAATTTTCATTATTATTGTTATTATTATCAAAAACATGTTCATTAGCTTTAGATAATACTATTTTTTAAAAATACAGGAAATTAATTGTAGAACATATGACTTACAGTTTAGATTGTATGACTTAGTTTTTATTTATATAACATTTTAGAACATAACAAACATAGTTTAGAACATTGTACTTAACTCTTTAAAGAGTATTGTACTTCACTTTTCAAAACAGAGACTATTATTTTTTCGAACACATCTAATATTATAGAACACAAACTATAAATTTCGAACACATGTAACGTTATTTAGTAAACATGTACATTAGCTTTAAATTATGAGTTGCAAATTCGATATATTATAAAATAACAATGCAAATATGTTACAGATATCAACTAATATCTTTTAGAACATTATGTTGAACTCTTAAAATACAGTATACAAGGTTTAGAAGGTTTATAACATTATTTAAAACAAGGGAATAAAAAAAGACGAAAACAGACCGCATGTTCTAAAATTAAAGCTGTATGTTCTAAAATTGAAAACGTCGTTTTTACCCGGGCTTCATGGATCTTAAAATGAGCGTCTCGTCAATACGAGTTCATCCATATAAAAATACATATAGGGAGAGGATCCGGTGAGAACCTCCCAGTTATGTGAGAACCAATCTTGTGGTGAGAACCCCCCTAAACTACGTAGTTTCATTAAGGACCAAAAGGCATTTATCCCTTTTATTTTAATTAAAAATCCAGGAGAGAGAAAGGAGGGTAGTGATGAGTCATCATTTGTTTCTTCTTTATTAAAAAATGTTTTCCCGCTTATTCCGAACTCCGATTTCGAATATTTTTATATGGATGAACTCGTATTGACGAGACGCTCATTTTAAGATCCATGAAGCCCGGGGTAACAACGACGTTTTCAATTTTAGAACATACAGCTTTAATTTTAGAACATGCGGTCTGTTTTCGTCTTTTTTTATTCCCTTGTTTTAAATAATGTTATAAACCTTTTAAACCTTGTATACTGTATTCTAAGAGTTCAACATAATGTTCGAAAAAATATTAGTTGGTTGATATCTGTAACATATTTGCATTGTTATTTTATGATATATCGAATTTGCGACTCATAATTTAAAGCTAATGTACATGTTTACTAAATAACGTTACATGTGTTCGAAATTTTATAGTTTGTGTTCTATAATATTAGATGTGTTCGAAAAAATAATAGTCTCTATTTTGAAAAGTGAATTACAATAAGCTTTAAAGAGTTAAGCACAATGTTCTAAACTATGTTTGTTATGTTCTAAAATGTCATATATCTAAAAACTAAGTCATACAATCTAAACTGTAAGTCATATGTTCTACAATTAATTTCCTGTATTTTTAAAAAATAGTATTATCTAAAGCTAATGAACATGTTTTGATAATAATTACAATAATAATGAAAATTTAAAGAATATGAGTCGCAAATTCGATATGTTATAAAATAAAAATGCAAATATATTGCAGATATCAACCAATATTTTTTAAAACATTATGTTGAACTTTTAGAATACAGAATATAAGGTTTAAAAGGTTTATAGCATTATTTAAAACACTGTATTATAAAAAAAGATGAAACCAGACCGCATGTTCTAAAATTGAAACTGTATGTTCTAAATCTAAAAACGTCGTTTTTACATGGGCATCATGGATCTTAAAATGAACGCCTTGTAAATATGAGTCCATCCATATAAAAATATTCGAAATCAAAGTTCAGAATAGCCGGGAAAACATTTTTTAAGAAAATTGCAACAAACATTGTAGCTTGGTGGCAGAAAGTAATGAAGGTTTATATAGGAGCGCGTTGCACTTACATCAATTAAAGCTGTTGGCCTAGCGGTAAGCATCAATGCTTGGGAGTGCAGAGGTGCGGGTTCGATCCATGCTGCCCTCATTTCGTTTTTTTTAATTAAACACATTAACTAACGATCAAAATTACGTAGTTTTGATGGGTTCTCACCATAAGAATGGTTCTCACATAGAGGGTGGGTTCTCACCGGATCCCTCCTATATATATATATATAGGAGAGGGATCGGGTGAGAACACCTCCTTAAATTGAGAATACATCAAAACTACGTAGTTTCATTAAAGGGGATGGACTAAAAGGGAATTTACCCATTTAATTCATCTTATGCGTGTATGTAGCCAGGAGAGAGAAAAGTGGGTTGATGACTCATCATTTGTTTACTTTTTATTCAAAAACGTTTTCCCGACTATCCCGAACTCCGATTTTGAATTTTTTTATACCGTTGGACTGGTATTGTCGAGGCGCTCATTTTAAGATCCATCATGCCCAGGTAAAAACGAAGTTTTAGAATTTGGAACATACCGCTTTCGAGTTTGGAAGGTATGCTGATTTTAGTTTTATTTTTTGTACGGTAATGTTATATACATTCTAAATTTTGTACTCTATGTTTTAAATGTTAAGCATACTGTTGTTAAAAAAATGAGTCGAAAAAACAAAGCGAAAACATATTTTAATGGTTAAAAATTGGAAAAATACATTCTAAACCACGTAAAATCAATGTAAAATCAAAATTTATAAACCATATACCATAAAAAAACCAAAATTCAAAAATATAAACACAATTCTAGTATATATAACACTTTATATTCACATAAAAAAAGAATTTTATACATGTCACATTATTTTTAAATTAAAATATAAGGAATTACAATGCAGAGATAAATATCCCGGAACACAAAGTTTATAAGTTTAGAATGCATAGTTTATATAATGGAACACACAATTTATAAATTTGGAATGCATAGTTTATATCCTAAAGTACAAAGTTTATATTCTAATTTCGAGTTTAGCATTTAGGATTTAAAGCTTAGGGTTCAATAATTAGGATTTATGTTTAGGATCTCAATTTTAGGGTTCATTAAGTAGAATTAAGGTATAATTTTAAGGTTTGGGGTTCACTTATTTCGGTTTAGGGTTTAGAGTTTGTAGTTTAGGGTTCTATTTTAGGATTTAAATTTAAAAACTTAGAGTTATGGGTTCACCACTTTAGAATATATGTATATTCAATTTTAGTCATTTAGTTATAAGTGTTTAGGTTGTTAGTATTAATTTGAATGAACTTTTTTTGTAATTAAATTGTGGAATATGACAGTTTGTAATTTAGAATTTATGTATATTCAATTTTGGTCATTTAGTTACAAGTGTTTAGGTTGTTACTATTAATTTGAATGGATTTTTTTATATTATATTGTGGAACATAACAGATTGTAGTTTAGAATATATGTATATTCAATTTTGGTCATTTAGTTATAAGTGTTTAGGTTGTTACTATTAATTTGAATGGACTTTTTTTTGTAGTATATTGTGGAACATGACAGTTTGGAGTTTAGAATTTATGTATATTCAATTTTGGTCATTTAGTTATAAGTGTTTAGGTTGTTAGTATTAATTTGAATGGATTTTTTTTGTATTACATTGTGGAACATGACAGCTCGTAGTTTAGAATATATGTATATTCAATTTTGGTCATTTAGTTATAGTATTTAGGTTGTTACTATTATTTTGAATGGACTTTTTTTGTATTATATTGTGGAACATGACAGGTTGTAGTTTAGAATATATGTATATTCAATTTTGGTCATTTATTTATAAGTATTTAGGTTGTTAGTATTAATTTGAATTGATTTTTTTTGAATTATATTGTGGAACATGACAATTTGTAGTTTAGAATTTATGTATATTCATTTTTTGTCATTGAGTTATAAGTGTTTAAGTTGTTACTATTAATTTGAATGAAATTTTTTTTGTATTATATTGTGGAACATGACAGTTCATAGTTTATAATATATGTATATTCAATCTTGGTCATTTAGTTATAAGTGTTTAGGTTGTTAATATTAATTTGAATGGACTATTTTTGTATTATATTGTGGAACATGACAGTTTGTAGTTTAGAATATATGTATATTCAATTTTAGTCATTTAGTTTTAAGTGTTTAAGTTGTTAATATTATTGGATTTGAATGTATTATTTTTGAATTATATTGTGGAACATGACAGTTTCTAGTTTAGAATATATTTATATTCAATTTTGGTCATTTATTTATAAGTGTTTAGATTGTTAGTATTAATTTGAAGGGTAAATTACACCATTGGTACCCAAACTATACCCTCTTTCCCAAACTGGTACCTAAACAAATTTTTTTCCCATCCAGGTTCCTAAACTAAGGGTGACTTCCCATGAAGGTCTAAATGACCGGTGGTGCTCAAGTCAACGGTAGTTTGACTAAATTTGACCAAGTCAAATCTAATTTCAAAATTCCCCTCCACATGAAATGTCCATTTTACCCTCTTTTAACTTTTACCTCCAAACCTTCCCTCTCTCCTCTGACACATTTTGTAACTCTCTCTCTCTCTCCTATAATATTTAATTGTAAAATAATTTCTCTCTCTCTCTCTCCCTCTCTTTTTTCACGAGCTCTCTCTCTCTCAAATCTCAGTAACAGTAAAAAAATTCCCCAAATATTTCAACATACCTCCAAACCCTAATCTCAAATTCTCAACGAAGGCAAGCACTTACAATGGCTAGCAGTAGATCATCAGGATCTTCTTTGCAGAGAGTAAGAAGAAGTTGTGATTGTGGTGTTGAAGCAGCTGTGAGGACCTCATGGACAAATGATAATCCTGGTAGAAGGTTTTATAATTGCAGAAATAATGGGGTGAGTTTAATTTCTTGATTTTCTTTGCTTATCTCTTATCCCGAGTTTATAGCTTTAATAATTGAAATCGTTGGTGGAATTGCAGAAGCGATATAGATGCAATTACTTTTACTGGATGGATGACCCACTAGAGGACAAAACGATGTCTATTGTTCTCGGGCTCTTGAGAAAACTTGACGGATTGGAGAAAGAAAGAGCAAGATTAAAAGACATGGAAATGACCTATGCTAAAAAGGAGTATGAAGATGAAGGTGAACCAGAGACAGGAACGAAAATTGGTGAAGCGGGGACGAATGGAGAAAGGGGTTGTTGGAATATGAACCTCTGTAATTGTATTTTAGTGTTTGTCATTGGATTTATTGCTAGAATGTATTGTAGGCAGTGAGGTTGAATGGTGACCTAGGTACCTATTTGGGAAAATAAGCATAGTTTAGGAACCTCTGTAGGGGTAAGCACATTATGTATGTTTTGTAGTTTTAATATATTGGTGAGTTTGACTGCTTTCTGTTTCTTTATTTGGTATGTGTATGTAGAACAAGGAAAGTGTAGATTATATGATAATTATATACACAAAGTAAGAACAATGAAAGTTTGGTTCGTTATAAATTATCATGTCCAAAAACAACAATGTGGCTACACTGCATACCTACATGCACCAACTTGAAATAACTAAAGAGTAAGAATGGTGCCACAAAACCTACATACACCATTCCACATAACCAAAAAACAAGGTGCCCAAAATAACTACATGCACCAATAAGAACAATGTTGATAAAGTACTTGGTGCCAACAAAACCTACATACACCATCTCCCTAAACCAAAAAACAGAATGGTGCCCAAAATACATACATGCACCAACTTCTATACCCTACATTTCATTTTGCATCCTATCCATCAATGCCATGCAGGTCTTCTTCCAATTGGTCCTCTTCCTCTTCCTCTTGTGTTTCTTCCTCTTCCTCTAGGTGCATTGCTTCCTCTACTTGTGGATGGTGTTGGTTGTGCTCCATCTTGTGAACCCTGGGCTATGTTGGATGTCCTTCTCCTCTTTGGCTAGTATTACAATAATAAATATAAAACAGTCAGAATATTACCCAAAATGCAAGAGAAGAGTAAGGTAGAAAATGTTACCTGTGGTGCTCCTGATGATTCTGCTTGTGGAGCTTTGCATGTCCTCTTGTTGTGATTGTGACCTCCACACCTCCCACATGTCATCTGTACCCCTACTTTCCCCAACTTTCCTCCAGATGCAGCATTCTCTAACTCCTCAGCTTCCTTCCTTCTAGCCTTAATTCTTCTTCCTTTCTTTGTTCTAGAAGGGGCAGGTGGAACTACTGGTCTTGTATCTACAGCTTCTGGCCATTGGTCCTTGCCATTAGTTGGTTCAATGGCAAAGCTATAGACCTTCATATATGTCTGAACAGAGTAACATTCATCCAAGTAATTTTCTACCACCTCATTTTGCTCAATAATGGCTGCAATGCCATGGGAACATGGAATCCCAGTCAATTGCCACCTCCTGCATGAACAAGATCTTTCAGCTAAGTCCACAATGTGTTGATGACCAAGTCCTGTAACTTGAGCTCTAGGACTTAGGCTGAAATGTGCTTCAAAGTGCTTAGCAAGGTCTTTGTTTTTCTCCAACTTCTTCAATATTTTAGGGCACCATCTTTTGTTGCTTTTCTGCATTAGTTCAGCCTTTGCTTTCACTCTTTTCATCAACCTAATAAGACAACATGAATGTGACACACAAATCATTAAATCACAGCAGCAAGATCTTAAAGTAAAGAAAATACAAACTCAGTTACAGTTATACCTTAGCTTGATCATCTCATACATGGTTATAATCCCTTTGTCTCTTGCATCTAGAATGTGCCTATTAAAACATTCACAGAGATTATTGAGGACCATGTCACATTTGCTCCATTCTTTGAAGCAAGCTCTGGACCATTGCTCACATGGTTTCTTACTCAACCATTCCCTTGCTTGGGGTGATATACCCTCTATTTTAGCAAGAAACTCATTCAACTTTTCCACATACGGTGCTCTGGCAGCATTCCATAACAATTGCTTCAGTTCAATTGACTTAAATTGAGTCCTGAAGTTGGTGTACATGTGCCTCACACAGAATCTGTACTCTGCTTGTGGGAATATTGTCTCAACTGCATTAATCAAACCCTAATAACAATATGTACACATATAAGTTAACTCAGATTCACCACAAAAGAAACAAACACATAACAATATATGTAACTCAGCTTAGAAGTTACCTTTTTTCTATCTGACATTATAGTCCAATGAAACCCTTCTCCCATTTCAAGATCATCTTGCAATATCTTTAAGAACCAACTCCATGTGTCTGTGCTCTCTGTCTCAACAATTGCGTAGGCAATAGGAAAGATGCAGTCATTTGGGTCTATGCCCACTGCAGTCAATAACTGACCTCCATATATGCCCTTGAGCCAGCAACCATCAAGTGAAACAAACTTCCTACAACCTGCCTTGAATGATGCTTTAAGGGCACGGAGACAGATATACAGACCATAAAATATTCCATCAGAATATCTACCCTTGATAGTGCTACCAGGGTTGGATCTCTGTATCTCAACAGAGTACCTTGTATATTTTAAATCATCATACAGAAAGAATAAGTATGTAAATTTTGATAAAATATCTAAACTTGGCTAAACTAATGATTTATTTTGACCGAATTCGGTCAAATTAAGTAAAAAAACAGTTATAAATGATAACATATATATACCTGTATATGTTGTTGTATTGAGATAATGCATCCCCATTCAGAATTTGAAGAGCAAAGTCTTTAGCCCTGTATGCCTTCATCCTTGAGATGGTCAACTCTAGATCATGCTTCACTTCCTCCTTCAGCACTGACACCTTCTTGTCAGGATCCATCCTAAACTTCTCCAAGTACTTCATCCCAACCCACTGTGATGTCAATAGTCTACTCTTGTATACCTTGCTGCAGTGATGTCTAAATGTTCCAGTCTTAACTTGCAATGTAAGGTTATTTGGGTCCTTTGTGTCTACTTTGGATGCATACACACGCCAGGGACACTTCTCTCCTGCACAAGTGGTACCTATGCAAACAAAAACAGATGGAAAATACACAAACTCAAAACAGAAACAGATGGAAAATACACAATCACTAGTTTCCCAAACAGGTACCCAAACTATAGTTTGTTTCCCAGAAGGGTACCCAAACTATAGTTTGTTTCCTATATTGTGACCTGCATATGGTATAACTAAGAAACAACAAGAATGACACATAAAAAATTAAGCAGCAATGGCCATAAAAAATTAAGCAGCAATGGCATATACTATTTAAATGAGAAGTAATTACCTTTGCAAATAGCCTCCACCTTGACAATATTGTTCTTCTTGTATGCCAACTTGAACCGATTGTAAATGCCATGATTCATCAAGGCATTTCTCAATTGAGGAGCACTTGCAAATAACATCCCAATAGAGAATTGGGGATCTTGCAAATCATGCATAGGAATAAACTCAGCATACCTTCTTCTTCTCATTCTCCTCCCACTATGAAGTTCATCATCTGATTCAGAGTTTGAATTGAGCAAATCTGAATCATCGTACTCTGATGAATTGTCCTCTAACTGAAAATCTAAGGTGTGGTCTATCCCACTGCCATCAAAGTTGACTCCCAAACCATGATTTGCAGCTTCACTTGATGGTCTTACACCACTCTTGGCATGTTGAACTCCATTAACCAAATCTTCATCATCATCCTCCAAATTGTAGTCTGGATCAACAAACTCATCATCAACCTCTAAGTTTTCTCCCTCCCCTCCAACTACATTTCCTTCCATTCCAACTGTCTCTGCTTCCTCTCTTCTTATTTCACTTTCATCCCTTCCAGTTGGTGGTTCTTCTTCCTCTCTTCCTCCAAACTCAATGTCAGCCTCATACACCATTCTCTCCTCAACCTCTACTCTTACTTCAGCTTCTTCCCTTCCAATATCTTCATCCTCTCTCCCTACAAACTCAACTTCTTCACTTCCATTTCTTGGTTCTTCACCCTCTTTCCCTACTAACTCAGATTCAACATGAACTCCCTCTTTCCTAACATATTCATCCTCTTTCCCTACTAACTCAGAATCAACTTGAACTCCCTCCTCCATAATATGTTCATCCTCTCTCTCTACTAACTCAGATTCAACCTGAACCATGCCTCTAACCACAATCTCCCCTTCATGCATTGGAACTTCATCTTCAAGTTCCTCTATTACACAAGTCCTTCTCAATCTTCCCATCTCCTTAATGACATTTTCCACCTCTTCTATTGAGACCTTCTTCACATACAATGATATCTCACCACTAACACTACCTACTTCTGCCATCTTAAGCACATCAATATCACTTCCTAGTAACTTCAACTGATGTTTTATATACCCTCCCTCATGACTCTTCCACCAATATTGCAATGTCCCTTGACACCCTAAGGACTCTAACTTCTTATCAATGCATATCAGAGAGATCTTGTCATAGTGACGATTAGGCCATAAGTAGATTGTCCCATCAACGTACTCATTTTCCTTCATCTTTCCACTGTGAAATATGGAAAGGCAGAATGACTTGTATTGACTCGTTGCTGCAACATATAAACAAATACACATGTAAACCCATTGAATGTCAAACCATATAAAGTGAAACCATACAATGTCACCATGACACTAGTAATTTACACATACATATTATGAAACAAAAGAACCAATAAATACAGCCAACAACAATTTTATATTCCACATTTATCTAGTATTACCCTACATATCCACAAATCACCCTTCTTTTTCAAATGTCATTTATTTCCCCCACCACCCACCACCCACCAATGAATCCCTTATTTATAAAAAAGACACTACACAATTTAAAAACAAAGTAATATGGACTAACCTGGCACCATCACGTAGTCAATATTTGACATCTTCAAAACTTCCAAAGTCAGTGGTCCACAGAATCTAGTAAAAGAAGAAATGGACAAATTTAATATCCACTGTTCATGACAGTTCGTAGTTTAGAATTTATGTATATTCAATTTTGGTCATTTAGTTATAAATGTTTAGGTTGTTACTATTAATTTAGTACAAATTTTATATCCTAATTTCGAGTTCAACGTTTAGGATCTCAATTTTAGGGTTCAATAATTAGGATTTATGTTTAGGATCTCAAGTTTAGGGTTCATTAATTAACATTTATTTTAGATATTCTTAAGTGTAAAAGTTATTTTTTGAATGTTTACTATTTGTGATTAATTGAAAAATCAATGAAAAGAGTTAAAAAAAAACAATGAAATTGATTAATTGAAATGGTGGTGACCAGTGCTGCGACGAATAATTTAGATAATAAACATTTAATTTGTATCTAAAGATTTTACTAAAAAAAAAGTAGTGAATACACTAAAGTTATAAAACCAAAGTTTAATAAAATGAGAGTCCGTCCTTGAATAAAAAATTATGTTCATAAGTCTTTGGAGTTCTACTTTATTTTAGAATATAAAATTTATAAATTCAAGTTTAGGATTTATATTTCAGATTTGCATAGTAAAAAAAGGAGGGGGCTGGAAAAGAAATAATAGAGTAAGACTAGGAGACTACTATACTATATTATAAGGTGCAGTACAATAATGACAAAATGTGTGGCTTGTCCTAGTGGTAAATGGGTTAGGTGTGCGTGCAAAGGCCCAACAGCCTGGGTTCGAATCTCTCCTAAGGCATTTTGCTGATATTAATTCATGATTAATGTGAAATGGTGGTTATTTACAGATATGCCACCGCGTGAATCAACCATCAAAACGACGTCGTTTCATAGGTGTTCTCACATAAAAATGTGTTCTCAATTTAAACCTTGTTTGCGTGTGATCCCTCCCATATATATATACTGTTGAGACTTGCACATAATATATCCCTTATTCATGAATAAGAAGTTGATCTCACGAACTTAGATTATACGAGATATCTGGATAATTATATGGATATATATAATGATGTTATATATATTGGAGACCCCGCTTTGAGTTACTAATATGAAATAAATACATAAATGTCAACTAGCTTTAACTCTTATGTGGTAATAGATATAAAGTAGTCCTAGAACTCAAATACTCATTCATGTGACTTTGAATTATGGAGTGTGTTACTTTGATTCTACTATCTGTACGATCCAGTATTCGGGTGTCCTTCGGGTAAACATTGGGTAACACATAAAGTAACTGCAAAGCAGTTAATGTTAGATTGAGGATATCATCACTTCTGTATTAGAGAAGATTTATCTTGGGCCTCTTGTGAATAAATAGTTCTAAATCCTTGCGCGAGGTAATATGATAAATTGGAAATGGTTTTCAATTTATGGAGAATATTTATTTGAGCACAAGTAAATTAATAATGAATTATATGATTGACTTTTCCGTGGTCATGATTCATTAAAGATAATATTGATGAGGGACCGAATTATATTGCAACTATCACTGACAGGTAAAAGAAGTCAACTGTTAATCTTAACTCCTTATGACATCGGGTTAGAAGAGTATCTCCATATTTGAGTCGACGCTCTTCTATGTTATATTAATTAATAGAGATTAGATTAATATACGAATGGTTGTGGTAAGGACCTAGTGGGTCACACACTAAGAGTATTGAAGGATAAAATGGTAAATTCGTAAATATACCAAATATGTATATTTGGTATGTTCGCCGAAATATGTATATATAGTGTTGATATATATAGTTTAATTGAATTAAATTATAATGTGTTATAATGTTAATTAATTAAATTCTACTAGTATAATAATTGAGATTATTATTTAGTTAATTGAGTAATTTAATAAATATGAATTTATATAAATTACTAGTTTAACTAAATAGGAATACTAGTGTGAATAGAATTGTTTTATTAATTAAATAAGAGTTGACCTAGTCCTTTTGGTAATATAATTCTTATTTAGGAGAGACAATTCTAAACACTATAAATACAACTCCCTATGAGGTATTTGATACACACATCTAATTCTCTCTAGAGAAGTCGAAATTCCTAGACCAAAATTGGGGTTTCGATTTACCGTTTTATTCGTTCTTGCTCGTGTGGACTTAACGCTAGAGGTGTTCTACTTTGGCCACTTGCGAGATTAAATTAAAGAAGACTTGTGGGCGCGACAACAACGTTAGATAGTAATCTCCTAGAGGTATTTTATCTAACCAATCTTCATAATTGTTATTCAATAAGCTAACGGATCTTGGTTTAAAAAATTGAAAATTTTTAATTCCGCTACGAACGTCGTAAATCTTCAATTTCCAACATGGTATCAGAGCTATCGTTACTTGATTATTGAATAACAACTATATCATGATATAGAACGTCTTATCGCGGTTGTTTTGGTTATTTGAATGTCGAAATCGAGTTTAATTTGATTAAACTAGATAATTAGAATTTATATGATTTTGATGTTAAAATAAAGTTTTGGTATTAAATTTAATTTTTTGAAATCAAATAGGATTTGATTTGTAATTTTATAATGAAAACAAAATAAAAAATAATAAAAAAAAGATTTGGATTTGGCGAGACAGAACCACTGGTGGTTCTGTGGCAGATGCCTCGCATGCAGCAGGTTACCTGCTGCCTTGCGGTGACAGGCAGACCATCGTAAACGGACTGTCCCCGACGACCCGATCCGAATGGTTGGAGATTTTGCGACTCCGTTTTTGTTTTTAAAATTCCAGAAAATTAAAAGGTTTTAGATTTAATTAAAATACTGAATTGTTTGGTATTTAACGATATTAGATATCCTTTGAAAATTAAATCGTTTAACGCTTTAAATTAATACTGAATGTTTAAATTCAAAATTTTGATTAAGAGTTAAATGGTTTAATGATTATATATATTTGATATATCTAATTACTCTAAATATCAAAATATAAATTTTCAATTGATTATATTTTTTGATATAATTTTCAATTGATAATTTACCAAGATTAAAGTTAATTGGTGAATAATTGTGTTGTCTTGGTATGTTTGGTAATTGTGGAATAGATGGACACTTGATAGTCAATTAGGTTGCTTCCATAATTATCAATGTTTGCTTCGAGTCTAGCATATTAGGATTATGTAGATTAGAACAATTAATAAATCGATTGATGAGACTTAAGAACCCTTAGTAATTAGAAAAATTAAGTTATAACAGTTTCCTCCTATTATTAGTAATTCAAGCAGGTTTCTATAAATGTTTCAGGGCATTGGCCAAAGTCAAACCTTAAACTTTTCTTAAAACACGTGGATTACTTGAAATAAAATTTTATGAATAATAGGTTATAAACTTAAATTGGAATTAGTATGACCGGATGCGAAGAACTTGTCATGTAATATCTGATAGGCAAAAGGTTAGGATAATACAATTAATTGTATTAGTTATTAATGTGGTTAATAATCTAATCTCATAGGAATTATATTTGATATAATTGATTGCAAGAATCTATCCGATTCGAAGTCATGATTGGCCAAAGTCAGGTGAATCTTATTAGATATGGATCCTAGCCAACTATTGAAATATAATTGACTTATAAGGGTTGTTAATTTTAGTGGGAGTATTTATTATATTTTAAGTCTTATATAATAAATTAAATCAATAGTTAACACTAGTACTCTTTATATCTCAGGTTATAGAATATATTACATCTGATTAATTATGTCGAAATTTGATCTCCGCTCGATTCTCACTGATAACAAACTTCTCTGACTGGTTTCGAAGTCTCAAAATTGTTTTGAGAGCTGAGAAGATTGAGTATGTCCTTGATAGTGATATACCCAATGAACCAAATGAAGGTGTTGTCATAGAATTAGTGGAGGACTATCTTGCTCACAAGAGAGATAGTGATATGGCATCATGTGTTATGTTGGCCTCCATGTCCCCTGAGTTGCAAAAGCAACATGACAATATGGATGCCAGATCCATCATTGTTCGTTTGAAGGAGCTGTTTGAGATCCAAAAAAGGAGTGAAAGATATGAGATATCTGAGAAAATCTTTCTCTCTAAGATGACAGAAGGGACCTCCGTGACAGAGCACGTTGTCAAGATGATGAGATGCATCAAGAAACTTGTTGATCTAGGATTCAACATGGATGTAGAATTAAGTGTGGACTTAATCTATAATCACTTCCTAAGAGTTATTCACCATTTGTAATTAATTTCAAGATGAATAATCTGGAAGTCAACTTGGCTGAACTTCTGAATATGCTGAAGATCACCTTTGAGCCAAATGTTGGCATCAAACAAGAGGTCTCGGCTATGGTAGTCGACCGAGTAAATAAGAGGAAGTGGAAGGGACCCAAGAAAGGTTCTGACAAGAAAGCCAATGGAAGTGATGAATCCCACCTTGACAAAGGTAAACAAGTGAAGGTTCATAAACCTAAGGGAGAATGTCACCACTGTGGAAAGGAGGGGCATTGGAGGAGGAATTGCAAGGTTTACCTTGAGTCACTCAAGAAGAAGAAGCTTGGTGAAGCTTCAACTTTAGGTATTTTTCATATTGAAATACATTCAGTTCAAAATTCCAAAAACTGGATATTAGATACTGGTTGTGGTTCTCACATTTGTAACAATGTGCAGGGACTAAAGGGGATTAGGAACTTGAAGAAGGGAGAAGTTAGACTGCGTGTGGGTAACGGATCTAGAGTTGCCGCATTAGCAGTTGGAGACTACTTCCTTACATTATCTTCTGGATTAGTTTTAGAATTAACAAATTGTTTGTTTGTTCCTGCTATGTCCTCAAACATAATTTCGATTGGTTGTTTGGATAATGTTGGTTTTGATATTTCAATTAAGAATAAAAGTTGCAACGTTAGTTTAAATGGAATTCATTATTTTTTTGGTTCTGTTATGAATGGAATTTACATCTTGAATAATGAAATTACTTCTCTAAACATAACAACAAAGAAACCAATGTTAGATAATGAAATTGGTAAAACCTACTTGTGGCATTGTCGTTTAGGTCTTATAAATGAGCAACGTTTATCTAAGTTACATTCAGATGGACTCTTAGATACTTTTGATTTTGAATCACTAGAAGCGTGTGAGTCTTGTTTAAAAGGTAAAATGGCAAAGACACTCTTTAACAGTAAAGGAGAAAGATCTACATAAATCTTAGGACTTGTACATACACATGTATGTGCTCCCCTGTCTACACCCGCAAGAGGAGGATTCAACTACTTCATTAGTTTTATAGATGATCTATCTAGATATGGATATATTTATTTAATGAAGCATAAATCCGAATCGTTTGAAAAGTTCAAGGAACATCGGATGGAAGTTGAGAAACAAACTAGTAAACAAATAAAGATCCTACGATCCGATCGTGGAGGAGAATATTTGTCCGGTGAGTTTTTGAATTATCTAAAGGAGAATGGAATAGTCTCACAATGGACACCTCCATATACGCCTCAACACAATGGTGTATCTGAAAGGAGGAATCGCACCCTATTAGATATGGTGCGATCCATGATGGGTTTCGCAACACTACCTAAATCATTTTGGGGTTATGCCCTGGAAACTGCCCTCTTTATCCTAAATAGAGTCCCAACCAAATCTGCTACTTCTACTCCTTATGAATTGTTCATAGGAGGTAAACCTAAATTATCATTTATGAAAGTTTGGGGTTGTTTAGCATACGTCAAACTTATCATATCAGATAAGCTAGATCCCAAATCTGATAAGTGTTTCTTTATTGGATACCCTAAGGAAACTAAGGGATATTACTTGTATCATCCAAATGATCAAAAGGTAATTGTATCTAGGCATGCTGGCTTTCTAGAAAAGGAATTTCTTGAGAAGAAAGACACCAATTCTATGATTGAACTTGGGGAAGTTCGTACCAGTAGTGAAGAAGAAACTGAACAAGTGGCCGAAACAGTGGGAGCTCAACCTGAATATCAATCTCAGGAACAAGTGACATTATAAGGGTGCGCCAAGGTCCCGAGAGATATGGATATCTCGTGGACGAAGGCCAGCTTGAGACTGTTCTATCCATGTGGAGACGATAAACTTATCACTTAATTACTTGTCTAGTGCACTTGCTAGTGTCATCTCACTCATTTGTACACAACAGAAGCCCATCTCTCGCATCATCAACCATCTAGGCATCCAACCTAGTCAAATCCACCCCAATTCCTGGGCGAATCTGACTCTAGATTGCTATCTGCCGCAAGCGATTGGGATTCGGATGGAGCCCATCACTTTCCTAGAGTTGCACTACTGGAAGAAACAGCCGGATCACAGCTGCTATATCTCTGGCTTTTTCCTTCTCATTCAACTAGTCTTCATCAATTCCATCGGGAGACATCTTAGTATGGGTAGCATAGATATACCAAGTAGTCAGATAATCCTTTAACTCTTCTAATTGTGATTTGTCTGCCTAAACCATCGAGGTTAAAAAAAATAAATGCGTCCAACAACCATCTCCCTAACCCTTCAGCAAAAAAACACAACTAAAATCTCACCAAGATCGGGTCACTTTTAGCTTATCCTTCTTAGCAGTACCCGTTCTTGGCAGTCCCTCTTAGAAGTGTTTGAGAATACTTTAAAAACATGAAAAAGTTCAATTTATAGATGAAGAAACATAGTAGTAATTAATGCAAGCATCTCGAAAAGTGGAGAGGGAATCATTGACTGCACCGCTTGAACTTAACCCTTGGCGACTATTTATTCTTTGATTGCTCATGAAAATGCGTGCGACTTCAAAGCATCAATAATGTATATTGGAAATACCAAATTACGCGATGCCCAACCTTCTATACACTATACTAACTTTTCTTCTCCTCTGTTTACATCTTATCTTTCCTTCTACTTCCTTTGCATCTTCTTTTCCTATTATTATGGGAGTTTCAGGATCTAAAATATGGCGGATATTGTGAAATCACAATTTTGCATATTTTATCATTTTAATTAATGAATTCGGGCTCTTTTGCCATAGATACAGTTGCTCTCGACATGTTTGTCACACAATGAATAAATACGATGACTTGTTGCCATTACAATGTTAAAAATTGAAAACATAAGGAGAAGTTCAAACAATTGCTTAGTTATCATCAAGAAGTACACGAAAAAAGCGGGTGCCTCTCGTGCTATTTTCCAGCTCAAAGGAAAACAAAATCCTAATAGAACAGGAAAATCAAAACACACAAATAGCTTGTGCATCTAGTCTTGTTATCCAGCATAATAGTCTTACCTAATCGTCATCAGAAAGACACTTAACAATTATGGCATGGTCCTCAGAATTGTCCTCGGAAAGGAACTCATCAAGTTTGGCACTGATATGACATATCATCAAAAGTTGATTTCTTATTCCCTCCTTATACAAGTGTTCAACACATATACTGCGAGGATATTTTCTTCCAAAGTCTCGATTTACCTTAAAAACTAAAAATAATGCCTTTCTGAACTTTTTTACTTGACTTTTATTGTTTGCCCATCTCATCTCAAATGTGCTACCAAAAAGATAAAGCAATCAGAATACATGGCGACTCAAAAAAAGAAACACGATTAAAAACTCAAATAATTTTGGAGACACTTTCAAAACACAAGTACAATTTATAAAAGAAGAAAAATAGTAGTAATAATTGCAGGTGCAAATTCAAAGCATCGATATTGTACATTGGAACTGCAAAACCAAGCGTTGCCATTTTGACAGTTTAGACTAATTCCCCATGAAAACTGGTACAAATTCAAAGCATCAATATTGTACATTGGAACTGCAAAACCACTCATCGCCGACCATTCACAAATGATCGCAACTATCTTTTCTTCTCTTTTGTTTATAAATTCTTTTTATTTCATCACAGTTGTGAAAATGGTGGAGAAGAGCATGATGAACATATTTGGGTTAATTCAATAAGATGATCTTTGCCAGCTATTTCCCCAAAAGTAGTAGCTATGAAAGAGAAAGAAATCCTAGAGAGAGAATGAAATTCAAATTCAAACTTGATTTTCGGTGCCCTAATAGGAGCAAGGGTATATGTGTAAAGCAACATAATCTTTCTCCAAAAATACCCTTGACCGGTCGAAAAAACGCGTCCGACCGACGGCCAGACATCATTACCGCAAATGAATATAGAATTTGGGCCCTCTAAATTGAACTAACTAGGTTTAAACCCGCGCGTTGCGCGGTTGTTTAGGTTCTTTTTCTTGATAAAAAATTTTTTTCGTTTCAATTTGTTAGATCTAAGATTCCAATTCCAAACTTTCCACATTTTTATTTTTTATAAGATATCATATAATATATAATCATGTTAAAGAATATTGAATATCTGATTTCAAGTGCCAATATTGAATATTGAATATGTTACCAAAAAGAAAAAGAATATTGAATATCTGATTTCAAGTGACCTTATAAACTCTTGTTTTTCAACAATGTATATTAGACATGCATGTTATTATTGTTGAGAGATTCTAGAATACATTCAGTGTACGACGTGGTACACCAAATGAATAAATGATTGACATATATGACTTCAACTATTTAAATTTTTGCACCTTGTAAATATTTAATAGTATATTTTGTAGTTAATTATTTATTAAAATTTTAGATGACAAAATAAAAACTCTAGACCGTACCAAATCAACTCGAAATTCTAAATTATAAACCTTAAACCCTATTATAAACCTTAAACCCTAATAATTATGATATGTATGATGTCACTAATTATTGATACAATGTACGGATGACGTGGTTCACCGGATGTATTCTAAAAACTTTCATTGTTAAAAATACATTTAATATTAATGATTATTGGCACTAAATTGTTTTTCTGTTTTATTTCCAAAATAATTAAACTGATATTATTAGATAATAATTATATATGTGTAATCTGTTTGTTTTCTTCGCCAAATGAATTTGTGCTTAAAGTTAAAAAATTTAAATATCATCATAAATGGGTTATTTGAATTTGTGTTCAAATTTTTTCTGGTCGTTGTGTTTTTTTTCCATTTAATTGTACTTTTAAATATCATCATAAATGAGTTATTTTGTTTTTAGTTCAGTGGTTGCTAAGTTTTCATATAATTGAAAATTGTATTTGCAAAATATATGTGTCAATTTAGTATAGAATATTTTTAATGTTAACTAATTATATTAGTAGCATAGTTAAAGACGTCTTTTGGTAACGTGCGAATGGTAGCGTGCGAATTGGGTTAATCATTGTTTAATCTATGAACTATGTAGACATAAATATGCATTACAGCGGATATTAAATATTTCATTTTGGGGGCATTGACAAATCCTAGATAATCTTGTTATTCAACAATTTATGTTTAACGTGCAATTCCAGTGATACTGAGACGTTTGGACATAAATAGGTTTTTCAACATCAAAGTAGACCTAGGTAGTCATGCTAGAGAAGATCAAATATTTGATTGTGAGTGTCCATGCTTGTTGTAGACATTTTTTATTTACAACTATGTATATTAGACATGTATATTTTAGAATACCAAATCGTAATTGTAGTGTATCTAAAGTCCTCAAAAAGGGTAAACTACCGCAAAGTTCTAGACCTACATAAAATTTTATAAGGATTAAATAAGAAAACAATAAGTTTATATTCATTGTAGTTTCATATCATTGGTAATTTATATATATATACGGTAAATGCTTTTGGCTAGATTCTAGCCGGATAGAAATGGCTTTTGGCAATTATAATTACCAGTATACCTGTGAGCATAAGTGGTCGCTCATAGCGGCTTTAGCCTTCTTTGACTAGAGTCCCCACCCGGCCGACCGGGAAAATGTACGAACCGGTGTTTGTACCGGTTGTTTTTGTAAACCAGAGAGTCTATTTACGTTCGTGGATACAACTTATCAATTCCGACATTCCAGGGCCCAGAGGATCTTTAATGCAGCCTAATAGTTTATTATCTTGACATTTAAGATTATCACACAGAAATATATAAATACACAAACATTTGTGCGGTAAACCGCCGAGTGACACGGTACAAAGAAGCTTACCCTCGTCGCGTGCCAGTGATCGCTTGCGGACTGATGCTCGTCGAAGAACGGAGACCTTTTTAGGGAGGAACCATGGGGGCCGGAGTTGCGTAGGGCGTCCTCCGAACAGTATCTAGGAACATGACTTAATCAGCTCTAGCCGGGCTGCGAGTGATGCCTAGGTTTGGGAACTTTAGATAAAGGGGGAATATATTTTTGGTGGTCGTGAGGACCTTTTCTGGGAATATTTTGAGAAAGTACTCTTAAGCTTGGACTCTAGTGATTCTTTTCTTGTATCAGATGCAACTTTAGGCAACAACAGAGGCAACTTTATCACATGCAACTTATATCGGGTCAAGAATCGCTTTAGAACGAGCTAGAGAAAGAGGAGAATGAGTGTTTTTTGGTGAATTGAATGAGAAATCCGGGGGGTATTTATAGGATACCTTGTGACCGTATGGTCCTATTTTTGTGACCGTACGGTCACTTGTTTGCCCGTCTCAGATCCAAATTTGGATCTGAGCCGGGCTTCCCACAAGGCCCGGCCAAAGTTGTTTGGATTTTAGTACACGTGTCACGTTCTGATTGGACCGCCAGCCACGTGGCGGATAAGGATTGGATTGTTATCTGCCACGTGGTAGTGACCGTACGGTCATAAGAGATGTGACCGTACGGTCACAACAAACAGTGTTGTGACCGTACGGTCCTTAGTGAATAGTGTTTTTGACCGTACATCATTTTGTGGAAAAGGATTTTCTCATAAGAATGAAAGTGCCACACTCATGGTCCCAAGGAGCGGGTGGAAGAGGTTATATCCCTGAAAACGTGATACGTTCTCCAATAAGCATCAGTATTTGAGCAGCTGGCGCGACGAGGAGCTCATAGATTTCTTTCATCATCGGGTTCGAAAATCAGTGCTTACAATACCCTTGTGTATAATCAATTGCAGTTAATGTTATTCGGTAAAAGGTTGTAATGGTAATAATTGGGCAACTAAAAGTTAATAAGTCTTACATAAAAATTCATCTAATTAAATTCCACAACATACAATTACCATTAAATTGAGTTCTCCAACTTTTATTTCTTTAAGTAAAATTGAATTAATTTTTCATTTTAGCACAATAATGATAATTCATTAAAATTTGTCATTCGATATCCGAACTACATTGAGCCGACTAATCCAAATACATGGCGGATCCGAGGATTACGCTATTTAAATCTCTCCAAATCACTGTTGTGGAGGATCAATTTGCAGACCTCCTTACCAAGCACAACTAGGGTTGGGCACGAGTCATGAAAAAATCGAACTAGACCGAATATCCGAAGAAAAATCTCCAAAACCAAACAGGACCGTTGACTTTTTGAAGAACTGAACTGAACTGAACTGAACTGAACCGAACTGAACCGTTGACTTTAGGATTTGTTTTATATTAGATATAGAATAGAATTTAATTATTATTTTATACCTTAGGACTAACTTTTATAAATACATCTCCGAGTATCATTAAATAAAATGGAATCGAAATCTCCGGATCTCCGAACTGAACCGGACCGAAATTTTTAGACAATTTGGTTCTGGAGATTCTTTATTTTAGTGTTTTTGTGTGTCAAAATTTTCGGACTGTACCATTTTTTTTTATGAAGTACAGGAAAGAAAAATGAACAAAAACTAAACAGGAACTGATCTAGCAAAAATAGCACCTAAGGCACAAAAAGTTTCGGACAGTACTTTAATACTTCTTTGTGTATTTTTTCTCAACACTTCTTTGTGTATTTTACTATTTTTTGTTCTTAAAAAAATAGTAAGACACTATATTTTTATAACTTGTTACTCTATTAATCTTACATGTATTGAACATATCATTGTTTAAGTAAAATTAACATATAATAATTTTTCTCTCAAAAAAAAAAACACATAATAATTTTGAATTGAATTAAAATTGACTTAACATATGTTTTTAATACATCATGGAGACATATATTGTAAAAATTATTTTAGACCCTACAATAAACTCTAAAATTCACACTAATTTAAACATTTAACCCTAACCTAAGTAAAAACATAAATTACTCTAATAGAATTTATTTTTTATAAAATTTCAATTTCTTTAATAAATCGGACCTATGGTTTAATATATTTATTAATTGATAATTTGATCATTTATTGATTTTTTTTAAAAGATTTTGTTAAAATTTAATAAAATTTGTGAAAGTGGGCGTGGACGTCAGTGTGGGTGTGGTAATGTATGTTTATATATATAACAATGTTCGATTAAATAATAAATTATTCTACAATATAAAAAACGATTTATTATTATTATATAATCATTTGTATATGTTGGTTTTATATTTTCAAGAAATTGATACGAATACTCCAGTTATAGCAACTCAAGATAATTTAGTGTAAACATTTATACAAAATGAACGGAAGGATTTTGAGTGTTGGTACTGGAAACTAGTATTTTACATTTTTTATCTTTTTAATCAATTGTAAACTTTGATCGATGAATTTATGGGTTATTTTTTTTGTTAAACACTTATTTTTATTGTTTTTTTAGTTATATCACATACTTACAGAATAAATCATAGTTATTTAGAAAAATAGTATAAAAATATAAGTATATAATTTAGCTCGTATATGTATATAAAAGAACATAGACATTCATACTGGGTACAATAATTATAAATATATTTATCTTAAAAGTTTTGTCATTTTTTACTTAGAATTAATATTGTAGAGGTATACTTTTTTTTTTTGATGGAAGAGTTATCATATCAATGAATAATAAAGAAAAATTACAGCACGATGATAATCAATAAAGATCAACTATAAATAAATAAATAAATTATATAGCACATTTTTACAATTATTGAGATGCATATACTTACAGGTTCAATAAATAAATTCTGAGTAAATAAATTCTGAGTTTGAGATAAATATAGCTCACATTTTTTTACCGAAAAGAACTTGTAATTGTACCCAATTAATAAATTATGAGTAACATTTTTCAATATAATTTATGATTCTGTACACAAATTCCTAAAGAATATAGCACATCATTCAAGATATCATTGAAAGCTTGTTTCTGTTTCACGGAGGCAACTTTGTGATTTTTTCTAGAGCGATTGGGAATGAATTTTAACGAAACAAAATTTGGAATACGAAGACCATATGGCAGGAAACAAAATGAATCGAATTTAGACCGAAGATACGTAATATAAAGACTAACAATCTATCTCAATATGTTTGGAGTGATCATAAAATATTGAGAGTTAAGAGCGAGATATACCCCCAATTTTGTTATACCAAATTAAAATAACAGGTAACTTTTTTGGAACCCTAAAAATATGAGATTCACTAAATGGAATATAGTTGGTCTCATTCCTAAATCGCACCATTAACGAGCATAAACAACCTAGATTGATATGAAATTCACAAATTATCAAAAATTGAATTAGAGAGTTTATTTATTAAGGTTTTAAATTTAGAAAACGAATTGATGTATTTGGGAATATAAATATAAACTTTAATTGTCACCACACCTTCCTTGTCACTTTCATTTTGTTTTATTTTCTGAACCAAGTCAAAAAGTCACACACACTCCGTCGGCTTTCCTTTTTGTTCGTAAATAACGTATTTCGTCCTGATTCCATCAAATTGACATTATTGCCCCCTATACCCAATCTCATATTCTCATATGCCTGTTTCATCTGGTAGTTGACAAAAGTTTATTCTTAAGGAGGCCCCGAAGAAGCATACTTGTTGACCATAATACCCCTGAGAGACCTTCCTCGAAAGAAGACCTCTCATGTCATTTGCCGTTCCAAGAAAATCATCTCCACCTTCCTATTATCTGTATCCTGGTTGTCTTCCATCCTTTCTCCTTTATTAATACTCTCTCACTCTTCCTCCTCCATATCCACATCTCCATTTCATCCCTCTCTATCCCGGGGTTTGACATTGATCTGAGTTTTAGTCCGGTTAGTGTTTCCTCGTTATAAAAAAAAATACAAATATTAGAAATGGGTTCGTCTTCAAATTTCCAAGATTACTTGCCTGTAATGGCGGATAAGCTAGGCGGAGAAGGTCTGATCGGAGAATTGTGTAACGGGTTTAGTCTACTGATGGATGGAGAAAAAGGGTTGATCACATTTGAAAGCTTGAAGAAGAATTCAGCTGTATTGGGTTTGCAAGATATGAGTGATGATGATTTTCGAAGTATGTTGAAGGAAGGTGATTTTGACGGCGATGGTGCTCTCAATCAAATGGAGTTCTGTGTGTTGATGTTTAGATTAAGCCCTGAGTTAATGGAAGAGTCCAAGTTTTTGTTAGAAGAGGCTCTTTTTCATGACTTGAAAAATTCTTCTTGTTTTTGATTTCGGATTTTTATTTTTCCATTCTTTTCTCTTCTCTTCAATGTAATCACAGTCTTCATATTGTTAACATTTATAAAAATTGTTACTAATTTTCTAATCACACATGTTCATATCCTTTTTCTTTTAATACTTAGAATTATTTTTTTTCATAACCAAATATAGCATTTCTATAGAGAATGTAATTATATTAGGGAAAAATAAAATTGTGGTTTCCAACTTTTGCAAATAAATTTGTGGTTTTAACGTTTTTTTTATGACGAGAAATACTAATTGGGCTGCAGCCCAAATTACTGCCAAATCTTGGAATGGTGGGCTCACCTGCAAAGCCCACATTCATGTAAGTCCGGGATATAATGGCTGCAGTAAGGCCTCCCTCTCCACTCTATTAAGAAAGGACGTAGGCGCGGATCGAACTCCTGACCTTGTCCACAGGTGCCCAAATGGGGGAAAACACTTGCCACTACGCCAAACCCCTGCGGGTATTGTGGTTTCAACATTTGCAAATAAAGGTACGAGATTTCATTCCGTTAGCAAAAAAACGTATTATTACTAACACCGTTTATTATTGATGACGTGACACTTTGACCACGATTTGACCAAAATGCAATTTTGTCTTTAAAAAAAGGTAAAAAACGCTATTTGGCCACTCACTAATCTCAAATTTGTGGCATTTGGCAACTGACTTTTATTTGGTCATATTTGGCCACTCACTTTTGTAATTTGGTGAAATCTCACTCTTATTTTGTTAAACGACATTCCTACATTTGTGTTATTTTGCAATTTTTAGTTTAGAATTAATGTTCTTATTTGAAATAGATGAAATTTAATGTTTAAACATCTCCTTTCAATTTTGATTAAAAGAAGGGTGAAATTTCACTAAATTGATAATTCAATGGCCAAATATGACTAAATTACAAATGTGAGTGGCCAAATGTGACCAAATAAAAGATCAGTGGTCAAATGCACAAATTTGTGATACGTTAGTGGCTAAATAATGTTTTTTACCTTAAAAAAAATAAGAAAAAGTAAAAGTAAAAAAAATTGCGGTTTGACTTATTTGCAAATACCAGCTCGTGGTTTGATATTTTATTAAAAAAGAGGTATGAGATCCAACTTAAATATCAAATACGGTTTTAGATTAATTTATATATTAAAAATTACTAAAAAAGTGTTCTTTTAAAATACTGGATTGCTATTTACAGCCCAATTTTTCCGAACTACAGCCCACTTATGCCTAAAATACCCCTTTCATAATTTCCTTCTTAATTTTGATGTTTAAAACCTCTCAACAACCTATTTTTCAAGATTGAACTTTTTAACATCAAAATCACACTTTTTGCTCTCAATCATGGACAAAAACACGAATAAAGTACGAAAAACAAACTCAAAAAACAATTAATTTGATTAAAAATTTCAAAAAGTGGATTGGTTAGGGTTCGGATGCCTTTTTTATGGAGAAACGGTCTAATTAAATCATTGTTTGAACATTTAGTATTAATTTCACTTCAAGTGATTTTTTTCGGAACGTAAACTAATCACACATAACTAATTAAGTCATTGTTCGAACATTTAATATTAAACATACACTAATAAAAAATTTAATTTTGTTAAAAAGAAAGTTTTAAGAAAAAAATTATTTTATATTAATTTCACTTCAAGTGATTTTTTTTTTCTTTTTTCATCGATTGATCTTAGGGCTTTAAAAAAAATTATTTTATATAAATTTAAGAGTTAATTAGGTGATTTCGTGACCTTTTTTCGACTAAATGTGATACTTTTTGGTGTTTTTGTTTTTGGATCTCAAATTTTTCTCTATTTTTTCGTGTTTGTTAATTTGGTGAGAAAGAGGTTGAGAGAATTTAGAAGAAAAATAGTTTAAGAGAAAATATAACTGAGATGGGCAAAATTGGAAAAGTGGGTTGTAGTTCGGAAAAACTGGACTGTAAATAGTGATACCCTTTAAAATACAAAACAATATAAATTCAAAAAGAACATTATCGAAACTTCCCAGCATTTTGGTAAGTTTTAATTCATAAATTAGTTTATAATTGGTAAATTGAATCAAACCTCATACCTATTTTTTAATAGGAGAAAATACAAATAAAACTTTTGTGGTTTCAATGTTTTGCAAATAGAGATACGTGGTTTCACTTTTTGCAAAAGGAGGCATGTGGTTTACATATTTGACAAATAAAAGAAATTGACTAACAACATTTGCCACATCATTAAGTCAACCCTCCACGTCATCAAGTCAACATTACATGTCATCAAAAAATCAATATTTTACTATGCCACATCATCATAATCAACAAGTCAACATGACACATGATAGAAATCAATATAACATGTCATCAAACACTAACACTTTAAATGAAATTCGTTTAATTGTCAATTTTGTAAATCACATGCCTCATTTTGTAAAAAATGAAACCACATTCCTTTATTTGCAAATTCATGAAACCAAAATGGCTTTATTTGTACTTTTTCCTTTTTAATAAATTATCAAACCACATGTTGATACATGTAAACAAGTTGAACCACGAGCATTTTTTCTACCTTTACTATTTCTTTTACTTTTCAAAGACAAAATTAGCCTATGGTCAAAGTACCACGTCAGCAATAATAAATGGTGTTAGTCATAATATCTTTTTTTTGCTAACAGAATGAAATCTCGTACCTTTATTTGCAAATGTCGAAACCACAAATCTTCGCAAAAGTTGAAAACCACAAACATATTTAAACTTTTCCATTATATTATTGCTGACCATGTTTGTCAAATCCGGCCCGGTCAAAGACCTGGAAGAGTGATGAGTGCAAAATGTAGCAAGTATTCGTGCTTTATTTTCATACTAATTCATAGTTAAATGCCTTGTTTTAGGAGCTTTTTACTTGTTATTATCATAAGTTACTTGCAGGAGCTAATGTGGAGAAAAGGAAGTTAAAAGGAGCTGAAACGGGCTTATTTTGGATCAACATGGAGCTGGGTCGCAACTTGGAGCTGATTTGGAGGAGTTTGGACGTGAACAGTGTTAGTCTTGCCCAAGACTAAGGAATTCCGAATCTGCAGTGTCCTGTTTCGTCGATAATTCTTTGTAATTCTGATTATTATCTATTTGGGCAGCAAGTTACACCAAGGGAGGCACGAAATTGAAGATGTTTAATTAGGAAGAAACTCTATTATTATTTATTATTTTACTTAGATACTTTTGAAGATTTCCAAGTCTTATTTAAGGAAGACTTGTAACTCTTGAGTTGGAGGTTCTTTTTCACGTTAGTTTGGTTTTGTTGCAGTTTTGATGTGTTCTTCGTTAGCCATGTTTGGCTAACGTTTTATTTTCGGTTAAGGGATAATTCAAAGGAGGTTTTTCTTCAGTATTATGAGACCGTTCTACTCTATTGTTTTTCTTAATTCCATATCGTTTATGTATTCATTATGGCTTAGAGATATAATCTCAATTGTTGTTTATTCTTTTGAATGATAACGCGCGGTTGTTCATAGGATTCAATTAACATATAGCTGAATTGGTAAGGTTTGCGTTTCACCCTATTGAACCAATCAAAGTAGGAATCCATATTGTAGATTGAGTTATTTTTGTATTCAGGAGTATAATCTGTTTCTGACAAAATCGGGTTTTCTTCTATCGTGACATTAATGCAAAAGTAATTAGATTTGTCGTGTTGAATGAATATATAATTTGGTTTCTAAATCGATATCGCTGAGAATCGGTTGGCTTAGATCAGGTTCTTCTAGTTCATAAAGCTGTTAACAGGTTAAATCTCTAGACCGCTGAGGCGAGGTTATTTGTTAATTAGGAATTAGTTATTTTTCGTGCTTGACTAATTCAATAATACGGAAGAATAATCCAAACTGATCCGATATGTGTATATGTCAATGATCAATACTGAAAGGATTACCTACCTGCGAATCCCTTAGCTGGAATTCTCCATCTATTGATTATCTCTCTCATTTTACATTCGGGTTTTATTATTTTTGTTAATTTAGTTAATCAATCAATTCAAATCCCCTTTTATTTGCTTTTAGTTTATCTGGTTATATTTGTAGTTAATTCGGTGTTATTCCATTGGGTTCAACCTTTACTTACTCTATTGCAAATCCGCTTTTAGGCTTAGTAAAGTTATAATTATTTTTGGTGGATTTGACACCCATCAAAGAGCTAGAGGGTCAAGGGTTTAAGGTTCAATCGGGGTTGATTCGAAGTTGAACCAGTGGTCGATAACTATAGTAAAACACTATTAATTTGAATTATATTTGACATATAGGTGCCAAATTAGCATTTAATTTGTTTTTTATATTTAATATATTAATTAAAAGGTGTCAAATTATTTGACAACTAAAAAATTGAAAAGAAAATTGAATAAAAATAATAAATAGAATTTAATATTCTAACATTAAAACTAAAAAAAAGGCAAGTATTTTTTCTTTTAAAAAAAAAAGCAAGTATTTTCAAATTCAAAGCATTAATTTTCTTTTACAACAATTAAAAGTATTAATTGAATTCTTTCCACTTACCAAAACAAATTAAATTCTTTCCTAATAACATATTAAACGTATTTCCATTAAAAAAAAAATAAAAAAAATAGAAAATTTGACCATTTGAAACTCGCTAACCCGTGGCCGGGTTTCCGGATCACCAGTTTAACCGTCCGAGTCACCGGGTTTTAAGCAGATTTCAAAGAGACTTAATTTTCCCTACTTCCAGCCCGGTTTACATTCCAGGTCCGGGTCAACTCGGTTCGACCGGGCCAGATTTGATAACCATGTTGCTGACTAGAAGTAGCAATTGCGAGACAATTTACAATACGAAAAGGGAAAATAATTTATTACTCCTCGATGTTTGTCAAAACTCACTGTTTAGTCCTCGTATTTTGAATAACTTAACAAGGTTCTCATCTTTTGCCATAATTAACTCAATAGTCACTTTTGTCGATTTTTTAGATTTTAAATTTAACATATTTTAATTTTCAAGACATTCATACTGTAATATAAAATGACCTTGTAATTCTGCTATGTCATGTTTGTCTGTTTATACCGAAATATAAAAGTTACAGATAAGAAAAAGATAAACAAAAAGACCAAAAGAGTTAATGATAACGAAATATGAAAACTTTATAATGATTTTTTCGAAATATGAAAAGCCAAACAATGAGTTTTGACAAATGTTAGGGCCTAATAAATCATTTTTTCATACAAAATTATAGAGCTAGAGAAATCGTTGGCCAAAAGCTAAAAGCAACGTGCAACCACATTATCCTCCCTATAAATTGTTTTGTTGATACTGATGGTTCACACCACAAACAATAAAGACTTTAGAATATGATTAATCAAAAAGTTACATGAAAATGTAACGAAGAAAAGAAAATAAAAGGGAAGGGAAGGGAAGGGAAGGGAAGGGAAGGGCGCACTTTATAATTAAAGATGAATTTGAGGTTCCTTATTCAAGTATAATAAATTTATAAACAGAACTAAATTGATTGAATTTGACTGAATGTTTTAGAAATTATACTAAATATGATTAAAACGAACTGAATTTTGTTAAAAATAAGCCAAAAAGAAGAGAATTTGATTGAATTTCCAATTATGACTATTATCTTACTAATACAGTAATTTAAAAGAAATTTTATACTTATCAATCACCCAATAAAACTCTCAGAGAAAAAAAAAAAACACTCACCCAACAGTTATACCGTATAACACTGATATGTAAGGAGAAATTAATATTAATTATCATCCATAAACTACGTACAAAAATGTCAAACACTGTTGATTGTTATTATTTGTTCGCTTGATGTTAATAGTTGTTCATTAGTTATTAATTATTACTATTTGGTAAAGTTGTAGTGAACTACTCATGTCACAGTGTGAAATGATTGACGATAGCTTGTAACTCAAACTGAGCTGTTGAAAGGCTGAGAAGCCTTGCATTTCATGTAAAATAGAGAAAGCTTTAGGGACGAGACTGATGAATGACGACCCATCTTTGATGCCCAAGTCAGTAATAATTCTGAAAGAAAGGGAAATTGAAAGAAAGCAAAGAAGCTTAAGTCGTAACACGTATGTACCTTACTGTCTTACGAACCTCACTATATAAAGGAGATAAAGTCGATTACCTTTGGATCGGGTTGGGTTCGGGCCGGACCTAATTTGGTTTTATGCATAATCACGTTAACCAAGCCCATCCTAGCCCGCACTATATGTATATCATGCTCGGACTGGGTTGGGCCAAACTGAAAACGCTAATTCCCAAGCCCAACCCGCTTAACTAATATTTATTTATTTTTTAAAATAAAATAAAATTATGCAATTGTACTAACATTAACAAATAAAGGAAGATTCTTCTTTGGTGTGATTCGAACTCATGATCCCCTTGATTATAATTAGAGTGTTTAAACATTAGGCTAACCCATTCACCATAATATTTATTTTATTTTTATTAATGAACGAAGACTAAAAATATTTCACATTTAAGAAAAGAAAAGTCTAATTTTGTTTTTATTATTTTGAATTTGTGATGGAACAGAGTATATATAGGTTTAGTCTTTGTGGGTTAGTAAAACATATAAAATACAGTATAAAGGGTGTGGATTCAAATCCTGACTTTTTACAATTTTAACCTTCAATTTTTTTCAATCTCCATTTCATTGTTGAGACGCCCTCCTCCTCAGGTCAAACAATTCTAGATCATTTAATCTGCCCCACCAAGTAGTAATGTTTAAGCTGACTTTGGCACCCAAATTCAATCTTTTCTTTTTCTTTTCAACAATGGAGGATGGGAGTTAGTAACACCAACAATTTCTACTTCATTTCTCTTTTCTTGTTCTTACTCTCCATTTTTTGGGATAGAAAAAACCGAGCATGAAAAGATTTGAGCTTATCTTATGTTTCTTGTCCTGTGTTTTATTCTCTTTCTTTGTAGCTTCCATTGCAGTAGACACTATAGTTTCAAATGGAACTCTAATAGATGGTGAGACTATAGTGTCTTCAAATGGGAGATTTGAATTGGGTTTTTTCAGCCCAAAAGATTCAACCTTTCGATATCTCGGAATATGGTATCCTTTCTCTAACTCTACTGTTGTTTGGGTTGCTAACAGACAGACCCCTCTCAACGATTCCACTGGGATTCTTCAACTGACGTCCACCGGAATTCTTCTTCTTCATAATTCATCAAACACTCTTATATGGTCCTCATCCAATATAACCAAAAGGGTCACCAATCCTGTTGCTCAGCTTTTGGATTCTGGAAATCTTGTTCTGAGAGAAGCTAATGACACCACGGAAAATAATTACATATGGCAAAGCTTTGATAATTTAGCGGATACTTTTCTTCCTGGAGTTAATTTCGGAAGGAATTTAGTCACCGGACATGACCGGTATCTGATATCCTGGAAAACCCCAAGTGACCCTTCTGTAGGAGACTCAACTACCAGGATTGACCCCGGAGGGTACCCGCAGATATTCATCCGAAAAGGTGAAGACATAGTTTATCGTTCAGGACCTTGGAATGGTCTTAGGTTCAGTGGAATGCCAAGTTTGAAACCAAATCCATTTTACAGTTACAAGTTTGTGTATAATGATAAGGAAATATATTACAGGTATGATCTTCTACCAAATTCAGTAATGACAATGATGGTGTTAGATAACGAAGGTATTTTCCGGCGTGTGACATGGTCAAACAGCACTCAGAATTGGAATCTTTATTTGACAACACAGGTGGATAACTGTGATAGATATGCGTTATGCGGTCCATATGGAAGTTGTAACATTAATAATTCTCCACCATGTTCATGTTTGAATGGGTTTGTGCCTAAAAATGAGCAAGCTTGGGATTCTGGGGATTGGTTTGATGGGTGTGTTAGGAAGAATGAGTCAGTTTGTAGGACTGGAGAAGGGTTTCAGAAGATCGTCGGAGTGAAACTGCCCGATACAAGAAAATCATCGTTTAATAGGACAATGGATCTTACAGAATGTGGGAGAGTATGCTTGGAGAATTGTACATGTACAGCTTATTCTACTTTGGATATCACTGATGGAAGTGGATGTTTGCTTTGGTTTGACCAACTTGTTGATATGAGAGATTATAGTGAAGATGGACAAGATTTTTTCATTAGATTGGCTGCTTCTGATTTAGGTATGTATTTCATATGTTTTTTATGCTTTTTATTTCATTTCAGTAATATCGAGTTTAGTTGAATAATTTTTCTTCAGTAAATGTATTTTAATTTAATTCAGTTTAGTAGTATAATTCAGTTCAGTCATAAAGAATAAGGCCTAAACCTGCTTATTATTGATCTTAGTAGATGCTTCAATTTTCTTAGTCATATACATTCTAATTTATCTATATACTATCAAGAAAAGAAGAGTGATTGCACAAAATATACAACTTTAGTCCCTTAAATTGCTTACATTAATTTACTTATTACTCATTTGAATTTATTTGAAATAACTCGTTAAGCATCTGAACGTGTTTATGCAATAGCCTCCTAAAGTCATTTAAATTTACTTGTTTAAAGAGATCCACTAAATGCTAATCCTTTTGAATTATGGTAATATTTTAATTGAAAGAGACAGAAAATGTTGCTTGTTGATCATTAATATGTTGACGTATGAATGAATCCATTTGGTGGCAATTGCTTTTTTCCTTTTTCTATAAAATTATTTTAGTCAAGTCAATTGTTTGTAGGAAAGACAAACCAAATCGTATTTTATTGAACCTCCAAAAATTGTATGAGATAAGCTGTAAGCAAAAAGTACAAGAATTCACACCTAAACCAAGTAAACAGACAAAAAGTGGTGTAAAACCATTTACCTAATAACTAAACCAAATCATTCTCCACAACATAAACTCTTTGCAACATATGTTGTAACTTTGTTTTTTATGACTGAATTGAATTAAACTAAATACTACTGGAACAAAATGAACTTAACTAAATTAAATTGAATTGCAGTAAATAAAATTACTAAACTGAACTGAATATTTTATATAAGTCATGAGTTAAAATCCCATAATTACAAACATATAAAAGACTAATAACATAAGTTAAATTGTTTATATTGAAACCACATACAAAGATCTTTTCAATCTTTCTTGATTAAACTCTTCATCTTTGATTTCCAAACATATTGAGTTATTCAATAAGAACTTTGAATATTTAGGAACTTAGTTAAATCCTAAAACAGTAAAATCTAATGGGTTTAATAATGTGTTTAATGTTTATCCTTGACAATTGAAATTATTAACTATTTCATCCAAGTTGTAATTAAGAAACTATTAGAGTGAATTAGTCTATACTTTGGGAGATAATTTTGTTCCTACAACTGTACAATACAACAAATTTAGTGCTTTATGGAACATTAGGCACTGTTGCATTAATCTGCTTTTACAACTTGTGTTCTTTGGTTTTGCAGAATTAACTAACAGCAGAAAGAAGGGAACGCGAGTTTGGATTATAGCCCTTTCCGTGCTGGTTGCTGCAGCATCTATTCTTGCTCTATTCTTGATTCTACATTTCAGAAGGAAAAGGCTAAGGAGACTAGGTAATTCACTCTTATTCGATGGCAAATGTTTCATGTTTTCGTCTAGGAAGTGAACTTGCTTATCTTGCAGCAACAGAATCCATTGTGATGCAAGAAAGGGACAATACAAATGGAAGCAGGGGACAACAAGAACTGGAGCTGCCTCTTTTCGACTTGTCAACTATCGTCAATGCTACAGACAGTTTCTCAGGTTACAATAAGCTTGGAGAAGGAGGTTTCGGACCTGTTTATAAGGTATATATGAATTGTAGAAACATAGAGGATCTTTGTTTGTATAATTTGTTCGTGCTACAAACAAGCTTTAGTAACTAATGCAAATGGCTTATCAGGGTACTTTGAAAGATGGACAAGCAATTGCAATAAAAAGACTTTCCAAGGAGTCTACACAAGGGCTTGATGAATTCAAGAATGAGGTCATCTTAATCGCTAAACTTCAACACCGGAATCTTGTGAAGCTTCTCGGTTGTTGCATTGACCTTGAAGAGAAAATGCTGGTCTATGAATACATGCCTAACAAAAGCTTGGACGCCTTCATTTTTGGTACTGCTTAATTATTCTATGCAGGTTTCATATAGAAAAATCTCCAGTTTCTGTTAAAATTAATTGGTGTTATGATTAGTTATATTTGTTTGTTCTTATTTTCATGAGTTGACTTTGATCGCATTGTTATTAGATCAAAAGCAACGGAAATTGTTGGATTGGCCTATGAGGTTCCAGATTATCAATGGGATTGCTCGTGGACTTCTTTATCTTCATCAAGATTCCAGATTGAGAATTATTCATAGAGACCTTAAGGCTAGTAATGTATTGTTGGATCATGATATGAACCCAAAGATTTCGGACTTCGGCATGGCTAGGAGTTTTGGGGGAAATGAAATACAAGGAAACACAAAAAGAGTTGTTGGAACATAGTAAGTGTATTTAGGCCTTAGGAACAAATATAATCAATGCTTTGATGATTGGAAGTTTAAGATTTTCTTTCTCTTGTTTTGCAGTGGTTACATGTCTCCCGAGTATGCGATTGATGGGTTATTCTCGATAAAATCCGATGTATTTAGTTTTGGTGTTTTAGTACTAGAGATAATAAGTGGGAAGAGAAACAGAGGATTCTATCATCCGGACCACAAGCACAACCTTCTTGGACATGTAAGTATCGGATTGATTTTTTATTATATCTTATTGTTCCTACATTGACTGCATAACAAATAATTTGAGGAAACTTCAGGCATGGAGACTGTTTCAAGAAGAGAAGACAGTAGAACTGATTGATGAATCATTGACGGATTCTTTCATATCAGAAGAAGTTTTGCGTTCGATCCATGTGGGTTTACTATGTGTTCAACAGAATCCAGAAGATAGGCCTAATATGTCAAGAGTGATTTTGATGTTAACTAGTGACATTACATTACCTCAACCTAAAATGCCAGGCTTTTTCACTGAAAGAAACGTATTCGAACAAGAGTCTTCGTCTAGTAAGGTTGATACGTGTTCAGCAAATGAAATTACCATTACACTACTACATGCTAGATAGGCCACATTTTCTACTGATGTTTAATCATCAAGCCGAGTATATATAGTTTTCGGTTTCTGTATTTAGTCAATTTGATCAAAGGAGTGGCGAAGTGAGAATTTTGAGGAACTATATGATATTACTAATTGTTTTTTTCTCGGTAAATATTCAAGGAAGTAGCCTCTTTTGTTTAGAGAATATTCAAGTCCATAATTCAGGTATTATATTCACTTCAATGAAAATAGGTGTCTCAGGTAGATTCCGTTCCAGAAAAAATCCAGGTTGTTTCGGCTGAGGCAATGGCATCTCACTGCTCAACATTACAACCACTGATGACATATCAGACCAATCTTTTGGTCTTTGTTGTGCGCATGATAGAGCTATATTACGCTTACTATGTCCCGACAGCTCATTTAATATTTCCCTTAGAGTTTGATCTACCACAAACCATTTTTGCGAGGGCAAAGTCAGAAATTTTCAGATTCATGTTACTATCCAGCAAGATGCTGCTGGTTTTAAGATATTTGGGAATGGTCCTCAGCCTAGAGTCTTGATGACGATAAACAAGTCCTCAAGCAGTTCCATCAATAATGTGGATGCATGTACGCGATTCTAGCAGTTTGCTTCTACATGGATCTAGAACCAATATCACGATATATAAATTAGAACCAAAATCTTTCAAAAAAAAAAAAAAGTAGAACCAAAATCAAGAAAATTAATTGAATTCATGAATGTCCTTATTCTGGTGAAATTCAATACAAAAAATGAAGGAATCCAAGCTTTTGTTGGGCATGTGGTCATATATTAACATTTTCTCATCTTCATGAACGCCACAACCAAGAAGCGTTACGAGATTGCTATGTTGTAGCCGAACGTGCAATATAACTTCCGTTTTGAATTCTTCCAATCCTTGGCCAGATATTTCTGAAAGCCGCTTCACTGCTATATCTATTACATTCGCAATGGCTTCCAACAAGTTGTTGTGTAGTTTATGCATTTATGAAGACAGTCAAAGTGATTCATCTATGAATCAGTTATGTTTGAGTTTATGTTATTTGTTTTTCACAAATCTCATACTTTTTTACATTTGAATACTACTAATGTAAAGTACATTATTCTTAATTTGCTACTTAATGAAGTCAAATTAGTGTTTCTATTAAATTGTTAACCTATCATTACTAATAATCAAGGACATAATCTGAATAGTAATACACCAAATACACTGCAAAATTTATACCTTTAATATATACATCTTGCAACACAAGTGCACAAGCTCAATCAATACGTAACTGTAGCTAAACCACAACAATAGCAGCTCAACAAGTTCATTTTGTTACATATCTTCTGCTAAATGTTTTGAGGAATTCCTTCCACTTCATATAAATGATGATTCTCTACCGTGGATCGAGCATTGTGACAGTCATTTCATTAGCTGAAGTTGATTTATAATAGCTGCAGGAAGACTCTTCATCAGGCAGTGTTCTTTCCGTGTAAAAACCAGGCTGCTTTGGTTGAGGCAACGTACTTTCACCACCCAACATTAGTACAACTGTTGCCATATTCGGCCTGTCTTCTGGTCGCTGCTGCACGCATAGCAGCCCTACATGTACACAACGAATTATCTCACTAAGCACGCCTGATTCGCCTAATATATCATCTATTAATTCCAGCGGCCGGCCTTCCATCCACAGCCTCCATGCCTGAAACATGTTACAATAACATATTAGACTAATATTTATGTTTGGCCTCGGAAGATTTACAGCTGATTTAGCTTTATATAAAGCTTTCTGATAATTATGACGTACATGGCCAAGAAGATTATGAAGATGATCATGGCTGTAAAATCCTCGGTTTTTCCTGCCACTTATTATCTCTATAACTAATACTCCAAAACTAAAGATGTCGGATTTAATGGAGAAGAGACCATCAACTGCATACTCAGGAGCCATATATCCACTGAAATGCCGAGAGTGAGTTTAGCAATAAATACATACAGAATGAATATAGGACGAAATTGGGGTGTATTACTTACAATGTTCCTACAACTCGGTTTGTATTCGCCTCAGTTTGATCTCCTCCAAATATTCTTGCCATACCAAAATCTGAAATTTTTGGATTCATATCTTTGTCAAGTAGAACATTGCTGGCCTTGAGATCTCTGTGGATGATTCTGAGCCTTGAATCTTGATGAAGATATAAAAGCCCTCTTGCAATTCCATCGATAATGTTAATTCGCTTATGCCAATCCAATAGCTTCCCTCTTGCTTTACCTAGCAGATTCCTCAATGATGTTAGTTTCTCATTAAAGCTAAAACTTGCAAAAAGTATGATAGAATAAGGTAAATTCGGACAAGAACAAACCGAAAATAAAGAAGTCCAAGCTTTTGTTTGGCATGTACTCATAAATCAACATTCTTTCATCTCTTTCTATGCAACAACCAAGAAGCTTCACAAGATTTCGGTGCTGAAGTTTTGCGATTAAAACAACCTCGTTCTTGAATTCCTCCAGTCCTTGTCCGGAACTCATTGAAAGCCGTTTTACCGCAATATCTTGTCCATCGAATAGTGTGCCCTGGCAATTTTTCATACAAGATTAACTATTAGATCAATACTACAGTTTGCCTAATCTACCAACATAAATCAATATTACCTTGTAGACAGGTCCGAAACCACCTTCTCCGAGCTTGTTGTTAGTGGAAAACGTATCTGTGGCCTTCATTATGGTGACTAAATCAAATATTGGTAGCTCGAGATCTTCGTTTCTGCTCGTCTCGTAATCTCTATCCATTGCGCTTCTCATCCTCTCTGGAAAAGCTGTAGAAAAAAACTAATTGAAGCACAGGATTGCTTCAATGTAAACTATACCATGAAGCAAAATCAAATACAAATGAAATCACCTCTCATTTTGTGTCTCCTTCTCCTCTTATACAAGATCCATCCCGTTATAAGCATTCCTGAGCCTACCACTATTGTGCATACAATGACTGCTATTCGCGTTTCCCTCTTTGATTCTCTCCTCTTCTTAATCCCATCTTAACCATTGGAAGTATGAGTTAGTACATAGAAACTGAAGCAAAAACATGAGGAAATATTAAAATTAAAACAGAGAAAAATAAAGGTACCTAGATATGCAGCAGACATCCGAACACGAAGATCTTGACCAGCATCACTGAATTCTCTCAAATCAATCAAGTCATCAAACCAAAGCAAACAACCATTCCCTTCCCCTGAAATATTCGTATTAGCATAAGCGACACACGAGCAATTCGACAAACAAAAATCCTCGCATTCCTGAGTGCTCATACTCTGATTAAACCAAGACGCAGAAGTATCAGGCATTTTAAGTCCTTTCTGAGTCACAAACCCTTCTCCTCTACCACAAGACAAGATGGTCTTTCTAGTACACCCGCTAGACCAGTCCTGAAAACTCCAATCTCTAGCAGATTTCGGCTGAAACCCATCTAGACATGCACACATAGGGGAATTATTAATGTTACATTTCGCATTCACACCGCAGATATTGTAATTATCACATTGATCTTCACCAACTGCGAAATAAGTAGCCCAATTATGTGTCTGATCTATCCACGTTAAACGCTGAGTTTGCCCCGAGGCATTCACAACTAAGAGTGAAACCACCGAACTGTTTTGAAGATGAATGTTGTAATAAACCTCTTTTTCATTCAACACAAATTCAAATCTATATACCGGATTCGGTCTCAACCTTGGAGCTCCTGTAAATCGGAGTCCATTCCAGGATCCTGCTCTGAAGACTATTACATTCTCTTTCTTGTACATTAACTGTGGATAACCTTGAGGATCGATTCCGAAACTATAAAGACCTTTTGCAGGATCATCTAAAGTTTTCCAAGAAGTTAAAGTCCAATCCAAACCTGTAAGGAAGTTTCTCCCAAGTTTCATGCCTGGTAAGTTAGTGTCTCCAGGATAATCAAAACTCTGAAACAGATAATCCTGTCCTTCCTTAACAACGAAATTACCTGAATCTAAAAGTTGTGCAGTCGAGTTTGTTGAGTTCCTGTTGTTTTTAGATGACCAGACGACAGCGTTGGTGCTATCGAGAAGAAGAAGAACCCCTTGAGTTGTGAAATTTAGAACTCCTGATCCTCCGAGAATTGGAGTATCTCTGTTGGCTACCCAAACTACAGTGCCAGTTGATATTTTGTTGAACCAAATTCCCAAGTACCTTGCGGAGGAAGTACCAGGCGTAAAGAACCCGAGTTCATAGGTTTGATCTTTGGAAAGTATTGTCTGACCATCTCTGATTGACTGCCCTGGAACTATATTATCGGATGAGTAAACAGTACTAAATAGTAAGGATAAAGTACAGATGAAGAAGAGCTTTTTTAGCTCTTGCATTTCTGTATTCTATTCTATTCTTGGACACATCAATCAGTCAGTCAGGACAAACAATATATGATACTTATTCTGATTCGTGTTTCGGGCATGATGCCAAGAATGACTATGAAGGTGGACTCAACGGTAAGCAAGCGGGTTGCTGTGGACACCCGACCTGGATTCCTAGTTGGAGTTTTTATACATAAACCTTAAAAGGGACACGACCTTTGTTTCTTATAGTTGATTAATTTCTCTTGGATGCCAGAATATGAATACTTGTGTCTTAAAGTATATTATTTTTGTTAATTCTAACATAATAAATGAATGATTGGCATGAATTCTTTACCAAATACCACTGCCTGCCTATTTGGTTGGTTTATTTATTTTATATAATATCTTAACACCAGCGTCTTCCAAAGTCTAAAGTACTAAACCTGCCAGCCAACATCCCCCTTTCACTTTTTTTTACTTTTTTTCATTAAATAACTCTCAATATTTATAGTGTTCCATTATGTTTCTCGAAGATATTGACAATAGCATGAATGGGTACATTGACACTTTGCGCATCTGGTTTACTATAGAATTTCACTTAATTATATACACGCTTTTATTTCGTTTGTGGTTTTTGTTTTTTAAATTCAATTTTGCTAGCTTTTTTTTTGGTAAAAAAGAAAAATTTAGTTAAGTGTAGGCCTATCCACTCGCAAGGTCAGGTCAAACCACAGATTTCGATGACTGTTCACGGTGGAGTTTATAAATTATCAACCAATAAAAGCTAAATTTCGACGAAGCGGAATTCAAACCTGAAACGTTTAAAACAGAAGATGAAGTACATTAGCTCTTGAACTAAGTCTTTTTGATACTTTTTTACTAATTTAATTATATATATTGACATTTTGGCCTGTATGAGTTTTGTAATCAGTAGGGAAGCTTTGGCACTAAAAAATACAAGTATCAATTTGGTTTTGGAGCTTGATCTTTGTAATGTGTTCTCTTAAATTTTATGTATACCTTAGCTCCCATCTAACTACTATCATTAGTTTATCTTTTACAAGTAAATTTCGATACTGTCTATGGGGTTTCCTATCAGATCCGGCGATAGGAAAGTGGCAAACCTAGAAGATGTTTAAGTCAAAGTTTCTAAATAAATAAATAATAAATGAAGACCAACTTGCCAAATTGTCATGTTTTGATGCTGCTTTCAGATATACTTTAGGTTGTAAAAGTTTAATTTGATTGGAAAAAGTAACATGTGACTTGTTTGTTTCTTCTTTACTTCTAGATTAAACCAAAGAGCTATCATCATTTCATCTTTCTTCTCATCAAATTACATATTTTACTTAACCCATTAAACGTATAATTAAGACTAACAAATAGTTATAATTAACAACATCGTTTATATTAATTTCATATGAGTGTTTTTAGACTTGAAGCGTACATAATAGAGACCCAACTTACCATATGTTTTTAATTCACCAATTGATAACTTAATAAAAAGTTATCCAAGTTGGGTTGGAATTCAAATGCAAATGAATGGCCCAATAAGCCTAAAATAAGCAAATCCAACCCATTAGAAGACCACAACAACACCGTTCAAATATGGGGAACAACCACACAAACGCAGTTATTCCACCATCACCCATGACCTCCATGAAATAACTGATTATCTTCAGCTATAAAGGAGGAGAAAACAAAGATAAAAGGTTAGACACTCATACTATACGAAAATACTTTCTTTCCTTGAAATAATAATGACTTGATCGTCGGAGTTCTACCCGGAGACTCTATCTCCGGTTCTGTTTTGTAGGTTTTTATACGATCTAAGGAAACAAGAAGGTTGATCCAAAAGAATATATTATTCTCAAGAATATCACCAATAAATGGGGATTGCCAGGATTCGAACTCAGAACCTTTTAATCAAAGAGGTGCTGGTACAATGTTACTTAACCGATTGAACTGAAAGCTCGATCTAATAGTTAAGGCTAACAATATTTTTTATATTAATCTCTAACACATATCACTTATTTTTTTATATAACAGCTTACTAAAAGCCATAAAGACAAGAAATTAATCTAGAACTATATAAATATGAACATCAAGTTATAGGTGACATCCAACATGAATCATGACATTTTGCGGAGCCTAACCCTAGCATGGTGCCACATCATGACTCCAAACCTCCTCCCTATTGTACGGAGCATTCCAAGTTAGGCTTTAACTCTAATAAGGTAATACTTTGTTGTTGGAGCCGAACGCCAAAATCACCGTTATACAACCCACATAAGAGAATAACATAAGAAGAAAGCAGAAAAATACACACAATAATTTAGCGTGCAAAACCACGGGATCTGTAGACCACTTAACTCTCCACTGTAAAATGGATTACAAATTTTAGATGGACAAACTGTAACAATAAAACCCTCGCTCTCACACACAAACTCAAAGCTCGTTACACCTCTTGGTTAACTAGCTAAATGAGAATGTGTCACTAACCTGAAGAATACAAAACTATTTAAAGACCCTCAAAACTTGGGCACCAAGTTAAACTTGCTCCAAGTCATGCCAACTCATTTTCTTGCTCTCCAAGTCTCGCCAACTCATTATCTTGGCCTTCAAGTCTTGCCAACTTGTTACGGAAAATCGTGCCTTTGAGCAATGTGGGATTAGGAGAGAAATCCCAACAAATCCTCCCTCGACCCAAATCTCCACATGTCTTCACGTGTTCTGAAAACTGGACCTTCTTCATGGTCTTCTTCTTCATTTTTCCAAGGGAACTGAGAAGTCCAAAATGTACTTATAATTCAAGGCATTTAATCGATGTATTCATAATAAATTGATCCATTTAGCTTAGATTTACATAGGTTAGGGGCAACTTTACCTTTATATTTGTGTTTTCAAGTGTAGGGATCAAGTTAGAAGAAATTGAGTTGATTTGGCGCTAAAATCGGGTTCTACTCGAGCAAATGAGGCAGCCTTGACACCTTGCAGTAATTTGACCATAACTTCTTCGTACAAACGTATATTTGGGCGTTTCAAGTTGCGTTGGAAAGCTACTACATAGAAAAACAATTGTCATGTTTTAATTGTTTCCAAATTCGGAGCAGAAAGTGGTCAAAACAGGGTTCGAAGTTGGAAAACCGTCTCGGGCGCGACCGGAGTTATCTTGATCGCGACCCAAAGGCTGATTTTTGGGTTTTTGGTGTCTCGATCGAGACAAAAGTTCTGTCCCCTTCATTTTTGACAGTCTCTAACGAGACGGGTTGTCTCGATCGCGACGGGGGACGCCTACCTTGCCCCTTCATGCCAAAAGACGCGTTCTATCATCCAAATGACGTCCCGGATCACCCAATAGCTTCATCCTTTCATCAAGCAATGTAATCCTTGATTTTTTGACTATAAATACACCATTCTCCAAAGAAATGACGGATAATCTACTACAAAGAATCACATTTAGTTATTAGAAGAAGTTTGAAGTTCTACATCCATACTTTACGTCCTTCGTTCCGATTTCCATTGCATTGAAGTTCTGATCGAGAGATAGAATATTTCATCGATTCATCGAGGAGAAGACGAGCAAGAACACCCCGAGGATTCACAAAACTTACGATCAAGAGTAAAAAGGATTGACAACCCTCTTTCCCTTTGTCGTTTATAATTCTTACATTTCTCTGAAATTTCGTTGTAATTTCTATGTATGTTTGACAATTGGAAAACTTATAATATAAGTAATCTTCATATATGTTCATGTGTTTGAATGTTCATATCTAATTGCTTGGTAAATTTACTTTGTTTCTATCAAGTAAAATCAATAGAATATTCATCACTTACGCTTTATTAATCTAGGATAGGTCCAGTTGGAAAGTCGTAATCAATCTAACTTACGTGATATTCATTAATCTAATAAAGATTGTCTAGGATAGGTCCAACAATCTTGTTAAGTTAATTCACTTAAGGACAATTAAACATAAGTATCGAGAGATCGTGTTTAATTGTGTTCTAGAATTGATTGAATTTATATGAGTAAATTGTTAAAACGTTCATCACACTTAAATGAATTGTTGACTTTGCGTGGATAAAGAACGTTGGTAAAAGTGTTGGATTAGGATTTGAATTAGTTTAGTTTATGTTTAAAGTACTTAGTTAATAATCAAAATCACAATTATCGCATTTACTGTTGGCCCTAACAAGATCAGAATCACCTAGAGGGGGGTGAATAGGTGTTTCAAACGAAAACTGATATTTTCAAGGATTTAATGAAAACTCAATTTTCAGAGTCAATAATCCTCAGAGTCAGAGGCAAGCTTATTGAAGTAGCCTCTGAGGGATAATCTGCTTTAAGACAGGTTCTGTCTTTTCAGCTACAGAAGTTCTGAGTAAAGAACTTCTGGACAGTCTTCTGAACACAGACTTGTGATTTTTTAAGAGAAAATCTGTTTCAGCACTAAATATGATACAAGTACACAGAAGCAATTAACAAGTATAAAGAAGGGAGAAAGAGATTCAGGAGGTCCTGATGAACAGTTCAATTTATCCAAGTTCGCCACAGAATTCCTGTGACTACGTCTTGTCCTCTGAGGTCGCAGCCTCCAGAGATTTTATAAATCCACTATTCAGAACTTTTATGGCAAGTTCAGAAGCTCCTTTAAATCAACAGAACTTAAGCTAATTTCTCACTTAGTTCTGACTAGCCTAAAATGAGTTAAAGGATTTTCACCAGAGCAACAAACTCTGTTTTCTGGATTTCTCACCCAACTCAAATCTCAACTAGATTTCTCTCTTTTAAATCTAACTGAAGATCACAACCGATCTCAGTTTACAAGATTTCTATTATGAACTTGTTTTTCTTCACTCTCTCACAATTACAAAGGCTAAGCTAAGAAAGGATTGAGAATGGAAAGTGTGCTCTGTTTTCTTGAATAACAGTGCGTTGAGATTTTTGCTCTATGATCACACACCTGGTTGATGCAGTGGAGCTTTGCTACTATTTATAGTGTTGAGTAGATAACCGTTGAGGATATTTGAATCTTCAAGGATGACAAGGATGAAAGTAGCCGTTAATCTTGTCAACTTCTTCAAACGGTCTCAAAACACTCAACTCTGTCAACTTTGTACTTTAACCTAATCCGGTATGGGATTAAGATAAAGGTGATGGAGTTGACTGATCTTGAAGATTGATTTAGAGGGAAACGGTAAGAGAACAGGTTTTGTTTGTTGTGAACAGGCGCGTCCTTCAAACAGCTTTTTGAACTTTTGGCGCCTTGCATTAAATGCAACTGACAAAGCATTAAATGCTTAACCAAACCCGTGATAACGAACTTCTGATGTTCGTTTTTCTTCTTAGCGCTTCTGAACTAAAACAGCCTTAGTCTTCTGTTTGCAAAAGTGAACTTCGGATAAAAGCTTTAGGCAGACAATCAACACTTCAGAGCGGTTCATCCAGCTTCTGAGAAAGTGCTTCAGTCTCCAGTTCTTTAATTTTCTGAGTTCAAATAGGCAAGCAGGAATTCTTCATTCAGCATCTGCTGAGAAAACTTATACAGTACTTAACAACAAATTGTTAGTCAATATTGAAAAGTATATAAGTTAATTTTAATTTTCATCTTCTGAAATGTTTGGACATAACCAAAACACTTAGGGTTCATCATTCTCCCCCATTTTGGTTATGGACAAACCGTGGTCAGAAGGTAAAAGAAAAACATGAGGGTTAGAGAGTGACTTCCTGATGCAAATATTTCATTACTTCTGAGTAAATTAACTCCCCCATTTTAGTATAAATGGTGAACTTCAGCAATCTGTATAAACTTAATAAGACTTAAGATCAAGTTGTTAGATATAATGAAGTGTAATTTACTGAGATAAAAAGAAACATAAGCAAACATTTAAGAAGTCAGATATGCAAGACAGTATAGAAAAGATTCAGTGTATATATGATCATTCAGAAGATAACATAGGAAACAGAATAATCAGAGGAGCAGAAAAAGTCCTAAGACATAGACTACCCAACCCAGAACCTAGCTAAGAAGCTTAAGTCCTAAATGATTACAGGTTCCTAGATTTCTTCTGAGGAGGAGGAACAACACTGGAACCTCCAGCAGCACTTGATCTCTTCTGACCAGACTTCTCCCCCGTTTGACCAGAACCAATAGCAACACCAAGAGCTCCCTGAGACTTCAATTTTTGTTGAACATTCAGAGCAGTTTGATATTGCACAGGAGTTGGTCGCACAGAATTGATCAAATCCATTCGTCTTCTGAAGTCATCATCAATGGTCTTCATATGATCAAAGGTCTGACCAGACATAGGTCTCTGTTTCTGAACATCTTCCAGAAGGAGCTTGATCAGCCTGTTGTTAGCATACACAGCAGCCGTGAGATGCTCATTCTGAAGATAAGTCTGTCCTCGGACAAACCTATAACAATTGTGAAGAGTCTTCTCTTGTTCACGAGCTTGATTATGCATAACTTTCAGGAGTTCAGTGAGCTCAGCAATCTGTGCATTCTGAGCAGATACAGCAGACTCAATGTTGGAGAGTCGGTTGTTGAGATCAGGAGTGATGTCATATACAATCTTGGCAGCTCCTGAAGATGAAGAACCTTGAGCAGAAGATTTCACTTCTCTCAGAATGTGATTTGCAGTACTTTGCAGGTCTTCAATCTTACTAGGAAGCATCTTCTCATGAGCCTCATAATGCTCGTTTGCTTCCTTGACTTCTTCTGTCAATATTTCCAAATTTTCATTGACCTTCAGAGAAGAAGCAAGAGCAATATTATCCAGAGAGGGAAGGGTCAGAGCTAATTCCCTCAATTTATACAGCTCATCATAAGTGGCTAGATGAAGGGTAGAAAGGTTGCGGATATACACAGAAGGATCCTGCATTTGGAGCATGGTCATGAGCTGCAGGTTCTGAGCTTTCAGAGAGTGTAATTCTTGCAGCACAATGCCCTGAGCATACATGTCAGCAGCAGAACTTCTTTGTCCTATACCAGCAAACCTATTCAGCAGGTCATCTGAGCCACTCTGACCCATTCTTCTCAACTCTTCAACACTTGGGGCACCTCCAGCTTCGGAAATACCAGAAGCTCTGCCCATGAAGCCAAAACTTCCAAATCTGTTATCCAGATCTTCACGATTCAAGTGTTTGCGTAGAAAGTCATAATTGGATGACAATCCAGCAAAACCTGAAGGAGTGGAGGAGGTAGTTAAGGGATCACACACAGGAGGTGTATGTCCAGAGGTTGAAAGAGGAGGGACAGAGGTTTGAGGAGAGGAGAAAATTTGTGGAGAGGAGGAGGAAAAAGAATTTGTACAGGAAGGTAAAGTAGAAGGTATTGAAAAAGGTATAGACAAAGGTATGGAAGGAGAAGGAGCAGTAATTCCAATTGATGGAAAAACAGCAAAAGATGATAAAGGAGAAGTAGTGGAAGTAGAAATGGAGTCTGTGAAAATTGGTCCAGAGGACAGATTCACTTCTGAATAGGATCCAGAAGGAAGAGTAGATGGAGGAGGGACAACCTCAGATGTTGAAGTTGTCAGAGGAATGGAATTCTGAGATTCACTTACTTCTGTGACAGAAGGAAGTGAAGGAGATGGATGAGGAGTAAAAACAGGAGATGAGATAACCTGTTCAGAGGCATTTGGATCAAAAGATGAGATTGGCTCAGCATATAAATGAGCCATCCTGAACAGCGTTTCTGAGGCATCCCTTTCACCAGGGTTTCTTCCTTGATTCAGAAGAACATTGTCAATGAAGTTCTCATTGTCAACATTCTCAACAAATTGTTTAGCTTCTTCAAGAACCTCTTCATCTTCTGGTTCACTAACCTCAGATAGCTCTTCAATCAGAGGAGCTTCAACATCCTCTTTATCAGAAATCTCTGACAGCTCTTTATCAGCAGTTTCTGGTTCCTGAGCAGCAGGTTCCTCCAATTCAGCACTCGGAGCAATAACGAAGTCCTTCTTTCTCAGAACCCTTCGTTTTGCCACAACCTTCTTCCCAATTCTGGTAGTGAGAGTGACAGTCTCAGCAATTCGAGAGGATAGAGCAACATTATCCTCTTCCTCTGAAGTCTCACCTACCTTGGAGAACTCAGCACCCTCAAGATTAGCAGCACTTTCTAAAAGTTTGGCATCGGCCTTAGCCTTTGCAGCGATTTCACGCTCAGCAGCTAACTTATCTTCAGCTTCTTTCTTCTTCCTTTTCTCTTCAGCAAGAGCCACAACTCTTGCAACTTTTTCAGCTTCAGCAGCCTTCTCTTTCTCAGCAAGGCGTGCTTCTTCAGCATCCTGAGCTTCTTTCTCAAGGACATCCTTTGGCTTCTCAGCAACAATCTTGCCAGAGGGTTCAACATTGATTTTTGTTTGAACCAACGTGGGAAGAGGTTCTGAGACAGCAGCCTTCTCAACATTCAGGACCAACTTGCTTGATCCTTTCTTTCCCTTGCCCTTCTTGGCAGCATTCTTTCCTTTCTGAACCGTTGCATCCATAATCTCCTTCTGAGCAATACTCACAGAGGAGCCCTTCTCATTCTTCTTTGGAGTAACATCAAAACTGAGGTTTCTGAAGGTATGCATCTTCAGAACGGTACTCCTACTAGTAACACCTTCTCCTGACATAACAACAGAGGCTGCCTCAAACAACCTTGTCAGGAGTGAGCCATAAGCTAATGCACTCACAGTAGTTACATTCTTCATCTGCCTTATCAGCATGGCAGGCAAATTTATCTTCTTCTGGTTGACCAGATGCCACATAAAAACCCTTTCTCTGTTGGAAACACAGTTGACTCCTCCAGCCTTCGGAAGAAAGACATTCGTAGTCAAATAATGTGCCCACCTCTGGTGCTGACTCAACCAGGTGGCATAAGTTTCCTTGGCACTTAGATCTGGCCTAGCCCAGTTGGCTTCTGAAAACCCTTCTGCTGAACCATCATCTCCAATGATGATTCCTTCATCATCAATTCCTATCACTTGAGAAATGGAAGCCCTGCTGACTTCGATTTCAACATCCCCGACCACAGAATGAAGCACATCCTCCTCATTAGAAAAGAAATGGAGGTTCTTATAAAATTCTGTAACTAAGTTAGGGTAGATGAATTCTTCGAGAGAGACGAAAGAATTCCAGTTTTGAGCACTAATCCAAAGAGAGATAGGTTCAGTTGATTTGACTTCATCATCTAAAAATCTAGAGGTAAAAACCCTAGATTGACTAACTTTCTTTCGTGAATCATCAGAAAAGATGTGAGTGACAGTGATTTTTTGAGCCATTTGAGGAAATGAGAAATTAGGTTAAGATTTCTAAGAGAGATGATAACACAGAAAAAGCTATGAAAATTCTAATGGCAAAGAAAATGAGAGTAAAAAGTTCTAAGTATGGAAATCCCTTATTTATACCCAAACACAGAAACCGTTCCAATTCAAAAAGTAACTTCACACCGTTTAAAAGGGAACAGATAACCGTTAACCACAGAACAGCGCCGTAATAAGCAGTAAATAACGCATGCTTTCAAGTCAAATCATGATTAGAATTTATTATAACTAAATTATCTTAAACAATCAAACACTTAAGATACTCAGAGACAATAATTCTAAGTTATTGAAGAGGATAAGTCATACCAATGCCTTCTCGTAAGTTGCTGAAAGCCATACCAGCCAGAGGCTTAGTAAACATGTCAGCAAGGTTTTCTTCAGAGGAAACATGAGTAATGATAATATCCTTCTTCAGAACATGATCTCTCAGAAAGTGATGTCTAATATGAACATGCTTCATCCTGCTGTGCTGAATAGGATTCTTTGAAAGATCAATGGCACTCTTGTTATCACAGTAGATTGTAATTGTTCCAGGGATGACTCCATAGTCAGCAATTTGTTGCTTTATCCAGAGCATCTGAGAAACACAACTTCCAGCAGCAACATACTCAGCTTCAGCAGTTGAGAGGGCCACAGAGGTTTGCTTCTTGCTATGCCAGGAGACTAGGCACTCCCCCAGAAAATGACAACCACCAGAAGTGCTGACCCTTTTCAATTTATCTCTACCATAGTCAGAATCTGTGTATCCTATAGGAGTGAAATCAGAACTACAGGGATACCACAAACCAGCTTCTGGTGTGCCTTTAAGATATCTGAGAATTCTTTTGACAGCAACATCATGAATTTCTCTTGGTTTAGACTGATATCTAGCACAAAAACACACAGCAAAATGTATATCTGGCCTGCTGGCTGTTAGGTACAAAAGAGAACCAATCATACCTCTGTAGGTTTTTATATCTACAGGTTTACCAGCTTTCTCTTCATCATCAATGTCTTTGCTGACATCCATTGGAATATCAACAACATTAGAGTCCATCATGCCAAATTTCTTCAGCACTTCTCTAGTGTACTTGGCTTGATTGATAAACACACCATCATTACTTTGCTTGATCTGAAGTCCTAAGAAGAAGGTTAATTCTCCCATCATAGACATTTCAAACTCAGCCTTCATGTGATTACTGAACTCTCTGCACAAAGATTCATTAGTAGCACCAAATATAATATCATCAACATATACCTGAGCTATAAGGATATCCTTGTTCTTCTTCAGAGTGAACAGAGTTGTATCAACACAGCCTCTGACAAATCCTTTAGACAGAAGGAACTTTGTCAGTCTCTCATACCAAGCTCTGGGAGCTTGTTTCAGTCCATACAAAGCTTTCTTTAGCTTGTACACATGATCAGGAAACTTAGGATCTTCAAAACCAGGAGGTTGAGACACATAGACTTCCTCATCAATGTAACCATTCAGGAATGCACTTTTCACATCCATTTGAAAGAGCTTGAAACCTTTGTATGATGCAAAAGCACATAAGATTCTAATGGCTTCTAATCTTGCAACAGGAGCAAAAGTTTCACCATAATCTATGCCTTCTTGCTGACTGTAACCTTGAGCAACAAGTCTAGCCTTGTTCCTCACAACATTTCCAAATTCATCAAGCTTGTTTTTCAGAACCCATCTTGTACCAACAACTTTCTTGTTGTTAGGTCTGGGAACTAAAATCCAAACTTCTGACCTTTTGAACTGGTCAAGTTCTTCTTGCATTGCCATTAACCAGGAGTCATCATCAGCTGCTTCATAGAAGTCCTTGGGTTCCAGAAGTGACACAAAAGCCACATTCCCCATGTATCTTCTGAGCTGAGCTCTGGTCATGACAGGATTATGAACAGAGTCAATGATGTTCTCTAAGGAATGATTCCTATGAGCTCTAACTTCTCTTGGTAAATCCAAAGAGTCTTCTGAAACCTGTTCATCATTTGTTGAATCATATATAGGAGCATCTTCTGGAAGAGAGTTATCTTCTGTAGTTGGATGTTCTTCTGGAACATGTTCAACAGGAGAACCAACTTCAGCAGCTTTAGGAATAACATCTTCAACAGAAGGAGATGATATTTCAGAAGCTTGAACTTCATCTTCTTCAGAGACTTTACTATCTGCAGGGTTAGTCTCATCAAACTTTACATGAATGGATTCATCTAAAGTTTGAGTCCTCTTATTAAAAACCCTATATGCTTTACTATGTGTTGAGTAGCCAAGAAAAATAGCTTCATCTGCCTTTGAATCAAACTTTGAAAGATATTCTTTTGTATTCAAAACATGACACTTACAACCAAAGGTTCTGAAGTAACCTATTTTAGGCTTTCGACCTTTCCAGAGTTCATAAGGAGTCTTGTTCAGAATGCTTCTGATTAGCACTCTATTCAGAACATAGCAAGCTGTGTTCACAGCTTCTCCCCAAAAATACTTTGGAAGCCTTCTTTCATTGATCATAGTTCTGGCTATCTCAACCAGAGTTCTATTCTTCCTTTCAACTACCCCATTTTGTTGAGGAGTTCTGGGAGCAGAAAAGTTATGATCAATTCCCTTGATTTCACAGAATTCTTCAAACATAAAGTTTTTGAATTCTCCACCATTATCACTTCTGATATGGACTACCTTTTCATTCCTTTCATTCTCAAGTTTCTTAATCAGAACTGAGAAACATCCAAGTGACTCATCTTTGCTAGACAGCAAGATGACCCAAGTGAATCTTGAATAGTCATCTACAATGACAAGGGCATACTTCTTTCCACCCATGCTCATTGGTTGAACAGGACCAAAAAGATCCATATGAAGTAATTCCAAAGGTCTTTTAGTTGAAATGACTTTCTTAGTTTTAAAAGAGCTTCTGGATTGTTTACCAGATTGGCAAGCATTGCATAAATGGTCCTTTTTAAAACTAATTTCAGGCAGACCCTCAACCAATTGATATCTAGCTACTTTGGCCAGAAGATCCATGCTAACATGAGCAAGTCTTCTATGCCAGAGCCAGGAGGTATCCTCTTTGGACATCAAGCATATATTTTTGCAAAGATTCTCAAGATTCAGCATGAAAACATTTTCAACTCTAGGAGCAGTTAGAATAACTTCCCTTGACTTACTGTCCAAGATTTTACATCCAGAGGAGCTGAAGACAACATCTCTACCTTTATCACACAGTTGTGCAACACTCAGGAGATTGAACTTCAGACCTCTGACTAGGGAGACATCTTCGATCGGAGGATTGGTTCCAATGGATCCAGAACCAAGAATTCTTCCTTTCTGAGCATCTCCAAAGCTGACTTTACCACCTCTTTTAGGTACAAATGTGATGAATGCCTTTTCATCACCTGTCATATGCCTTGAGCACCCACTGTCAATGTACCACAGCTTTGACATTGATGGAGCACTCAGAGCAACCTGCAACACAATCAATTAGTGACAGGTACCCAATCCTTATTGGGTCCTTCAGAGTTAGATTTAGCTTCTACAGGTTTTTCTGATATTTCAGATTGCAAGAGGTTCTTAATGTGATACTTGCAATCTTTCAACCAATGTCCATCTTTCTTACACAACTTGCAAGAAGGAGGATTCTTGGATCTTTCCCTTTGCTTCTTAGGAGCATTCTTCTTCTTCTGGGAAGGTACTACTTCTTCAGAGGCATTAGCACTCTTAGAGGTTCCCACTTCAGGAGGAGAAGAGATCTCTTTCAGAAGTGAGGGAGTGACAGATTTCTTCTTCTGAGGTTTATCATTCCTCAGAGGCAGTTTTTCTTTACCTTTGACTTTTGAGTCATCGGAGGAAGAACTGAATTGTTTACTTAGTTTATCTTCCAATATTTTCATATCAGCATAAACTTGAGTAAACCTAAGAAATTTGTCAGCCTCGCTTTTGTCCAACTTCCTTTTTAGGTACTTGAACATGCTGTACAATTCTTCAAGAGAATCAAAGATATTTTGTTCAGAGGATATGTTTACCTCGGAGTCATAGTTTGCTTCAGGAGGTGCGGAAGTTTCTCCTGTGACATCTTCAGAGGATGGCTCATCAATAGCCATGAAACATATCTGGGCTTGCTCTTCCTTCTCTTTAGGATCACTGCTGGTCTCAGAGTCTGACCAAGCAGCCAGCATAGCTTTCTTGAACTTTTTCTTATCTTTCTTCAGCTCTGGGCAGTTAGGCTTAATGTGCCCAGGTTGCTGACATCCATAGCACACAATGGGCTTGTTTGGATCTCTCTTGAACTTTTCACCGAAGTCAGAAGTCTTCTTCTCAAAACTTCTGAATGGCTTCTTGTAGTTTCCACCTTTGCCTTTTCTAAAGGCTCTTTTGAACTTTCTGGTCAGCATGGCCAATTCTTCATCTTCTGATGATTCTTCAGAAGACTCTGCCTTCAGGACTACTTGTCTCTTTCCTTCTGACCTTTCTCTTAGGTCATGATTTTTTAGTGACATCTCATGGGTGATTAGAGACCCAATGAGTTCATCATACAAATAAAAGCTCAAGTCCTGAACTTCTTCAATGGCAGTCTTCTTGGCTTGCCAAGACCTTGGTAAGCTTCTGACAATCTTCTTTACTCTTTCAGACTCTTCAATGTCTCTGCCCAAACTCTTTAAGTCATTGACTATCTTGGTGAATCTAGAATTCATTTCTGAAATAGATTCTTTGTCAAGCATTTCAAATAACTCATATTCTCTCATGAGTTGGTTGACTTTGGACTGCTTCACTTTTCCTGTTCCTTCATATGTGACTTCCAGCTTGTTCCATATATCCTGTGCAGTTTCACAAGAGGAAACTTTGTTATATTCAGTGGCTGTAAGTGCACAATGCAACATATTTATTGCTGAAGCATTTGTTTGGAGCTTTTTCAGAATTTCATCTGAATATTCTCTCTGAGGGATAATAACATTCCCTAGACCTGGTTCCATTCTGGTGGGAATGAAATCTCCATCTGTGATGACAAACCAAGCACTCATGTTCTGAGCTTGAATGAAATACATCATTCTCTTTTTCCAGTAGGAATAATTGTCACCATTGAATAATGGAGGTCTAGTTGTAGAGGATCCCTCTGGGACAATGAAGTGAGAAGAATTCTCAGGCTGGTGTCTACTAGCCATCTCTATTGATTCTGATAGGATCTTACACTTAGATTGTTAGATCTTTAGTAAATATACGAAGTGACCTTCGCTCTGATACCACTTGTTGGCCCTAACAAGATCAGAATCACCTAGAGGGGGGTGAATAGGTGTTTCAAACGAAAACTGATATTTTCAAGGATTTAATGAAAACTCAATTTTCAGAGTCAATAATCCTCAGAGTCAGAGGCAAGCTTATTGAAGTAGCCTCTGAGGGATAATCTGCTTTAAGACAGGTTCTGTCTTTTCAGCTACAGAAGTTCTGAGTAAAGAACTTCTGGACAGTCTTCTGAACACAGACTTGTGATTTTTTAAGAGAAAATCTGTTTCAGCACTAAATATGATACAAGTACACAGAAGCAATTAACAAGTATAAAGAAGGGAGAAAGAGATTCAGGAGGTCCTGATGAACAGTTCAATTTATCCAAGTTCGCCACAGAATTCCTGTGACTACGTCTTGTCCTCTGAGGTCGCAGCCTCCAGAGATTTTATAAATCCACTATTCAGAACTTTTATGGCAAGTTCAGAAGCTCCTTTACATCAACAGAACTTAAGCTAATTTCTCACTTAGTTCTGACTAGCCTAAAATGAGTTAAAGGATTTTCACCAGAGCAACAAACTCTGTTTTCTGGATTTCTCACCCAACTCAAATCTCAACTAGATTTCTCTCTTTTAAATCTAACTGAAGATCACAACCGATCTCAGTTTACAAGATTTCTATTATGAACTTGTTTTTCTTCACTCTCTCACAATTACAAAGGCTAAGCTAAGAAAGGATTGAGAATGGAAAGTGTGCTCTGTTTTCTTGAATAACAGTGCGTTGAGATTTTTGCTCTATGATCACACACCTGGTTGATGCAGTGGAGCTTTGCTACTATTTATAGTGTTGAGTAGATAACCGTTGAGGATATTTGAATCTTCAAGGATGACAAGGATGAAAGTAGCCGTTAATCTTGTCAACTTCTTCAAACGGTCTCAAAACACTCAACTCTGTCAACTTTGTACTTTAACCTAATCCGGTATGGGATTAAGATAAAGGTGATGGAGTTGACTGATCTTGAAGATTGATTTAGAGGGAAACGGTAAGAGAACAGGTTTTGTTTGTTGTGAACATGCGCGTCCTTCAAACAGCTTTTTGAACTTTTGGCGCCTTGCATTAAATGCAACTGACAAAGCATTAAATGCTTAACCAAACCCGTGATAACGAACTTCTGATGTTCGTTTTTCTTCTTAGCGCTTCTGAACTAAAACAGCCTTAGTCTTCTGTTTGCAAAAGTGAACTTCGGATAAAAGCTTTAGGCAGACAATCAACACTTCAGAGCGGTTCATCCAGCTTCTGAGAAAGTGCTTCAGTCTCCAGTTCTTTAATTTTCTGAGTTCAAATAGGCAAGCAGGAATTCTTCATTCAGCATCTGCTGAGAAAACTTATACAGTACTTAACAACAAATTGTTAGTCAATATTGAAAAGTATATAAGTTAATTTTAATTTTCATCTTCTGAAATGTTTGGACATAACCAAAACACTTAGGGTTCATCATTCTCCCCCATTTTGGTTATGGACAAACCGTGGTCAGAAGGTAAAAGAAAAACATGAGGGTTAGAGAGTGACTTCCTGATGCAAATATTTCATTACTTCTGAGTAAATTAACTAGTATGTACATTTACCGTTCTCTGTGGGTTCGATCTTATTATTACTACTTGAGTGATTCCGTACACTTGCGGAAAATACCCAACAGGAACGCCCATCCAGATAGTAAATTTGTTTCCCTCTCTTCATACCTTTGCATATCAAGTATTCGGCTTTGAACACCTTACAAAACTTGTCGGCTCCAGCATATTTGTATCCACGTGAAGCTAACTCTCCCAAAGATATTATGTTAGTTTTAGCAATAGCCACAAACTTCACATCAATAAGTGTTTTGACATCACCATTGTGGAGCTTTAGGAGGACTCATCCTATGCCTTCAATCTTCATCTTCGAATTGCTCCCATTTATGATGCAGCCAAATGCTCCATCAACCTGTAAAGTGTCAAAACAAGCTCGATCTCTATATCAGAATGATCTTGTAGAATCTAATATCCAATCAGAATGATCTTCAACAAGATCATCTGCAACAGTCAACAAAACGTCTGTGAGCGTAAGTGGTCGCTCATAGCGTCTTTAGCCTTATTTGACTAGAGTCGCCACCCGGCCGACCGGGAAAATGTACGAACCGGTGATTATGCGATTGTTTTGTAAACCAGAGATTCTATTTACGTTCGTGGATACAACTTATTAATTCCGACATTCCAGGGCCTAGAGGATCTTTAATGCATCCTAACAGTTTATTATCTTGACTTTTATGATTATCACACAGAAATATTTAAATACGCAAACATTTGTACGGTAAACCGCCGGGTGACATGGTACAAAACCCTCAGAAGCTTACCCTCGTCGCGTGCCAGTGATCGCTCGCGGACTGATACTCGTTGAAGAACGGAGACCTTTTAAGGGAGGAACCTTGGGGGCCGGAGTTGCGTAGGGCGTTCTCCGAATAGTAGCTAGGAATAGGACTTAGTCAGCTCTAGCGCGGCCGAGAGTGATGCCTAGATTTGGAACTTTTGATAAGGGGGGATATATTTTTGGTGGTCGTGAGGACCTTTTCTGGGAGTATTTTAGGAAACGTACTCTCGAGCTCGGACTCTAGCGATTCTTTTTCTTTTATCGGGTCAAGAATCGCTTTAGAACGAGCTAGAGAGGGAGGAGAATGAGTGTTTGTTGGTGAATTGAATGAGAAACCCGAGGGGTATTTATAGGATATCTTGTGACTGTAGGGTCACAAGCTTGTGACCATATGGTCCAACTTTTGTGACCGTACGGTCACTTGTTTTCCCGTCTCAGATCCAAATTTGGATCTGAGACGGGCTACGCCTAAGACCCGTCCGGACCTTACAAGGCCCGGCCAAAATTGTTTGGATTTTAGTACACGTGTCACGTTCTCATTGGACCGTCCAGCCACGTGGCAGATAAGGATTGGATTGTTGTCTGCCACGTGGCAGTGACCGTATGGTCAGGAGGATTGTGACTATACAGTCACAACAAACAGTGTTGTGACCGTACGGTCTTTAGTGAATAGTGTTTGTGACCGTACTTATATTCGTGAATGAGGATTTTCTCATAAGAATGAAGGTGCCACACTCATGGTCCCGAGATGCGGGTGGAAGAGGTTATATCCCTGAAAACGTGATCCGTTCTCCGACAAGTATCCGTATTTGAGCAACTGGCGCGACGAGGGGCTCATAGATTGCTTTCATCATCGGGTTCGAAAACCAGTGCTTACCAGTGCTCCTAATTAAAGACTCCTAGTTAATGTATTATTCTTATATATCTATATAAGCATGTGATAAAGCATAATCAAAGGTACGATATAACTTAATACATACATTCTTTCTATTGGTTAACATATGTGTGAGCGAAAGTGGTCGCTCATAGCGGCTTTAGCCTTCTTTGACTAGAGTCGCCACCCGGTCGACCGGGAAAATGTACGAACCGGTGTTTGTACCGATCGTTTTGAAAACCAGAGATTCTATATACGTTCGTGGATACAACTTATTAATTCCGACATTCCAGAACCCAGAGGATCTTTTAATGCAACCTAACAGCTTGTTATCTTCATATTTATGGTTCTCACATCAGAATAAATAAATGCGCAAATATTTGTGCGGTAAACCGCTGGGTGACACGGTACTAAACCCTCAGAAGCTTACCCTCGTCGCGTGCCAGTGATTGCTCGCGGACTGATGCTCGTTGAAGAACGGAGACCTTTTCTGGGAGGAACCTCAGGGAGCCGGAATTGCGTGTGCGTTCTCCGGCGTGGTAACTGGGAACAGGACTTAATCGACCCTAGCGAGACTGCGAGTGATGCCTGGATTGGAAACTTTTGATAATAGGTTTCCTTGTGACCGTATGGTCACTATTTAGTGACCGTACGGTCACTGGCTTCGCCCGTCTCAGATCTGAATTCGGATCTGAGCCGGACGTTACCCGACACCCGGCCAATGTCGTTTGGAAGTTTGTACACGTGTCACTTTCTCATTGGACCGCCCAGCCACGTGGCAGATAAGGAATGGGTCGTTATCTGCCACGTGGCAGTGACAGTACGGTCACGGATAGGTGACCGTACGGTCTCAACCAACAGTGTTGTGACCGTACGGTCCCTGATGAATAGTGCTTGTGACCGTATATTCTTTTATGATCAAGGATTTTCTCATAAGCATGAAGGTGCCACACTCATGGTCCCGAGGAGCGGGCGGAAGAGGTTATGATCCCGAAAAGGTCATCCGTTCTACGACGAGCATCGGTATTTGAGCAGCTGGCGCAACGAGGAGCTCATAGTTTGCTTTCATCATCGGGTTCGAAAACCAGTGCTCACAATATGCCTAAGAGTTTCTTGTCTTGCAACATACATGGAACAATCTCAATCTTCGGATAAGCTGAGATCAACTTATAAACTACCAAACTGGTGCAGTATGTTGGCCCTAACAAGATCAGAATCACCTAGAGGGGGGGGGGGGGGTGAATAGGTGTCTAAGTGGAAAACTGAAAATTTCAAGTTTTTAGAAAACTTAATTTTCAGAGTAAAATTTCCTCAGAGTCAGAGGCAAGCTTACTGAAGTATCCTCTGAGGGAAATTCTGCCTTCTAGCAGTTTACTGCTTTTCAGCAATAGAAGTTCTGTGTTAAAGAACTTCTGGACAATCTTCTAAACAAAGATAGAAATAAAGAGCAACACTATTTCAGCACTAAACAAGCAGCAAATTAACAAGTTAAAGGAAGGGAGAAAGATATTCAGGAGGTCCTGATGAACAGTTCGATTTATCCAGGTTCACCACATTAGTCCTGTGACTACGTCCTGTCCCCTGTGATCGCAGTCAACAGAGATTTTAAATCCACTATTCAGAACGTTTATGGCACGCTCAGAAGCTCATTTACATCAACAGAACTTGAGTTAATTTCTCACTTAGTTTTGACTAGCCTAGAGAGAGTTAAAGGATTTCCACCAGAACAACAACAATCCTGTTTTTTGGAATTCTCACCCAACTCAAACCTTAACTAGATTTCTCTCAAAATCTAATTGAATATCACACACGATATCAGTTTACAAGATTCCTATTATAAACTTGTGTTTCTTCACTCTCTCACTTTTACAATTAAAACAGAAAAGATTGAGAATGGAAAGTGCTCTGTTTTTGCTTGTTAAAACAGTGCGTTAAGATTTAGCTCAAAATTCGCGTGTAAGAACACAATGGAGCTTGGCTACTATTTATAGTGACTTGAGGTGACCGTGTTGCTTGGTGTTTGAATCTTCAATTTGATGACATCGTTGTTGTAGCCGTTAATCTGTCATTTCTTCAAACGGTCTTCAAAAGCACTTTGATTCCGCTAACCTTGTTCTTTAACTTAATCCGGTAAGTGATTTGAAATTGAAGATAAGGTTGACTAGAATGTTACTTCAAGTAGATCAACAAAGGGTAGACAAGGAAGAACTGGTTTTGTTTGTAGGAGACATGCTCGCTCCTTCAAAACAGCTTTGTGAACTTTTAGCGCCTTGCATTAAATGCAGATGTCAGAGCATTAAATGCTTAACAAAACCCGTGACTTAACTTCTGATCACTTTATTCTCTTTGTCTAAGCCTCTGATCAAATGGAATAAACTTCTGGTTACAGTTGAATGTTTGAGGAGAGCTTTATCGAATCTTTTGATGATCTTCAGAGCGGAGCATCCAGCTTCTGAGCTTTAACTTTAGTCTTCAATTATTCTTCTCTTCTGAGTTCTTTAAGCAATCTAGAGTTAGTCAACATTGATAAGTAAATAAGTATAAATTAAATTTCATCTTCTGAAACGTTTGGACATAATCAAAACGTGTAGGGTTCATCACAGTAACCATGGAACATAAATCCTGACAAGTTCACAATGACGAAACCATTTATGTTTTTGCTCTGATTTTCTTTTTTATCCCACTAAATCTAACAACTTGATCTTAATCCTTTTTTCTTAAGTTAACACAGATTGTTGGAGTTCACCATTTATACTAAAATCGGGGAGTAAACCCTTTCAGAGGTGTTAAAAAGCATAACAAACAGGAAGTTGCTTTCTAAACTCTGTGTTTATTTAAGTAAATTTACCTTCTGGACCACGGTTTGTCCATAACCAAAATGGGGGAGAATGATGAACCCTAAGTGTTTTGATTATGTCCAAACGTTTCAGAAGATGTACTTTGACTTTTACTTACATACTTTTCAATATTGACTAACAATTTTTGTTAAGTATTGTATAAGTTTTCACAGCAGGTGCTGAATGAAGAAACTCTGTATTGCCTAGAAGACTCATAAGAGAAGAAAAGCTGAAGACAGAAGATGAAGCTCAGAAGCTGGATGCTCCGCGCTGAAGACTTTCTGAAGATTGTTAAAGCTCGCCTCAGAAGTTTAGAAGCAACCAGAAGTAATTCCATTTGATCAGAAGCTTAGACAAAAGGAATAAGAAACTCAGAAGCACTAGTCACGGGTTTCACTATGCATTTAATGCTTTGACATTTGCATTTAATGTAAGGCGCCAAAAGTTCAAAAAGCTGCTTTGAAGGAGCGCGCATGTCTACTTCAAAAAAAACCAGCATTTCCTTGTCTACCCTTTGTTGATCCAATTGAAGCAAATTTCTAGTCAACCTTATCTTTGAATTCAAATCACTTACCGGATTAAGTTAAAGAACAAGGTTAACGGAATCAAAGTGTTTGAAGACCGTTTGAAGAAATGACAGATTAACGGCTACAACAACTGATGTCATCAATTGAAGATTCAAATTTAAACAACGGTCATCTACAAAGTACTATAAATAGTAGCCAAGCTCCATTGCATCTACACACGCGATTATCGAGTTAAAATCTCAACACACTGTTTTAACGAGCAAAACAGAGCAACCATTTTCCATTCTCAATCTTTCTTAGTTTTAGACCTTGTAATAGGAATCTTGTAAACTGATATCGTTTGTGATATTCAGTTAGATTTTGAGAGAAATCTAATTGAGGTTTGAGTTGGGTGAGAATTCCAGAAAACAGGGTTGTTGTTGTTCTGGTGGAAATCTTTTAACTCATTCTAGGCTAGTCAGAACTAAATGAGAAATTAGCTTAAGTTATGTTGATGTAAAGGAGCTTCTGAACTTGCCAGAAAAGTTTTGAATAATGGATTTTAAATCTTTGCTGACTGCGATCACAGAGGACAGGACGTAGTCACAGGACTTCTGTGGCGAACCTGGATAAATCGAACTGTTCATCAGGACTTCCTGAATCTCTTTCTCCCTTCCTTATACTTGTTATTTTGCTTATGTGTACCTGCTCTTGTTTAGTGCTGAAAGAGATTTACTCTTTATATCATTGTCTTTGTTCAGAAGACTGTCTAGAAGTTCTCTAACTCAGAGCTTCTGTTGCTGAAAGCAGTTAATCTGTGAGAAGGCAGAATTTCTCTCAGAGACTACTTCACTAAGTTTGCCTGTGAATCTGAAGAAATTTGACTCTGAAAAATTAAGTTTCTCTAAAAACTTAAAATTATCAGTTTTCAACTTAGACAGCTATTCACCATCCTCTAGGTGATTCTGGTCTTGTTAGGGCCAACAAACACTTGTTTTTGGTGTAATGTTATTTAGCAGGCAGATTTAGATTGAAAGTTTTAAAGCGATGTTTTGAATTGTTCTTTTTGTTGTTTTGGTTACTTCTCGAGACACTATTTTGAACAAGTGTATGTCTAAGATATTGTCTCACCGTCATGTCCGATTCTTTTAGGATCGGGTTTGACACTTGTACAAGGCCCGTGTCCCCCACTAAATAATTTAGTGGTGTGTCGGCATTTGTAGTAGACATACGTCTCCACTACCTTTTTAATTAAAAAGTATAGCTCATTTATTGCAAAATTCTTTACAACATAAATCTTTAAATATATAAAAGTTGAGGAAATGCTTTGCTAGAATGCTGCCAAGTCATCAAAAATGATGATGTGTCATCGTATGAAAAATAGCTTCTCTTTGCATCGTTTTTGTTTTACATTCATTCACACAAGCTTACATTTTTAAAATACAGACTTTTCATATACTTTGAAAACCGTTTATCTCCATCAATTATCTTATTTATCAGCACCGAATTCAAAGGCTTCTCTATTAATTCTCTCATTTATCATCATTGTTTTCATATCTTGATTCATCTCTCTCAAGAAAAATAAAATTCAAAACTGATGGAACCATTTCATTTCTATGACTCTTCGTCTTTCATTGAGAAAAAGCTCTTCATCTACCTTATTTAAACTTTTCTTCCCATTGCTCCTCTATAAATATATTCTTGATTGAATTTGGATCTTCATGTCTTTATCCCAACTATCATCATTTCACATCCATTTCAGGTAACCATTTCCTTCTATTGATACAATAACATTTCTTTATTGTTTTAATAATATTCTATTGATGCAATATCATCTTTTTATTGTTTTATATATTTGTATCAAGCAATTTAGATGAGAATTCTTTTTTCAATTTGTACAATTGAAGTGTATATTCTCTATACTCCATGGTGACTATGTTGTCGATCAAGTTTATTTATTTGTTTTGCAAAATAAAAAGATGGTGACTAGGTTTGCATATGTTAGTGGCGATGGTGTTTGGAAAAAAACAATAGTTTCATGGTTATTTCATCTCCCTCACTAATGACTAATTCTATAGCTATTTCAGATATATAGGTGGACACTGGACTCTAAGACGAGGGTATGGTTGAATATCAGAAAGAATCCGATATATATGTATTTTGGGTGATAAAAATATTAGACCATGGGCTTTGCAAGGAAGTGGAACTAGGGTGTCTACTCTTAATAAAGCAGATGTGCTTTCTTTCAAGTTGATGTTGGGGGTACTGTTTGCAGAATCTTTGTGGTAATTTAAGGTATAAATGTTTGATTATATATTTAAAGATTTAATTTCAATAATATGGTTTTACTGTTGTAGATGATAGTTTTGGGAGGATTAATTGCATCTTCAATATATTGTACGCATCTGTAATAGACTACAAAAAAGTAAAAAAATTGTGTATGTGTAGACTCCACATTTCTTAAGTTGGGATGAACAATATTTGTACATAACAAAATATTAAAAAAGAAGACTTAATAAAATCCCACAATAACTAAAATCCCCCAATCTAAAAGGTTTAGTTGTCTCGGTCGTTCTCATTCCTTGTTGATAACTGGTCGTTTTCCGATTTCGATTATTCTAAGTCTTTTCTTTCTCAATCACAGTCAGATTGCTCTCCATGCACTTATTTTCTCTTCCTCAGCAGTCATCTCTTTGTCTAGTGGCTCCCTCTCATCTCATCTCTTCTCGTCGTCATTCCCCAGTTCCAGTCATTCTCATTGTGCTTTGTTCCTTTGCTTTTTGAGGTCTGTTAATTGCGTAATTTTGCAACCCTATAAATTGGGGATTTCTAAATTAGTGGTTCAAAATTCCTCGGTTGAGTGAATTATTAGCTTCAGTGAATAGAAATTGATGTGTCTATGTGTGATTAAAATGGGGCGTGTGTGTATCTCTTTTGTATGTTGATGATTTGAAGAAGTAATTATAGATGTTTGGGTATGTTTTCACTTAGTATGTCAAACGAAAATGAATAAGATTATGTCATCCATCTCCATAAAATTTATATATTTTATGATGTCTTTTTCATTTTTGAACAGTTATTTGTAGTCAAGTGAACTAATTGCCAGCGCGTTTACAACTCAGATAACTTTTATGACAATATTTTGCCATCATCTTATATTTGTGGTGAGTTTTGAGAGAAACCTTGGAACTATATCTTGATATTATATTATAATTGTGTAATGAATTTTTTATCTGATCAAACTTAAAATGGTTACTGAGGTTAAATGACTACTAAATAATCTGCAGAACAACTTACTTTTGTTTGAAGCAATTGTAGATAGGCATAAGTCTACAAAATTCTATCTTGTTATTTTGAAGGATATTCTATATTAATGAACTTTAGTTCTTCTAATGTACAAAATGTTCCAAGAACGTCTTTAATGTCCAGAAGTGTGAGGGAAGTAACGACGTGTATTTACTGATGTGTCGCTATTGAAGGTCGTAAAAGAGACATTTGTAGGTGTGTCGCCAAATTATTAGCAACATGGCTCTTAGCGACAACATTTTTGTGTCGCTACAAGCTCTAAAAATGTGTCTCTAAAAGCCTTTTTTGAACTAGTGAGAGACAAGAGCAACTAGCTAGCTCATCCGGCGAGATGGTGAGGAAGTTAGAGTGAGGGAGTTGAAGCGAGGGAGATGGTGAGGCCGGTGAAATGAGAGAGAGAGGTGAAGTTGAGAGTTATAGATTTTGAGGGTGTTTGTTTAGGGGGATTTGAGAGGTGGGATAGCGATAAGGATAAAAAAATATGAGACTAAGTTATTCTTTGTTTGTTTGTGAGATAGGATGGTGAGACTTGAGATGAATATAAAATTACATCTCAATTCTATATCAAATAGGTTAGGTATAAGAGAATTGATAACTTAAATGAGATGAAAAAGTCCATGATATCCCTAACTAAATTTTATTGTTTTCCATTTTTAATTTAAATGGGGCATTATAGTAAAATCTATTGCTTTATCTTTATCCTTATCCCATATACCAAACATTAGATAATAATTTCTATGTATTTTAATTTTATTCTTATCGCTATATCTTATTCTCGTACTTATCTCTCTTTTATCCTTATCTCTATCCCATTGGATACCAACCACCCCCTTAGGGAAAATGATGGATCCTAGACCACAAAATGTGTCATTCCACCACTTTAAAAACGTGGGTTGGGCTTAGGCCCATTTCTGCTTCTCATTCTTTTCTTTTTTTTATAAATCACTTTTAGTTTTCACTAGTCCGTTTAAAAGTTTAATCCGGAAATAACTAACTAATATTAGTCTAAAGTGAATAGATTAATCCTAGATCTTTTCATTATTAGTCCAATGTTTCTAATTAGATTAAATGTTAAGATTAATTTAAATTACTATATGAAAGTACTAGAACTAAGCTAATGATCACCGTCTCGTGAACCCTGCATATCCTCGACTTAGTGTTTTCAATCATTAAATCAATAAGTAGGACGTTTAGACGCTTTTTACGGAATTGTCAATCATGTCACTCTTATATATACTGAGTCAAAATTATCAAAGTTATTGAGTCAAACCCGCTTAACCACATTCATGTGATACATGCGGACTAATCTTTTTATATGTCTAAAGTTAGAAATTTAGACGTTTTAAAATTGGTTATGTCATGACCAAAAAATATAATGTTATAATCACATGATGTTAATTAAAAAAAATAAAAAAAAAATACGTTTTAACCTCGAGTGTGTTATAACTCGATATCACATTTAGCAGAAATAAATGAACGAAATCCAGATAAGCACTTATTCAGCAAAAAAAGTCAAAATATGTAAAAGCGGTATTCTAATCACACTGACCTAAGATAATTAATGACGAATTCTCTTAAAAATAATTAACATTTCTAGATTTTCTCTAAAGCGGTATTCTAATCACACCGTCCCACGTTTTTCGAGGCGCGACATATTGACATGGTATAAAAGAAAACTTCATTTATACTTTGAGTTTTCTCTAAAGAAATCTTACTTAATTTTCTCTAATTTAAAAAAAAAGGATTTGATTTTCTCCAATGAATACTATTGTCCTTATGTATATATATTTTTCTATTTGCAACATATTTATATTGAATTCACTGGAGAATACAAATAAATTTCTACAGTTCAAAATTCTATAATTCTATTAGTTAAAATTCAATAAATATGGAGTATTGTGAATGTTCTCAAGGCGTGGTTCTTCGACTCGCAAAATTTACAAATTTATATGGTTTGAACAAGAAAATTAAATTAACTTAAATGATTTTTTTAAATTTAGCAAAAAGTTGAAACTTGTAGTATTTGCTCTTTAAATATCATATGATATAATTTAACACTACAAGAAAATGGGCCTACTGCGACGCCGAAAATCATGCTTTAACGATGCATTTTCATGTCCCTAGGTGTTTACCGACACTTTTATAAGTGTCACCTTTTGTGTTGCTAAAAGTGTCGTCGCCCATTTTCTTAACAACATAAAGCTTATTGCAGGTAAATTCAAACTTAACAACATTTGATATTCATGTGTCCCTTAAATTAGCTACACTATGATTCTTAATATGTCGTAGTTCTAATCCAAATATGCACGTAGTATCTCCTAAAGTTAGCAACGCTTAGTTAAAATGACCTATATTTAACAACACATCATTTATGTTAAGTCATCATTTGCCTACACCACATATACAATGCGTATTTAGTTTAGGACGCATACTTAGAACTATGTCTTCATATAGCAACACTATACTCTCATGCTTACAAATAAAACATACAGTTTTAATATACCTCCTTATTTACTACACAAATATATTCATTTTACTATATTTTATTAAAATTTAATAAATTATAGTTGTGATATTAAATATCTACTCACTCGAAGAAATAAATTTTATATATCATTGATAACAACCAGAATTGTAAATGGGCTTTGAGTGGTCCATCGCCTCAAGCCCATTGATTAGAGCCTAATGTTGGCCCGCCTATCGTCCCGCCTCCGCTAAAAAGGGACTCGCCTACTACTCCAGAATCCGCGGAAAGAGGGATATTTCTCCATCCGCCTAGAAGGATTGTCCGCAAAAGGCGTCATTCGCCACAAGCCTTGACCCGCATAAACGCGATTCCCCAATATCTCTCCTACTTAGGAGGATGATCTATCATGAAATCCCATGTTTTAAGGAATTAGAATCTCTCTGCTATTCTATTACCTTATTAATTACGGATTGAACTAAAGAGGAATAAGAGTCCTATTAGGACACATAATCCTCATAAAAGCCTATATATACAACGCATTAATCAACCTAAAAGGTACAATCTTAATTACTTGGCTTTTACGTATTCTTTCTCTAAGAAACCTACTGACTTGGGCGTCGGAGTGTCTCGCCGGTTCTGTTTTGTAGGTCTGACGTCATTCGAGAAAGATTATTTTTCGCCAAGTTATCATTGGTGCGGTGAGCGTGGACCATTCTTTCTACTATTGAAATTTAGGGTTTCCACCATGAACACGTCAACTTCAGATATTGTAACGATCAAACTGATAAAAAACGAGTAATCAATCCCTATAGTCATTAGTCTAATTCGACTATTCATCATATATACACCAAAGGAACGATGATGAAGGCGTGAGGCTAGCGGCGATCGTTCTCAATGAATCGCGTTGTGGTGCTCGGAGTTCAAGCGACCAGAAGAGGGCCGATGAGGATATTTCGGCACCGGTGAAAGAATATATGTTCATTAAGAGGGTTCTTGGATATCTATCGTGGCTAAGGAAGGTTATTAGAATCTCTGTTGCTGAACGGTATTTATAACTTCCTTCCCTAATATGGTTTCGATGTATGTCTGTTGAATCCATTGGATTTTCCTATGGTTATATGTCTATGGCCTGGTATTGATAAAACCAAATGCTAAACTGAAATTGAGATCGACTCTTAAGAACTTGGGTCTTATGCTAAATTGAGCCTGTGTAGTCAAATTGGCATTGAAAGATTGGTTTATCGCATACTGCCGTAACGAATCTATTAAATCCTAATTCATGTAGCATTTAAGTACTATGCTTATTACATCAAATAGATTAACATGACAACATATAACTTGAGACCATACAATACTTAGTTTTTACAAGTAAAAGACGGCATAATCTATGGTGTGATCTTTGGCTCCTGATATAATCAGTATAGAACTTGATGATGGAAGTCCAAGTCATTTATGGGCTGCAGTTATCAATTTTAGATAACAGAGTATTTCTTTAAACCGTTACTTACATGAAGCCATGTGCCCAATATCGTGCTTGTGAATGCTTCCTGAAACTAATGCTAAGAGCAAGATAAATAGTCTTGCCTTTATTTAGTTCAATTTATATCAGTGTAGATAATGGTGCCTTGATCTTGATATAAGAGCATATAAATATGCTCCACAAATCTGTTTTCTCATTATGGCAAGACTATTATCTATTTAAATTCACTTTGAATAATCTTATTATGTTGCGGGTGATTTTGAATTACGTTTTCAACTAATCAAGTTACCGTGCATAGAGTTATGGATGTTTTAGATGCATAATCAGATTCACAAGATATAGCAAAGCGAAAATTTGCAGGAAAAGCTTTGAACATGGAACCTCTTGGATCTATATATGATAGCAACTGCTCGTTTACCAGCTGAGCTGTACAAAACGTTGGTTTATGCTGCTGATTTGTTATATCCAGTAACAAATAATTCTAACTTGATGCTATTGATCTATGAAAACCTAACTTGGTTTGGTTCTTATAGTCAGTTTTGTCTATTAAAATTTATTTGGCGCCTTATGATGCTTTTATAAATAGGTATTGGGTTTTGGCTCTATTAAATTGATTGCAATAAAACTTAGCTTCAATTGGTAAAAGAAAGTGCAGGGGAGAAAACAAAGGTGCAAATGATTTCAAGTACAATCAACCAGCTTTTATTTTGAGTTGCTCAAAGTTCTTGCTGCTCCCTTTTACCATATCCTGTTTGAATTTTCTTCGTTTTGCCAAATGCTGCATAATTTGTTTCAGAGATATTTATCCGTTGTCGCTTAATGACATCTATATATTTGTTTTCGTTCCTACCAGGTGTTGGCCCAAACAAGATCAGAATCACCTAGAGGGGGGTGAATAGGTGTCTAAGTTGAAAACTGAAAATTTCTAAGTTTTTAAAGAAACTTAATTTTCAGAGTCAAATTTCCTCAGAATCAGAGGCAAGCTTACAAAAGCAGCTTCTGAGGGAAATTCTGCCTAAACACAGTTAAACTGTTTTCAGCAACAGAAGTTCAGAGTTTGAGAACTTTTGGCCGGTCTTCTGAACAAAGACAATGATATTAGGAGTAAATCTGTTTCAGCACTAAATATGAGCAAGCACACAGAAGCAATAATAACAAGTATAAGAGGGAGAAAGAGGTTCAGGAGATCCTGATGAACAAGTCGATTTATCCAAGTTCGCCACAAAAGTCCTGTGACTACGTCTTGTCCCCTAAGTTAATTTCCACCAAAACAACAACAACTCTGTTTTCTGGAATTCTCACCCAACTCAAATCTCAACTAGATTTCTCTCTAAATCTAACTGAATATCACAAACGATATCAGTTTACAAGATTCCTATTATGAACTTGTTTTTCTTCACTCTCTCACTTTAACTAAGGCTATGCTAAGAAAGATTGAGAATGGAAAAGTGTGCTCTGTTTTTCTAGTTCAAACTGTGCGTTGAGATTTTGCTCGATAATCACGCGTAAATGATGCAGTGGAGCTTGGCTACTATTTATAGTGAATGAGGATGACCGTTGGTGAATTTGAAACTTCAAAGGAGATGACATCAGTTGTTGTAGCCGTTAATTTGTCAAATCTTCAAACGGTCTTCAAACACTTTGATTCCGTTAACCTTGTTCTTTAACTTAATCCGGTAAGTGATTTGAAGTTGAAGATAAGGTTGACTGGAAACATTCTTCAATTGGATCAACAAAGGGTAGACAAGGAAATTCTGGTTTCGCTTTGAGTAGACATGCGCGCTCCTTCAAAACAGTTTTTTGAACTTTTGGCGCCTTGCATTAAATGCATTTGTCAGAGCAATAAATGCTTAACGGAACCCGTGACTTAGCTTCTGATAGCTAATTCCATTTGTCTAAGCTTCTGATCTAATTGGTAGAATTTTACTTCTGATTGCAACGGTTCTCTGAGGAGAGCTTTAACAAACTTCGATATCTTCAGAGCGGAACATCCAGCTTCTGAAGGAGGGAATATTGTCTTCAGCTTTCGTTTCTTCTGAGACCTTAAGCAATCCAGAAATTGTTCATTCAGCACCTGCTGAGTAACTTACATACAAACTTAACAAAAAAATTGTTAGTCAATATTAAACAGTATGTAAGAGAATTTTAATTTTCATCTTCTGAAATGTTTGGACATAATCAAAACACTTAGGGTTCATCATTCTCCCCCATTTTGGTTATGGACAAACCGTGGTCAGAAGGTAGCATTTCTTAAGAAAACACAAGGTTTAGAGATTAACTTCCTGATACATATGTTTGTTTTAACTTCTGAGTAACTTAACTCCCCCATTTTAGTGTAAATGGTGAACTTCATCAATCTGTATAAACTTAAGATAGACTTGAGATCAAGTTGTTAGATTTTTAGTGAAGATAAAGTTACTAAGTTAAAAAGAAACATAAACAGTAAGAAATTAATCAGAGACAATTAATATGTATAAGAAAAGTTCAGTGTATATAATAGTCAGAAGAAACAACAAACAAAATAATCATCAGAAGGGAACATAAAGTCCTAAGACAAGACTACCCAACCCAGAACCTAGCTAAGAAGCTTAAGTCCTAAAATGATTATAAGTTTCTAGATCTCTTCTGAGGAGGAGGAGCACCACTGGAACTTTCATCAACATTCTGTCTCTTCATCCCAGCAGACTTGAGACCACCCTGCTGAGCAGACTTCTCCCCTGTTTGGCCAGAACCAACAGGAACACCCAGAGCACCTTGAGAGTCCAATTTCTGCTGAATTCAAAGCAGTCTGATATTGCTGAGGTGTAGGCCTTACAGTGTTGATCATATCCATTCTTCTTCTGAAATCAGCATCAATGGTTTTCATATGATCAAAAGTCTGTCCAGACATAGGTCGCTGTCTCTGAACATCTTCCAGAAGGAGCTTGATCAACCGATTGTTAGCATACACAGCAGCAGTGAGATGCTCATTCTGAATATAAGTCTGTCCGTGAACAAACCTATAACAATTGTGAAGAACCTTGTCTCGTTCTCGTGCTTGAGTGTGCATAACTTTCAGAAGTTCAGTAAGCTCAGCAATCTGGGCGCTCTGAGCAGTCACAGCGGACTCAATGCTCTATAGACGATTGTTGAGATCAGGAGTGATGTCATATACAATCTTAGCAGCCCCTGAAGATGATGATCCTTGAGCAGAAGATTTCACTTCTCTCAGAATATGATTAGCAGTACTTTGCAGATCATCAATCTTACTTGGAAGAATTTTCTCATGAGCCTCATAATGCTCATTTGCTTCCTTAACTTCTTCTGTCAAAATCTCCAGGTTTTCATTAACTTTCAGAGAAGAAGCAAGAGCAATATTTTCGAGAGTTGGAAGAGTAAGAGCCAATTCTCTCAACTTGTAAATTTCATCATAAGTAGCCAGATGAAGTGTAGAAAGATTGCGAGTGTAGGCAGTAGGGTTCTGCATTGGAAGCATAGTCATGAGCTGCAGGTTCTGAGCTTTCAAGGATTGAATTTCTTGCAGCACAATGCCCTGAGCATACATGTCAGCAGCAGAAGACCGTTGCCCTAAACCAGTAAATCTATTCAGCAGTTCATCAGAGCCACTCTGACTCATTCTTCTCAAATCTTCAACAGATGGAGCACCACCAGCTTCGGATACACCAGAAGCTCTGCCCATGAAACCAAAACCACCAAATCTTCTCTCCTGATCATCTCGATTCATTGTATTGTATAGGAAGTCATATTTGGATGACAACCCAGCAAAGAAAGAGGTAGAGGAAGAAGTAGTTAAGGGATCACACACAGGAGGTGCATGTCCAGACGTTGAAGGAGGAGGGATATGTGTGGTTGTGGAAGGAATGGTGTGTGTGGAAGACGAAGAGAGAGTAGGTGAAATGGATGGTAGTGTGGATGGTAGTGAGAAAGATGGAGCAGTAAATCCAATTGATGGAATTACAGAGGAAGTAGTGGAGGTAGATATGGAATCTGTGAAAATGGGTCCAGAAGATAAATTCACTTCTGAATAGGATCCAGAAGGAGGAGCAGTTTTAGGAGGTACAACTTCAGAGGTTGAAGTTGTAGGAGGAATGGAAGTTTGAGAATCACTAACTTCTGTGACAGAAGGTAGTGAAGGAGATGGATGAAGAGTATGAGGAGAGGATGGATGAGAAGTACGAAGGGGAGGAGAGATAACCTGTTCAGAAGAGTTTGGATCAAACATAGAAATTGGTTCAGCAAACACATGAGCCATTCTGAACAGCGTTTCAGAGGCATCTCTATCACCAGGGTTTCTGCCTTGACCCAGAAGAACATTATCTAGAAAATCATTAGTGTTGATGTTTTCAGCAAACCTCATTGCGTCCTTAATGATAGTGTCAGGCTCTTGACCACTATCTTCTGACAGTTCTTGAATGATAGGAGCATCAACATCCGGTTCAGCAGACATTTCCATCATGTCTTCATCATTAACCAAGTCCTCTTTTTCAGGAGTTGATTCATCCAGTTCAGTACTCGGAGCAATATAGAAGTCCTTTTTGTTCAGAGACCTTCTATTTGCAGCAACCTTCTTCCTTGGGAGTCTGGAGAGAGGAATATCTTCAGAGTCCTCATCTTCTCCCGTAGCCTCAACATTTCCTGAGAACTCCACATTCTCAACTTCAGCAGCGCATTCTGCAATTCTAGCATTAGCCTTAGCCTTTGCTGCAATTTCTCGCTCAGCTGCTAACTTATTTTCAGCTTCCTTCTTCTTCCTTTTCTGATCAGCAAGAGCCACAACTCTTGCAATTTTCTCAGCTTCAGCAGCCTTTTCCCCTCAGCTTCCTGAGCTGCTTTCTCAGCAACTTCCTTTGGCTTCTCAGCAACAATCTTGCCAGAAGGTTCAACACTGATAATTGTCTGAACCAGAGCTGGAAGAGGTTCTGAGACAACCACCTTCTCTACAGTCAGGACCAACTTACTTGATCCTTTCTTTCCTTTGCCCTTCTTGGCAGCCTTCTTTCCTTTCTGTACATTAGCCTCAACAATTTCCTTCTGAGCAACGCTAACAGAGGAAGCATTCTCAGTCTTCTTTGGTACCACACCAAAAGAAAGATGCATAAGTGTGTGCATCTTGAGGACAGTACTACTGCTGGTTACACCTTCTCCTGAGATAGCAACAGAGGCAGCTTCAAATATTCTCGTCAGGAGAGAACCGTAGGCAAGAGCACTAACAACCTTCACATTTTTCATCTGCCTTATAATCATGGCAGGAAGATTGATCTTCTTCTGATTCATCAAGTGCCACATGAAAACCCTTTCCCGGTTGGAAACACCATTAACTCCTCCAGCCTTCGGAAGGAACACATTTGTTGTCAAGTAGTGTGCCCACCTCTGGTGCTGAGTGAGCCAAGTGGCATATGTTGGCCCTAACAAGAACAGAATCACCTAGAGGGGGGGGGGGGGGGGGGGGGGGGGTGAATAGGTGTCTAAGTTGTAAACTGAAGTTTTCTAAGTTTTTTAAGAAACTTAAAATTCAGAGTCAAATTTCCTCAGAGTCAGAAGCTAGCTTAAGGAAGTTGCTTCTGAGGGAAATTCTGCCTAAACACAGTTAGACTGTTTTCAGCAACAGAAGTTCTGATTTGAGAACTTCTGGACAGTCTTCTGAACAAAGACAATGATATTTTTAGAGAAAATCTGTTTCAGCACTAAATATGAACAAGTACACAGAAGCAAAAATAACAAGTATAAGAGGGAGAAAGAAGTTCAGGAGATCCTGAGTGAACAATTCGATTTATCCAAGTTCGCCACAGAAGTCCTGTGACTACGTCTTGTCCCCTGAGGTCGCAGCCTACAGAGATTTTATAAATCCACTATTCAGAACTTTTATGGCAAGTTCAGAAGCTCCTTTACATCAACAGAACTTAAGCTAATTTCTCACTTAGTTCTGACTAGCCTAAAAAGAGTTAAAGGATTTCCACCAGAACAAACAATACTCTGTTTTCTGGATTTCTCACCCAACTCTAATCTCAACTAGATTTCTCTCTTTAAATCTAACTGAAGATCACAAACGATCTCAGTTTACAAGATTCCTATTATGAACTTGTTTTTCTTCACTCTCTCACTTTACTGAGACTATGCTAAGAAAGATTGAGAATGGAAAAGTTGCTCTGTTTTCTTATTTAAGACAGTGCGTTAAGATTTTGCTCGATGATCATGCGTGTGTTGATGCAGTGGAGCAAGGCTACTATTTATAGTGTATGAAGATGACCGTTGGTGAGTTTGAATCTTCAAAGGAGATGACATCAGTTGTTGTAGCCGTTAGTTTGTCAAATCTTCAAACGGTCTTCAAACACTTTGATTCCGTTATCCTTGTTCTTTAACTAAATCCGGTAAGTGATTTGAAATCAAGGATGAGGATGACAGAATCATTCTTCAATTGGATCAACAAAGGGTAGACAAGGAAAATCCGGTTTCTCTTGAACAGACAGGCGCGCTCCATCAAAACAGCTTTTTGAACTTTTGGCGCCTTGCATTAAATGAACTTGTCAGAGCATTAAATGCTATCAAGAACCCGTGACTTAGCCTTTGAGGAGCTAAAGTCCTCTTGACTAAACTTCTGATCACAATTGGCAAAATTTCTGATTGCAGAGAACTATTGAGGAGAGCTTTGGCAGACTTCGACTTCAGAGCGGAGTATCCAGCTTCTGAGTAAATGAAACTCTGACTTCAGCAAACCGATCTTCTGAGTTCGTTAAGCAATCCAGAAATGATTCATTCAGCACCTGCTGAACATCTTACACATAGACTAAGAATAAAAATTATTAGTCAATAGAAAACTATATGTAAGGTACTGTTGAGTTTTCATCTTCTGAAACGTTTGAACATAATCAAAATACTTAGGGTTCATCATTCTCCCCCATTTTGGTTATGGACAAACCGTGGTCAGAAGGTAAAAGAAAACATGAGGATTAGAAAGTGACTTCCTGATGCAAATGTTTCATTACTTCTGAGTAAACTAACTCCCCCATTTTAGTGTAAATGGTGATCTTCAGCAATCTGTATAAACTTAATAAGACTTAAGATCAAGTTGTTAGATTTTAAAAGAAGTGTAATTTACTAAGTTAAGAAGAAACATAAGCAAAAAGTAAGAAGTCAGATATGCAAGAGAATATAGAAAAGGTTCAGTGTATATAAAATCAATCAGGAGACAACAAAAGAAACAAAATAATCAGAAGAGCAAGTCCTAAGACAAAGACTACCCAACCCAGAACCTAGCTAAGAAGCTTGAGTCCTATAGATTACATGTTCCTAGGTTTCTTCTGAGGAGGAGGAACAACACTGGAACCTTCAGCACCACTAGCTCTTTTCTGACCAGACTTCTCCCCCGTTTGACCAGAACCAAGAGCAACACCAAGAGCACCCTGAGACTTCAACTTTTGCTGAACATTCAGAGAAGTCTGATATTGCTGAGGAGTTGGTCTCACAGTATTGATCATATCCATTCGTCTTCTGAAGTCATCATCAATGGTCTTCATATGATCAAAGGTCTGACCAGACATAGGTCGCTGTCTCTGAACATCATCCAGAAGGAGCTTGATCAACCTCTTGTTAGCATACACAGCAGCAGTGAGATGCTCATTCTGAATATAAGTCTGTCCTCGAACAAACCTATAGCAGTTGTGAAGAGTCTTTTCTTGTTCACGTGCTTGAGTGTGCATAACCTTCAGAAGTTCAGTAAGCTCAGCAATCTGTGCATTCTGAGCAGATACAGCAGACTCAATGTTGGAGAGTCGGTTGTTGAGATCAGGAGTGATGTCATATACAATCTTTGCAGCTCCTGAAGATGAAGAACCTTGAGCAGAAGATTTCACTTCTCTCAGAATGTGATTTGCAGTACTTTGCAGGTCTTCAATCTTACTAGGGAGCATCTTCTCATGAGCCTCATAATGCTCGTTTGCTTCCTTGACTTCTTCTGTCAATATCTCCAAATTCTCATTGACCTTCAGAGAAGAAGCAAGAGCAATATTATCCAGAGAAGGAAGAGTCAGAGCTAATTCTCTCAATTTGTACAACTCATCATACGTAGCTAGATGAAGTGTAGAAAGATTGCGTATATAGACAGAAGGATCCTGCATTTGAAGCATAGTCATGAGCTGCAGGTTCTGAGCTTTCAAAGAATGTAATTCTTGCAGCACAATGCCCTGAGCATACATGTCAGCAGCAGAAGTCCTTTGCCCTATACCAGCAAATCTATTCAGCAGTTCATCTGAGCCACTCTGACTCATTCGTCTCAACTCCTCAATACTAGGAGCACCACCAGCTTCGGATACACCAGAAGCTCTGCCTATGAATCCAAAACTACCAAACCTGGTATCCAGATCATCCCGATTCATGTGTTTGCGTAGGAAGTCATAGTTTGATGACAACCCAACAAATCCTGAAGGAGTAGAGGAGGTAGTTAAGGGATCACACACAGGAGGTGTATGTCCAGAGGTTGAAAGAGGAGGGACAGAAGTTTGAGGAGAAGGAATAGTATGTGGAGAGGAGGAAGAAATAGGATTTGTACAAGGAGGTAAAGTTGAAGGAATGGAAAAAGGTATTGACAAAGGTATGGAAAGAGGAGGAGCAGTAATTCCAGAAGTTGGAAAAACGGCAGAAAAAGATAGAGAAGAAGTAGTGGAAGTAGAAATGGAATCAGTGAAAATTGGTCCAGAGGACAGATTCACTTCTGAATAGGATCCAGAAGGAAGAGTAGATGGAGGAGGGACAACCTCAGATGTTGAAGTTGTCAGAGGAATGAAAGTCTGAGATTCACTAACTTCTGTGACAGAAGGTAGTGAGGGAGATGGAGGAGGAGTAAGAATGGGAGATGAGATAACCTGTTCAGAGGCATTAGGATCAAACGATGAAATCGGCTCAGCATATAAATGAGCCATTCTGAACAGCGTTTCAGAGGCATCCCTTTCACCAGGGTTTCTTCCTTGATTCAGAAGAACATTGTCAATGAAGTGTTCATTGTCAACATTCTCAACAAACTGTTTAGCACCTTCAAGAACCTCTTCATCTTCTGGTTCACTCTCTTCTGACAGCTCTTCAATCGTAGGAGCGTCAACATCCTCTTCATCAGAAATCTCTGACAGCTCTTTATCAGCAGCTTCCGGTTCCTGAGTAACAGGATCCTCCAATTCAGCACTTGAGGCAACAACGAAGTCCTTCTTCTTCAGAACCCTTCGTCTTGCCACAGCCTTCTTCCCAATTCTGGTAGTGAGAGTGACATTCTCAATAATTCGAGAGGACAGAGAGACATTCTCAAGATTCTCTTCTTCCTCTGAAGTCTCAACTACCTTTGAGAACTCAGCATTCTCAAGATTAGCAGCACATTCTAAAAGTTTGGCATCGGCCTTAGCCTTTGCAGCAATTTCACGCTCAGGAGCTAACTTGTCTTCAGCTTCTTTCTTCCTTCTTTTCTCTTCAGCAAGAGCCAGAACTCTTGCAACCTTTTCAGCTTCAGCAGCCTTCTCTTTCTCAGCAAGGCGTGCTTCCTCAGTATCCTGAGCTTCTTTCTCAGGAACATCCTTTGGCTTCTCAGCAACAATCTTGCCAGAAGGTTCAACATTGATTGTTGTTTGAACTAACGTGGGAAGAGGTTCTGAGACAGCAACCTTCTCAACATTCAGGACCAACTTGCTTGACCCTTTCTTTCCCTTGCCCTTTTTGGCAACATTCTTTCCTTTCTGAACAGATGCATCCACAATTTCCTTCTGAGCAATACTCACAGAGGAGCCCTTCTCATTCTTCTTCGGAGTAACACCAAAACTCAGGTTCCTGAAGGTATGCATCTTCAGAACCGTACTCCTACTAGTAACACCTTCTCCTGAAACAACAACGGAGGCTGCCTCAAACAGCCTTGTCAGGAGTGAGCCATATGCCAATGCACTCACGGTCGTTACATTCTTCATCTGCCTTATCAGCATGGCAGGCAAATTGATCTTCTTCTGGTTGACCAGATGCCACATAAATACTCTTTCTCTGTTGGAAACACAATTGACTCCTCCAGCCTTTGGAAGAAAAACATTCGTAGTCAAATAGTGTGCCCACCTCTGGTGCTGAGTCAACCAGGTAGCGTAAGTTTCCTTGGCACTCAGATCTGGCCTAGCCCAGTTGGCTTCTGAAAAACCTTCTGCTGAACCATCATCTCCAATGATGATTCCTTCATCATCAATCCCTATTACTTGAGAAATGGAAGCCCTGCTGACTTCGATTTCAACTTCCCCAACCACAGAGTGAAGAACATCCTCCTCATTAGAAAAGAAATGGAGGTTCTTATAGAATTCTGTAACTAACTTAGGATAAATGAATTCTTCGAGAGAAACGAAAGAATTCCAGTTTTGAGCGCTAAGCCAGTGAGAGATTGGTTCAGTCGATTTGACAACATCATCTAGGAACCTAGAGGTGAAAACCCTAGATTCACTAACTTTCTTTCGTGATTCATCAGAGAAGATGTGTGTGACAGTGATTTCTTGAGCCATTTTGAAGAAATGCGAAATTAGGTTAAGATTTTTAGAGAGAAGAGAACACAGAAAAAAAATCTATGGAAGTTCTAATGGCAAAGAAAGTGAGAGTAAAAAGTTCTAAGTATGGAAAACCCTTATTTATACCCAAACACAGAAACCGTTCCAATTCAAAAAGCAAATACACACCGTTTAAAAGGGAACAGATAACCGTTAACCACAGAACAGCGCCGTAATAAGCAGTAAATAACGCATGCTTTCAAGTCAAATCATGATTAGAATTTATTATAACTAAATTATCTTAAACGATCAAACACTTAAGATACTCAGAGACAATAATTCTAAGTTATTGAAGAGGATAAGTCATACCAATGCCTTCTCGTAAGTTGCTGAAAGCCATTCCAGCCAGAGGCTTAGTAAACATGTCAGCAAGATTTTCTTCAGAGGGAACATGAGTAATGATAATATCCTTCTTCAGAACATGATCTCTCAGAAAGTGATGCCTAATATGAACATGCTTCATCCTGCTGTGCTGAATAGGATTCTTTGACAGATCAATTGCACTTTTGTTATCACAGTAGATTGTAATAGTTCCAGGGATGACTCCATAGTCAGCAATTTGTTGCTTGATCCAGAGCATCTGAGAAACACAACTTCCAGCAGCAACATACTCAGCTTCAGCAGTTGAGAGAGCCACAGAGGTTTGCTTCTTGCTATGCCAGGAGACTAGGCACTCCCCCAGAAAATGACAACCACCAGAAGTGCTGACCCTTTTCAATTTATCTCTACCATAGTCAGAGTCTGTGTATCCTATAGGAGTGAAATCAGAACTACAGGGATACCACAAACCAGCTTCTGGTGTGCCTTTAAGATATCTGAGAATTCTTTTGACAGCAACATCATGAATCTCTCTTGGTTTAGACTGATATCTAGCACAAAAACACACAGCAAAATGTATATCTGGCCTGCTGGCTGTTAGGTATAAAAGAGAGCCAATCATACCTCTGTAGGTTTTTATATCTACAGGTTTACCAGCTTTCTCTTCATCATCAATGTCTTTGCTGACATCCATTGGAATATCAACAGCATTAGAGTCCATCATGCCAAATTTCTTCAGCACTTCTCTAGTGTACTTGGCTTGATTGATAAACACACCATCATTACTTTGCTTGATCTGAAGTCCTAAGAAGAAGGTTAATTCTCCCATCATAGACATTTCAAACTCAGCCTTCATGTGGTCACTGAACTCTCTGCACAAAGATTCATTAGTAGCACCAAATATAATATCATCAACATATACCTGAGCTATAAGGATATCCTTGTTCTTCTTCAGAGTGAACAGAGTTGTATCAACACAGCCTCTGACAAATCCCTTAGACAGAAGGAACTTTGTCAGTCTCTCATACCAAGCTCTAGGAGCTTGTTTCAGTCCATACAAGGCTTTCTTCAGCTTGTACACATGATCAGGAAACTTAGGATCATCAAAACCAGGAGGTTGAGACACATAGACTTCCTCATCAATGTAACCATTCAAGAATGCACTTTTCACATCCATTTGGAAGAGCTTGAAACCTTTGTATGATGCAAAAGCACATAAGATTCTGATGGCTTCTAATCTTGCAACAGGAGCAAAAGTTTCACCATAGTCTATGCCTTCTTGCTGACTGTAACCTTGAGCAACAAGTCTTGCCTTGTTCCTCACAACATTTCCAAATTCATCAAGCTTGTTCTTCAGAACCCATCTAGTTCCAACAACCTTTATGTTGTTAGGTCTGGGAACCAAAGTCCAAACTTCTGACCTTTTGAACTGGTCAAGTTCTTCTTGCATTGCCATTAACCAGGAGTCATCATCAGCTGCTTCATAGAAGTCCTTGGGTTCAAGAAGTGACACAAAAGCCACATTCCCCATATATCTTCTGAGCTGAGCTCTGGTCATGACAGGATTATGAACAGAGTCAATAATGTTCTCTAAGGAATGATTCCTATGAGCTCTAACTTCTCTTGGTAAATCCAATGAGTCTTCTGAAACCTGTTCATCATTTGTTGAATCATATATAGGAGCATCTTCTGGAAGAGAGTTGACTTCTGGAGTGAAATTCTCATCTTGAGCTTGTTCAGCAACAGGAGGAACCACTTCAGCAGCTCTGGGAGAAACATCTTCTTTTTCAACAGGAGATGTGACTTCAGGAGCTTGAACTGCATCTTCATCAGGAGCTCTACTATCTGCAGGGTTAGTCTCATCAAACTGTACATGAACAGATTCATCTAGAGTTTGAGTCCTTTTGTTAAAAAACCCTATATGCTTTACTATGTGTTGAGTAACCAAGAAAAATGGCCTCATCTGCCTTTGAATCAAACTTTGAAAGATATTCTTTTGTATTCAAAACATAACACTTACAACCAAAGGTTCTGAAATAACCTATTTTAGGCTTTCGACCTTTCCAGAGTTCATAAGGGGTCTTGTTCAGAATGCTTCTGATTAGCACTCTATTCAGAACATAGCAAGCTGTGTTCACAGCTTCTCCCCAAAAGTACTTAGGAAGCCTTCTTTCATTGATCATAGTTCTGGCTATCTCAACCAGAGTTCTATTCTTCCTTTCAACTACCCCATTTTGTTGAGGAGTTCTGGGAGCAGAAAAGTTATGATCAATTCCCTTGGTTTCACAGAATTCTTCAAACATAAAGTTTTTGAATTCTCCACCATTATCACTTCTGATATGGACAACCTTTTCATTCCTTTCATTCTCAAGTTTCTTTATCAGAACTGAGAAACATCCAAGTGACTCATCTTTGCTAGACAGCAAGATGACCCAAGTGAATCTTGAATAGTCATCTACAATGACAAAGGCATACTTCTTTCCACCCATGCTCATTGGTTGAACAGGACCAAAAAGATCCATATGAAGTAGTTCCAAAGGTCTTTTAGTTGAAATGACTTTCTTAGTTTTAAAAGAGCTTCTGGATTGTTTACCAGATTGGCAAGCATTGCATAAATGGTTCTTTTTAAAACTAATTTCAGGCAGACCCTCAACCAATTGATTTCTAGCAACTTTGGCCAGAAGGTCCATGCTCACATGAGCAAGTCTTCTATGCCAGAGCCAGGAGGTATCCTCTTTGGACATCAAGCATATATTTTTGCAAAGATTCTCAAGGTTCAGCATGAAAACATTTTCAACTCTAGGAGCAGTTAGAATAACTTCCCTTGACTTACTGTCCAAGATTTTACATCCAGAGGAGCTGAAGACAACATCTCTACCTTTATCACACAGTTGTGCAACACTGAGGAGATTGAACTTCAGACCTCTGACTAGGGAGACATCTTCGATTGGAGGGTTGGTTCCTATGGATCCAGAACCAAGTATGCTTCCTTTCTGAGCATCTCCAAAGCTGACTTTTCCACCTCTTTTAGGATCAAATGTGATGAATGCTTTTTCATCACCTGTCATATGCCTTGAGCACCCACTGTCAATGTACCACAGCTTTGACATTGATGGAGCACTCAGAGCCACCTGCAACACAATCAATTAGTGACAGGTACCCAATCCTTATTGGGTCCTTCAGAGTTAGATTTCTCTTCAGCAGGTTTTAATGATATCTTAGATTGCAAGAGGTTTTTAATGTGGTACTTGCAATCCTTTAACCAGTGACCATCACTCTTGCAAAGCTTGCAAAAGGGAGGGTTCTTGGATCTTTCCCTTTGCTTCTTGGGAGATTTCTTCTTCTTCTGAGAAGGTCCAACATCTTCAGAGGCTATACCAGCACTCTCAGAGGTTCCAACATCAGGAGGAGAAGCTATCTCTTTCAGAAGAGAGGGAGTGACAGGTTTCTTCTTCTTCTGGGGTTTATCACTTCCCAGAGGCAGCTTTTCTTTGCCTTTGACCTTAGAGTCATTAGCAGAAGTGCTGAACTGTTTACACAGTTTTTCTTCTAACACTTTCATGTCAGAATAAACTTGAGTAAACCTAAGAAACTTGTCAGCCTCACTCTTGTCCAATTTCCTTTTCAGGTACTTGAACATACTATAGAGTTCTTCAAGAGAATCAAAGATATTTTGTTCAGAAGATATGTTTACCTCAGAATCATATGCAACTTCAGGAGGTGCGGAAGTTTCTCCTGTGACATCTTCAGAAGTTGGCTCATCAATAGCCATAAAACAAATCTGAGCTTGCTCTTCCTTTTCTTCAGGATCACTGCTGGTCTCAGAGTCTGACCAGGCAGCCAGCATTGCTTTCTTGAACTTCTTCTTATCTTTCTTCAGCTCCGGACAGTTAGGCTTAATGTGCCCCGGTTGCTGACATCCATAGCACACAATAGGCTTATTTGGATCTCTCTTGAACTTTTCACCAGAATCAGGAGTTTTCTTGTCAAAGCTCCTGAAAGGCTTCTTGTAGTTTCCACCTCTGCCTTTTCTAAAGGCCTTCTTGAACTTCCTGGTCAGCATAGCCAGTTCCTCATCTTCAGAGGATTCATCAGAAGATTCTGCTTTAAGGACTACTCTTTTTCCTTCTGACCTTTCTCTCAGGTCATGATTCTTGATTGCCATCTCATGAGTAATCAATGAGCCAATGAGTTCATCATACTCATAGAAGCTTAAGTCCTGAACTTCTTCGATAGCAGTCTTCTTGGCTTGCCACGACCTTGGTAAGCTTCTGAGAATCTTCCTTACTTTTTCAGATTCTTCAATATCCTTTCCCAAACTCTTCAAGTCATTGACAATCTTGGTGAACCTAGAATTCATACTTGAGATGGATTCTTTGTCAAGCATTTCAAATAACTCGTAGTCTCTCATCAACTGATTGACTTTAGATTGCTTCACTTTTCCTGTTCCTTCGTAAGTGACTTCTAGCTTGTTCCAAATATCCTTTGCTGTTTCACAAGAAGACACTTTGTTATACTCAGTAGCAGAAAGTGCACAATGCAGCATATTTATTGCTGAAGCATTCGTTTGGAGTTTTTTAAGGATTTCATCTGTATATTCCACTTGAGGGATAACAACATGTCCTAAACCAGCTTCCATCCTAGTTGGGATGAAATCACCATTAGTGATAACTATCCATGCACTCATATTCTGAGCTTGGATGAAATACATCATTCTCTTTTTCCAGTAAGAGTAGTTATCACCATTAAATAGTGGAGGTCTAGTTGTGGAGGAACCCTCTGGAACAATGAAATGAGAGGAATTCTCAGGTTGGTGTCTACTAGCCATCTCTATTGATTCCGATAGGATCTTACACTTAGATTGTTAGATCTTTAGTAAATATACGAAGTGACCTTCGCTCTGATACCACTTGTTGGCCCTAACAAGAACAGAATCACCTAGAGGGGGGTGAATAGGTGTCTAAGTTGTAAACTGAAGTTTTCTAAGTTTTTTAAGAAACTTAAAATTCAGAGTCAAATTTCCTCAGAGTCAGAAGCTAGCTTAAGGAAGTTGCTTCTGAGGGAAATTCTGCCTAAACACAGTTAGACTGTTTTCAGCAACAGAAGTTCTGATTTGAGAACTTCTGGACAGTCTTCTGAACAAAGACAATGATATTTTTAGAGAAAATCTGTTTCAGCACTAAATATGAACAAGTACACAGAAGCAAAAATAACAAGTATAAGAGGGAGAAAGAAGTTCAGGAGATCCTGAGTGAACAATTCGATTTATCCAAGTTCGCCACAGAAGTCCTGTGACTACGTCTTGTCCCCTGAGGTCGCAGCCTACAGAGATTTTATAAATCCACTATTCAGAACTTTTATGGCAAGTTCAGAAGCTCCTTTACATCAACAGAACTTAAGCTAATTTCTCACTTAGTTCTGACTAGCCTAAAAAGAGTTAAAGGATTTCCACCAGAACAAACAATACTCTGTTTTCTGGATTTCTCACCCAACTCTAATCTCAACTAGATTTCTCTCTTGAAATCTAACTGAAGATCACAAACGATCTCAGTTTACAAGATTCCTATTATGAACTTGTTTTTCTTCACTCTCTCACTTTACTGAGACTATGCTAAGAAAGATTGAGAATGGAAAAGTTGCTCTGTTTTCTTATTTAAGACAGTGCGTTAAGATTTTGCTCGATGATCATGCGTGTGTTGATGCAGTGGAGCAAGGCTACTATTTATAGTGTATGAAGATGACCGTTGGTGAGTTTGAATCTTCAAAGGAGATGACATCAGTTGTTGTAGCCGTTAGTTTGTCAAATCTTCAAACGGTCTTCAAACACTTTGATTCCGTTATCCTTGTTCTTTAACTAAATCCGGTAAGTGATTTGAAATCAAGGATGAGGATGACAGAATCATTCTTCAATTGGATCAACAAAGGGTAGACAAGGAAAATCCGGTTTCTCTTGAACAGACAGGCGTGCTCCATCAAAACAGCTTTTTGAACTTTTGGCGCCTTGCATTAAATGAACTTGTCAGAGCATTAAATGTAACCCCCTCACTGGGATCACATTACGTGTCACATAACAACAATTCCACGTATACATTCAAGTCTCAGTCATTTTCATATAAAATAATGATCTCAAATTTCCATTGAAATCTTAATTTTAAGCTCATATTTAATAAAAGAAATCACGTAGATAGTTAATATCATATAAATACACATCATTCTTTACATATCAAACTATATACATCATTTGTCATTTACAATACATATTTAAGTCATTAGTTTATACATGAAATATACAAAATAATATACACTCAAAATGCTCCAAAATGCATAGGTGAGAACGGACTATCGCTGCCGGTGCGATCCTAACAAAAAGAACTCCACTATCCTGAAAAATGGTGGCAAGGGGTGAGCTGCCTACTCAATAAACATATAGCCATATATGTATACAAATATAACGTGAAAGAATACAAGTAGAGTTATATCATCAATATCAATTTAATTGCATATAAATCACTACACAGTCACACGCACGATTCATTTATTATGCTCGTCATTATTTAATCAAATAGGGCCCTGCTATACTTAAATGACATATGTAAAATGGTCCGTGGGCCCACTCTGTATTCCGTCTCACATATCGGAGTACAATCACCTGTGGAGGAGTAAAACTCAACTCGCGCAGTCCGCTACGGATATATCTCAACACTGTGCTTCCGGCTCCAAATTTCGGATAGCACTCTCAACAACATGGACCACTTCACATATTCACTTAAGCATGCTCACATTCCTTTCTCGTTACTCATTATCCCATTCACGCATCAATCATATAGCTCAACATACTGCATATCAACTCACGATATCACCAATAGTTCTATCTCCACATTTCACAACCATCACAACTTTCATAACCATCACAACATTTCACAAACCAATACATATCATATATCACGTATTCACATCAGAATCAATCATGTTCCATACTCAACAAGTTCCAATCACATTACATTTATACACACATATAAGCACTATGCTTACCGTTCACTCGATGAGATCTATTCAACACGCTCGGGTGCTCTTTCACTTGCACCTTGTCCTCCTAATATCACATAAAATCATACAATTAGACTCAATTAAACTATATGGAAATGTATGCTTATGCATGACATATGATTCTCACAACTCACTAGCTTCACATTATAGACTAAACTTCATTCTTTAGTCTTAGTTGTTCATATGACCTATGTGCCTAGATTCTGCCATAACTCTCTCAATACTTACACAAATACCCTGATTCGTGTTGCTACTGAAACTAGACATATATAACTTGAACATATCCAAAAATCACATTAATATCATCCCTGGATCATAAATGGCAAGCAAAGGTATTAGGTTCTATTTCTGGCAAGAAAACAGACTACCCAGCTTTCCATCGCACATGGTAATGTCAATGGTTCTCTCAAACCACACACTTTCTACATAAAACATTTTACAGGGACATACTTCCACATGTTATAAACAACTTTGTAAGAATATGGATTCCCTAAATATGAGCTTAAGAGCCTCAAATGACCATCACAAGATTGCTGCCTCACATACAATTCCATTTCGAGGCAGTCATGTCCACACCAAGCTAACCTCTTCCACACAATGAATTAGAGACCCATATTTTACAGGAATCTAGCCAACATATAGGGGTAAATGGTTTCTTCTTTGTGTTTTTGCCAATTCCATCTCTATCATGATGAAATGCAATCCCTAAGATGACTGAAGAAAACTGCCTACAATTCAGCTTAGGACACTTCATGCATACCTTTCACTAAAACAACATATAACCAACTCAAACAACACCAAGCCACCACAAACATCACCATAACTCATTTATAATCAATCCCATAACTATACTTAGGGTTTTCAGAACTTCAAATCCATGGAAACTATGCTAAAACAACTTACAAACCTTAACTTGATGCCTTTCCTTTGTTATGCTACCTATCTCCACTTGTTTGCCTTGGAAATGGTTGGAATTGAATGAGACTTCGTTTGGGGTTCTTAGGGTCTGAAAATGGAAGGTTTAAGGGAGGTTTTTGGTTGCTGAAGAAACGAGATTAAGGTTATAAATGAAGGAGGTAATATTTGTCTTATAAAGGGTGACACCTCGTGCTTAAGTGAGGTGCTTGCTTCCAAACTTCACAATCAATCCTCCATACTTCTAATTCAACCAATTAGGTCCATGTTTCTTCAATTGATATGTGTACTAATTCAACTCACTCTCACTAACCATTCATTACGGCTTAACACATCGCTAATCGCCTACTAATCGCACCTTAATCGCGGTTTGTGTGTAAAACTTATTTGTAATTGAAATGAATCTGAATGTAGTCTTATGGAGAAGTGTAAGTATATATCTAACACGTCTATAGGTTAGGGTTTAAGGATGTTACATTTCTCCACCCGTTAAAAAAAAAATTTCGGCCCCGAAATTCACTTACCAGAAACATCAAATAGATATGGATACTGTGATCTCATCCTTTCCTCTACTTCCCAAGTCGCCTCATCAAGTGTCTGATTATGACTCCATCTAACTTTCACCATTGGTATTTCACGGTTCCTGAGTCGTTTCATTTCTCTTCCCAAAATCTCTAATGGTTGCTCTCGGATTGTCAAGTCTTTATTCACTATCTCAATCTCAGGTTCCGGAATCATATGACTTGGATCTGATCTATATCTCCTTAACACTGATACATGGAATACATCATGAATTAAGGACAACTCTGGTGGCAAGGCTAATCTGTAAGCAAGTGGTCCAACTCTCTCTATGATCTCATACGGTCCGATGAATCTTGGATTCAACTTACCTCTTTTGCCAAAACGAACTATCCCTCTCCATGGTGAAATCTTCAAAAACACTTTATCTCCGATTTCATATTCCATTTCCCTTCGGTGTTGATCCACATAAGCTTTCTGACGTTCCTGTGCAGCTTTCAAATACTTCTTAACTACACTGATCTTTTCAACGGTCTCCTGCACAATCTCAGGCCCTTCTAATTGTCTCATTCCTTCAACATCCCAACATATAGGACTTCTACAAGGTCTACCATACAATGCCTCGTAAGGTGCCATGCCTATACTAGAATGGTAGCTGTTGTTATAAGAAAACTCCATAAGTGGCAAATGTACATCCCACTCACCTTGAAAGTTAAGAACACATGCTCTCATCATATCTTCCAAGGTCTGAATGGTTCTTTCTGACTGACCATCTGTCTGGGGATGAAAAGCTGTACTAAAATGCAATTTCGTACCCAAAGCTTGTTGTAAACTTCCCCAAAATCTAGATGTGAACCTAGGATCTCGATCTGAAACAATAGAGAATGGAACTCCGTGTAACTTCACAATTTCCGAAACATAAAGTCTTGCCAATTTATCCATAGTATATGTTTGTTGTACTGGAATAAAATGAGCAGACTTGGTAAGTCTATCAACTATCACCCATATACTATCATGTCTACGCCTTGTTCTTGGTAACCCTACCACAAAATCCATCGTGATCCGCTCCCATTTCCACTCTGGAATTGCTAAGGGTTTTAATTTCCCAACAGGAGCTTGATGTTCAGCTTTAACTTGTTGACAAGTTAGACATTTGGAAACAAAATCAGCTACATCTTTCTTCATCGTTGGCCACCAGTAAAGAGATCTCAAGTTTCTGTACATTTTTGTCATACCTGGATGCATAGCATAAGGAGCATTGTGTGCTTCCTGGAGGATTTCCGATCGTAACCCCGCTACATCTGGAACACATACTCGACTACCTATCATCATCATACCATCATCACCCTCGGAAATATCAGGTCTTTTCCCATGTTGTACACGATCTTTGATTTTCTGTAGATAGGAATCATGTAACTGCGCTACCCGAATCCTTTCCCTTAAATCTGGTTTTACCCGCAAAGTAGCCATAAGTCCTGTTACTTCATCGATCTCTAACTTCACATCCATAGCTCGCATATCCACAAGTGAATTCAAACTATAACTCCGCATACTAGCCAGAACATCTACACTCTTTCTACTTAAAGCATCTGCTACTACATTGGCCTTTCCTGGATGGTAATCAATCGTGCAATCATAATCTTTCAATAGTTCAATCCATCTCCTCTGCCTTAAGTTCAATTCTTTCTGTGTGAGGATGTACTTCAAACTTTTGTGATCTGTAAGAATCTGAAATGTCTCCCCATATAGATAATGTCTCCATACCTTGAGTGCATGAACTACTGCTGCCAACTCCAAGTCGTGTGTGGGGTAATTTATCTCATGAGGTCTCAACTGTCTAGAAGCATATGCAATGACTTTCCCATTCTGCATCAAAACACACCCTAAACCTTGTCTTGAAGCATCCGTGTAAACAACAAATCCACCACCTTCAGACGGTAACACTAACACTGGTGTAGAAGTCAACCTCTTCTTTAGTTCATCAAAACTTTGCTGACATTTATCATCCCACTGAAATAAAACTCCCTTCCTTAACAATCTAGTCAAAGGCGATGCAATTATAGAGAAACCTTCAACAAATCTCCTATAATATCCTGCAAGCCCAAGAAAACTTTTAAGCTCAGAAACATTCTTTGGTGGCTCCCATTCAACAATAGCTTTGATCTTAGATGGGTCGGGTTGAACTCCTTCTCCTGACACAATATGACCAAGGAATGCAACTTTATCCATCCAGAACTCACATTTACTCAGTTTAGCATACATCTGGTTGTCCCTCAAAATTTTCAAAACAATTCTCAAATGTTGTTCATGCTCACCCTCAGTCCGCGAGTACACCAAAATATCATCAATGAATACAACCACAAACATATCTAGATACGGCTGAAAGATCTTGTTCATTAGTGCCATAAAAGCTGCAGGGGCATTAGTCAAGCCAAACGGCATCACAAGAAACTCAAAATGACCATACCTAGTACGAAAAGCAGTTTTAGGTATGTCAGCTTCTGCCACTCTCAATTGCCAATAGCCTGATCTCAAGTCAATCTTTGAAAAATAACGTGCTCCTTTCAGTTGATCTAACAAATCATCAATTCGGGGTAATGGGTACTTGTTCTTTATTGTCACTCTGTTCAGCTGTCTGTAATCGATACATAACCGCATACTACCATCTTTCTTCTTCACAAACAATACAGGTGCTCCCCAAGGTGAAGTACTAGGACGTATGAAACCTTTCTCTAGAAGCTCTTCTATTTGTTTCTTCAATTCTTGTAATTCTACCGGAGCCATTCTATATGGAGCCATTGATATCGGAGATACCCCTAGAATAGTCTCAATCGGAAAATCAATCTCTCTATGTGGTGGTAATCCTGGCAATTCATCCAAGAACACATCTGGAAAATCTCTCACTACTGGAATATTCTCTAATTTGTTCCCCTCTTCTCTGGTGTCAACAACATGAACTAAATATGCCTCACTCCCTCCTCGAATCAATTTGAGTGCTCGAACTGCAGATATCAAACAAGAAGGCACAACCTCTCTCTCTCTCACAAATAACACTGATGAGTTTGAATCGGAACGGAGCACAACTTCTTTTGCACAACAATCTACTAAAGCTCCATATTTACACAACCAATCCATTCCCAAAATGATGTCAAAATCTCTAAACTCCAGAACTACTAAATCTATAGGAAACTCACTCCCTCTCACTTTTATAGGACACTCTCTCAAAACTTTATTTACAATAACATTATTACCAACTGGTAAGATAACTCTCATATCATATCCTAATGGCTCTATCTTCCCATTTATTTTCATCAAAAGCTCAGGTGTTATGTATGAAAGAGTAGATCCCGGATCAATCAATACAAAAGCTAAAGTGTCAAAGATAGAAACTGTACCGGAAATAACCTCTGGTGCTGACCGAGCCTCCTCCCTCGGCATAGTGTAAACTCTGGCCTGGCCAGTAGGAACATCATGTCTATAGCCTCTCCCTCCTCCTCGTCCTCGACCTCTGCCTCTATCTACTCCAGTCGTACCTCCTGATGTATTACCCTGTCTAATAGCTGGAAGTGGAACTCTCTCGCCTGTATTAGCTAACCGGGGACATTCATTACGATAATGCCCTGGCTCTCCACACTCAAAACATGTTCCCCTCTGGAATGTACCATAACACTCTCCCAAGTGAGATCGACCACATCTACCACAAACAGGTGCACGTCCCCAACACTCTCCTACGTGTGACCGTCCACAAGTTTGACAAGCTGGAACGGATCCTGTCCTAGCTCCTCTAAACCCACTACCAGATCGTCCACTAGAAAATCTGTTACTACCAACAGATGGTGCACTGCTCTGAGCATCCCCAAATCCACCTCGCGATCTACCTCCACCATGGTAACTACTACCACTACCTCTGTATTGCTGAAAACTACCTCTAGAAAACTGAGATCCTCCTCTCTTCGTTGACCTACTAGACTGACCCTCTGTATCAAACCTAGCCCGTTTTGCTGCATAAAGTTGTTTCTTGTCTTGTACTATCTCTTCCGCTCTGAGTGCAGACTCTACTAACTCACTGAACTCTATAGCTTGCTTATGAACCATTGCCCTGATATCTGGGTGTAACCCTTTCTCGAATCTGCGACATTTACTAGCTTCTGTAGCCACAGCCATAGGTGCATATTTTGCCAATGCAATAAACCTGTTCTGATACTCAATCACTGACATATCACCTTGTTTCAAATTCAGAAACTCAGTTTCTTTCTTGTCTCTATAAATTTGTGGCATATACCTGTCATTGAATTGCTTCTCTAACATTTCCCACGTGATAACTTGGCCAGCTCTCGCTTGTCTGACAGATCTCCACCATGTAAGAGCATCTCCAGTGAAAAGATTAGACACATATCTAACCTTTAATTCCTCAGGACATTGCATTATTTCAAGCACTTCTTCTATTTTATCCCACCACTGATCAGCTACCTCAGGGTCTGTAGTACCCTCAAAATCAGTGCCTCCCATCTTTCGGATATTATCATAATTTTTATCAAAAGGTGGCACAACAGGACCCTGAACTTGAGCCTGACGGTGTGCATAATACATATCCATCATCTCTGCAAGCTGTGGAAAACCCTGGGGTGGATTGGCATGTCCTGAACCTGCAACAACTTCTGTGGCTCTACCCCTACATGGCTGACCAACTGACTCCTCACTAGACACTCTACCGGCATGTCTATTCTCACCATGTTCCATGATCCTACATTAAACATGATAAAGTCAGAATGTTTCACAACAAACACATGATCACATGGTCTAGACCTAGGAATGCAACAAAAGATCACCGAAATGTCTAATCCCTAGGAAAGTAGACCCGCTCTGATACCACCTTAATGTAACCCCCTCACTGGGATCACATTACGTGTCACATAACAACAATTCCACGTATACATTCAAGTCTCAGTCATTTTCATATAAAATAATGATCTCAAATTTCCATTGAAATCTTAATTTTAAGCTCATATTTAATAAAAGAAATCACGTAGATAGTTAATATCATATAAATACACATCATTCTTTACATATCAAACTATATACATCATTTGTCATTTACAATACATATTTAAGTCATTAGTTTATACATGAAATATACAAAATAATATACACTCAAAATGCTCCAAAATGCATAGGTGAGAACGGACTATCGCTGCCGGTGCGATCCTAACAAAAAGAACTCCACTATCCTGAAAAATGGTGGCAAGGGGTGAGCTGCCTACTCAATAAACATATAGCCATATATGTATACAAATATAACGTGAAAGAATACAAGTAGAGTTATATCATCAATATCAATTTAATTGCATATAAATCACTACACAGTCACACGCACGATTCATTTATTATGCTCGTCATTATTTAATCAAATAGGGCCCTGCTATACTTAAATGACATATGTAAAATGGTCCGTGGGCCCACTCTGTATTCCGTCTCACATATCGGAATACAATCACCTGTGGAGGAGTAAAACTCAACTCGCGCAGTCCGCTACGGATATATCTCAACACTGTGCTTCCGGCTCCAAATTTCGGATAGCACTCTCAACAACATGGACCACTTCACATATTCACTTAAGCATGCTCACATTCCTTTCTCGTTACTCATTATCCCATTCACGCATCAATCATATAGCTCAACATACTGCATATCAACTCACGATATCACCAATAGTTCTATCTCCACATTTCACAACCATCACAACTTTCATAACCATCACAACATTTCACAAACCAATACATATCATATATCACGTATTCACATCAGAATCAATCATGTTCCATACTCAACAAGTTCCAATCACATTACATTTATACACACATATAAGCACTATGCTTACCGTTCACTCGATGAGATCTATTCAACACGCTTGGGTGCTCTTTCACTTGCACCTTGTCCTCCTAATATCACATAAAATCATACAATTAGACTCAATTAAACTATATGGAAATGTATGCTTATGCATGACATATGATTCTCACAACTCACTAGCTTCACATTATAGACTAAACTTCATTCTTTAGTCTTAGTTGTTCATATGACCTATGTGCCTAGATTCTGCCATAACTCTCTCAATACTTACACAAATACCCTGATTCGTGTTGCTACTGAAACTAGACATATATAACTTGAACATATCCAAAAATCACATTAATATCATCCCTGGATCATAAATGGCAAGCAAAGGTATTAGGTTCTATTTCTGGCAAGAAAACAGACTACCCAGCTTTCCATCGCACATGGTAATGTCAATGGTTCTCTCAAACCACACACTTTCTACATAAAACATTTTACAGGGACATACTTCCACATGTTATAAACAACTTTGTAAGAATATGGATTCCCTAAATATGAGCTTAAGAGCCTCAAATGACCATCACAAGATTGCTGCCTCACATACAATTCCATTTCGAGGCAGTCATGTCCACACCAAGCTAACCTCTTCCACACAATGAATTAGAGACCCATATTTTACAGGAATCTAGCCAACATATAGGGGTAAATGGTTTCTTCTTTGTGTTTTTGCCAATTCCATCTCTATCATGATGAAATGCAATCCCTAAGATGACTGAAGAAAACTGCCTACAATTCAGCTTAGGACACTTCATGCATACCTTTCACTAAAACAACATATAACCAACTCAAACAACACCAAGCCACCACAAACATCACCATAACTCATTTATAATCAATCCCATAACTATACTTAGGGTTTTCAGAACTTCAAATCCATGGAAACTATGCTAAAACAACTTACAAACCTTAACTTGATGCCTTTCCTTTGTTATGCTACCTATCTCCACTTGTTTGCCTTGGAAATGGTTGGAATTGAATGAGACTTCGTTTGGGGTTCTTAGGGTCTGAAAATGGAAGGTTTAAGGGAGGTTTTTGGTTGCTGAAGAAACGAGATTAAGGTTATAAATGAAGGAGGTAATATTTGTCTTATAAAGGGTGACACCTCGTGCTTAAGTGAGGTGCTTGCTTCCAAACTTCACAATCAATCCTCCATACTTCTAATTCAACCAATTAGGTCCATGTTTCTTCAATTGATATGTGTACTAATTCAACTCACTCTCACTAACCATTCATTACGGCTTAACACATCGCTAATCGCCTACTAATCGCACCTTAATCGCGGTTTGTGTGTAAAACTTATTTGTAATTGAAATGAATCTGAATGTAGTCTTATGGAGAAGTGTAAGTATATATCTAACACGTCTATAGGTTAGGGTTTAAGGATGTTACATTAAATGCTATCAAGAACCCGTGACTTAGCCTTTCAGGAGCTAAAGTCCTCTTGACTAAACTTCTGATCACAATTGGCAAAATTTCTGATTGCAGAGAACTATTGAGGAGAGCTTTGGCAGACTTCGACTTCAGAGCGGAGTATCCAGCTTCTGAGTAAATGAAACTCTGACTTCAGCAAACCGATCTTCTGAGTTCGTTAAGCAATCCAGAAATGATTCATTCAGCACCTGCTGAACATCTTACACATAGACTAAGAATAAAAATTATTAGTCAATAGAAAACTATATGTAAGGTACTGTTGAGTTTTCATCTTCTGAAACGTTTGAACATAATCAAAATACTTAGGGTTCATCAGCATAGGTTTCCTTAGCACCCAGATCAGGTCTAGCCCAATTTGCTTCACTAAACCCTTCAGCAGAACCATCATCTCCAATGATGATTCCTTCATCAACAACACCGATAACCTGAGAGATAGAATCCCTGCTGACCTCGATCTCAACATCTCCAACCAAGGAGTGAACAACATCCTCCTCATTAGATAAGTAGTAGAGATTCTGATAGAACTCAGTAACTAACTTAGGATAGATGAACTCGTTCAAAGAAACGAACGAGTTCCAGTTTTGAGCACTTAGCCATTTAGAGATGGGTTCAGTGGATTTGACTTCATCGTCTAGGAACCTAGAAGTGAAAACCTTAGATTCGCTAACTTTCTTCTTAGATTCAGAGTCAAAGATGTGAGTGGCAGTGATGACTTCAATGGGTTGTTCTTGAGCCATTGAGAGATTTTTAAAGAAATTAGGTTAAGTGTTTGAGAGAAAGAAAACACAGAGAGTTGTCTATGGAAAATCTAATTACAGAGAAAATGAGAGTGAAAAACTTCGAAGTGTGGAATTCCCTTATTTATACCCAAACTGGAAACTGTTCCAATTCAAAAAGTAACTAACCACCGTTAAAAAGGGAACAGATAACCGTTAAACACCAATAACAGCACCGTAATAGCAATAAATGTACGCATGGTTAATTCAAAATCATGATTAGTTTTTATCACACTTAATTATCTTAAGTTATTAACATTTAAGATAGGAAAAAGGTATAATTAAACTAAGTTACTGAAGTGGATAAGTCATACCAATGCCTTCACGTAAGCTGCTGAAAGGAGTACCAGCCAGAGGCTTAGTAAACATGTCAGCAAGATTTTCTTCAGAGGGAACATGGGTGATGATGATATCCTTCTTCAGAACATGATCTCTCAGAAAGTGATGCCTAATATGAACATGCTTCATCCTGCTGTGCTGAATAGGATTCTTTGAAAGATCAATTGCACTCTTGTTATCACAGTAGATTGTAATTGTTCCAGGGATGACTCCATAGTCAGCAATTTGTTGCTTAATCCAGAGCATCTGAGAAACACAACTTCCAGCAGCAACATACTCAGCTTCAGCAGTTGAGAGGGCCACAGAGGTTTGTTTCTTGCTATGCCAGGAGACTAGGCACTCCCCCAGAAAATGACAACCACCAGAAGTGCTGACCCTCTTCAATTTATCCCTACCATAGTCAGAGTCTGTGTATCCTATAGGAGTAAAATCAGAACTACAAGGATACCACAAACCAGCTTCTGGTGTGCCTTTAAGATATCTGAGAATTCTTTTGACAGCAACATCATGAATCTCTCTTGGTTTAGACTGATATCTAGCACAAAAACACACAGCAAAGTGTATATCGGGCCTGCTGGCGGTTAGGTATAAAAGAGAACCAATCATACCTCTGTAGGTTTTTATATCTACAGGTTTACCAGCTTTCTCTTCATCATCAATGTCTTTGCTGACATCCATTGGAATATCAACAGCATTAGAGTCCATCATGCCAAATTTCTTCAGCACTTCTCTAGTGTACTTGGCTTGATTGATAAACACACCATCATTACTTTGCTTGATCTGAAGTCCTAAGAAGAAGGTTAACTCTCCCATCATAAACATTTCAAACTCAGCCTTCATGTGGTCACTGAACTCTCTGCACAAGGATTCATTAGTAGCACCAAATATAATATCATCAACATATACCTGAGCTAAAAGGATATCCTTGTTCTTCTTCAGAGTGAACAGAGTTGTATCAACACAGCCTCTGACAAATCCCTTAGACAAAAGGAACTTTGTCAGTCTCTCATACCAAGCTCTGGGAGCTTGTTTCAGTCCATACAAGGCTTTCTTCAGCTTGTACACATGATCAGGAAACTTAGGATCTTCAAAACCAGGGGGTTGAGATACATAAACTTCCTCATCAATGTAACCATTCAAGAATGCACTTTTCACATCCATTTGAAAGAGCTTAAAACCTTTGTATGATGCAAAAGCACATAAGATTCTAATGGTTTCTAATCTTGCAACAGGAGCAAAAGTTTCACCATAATCTATGCCTTCTTGCTGACTGTAACCTTGAGCAACAAGTCTTTCCTTGTTCCTCACAACATTTCCAAATTCATCAAGCTTGTTTTTCAGAACCCATCTAGTGCCAACAACCTTTATGTTGTTAGGTCTGGGAACCAAAATCCAAACTTCTGACCTTTTAAACTGGTCAAGTTCTTCTTGCATTGCCATTAACCAGGAATCATCATCTGCAGCTTCATAGAAGTCCTTGGGTTCCAGAAGTGACACAAAAGCCACATTCCCCATATATCTTCTGAGCTGAGCTCTGGTCATGACAGGATTGTGAACAGAGTCAATTATGTTCTCTAAGGAATGATTCCTATGAGTTCTAACTTCTCTTGGTATATCCAATGAGTCTTCTGAAACTTGTTCATCATTTGTTAAATCATATATAGGAGCATCTTCTGGAAGGAAGTTGACTTCTGGAGTAGCATACTCTTCTGGAACTTGTTCAGTAACAGGAGAAACCACTTCAGCAGCTCTGGGAGAAACATCTTCTTTTTCAACAGGAGATGATTCTTCAGAAGCTTGAACTACATCTTCTTCAGGAGCTCTACTATCTGCAGGGTTAGTCTCATCAAACTGTACATGAACAGATTCATCTAAAGTTTGAGTCCTTTTATTAAAAACCCTATATGCTTTACTATGTGTTGAGTAACCAAGAAAAATGGCCTCATTTGCCTTTGAATCAAACTTTGAAAGGTATTCTTTTGTATTCAAAACATAACACTTACAACCAAAGGTTCTAAAGTAACCTATTTTAGGCTTTCGACCATTCCAGAGTTCATAAGGGGTTTTGTTCAGAATGCTTCTGATTAGCACTCTATTCAGAACATAGCAAGCTGTGTTAACAGCTTCTCCCCAAAAGTACTTTGGAAGCCTTCTTTCATTGATCATAGTTTTGGCTATTTCAACCAAAGTTCTATTCTTCCTTTCAACTACCCCATTTTGTTGAGGAGTTCTGGGAGCAGAGAAGTTATGATCAATGCCCTTGGTTTCACAGAATTCTTCAAATATAAAGTTTTTGAATTCTCCACCATTATCACTTCTGATATGGACAACCTTTTCATTCCTTTCATTCTCAAGTTTCTTTATCAGAACTGAGAAACATCCAAGTGACTCATCTTTGCTAGACAGCAAGATAACCCAAGTGAATCTTGAATAGTCATCTACTATGACAAAGGCATACTTCTTTCCACCCATGCTCATTGGTTGAACAGGGCCAAAAAGGTCCATATGGAGTAATTCCAAAGGTCTTTTAGTTGAAATGATCTTTTTAGTTTTAAAAGAGCTTCTGGATTGTTTACCAGATTGACAAGCAGTGTATAAATGATTCTCTTTAAAACTAATTTCAGGCAGACCCTCAACCAATTGATATCTAGCTACTTTGGCTAGAAGGTCCATGCTCACATGAGCAAGACTTCTATGCCAGAGCCAGGAGGTATCCTCTTTTGACATCAAGCATATATTTTTGCAAAGATTCTCAAGGTTCAGCATGAAAACATTTTCAACTCTAGGAGCAGTTAGAATAACTTCCCTTGACTTACTGTCCAAGATTTTACATCCAGAGGAGCTGAAGACAACATCTCTACCTTTATCACACAGTTGTGCAACACTCAGGAGATTGAACTTCAAGCCTCTGACTAGGGAGACATCTTCGATCGGAGGATTAGTTCCTATGGATCCAGAACCAAGTATCCTTCCTTTCTGAGCATCTCGAAAGCTGACTTTTCCACCTCTTTTAGGATCAAATGTGATGAATGCTTTTTCATCACCTGTCATATGCCTTGAGCACCCACTGTCAATGTACCACAGCTTTGACATTGATGGAGCACTCAGAGCCACCTGCAACACAATCAATTAGTGACAGGTACCCAATCCTTATTGGGTCCTTCATTGTTAGATTTTTCTTCAGCAGGTTTTAGTGATATCTCAGATTGCAAGATGTTTTTAATGTGATACTTGCAATCCTTCAACCAGTGACCATCACTCTTGCAAAGTTTGCAAAAGGGAGGGTTCTTGGATCTTTCCCTTAGCTTCTTGGGAGATTTCTTCTTCTTCTGAGAAGGTGCAACATCTTCAGAGGCAACAATAGTGCTCTCAGAAGTACCAACGTCAGGAGGAGAAGCTATCTTTTTCAGAAGAGAGGGAGCGACAGGTTTCTTCTTCTTCTGGGGTTTATCACTTCCCAGAGGCAGCTTTTCCTTGCCTTTGGCTTTGGGGCCATCAGCAGGAGTGTTGAACTGTTTACACAACTTTTCTTCTAACACTTTCATGTCAGAATAAACTTGAGTAAACCTAAGAAACTTGTCAGCCTCACTCTTGTCCAATTTCCTCTTAAGGTACTTGAACATACTATAGAGTTCTTCAAGAGAATCATAGATATCTAGTTCGTGAGAATTGTTTACCTCAGAATCATATGTAGCTTCAGGAGGTGCGGAAGTTTCTCCTGTGACATCTTCAGAAGTTGGCTCTTCAATAGCCATGAAACAAATCTGAGCTTGCTCTTCCTTTTCTTCAGGATCACTGCTGGTCTCAGAGTCTGACCACGCTGCCAGCATAGCTTTCTTGAAATTTTTCTTATCTTTCTTCAGCTCCGGGCAGTTAGGCTTAATGTGCCCCGGTTGTTGACATCCATAGCACACAATAGGCTTGTTTGGATCTCTCTTGAACTTTTCACCATAATCAGGAGTTTTCTTGTCATAGCTCCTGAAAGGCTTCTTGTAGTTTCCACCTCTGCCTTTTCTAAAGGCCTTCTTGAACTTCCTGGTCAGCATAGCCAGTTCCTCATCTTTAGAGGATTCTTCAGAAGATTCTGCTTTCAGGACTACTCCTCTTTTTCCTTCTGACCTTTCTCTTAGGTCATGATTCTTCATGGACATCTCATGAGTAATTAGGGAGCCAATGAGTTCATCATACTCATAATAGCTCAAGTCTTGAACTTCTTCAATAGCAGTCTTCTTGGCTTGCCAAGACCTTGGTAAGCTTCTGAGAATCTTCTTCACTTTCTCGGATTCTTCAATATCCTTTCCCAAACTCTTCAAGTCATTGACAATCTTGGTGAATCTAGAATTCATACTTGAAATAGATTCTTTGTCAAGCATTTCAAATAACTCATAGTCTCTCATGAGTTGATTGAGTTTAGATTGCTTCACTTTTCCAGTTCCTTCATAAGTGACTTCCAGCTTGTTCCAGATCTCCTGTGCTGTTTCACAAGAGGAAACTTTGTTATACTCAGTAGCAGAAAGTGCACAATGCAGCATATTCATTGCTGAAGCATTAGTTTGGAGTTTTTTAAGAATATCATCAGTATATTCTCTCTGAGGAATTACAATATTCCCTAAACCAACTTCCATCCTTGTTGGGACGAAGTCACCATCAGTGATAACATTCCAGGCGCTCATATTCTGAGCTTGGATAAAACACATCATCCTCTTTTTCCAATAAGAGTAGTTATCACCATTGAATAGTGGAGGTCTAGTTGTGGAAGAGCCCTCGGGGATAATAAAGTGAGAAGGGTTCTCAGGCTGGTGTCTACTAGCCATCTCTATTGATTCTGATAGGATCTTACACTTAGATTGTTAGATCTTTAGTAAATATACGAAGTGACCTTCGCTTTGATACCACTTGTTGGCCCAAACAAGATCAGAATCACCTAGAGGGGGGGGTGAATAGGTGTCTAAGTTGAAAACTGAAAATTTCTAAGTTTTTAAAGAAACTTAATTTTCAGAGTCAAATTTCCTCAGAATCAGAGGCAAGCTTACAGAAGCAGCTTCTGAGGGAAATTCTGCCTAAACACAGTTAAACTATTTTCAGCAACAGAAGTTCAGAGTTTGAGAACTTCTGGACGGTCTTTTGAACAAAGACAATGATATTAGGAGTAAATCTGTTTCAACACTGAATATGAGCAAGCACACAGAAGCAATAATAACAAGTATAAGAGGGAGAAAGAGGTTCAGGAGATCCTGATGAACAAGTCGATTTATCCAAGTTCGCCACAGAAGTCCTGTGACTACGTCTTGTCCCCTGAGGTCGCAGCCACCAGAGATTTTAAATCTACTATTCAGAACTTTTATGGCAAGTTCAGAAGCTCCTTTACATCAACAGAACATAAGCTAATTCCTCACTTAGTTCTGACTAGTCTAAAAAGAGTTAAAGGATTTCCACCAGAACAACAACAACTCTATTTTCTGGAATTCTCGCCCAACTCAAATCTCAACTAGATTTCTCTCTAAATCTAACTGAATATCACAAACGATATCAGTTTACAAGATTCCTATTATGAACTTGTTTTTCTTCACTCTCTCACTTTAACTAAGGCTATGCTAAGAAAGATTAAGAATGGAAAAGTGTGCTCTGTTTTTCTAGTTCAAACAGTGCGTTGAGATTTTGCTCAATAATCACGCGTAAATGATGCAGTGGAGCTTGGCTACTATTTATAGTGAATGAGGATGACCGTTGGTGAATTTGAAACTTCAAAGGAGATGACATCAGTTGTTGTAGCCGTTAATTTGTCAAATCTTCAAACGGTCTTCAAACACTTTGATTCCGTTAACCTTGTTCTTTAACTTAATCCGGTAAGTGATTTGAAGTTGAAGATAAGGTTGACTGGAAACATTCTTCAATTGGATCAACAAAGGGTAGACAAGGAAATTCTGGTTTCGCTTTGAGTAGACAGACGCGCTCCTTCAAAACAGCTTTTTGAACTTTTGGCGCCTTGCATTAAATGCATTTGTCAGAGCAATAAATGCTTAACGGAACCCGTGACTTAACTTCTGATAGCTAATTCCATTTGTCTAAGCTTCTGATCTAATTGGTAGAATTTTACTTCTGATTGCAACGGTTCTCTGAGGAGAGCTTTAACAAAGTTCGATATCTTCAGAGCGGAACATCCAGCTTCTGAAGGAGGGAATACTGTCTTCAGCTTTCGTTTCTTCTGAGACCTTAAGCAATCCAGAAATTGTTCATTCAGCACCTGCTGAGTAACTTACATACAAACTTAACAAAAACATTGTTAGTCAATATTAAACAGTATGTAAGAGAATTTTAATTTTCATCTTCTGAAACGTTTGGACATAATCAAAACACTTAGTGTTCATCATCAGGCTCTTTATGTCAAAGCATATAAATATGCCTCATAAATTGATTGGATCGTTATAGTAATGTTGTAAACTATTTACATACCACATGAGTAATTTTATTATGTGGCGATGATATTAATTTGTAAAAATTTTCAATCAATCGGACCAATGCACATAGAGTTGCAAAATTTTTATAGGCAGGTTTGGATTCATAAAGATCTAGAGAAACCAGAAAATTGGCAAGAAGAGCTTTTAGCAGAGGACCTCCTGGACCTTTTAGCTGCAGCTCAAGCTATACAATTTCCTCGTGCCTTAGACTATTCAAACTCATATGATTGCACGGAAAATCTTTTGTGTTATAAGTGTTTTACATCCTCCAGCTTTAATAGCATAATGACTTAACTTGGGTTGATGTTTCTTAACAATTTTGACAACATATGCTAGCGATTTGTTGTATATGTTAAATCATGTTTTACTTACATGATGCTGCTGTGATGGTGCCTGTTACAGGGGGTCGACTAAGAAGACCAAATAACAAGTTCAATAACATTCAACACGCATAAGTAGAGCTCTGAAAAGCTTGAGTAAAACATCTTTTGGCGAAGCTACATACAAAGCGAGACCAGGGATTAGCAAAAGCTAATTGTGACTAGAAGCTGATGTTCGGATGAAACACCAACACTTCTCAAAGTCGAAAAACAAAAAAGTACATGCGGTTCATAAACTTGGAACATTACAGAGTCCAAACAACGAATGAACAAAGTTGAAACCTTCAAGAATTACTCTATGCAAGTTCGGCAGAGGAGGTTTGTTTTGGTAAACATCTGGGGATTTAGCCCAGGACCAGCCTCAGGGAGTTTTGATCCTTATATCGTGGCGAACTCCAAATTTTGGTCACCACTATACAGATAAGTGATTCACCCATCCTCTCCATATTTGCATCTTCAATTATTGATAGTTCGAATATTAAATAGTTTTCTTTGGAAAGTGCTTTTTTAGTTTGACTAAGAATTGATAACCATTGTTACAGTTTTCGAGGTCTGATCTGTCAATTAGATTTTAAAACTGATAAAATAATCTATTATCCGTGAGATATTCTACAACATGTGTATTTTGTGTTCATACGTAAATAAAAGAACCAAGGTGATTTAAGAACCTATGCAACGCTGAAGTATGACTTTCTGAGATACTTTTACAAAAAGCTTTTGCAAGTTTAAAATTATCTCTTGAGAGATGAGTAATATTGGATGTTATATAACTTGGGAGCATATCGTGTGGTTCTATGGGGTATTACTACTCTCACTATAAAGATCTAAAGCCAGGAATGTGATATTTATCCTTCTTTAGATGTGAAAATTGTTGGCCCTAACAAGAACAGAATCACCTAGAGGGGGGTGAATAGGTGTCTAAGTTGTAAACTGAAGTTTTCTAAGTTTTTTAAGAAACTTAAAATTCAGAGTCAAATTTCCTCAGAGTCAGAAGCTAGCTTAAGGAAGTTGCTTCTGAGGGAAATTCTGCCTAAACACAGTTAGACTGTTTTCAGCAACAGAAGTTCTGATTTGAGAACTTCTGGACAGTCTTCTGAACAAAGACAATGATATTTTTAGAGAAAATCTGTTTCAGCACTAAATATGAACAAGTACACAGAAACAAAAAATAACAAGTATAAGAGGGAGAAAGAAGTTCAGGAGATCCTGAGTGAACAATTCGATTTATCCAAGTTCACCACAGAAGTCCTGTGACTACGTCTTGTCCCCTGAGGTCGCAGCCTACAGAGATTTTATAAATCCACTATTCAGAACTTTTATGGCAAGTTCAGAAGCTCCTTTACATCAACAGAACTTAAGCTAATTTCTCACTTAGTTCTGACTAGCCTAAAAAGAGTTAAAGGATTTCCACCAGAACAAACAATACTCTGTTTTCTGGATTTCTCACCCAACTCTAATCTCAACTAGATTTCTCTCTTTAAATCTAACTGAAGATCACAAACGATCTCAGTTTACAAGATTCCTATTATGAACTTGTTTTTCTTCACTCTCTCACTTTAACTAAGACTATGCTAAGAAAGTTTGAGAATGGAAAAGAATGCTCTGTTTTCCTTGTTAAAACAGTGCGTTGAGATTTTGCTCGATGATCACGCGTGTGTTGATGCATTGGAGCTTGGCTACTATTTATAGTGATTGAAGATGACCGTTGTGGAGTTTGAAACTTCAAAGAAGATGACATCAGTTGTTGTAGCCGTTAATTTGTCAAGTCTTCAAACGGTCTTCAAACACTTTGATTCCGTTATCCTTGTTCTTTAACTAAATCCGGTAAGTGATTTGAAATCAAGGATGAGGATGACAGAATCATTCTTCAATTGGATCAACAAAGGGTAGACAAGGAATTTCTGGTTTCTTTTCAACAGACAAGCGCGCTCCATTAAAACAGCTTTTGAACTTTTGGCGCCTTGCATTGAATGCAAGTGTCAGAGCATTAAATGCTCAAACAGAACCCGTGACATAGCTTTCAGAAGCTAACTTCCAGATGTCTAGACTTCTGATCACAATTGGCAAAGCTTCTGAATGCAAAGAACTTCTGAGGAGAGCTTTAGCAAACTTCGGCTTCAGAGCGGAATATCCAGCTTCTGAGTTATTGAAACTCTGACTTCAGCAAACTGATCTTCTGAGTTCTTTAGGCAATCCAGAAATGATTCATTCAGCACCTGCTGAGCAACTTACACAAAGACTAAGTAAACAAAAATTATTAGTCAATAGTAAACTATATGTAAGGGAGTATTAGATTTTCATCTTCTGAAACGTTTGGACATAATCAAAACACATAGGGTTCATCATTCTCCCCCATTTTGGTTATGGACAAACCGTGGTCAGAAGGTAAAAAGAAAACATGAGGTTTAGAAAAAGAACTTCCTGATGCAGATGTTTCATAACGTCTGAGTAAATTAACTCCCCCATTTTAGTGTAAATGGTGAACTTCAGCAATCTGTAGAGACTTAAAAGGACTTAAGATCAAGTTGTTAGATTTAATGAAGTGTAATTTACTAAGTCAAAACAGAAACAAAAGCAAGAAGTAAGAAGTCAGATATGCAAGAGAATATAGAAAAGGTTCAGTGTATATAAAATCAGTCAGGAGACAACAAAGGAAACAAAATAATCAGAAGAGCAAGTCCTAAGACAAAGACTACCCAACCCAGAACCTAGCTAAGAAGCTTGAGTCCTATAGATTACATGTTCCTAGGTTTCTTCTGAGGAGGAACAACACTGGAACCTTCAGCACCACTAGCTCTTTTCTGACCAGACTTCTCCCCCGTTTGACCAGAACCAAGAGCAACACCAAGAGCACCCTGAGACTTCAACTTTTGCTGAACATTCAGAGCAGTCTGATATTGCACAGGAGTTGGTCGCACAGTATTGATCATATCCATTCGTCTTCTGAAGTCATCATCAATGGTCTTCATATGATCAAAGGTCTGACCAGACATAGGTCGCTGTCTCTGAACATCATCCAGAAGGAGCTTGATCAACCTGTTGTTAGCATACACAGCAGCAGTGAGATGCTCATTCTGAATATAAGTCTGTCCTCGAACAAACCTATAGCAATTGTGAAGAGTCTTTTCTTGTTCACGTGCTTGAGTGTGCATAACCTTCAGAAGTTCAGTAAGCTCAGCAATCTGTGCATTCTGAGCAGATACAGCAGACTCAATGTTGGAGAGTCGGTTGTTGAGATCAGGAGTGATGTCATATACAATCTTTGCAGCTCCTGAAGATGAAGAACCTTGAGCAGAAGATTTCACTTCTCTCAGAATGTGATTTGCAGTACTTTGCAGGTCTTCAATCTTACTAGGGAGCATCTTCTCATGAGCCTCATAATGCTCGTTTGCTTCCTTGACTTCTTCTGTCAATATCTCCAAATTCTCATTGACCTTCAGAGAAGAAGCAAGAGCAATGTTATCCAGAGAGGGAAGAGTCAGAGCTAATTCTCTCAATTTGTACAGCTCTTCATACGTAGCTAGATGAAGTGTAGAAAGATTGCGTATGTAGACAGAGGGGTCCTGCATTTGGAGCATAGTCATGAGCTGCAGGTTCTGAGCTTTCAAAGAATGTAATTCTTGCAGCACAATGCCCTGAGCATACATGTCAGCAGCAGAAGTCCTTTGCCCTATACCAGCAAATCTATTCAGCAGTTCATCTGAGCCACTCTGACTCATTCGTCTCAACTCCTCAACACTAGGAGCACCACCAGCTTCGGATACACCAGAAGCTCTGCCTATGAATCCAAAACTACCAAATCTGGTATCCAGATCATCCCGATTCATGTGTTTGCGCAGGAAGTCATAGTTGGATGACAACCCAGCAAAGCACGAAGTAGTGGAGGAGGTAGTTAAGGGATCACACACAGGAGGTGTATGTCCAGAGGTTGAGAGAGGAGGAATTTGAGTGTTTGAGGAAGGGATGGTATTGGTGGTAGAGGAGGAAATGGTAGGAGAAATGGAAGGTAAAGTAGATGGCAGTGAGAAAGATGGAGCAGTAAATCCAATTGATGGATTTACAGAGGAAGTAGGTAAGGAGGAGGTAATGGATGTGGCTATGGAATCAGTGAAGATGGGAGCAGAGTTTAGATTCACTTCTGAATAGGATCCAGAAGGAGGAATAATTGGAGGAGATACAACCTCAGAAGTTGAAGTTGTAGGAGGAATGGAAGTCTGAGATTCACTAACTTCTGTGACAGAAGGTAGTGAGGGAGATGGATGAGGAGTATGAGGAGATGGATGAGGAGAATGAGGAGATGGAATAACCTGTTCAGAGGCATTAGGGTCAAAAGTTGAAATCGGCTCAGCATATAAATGAGCCATTCTGAACAGCGTTTCAGAAGCATCTCTTTCACCAGGATTTCTCCCTTGGCCCAGAAGAACATTATCTAGAAAATCATCAGTGTCGATGTTTTCAGCAAAGTTCATAGCATCCTGAATGATAGTATCAGGCTCTTGATCACTATCCTCAGTCAGTTCTTCAATAACAGGAGCATCAGCATCCTTCTCACCAGACATATCCATCATGTCTTCTTCATCAACCAAGTCCTCTTTTTCAGGAATTGATTCTTCCAGTTCAGTACTCGAAGCAACAGAGAAGTCCTTTTTGATCAGAGACCTTCTCTTTGCTGACATCTTCTACTTTGGGATTCTTCTGGAGAGAGGAATATCTTCAGAGTCATCATCCTTTTCAGTAGCCTTTGAGCTAATCCGAGTGGAGAGAGAGACATTCTCAAGCTCTTCTCCTTCCTCTGAAGCCTCAACATTCTTTGAGAACTCCACATTCTCAAGTTCAGCAGCACATGCAATGATTCTTGCATCAGCCTTGGCCTTTGCAGCAATTTCTCTTTCAGCTGCTAACTTGTCTTCTGCTTCCTTCTGCTTTCTCTTCTTATCAGCAAGAGCCACAACCCTTGCAACCTTCTCAGCTTCAGCAGCCTTCTCTCTTTCAGCAAGGCGTGCTTCCTCAGCATCCTGAGCTTCCTTCTCAGGAACATCCTTAGGTTTCTCAGCAACGATCTTGCCAGAGGGTTCAACACTGATTGTTGTTTGAACCATTGTGGGAAGAGGTTCTGAGACAACCACCTTCTCAACAGTCAGGACCAACTTACTTGATCCCTTCTTTCCCTTGCCCTTCTTGGCAGCAATCTTTCCTTTCTGCACAGATGCATCCACAATTTCCTTCTGAGCAATACTCACAGAGGAGCCCTTCTCATTCTTCTTCGGAGTAACACCAAAACTCAGGTTCCTGAAGGTATGCATCTTCAGAACCGTACTCCTACTAGTAACACCTTCTCCTGAAATAACCACAGAGGCTGCCTCAAACAACCTTGTCAGGAGTGAGCCATATGCCAATACACTCACGGTCGTTACATTCTTCATCTGCCTTATCAGCATGGCAGGTAAATTGATCTTCTTCTGGTTGACCAGATGCCACATAAATACTCTTTCTCTGTTGGAAACACAATTGACTCCTCCAGCCTTTGGAAGAAAAACATTCGTAGTCAAATAGTGTGCCCACCTCTGGTGCTGAGTCAACCAGGTAGCATACGTTTCCTTGGCATTCAGATCTGGCCTAGCCCAGTTGGCTTCTGTAAAACCATCTGCTGAACCATCATCACCAATGATGATTCCTTCATCATCAATCCCTATCACTTGAGAAATGGAAGCCCGGCTGACTTCGATTTCAACTTCCCCAACCACAGAGTGAAGAACATCCTCCTCATTAGAAAAGAAATGGAGGTTCTTATAGAATTCTGTAACTAACTTAGGATAAATGAATTCTTCGAGAGAAACGAAAGAATTCCAGTTTTGAGCGCTAAGCCAGTGAGAGATTGGTTCAGTCGATTTAACTTCATCATCTAAGAACCTAGAGGTGAAAACCCTAGATTCACTAACTTTCTTTCGTGATTCATCAGAGAAGATGTGTGTGACAGTGATTTCTTGAGCCATTTTGAAGAAATGCGAAATTAGGTTAAGATTTTTAGAGAGAAGAGAACACAGAAAAATCTATGGAAGTTCTAATGGCAAAGAAAATGAGAGTAAAAAGTTCTAAGTATGGAAATCCCTTATTTATACCCAAACACAGAAACCGTTCCAATTCAAAAAGCAAATACACACCGTTTAAAAGGGAACAGATAACCGTTAACCACAGAACAGCGCCGTAATAAGCAGTAGATAACGCATGCTTTCAAGTCAAATCATGATTAGAATTTATTATAACTAAATTATCTTAAACGATCAAACACTTAAGATACTCAGAGACAATAATTCTAAGTTATTGAAGAGGATAAGTCATACCAATGCCTTCTCGTAAGTTGCTGAAAGGCATACCAGCCAGAGGCTTAGTAAACATGTCAGCAAGATTTTCTTCAGAGGGAACATGAGTAATGATAATATCCTTCTTCAGAACATGATCTCTTAAGAAGTGATGCCTAATATGAACATGCTTCATCCTGCTGTGCTGAATAGGATTCTTTGACAAATCAATTGCACTTTTGTTATCACAGTAGATTGTAATTGTTCCAGGGATGACTCCATAGTCAGCAATTTGTTGCTTGATCCAGAGCATCTGAGAAACACAACTTCCAGCAGCAACATACTCAGCTTCAGCAGTTGAGAGAGCCACAGAGGTTTGCTTCTTGCTATGCCAGGAGACTAGGCACTCCCCCAGAAAATGACAACCACCAGAAGTGCTGACCCTTTTCAATTTATCTCTACCATAGTCAGAGTCTGTGTATCCTATAGGAGTGAAATCAGAACTACAGGGATACCACAAACCAGCTTCTGGTGTGCCTTTAAGATATCTGAGAATTCTTTTGACAGCAACATCATGAATTTCTCTTGGCTTTGACTGATATCTAGCACAAAAACACACAGCAAAATGTATATCTGGCCTGCTGGCTGTTAGGTACAAAAGAGAGCCAATCATACCTCTGTAGGTTTTTATATCTACAGGTTTACCAGCTTTCTCTTCATCATCAATGTCTTTGCTGACATCCATTGGGATATCAACAGCATTAGAGTCCATCATGCCAAATTTCTTCAGCACTTCTCTAGTGTACTTGGCTTGATTGATAAACACACCATCATTACTTTGCTTGATCTGAAGTCCTAAGAAGAAGGTTAATTCTCCCATCATAGACATTTCAAACTCAGCCTTCATGTGGTCACTGAACTCTCTGCACAAAGATTCATTAGTAGCACCAAATATAATATCATCAACATATACCTGAGCTATAAGGATATCCTTGTTCTTCTTCAGAGTGAACAGAGTTGTATCAACACAGCCTCTGACAAATCCCTTAGACAGAAGGAACTTTGTCAGTCTCTCATACCAAGCTCTGGGAGCTTGTTTCAGTCCATACAAAGCTTTCTTCAGCTTGTACACATGATCAGGAAACTTAGGATCTTCAAAACCAGGAGGTTGAGACACATAGACTTCCTCATCAATGTATCCATTCAAGAATGCACTTTTCACATCCATTTGAAAGAGCTTGAAACCTTTGTATGATGCAAAAGCACATAAGATTCTAATGGCTTCTAATCTTGCAACAGGAGCAAAAGTTTCACCATAATCTATGCCTTCTTGCTGACTGTAACCTTGAGCAACAAGTCTTGCCTTGTTCCTCACAACATTTCCAAATTCATCAAGCTTGTTCTTCAGAACCCATCTAGTTCCAACAACCTTTATGTTGTTAGGTCTGGGAACCAAAGTCCAAACTTCTGACCTTTTGAACTGGTCAAGTTCTTCTTGCATTGCCATTAACCAGGAGTCATCGTCAGCAGCTTCATAGAAGTCATTGGGTTCCAGAAGTGACACAAAAGCCACATTCCCCATGTATCTTCTGAGCTGAGCTCTGGTCATGACAGGATTATGAACAGAGTCAATGATGTTCTCTAAGGAATGATTCCTATGAGCTCTAACTTCTCTTGGTACATCCAATGAGTCTTCTGAAACCTGTTCATCATTTGTTGAATCATAAATAGGAGCATCTTCTGGAAGGAAGTTGACTTCTGGAGTAGGATTCACTTCTTGAGCTTGTTCAGCAACAGGAGGAACCACTTCAGCAGCTCTGGGAGAGACATCTTCTTCTTCAACAGGAGATGTAACTTCAGGAGCTTGAACTACATCTTCATCAGGAGCTCTACTATCTGCAGGGTTAGTCTCATCAAACTGTACATGAACAGATTCATCTAAAGTTTGAGTCCTCTTATTAAAAACCCTATATGCTTTACTATGTGTTGAGTAACCAAGAAAAATGGCCTCATCTGCCTTTGAATCAAACTTTGAAAGATATTCTTTTGTATTCAAAACATAACACTTACAACCAAAGGTTCTGAAATAACCTATTTTAGGCTTTCGACCTTTCCAGAGTTCATAAGGGGTCTTGTTCAGAATGCTTCTGATTAGCACTCTATTCAGAACATAGCAAGCTGTGTTCACAGCTTCTCCCCAAAAGTACTTAGGAAGCCTTCTTTCATTGATCATAGTTCTGGCTATCTCAACCAGAGTTCTATTCTTCCTTTCAACTACCCCATTTTGTTGAGGAGTTCTGGGAGCAGAAAAGTTATGATCAATTCCCTTGGTTTCACAGAATTCTTCAAACCTAAAGTTTTTGAATTCTCCACCATTATCACTTCTGATATGGACAACCTTATCATTCCTTTCATTCTCAAGTTTCTTTATCAGAACTGAGAAACATCCAAGTGATTCATCTTTGCTAGACAGCAAGATGACCCAAGTGAATCTTGAATAGTCATCTACAATGACAAAGGCATACTTCTTTCCACCCATGCTCATTGGTTGAACAGGGCCAAAAAGATCCATATGAAGTAGTTCCAAAGGTCTTTTAGTTGAAATGACTTTCTTAGTTTTAAAAGAGCTTCTGGATTGTTTACCAGATTGGCAAGCATTGCATAAATGGTTCTTTTTAAAACTAATTTCAGGCAGACCCTCAACCAATTGATTTCTAGCAACTTTGGCCAGAAGGTCCATGCTCACATGAGCAAGTCTTCTATGCCAGAGCCAGGAGGTATCCTCTTTGGACATCAAGCATATATTTTTGCAAAGATTCTCAAGGTTCAGCATGAAAACATTTTCAACTCTAGGAGCAGTTAGAATAACTTCCCTTGACTTACTGTCCAAGATTTTACATCCAGAGGAGCTGAAGACAACATCTCTACCTTTATCACACAGTTGTGCAACACTCAGGAGATTGAACTTCAGACCTCTGACTAGGGAGACATCTTCGATCGGAGGGTTGGTTCCTATGGATCCAGAACCAAGTATCCTTCCTTTCTGAGCATCTCCAAAGCTGACTTTTCCACCTCTTTTAGGATCAAATGTGATGAATGCTTTTTCATCACCTGTCATATGCCTTGAGCACCCACTGTCAATGTACCACAGCTTTGACATTGATGGAGCACTCAGAGCCACCTGCAACACAATCAATTAGTGACAGGTACCCAATCCTTATTGGGTCCTTCAGAGTTAGATTTCTCTTCAGCAGGTTTTAATGATATCTCAGATTGCAAGAGATTCTTAATATGGTACTTGCAATCCTTTAACCAATGACCATCACTCTTGCAAAGCTTGCAAAAGGGAGGGTTCTTGGATCTTTCCCTTTGCTTCTTGGGAGATTTCTTCTTCTTCTGAGAAGGTCCAACATCTTCAGAGGCTATACCAGCACTCTCAGAGGTTCCAACATCAGGAGGAGAAGCTATCTCTTTCAGAAGAGAGGGAGTGACAGGTTTCTTCTTCTTCTGGGGTTTATCACTTCCCAGAGGCAGCTTTTCTTTGCCTTTGACCTTAGAGTCATTAGCAGAAGTGCTGAACTGTTTACACAGTTTTTCTTCTAACACTTTCATGTCAGAATAAACTTGAGTAAACCTAAGAAACTTGTCAGCCTCACTCTTGTCCAGTTTCCTTTTCAGGTACTTGAACATACTATAGAGTTCTTCAAGAGAATCAAAGATATTTTGTTCAGAAGATATGTTTACCTCAGAATCATAGGTAGCTTCAGGAGGTGCGGAAGTTTCTCCTGTGACATCTTCAGAGGTTGGCTCATCAATAGCCATAAAACAGATCTGAGCTTGCTCTTCCTTTTCTTCAGGATCACTGCTGGTCTCAGAGTCTGACCAAGCAGCCAGCATAGCTTTCTTGAACTTCTTCTTATCTTTCTTCAGCTCCGGACAGTTAGGCTTAATGTGCCCCGGTTGCTGACATCCATAGCACACAATTGGCTTGTTTGGATCTCTCTTGAACTTTTCACCAGAATCAGGAGTTTTCTTATCAAAGCTCCTGAAAGGCTTCTTGTAGTTTCCACCTCTGCCTTTTCTAAAGGCCTTCTTGAACTTCCTGGTCAGCATAGCCAGTTCCTCATCTTCAGAGGATTCATCAGAAGATTCTGCTTTAAGGACTACTCTTTTTCCTTCTGACCTTTCTCTCAGGTCATGATTCTTGATTGCCATCTCATGAGTAATCAATGAGCCAATGAGTTCATCATACTCATAGAAGCTTAAGTCCTGAACTTCTTCGATAGCAGTCTTCTTGGCTTGCCACGACCTTGGTAAGCTTCTGAGAATCTTCCTTACTTTTTCAGATTCTTCAATATCCTTTCCCAAACTCTTCAAGTCATTGACAATCTTGGTGAACCTAGAATTCATACTTGAGATGGATTCTTTCTCAAGCATTTCAAATAACTCGTAGTCTCTCATCAACTGATTGACTTTAGATTGCTTCACTTTTCCTGTTCCTTCGTAAGTGACTTCTAGCTTGTTCCAAATATCCTTTGCTGTTTCACAAGAAGACACTTTGTTATACTCAGTAGCAGAAAGTGCACAATGCAGCATATTTATTGCTGAAGCATTCGTTTGGAGTTTTTTAAGGATTTCATCTGTATATTCCTCTTGAGGGATAACAACATGTCCTAAACCAGCTTCCATCCTAGTTGGGATGAAATCACCATTAGTGATAACTATCCATGCACTCATATTCTGAGCTTGGATGAAATACATCATTCTCTTTTTCCAGTAAGAGTAGTTATCACCATTAAATAGTGGAGGTCTAGTTGTGGAGGAACCCTCTGGAACAATGAAATGAGAGGAATTCTCAGGTTGGTGTCTACTAGCCATCTCTATTGATTCTGATAGGATCTTACACTTAGATTGATAGATCTTTAGTAAATATACGAAGTGACCTTCGCTCTGATACCACTTGTTGGCCCTAACAAGAACAGAATCACCTAGAGGGGGGTGAATAGGTGTCTAAGTTGTAAACTGAAGTTTTCTAAGTTTTTTAAGAAACTTAAAATTCAGAGTCAAATTTCCTCAGAGTCAGAAGCTAGCTTAAGGAAGTTGCTTCTGAGGGAAATTCTGCCTAAACACAGTTAGACTGTTTTCAGCAACAGAAGTTCTGATTTGAGAACTTCTGGACAGTCTTCTGAACAAAGACAATGATATTTTTAGAGAAAATCTGTTTCAGCACTAAATATGAACAAGTACACAGAAACAAAAAATAACAAGTATAAGAGGGAGAAAGAAGTTCAGGAGATCCTGAGTGAACAATTCGATTTATCCAAGTTCGCCACAGAAGTCCTGTGACTACGTCTTGTCCCCTGAGGTCGCATCCTACAGAGATTTTATAAATCCACTATTCAGAACTTTTATGGCAAGTTCAGAAGCTCCTTTACATCAACAGAACTTAAGCTAATTTCTCACTTAGTTCTGACTAGCCTAAAAAGAGTTAAAGGATTTCCACCAGAACAAACAATACTCTGTTTTCTGGATTTCTCACCCAACTCTAATCTCAACTAGATTTCTCTCTTTAAATCTAACTGAAGATCACAAACGATCTCAGTTTACAAGATTCCTATTATGAACTTGTTTTTCTTCACTCTCTCACTTTAACTAAGACTATGCTAAGAAAGTTTGAGAATGGAAAAGAATGCTCTGTTTTCCTTGTTAAAACAGTGCGTTGAGATTTTGCTCGATGATCACGCGTGTGTTGATGCATTGGAGCTTGGCTACTATTTATAGTGATTGAAGATGACCGTTGTGGAGTTTGAAACTTCAAAGAAGATGACATCAGTTGTTGTAGCCGTTAATTTGTCAAGTCTTCAAACGGTCTTCAAACACTTTGATTCCGTTATCCTTGTTCTTTAACTAAATCCGGTAAGTGATTTGAAATCAAGGATGAGGATGACAGAATCATTCTTCAATTGGATCAACAAAGGGTAGACAAGGAATTTCTGGTTTCTTTTCAACAGACAAGCGCGCTCCATTAAAACAGCTTTTGAACTTTTGGCGCCTTGCATTGAATGCAAGTGTCAGAGCATTAAATGCTCAAACAGAACCCGTGACATAGCTTTCAGAAGCTAACTTCCAGATGTCTAGACTTCTGATCACAATTGGCAAAGCTTCTGAATGCAAAGAACTTCTGAGGAGAGCTTTAGCAAACTTCGGCTTCAGAGCGGAATATCCAGCTTCTGAGTTATTGAAACTCTGACTTCAGCAAACTGATCTTCTGAGTTCTTTAGGCAATCCAGAAATGATTCATTCAGCACCTGCTGAGCAACTTACACAAAGACTAAGTAAACAAAAATTATTAGTCAATAGTAAACTATATGTAAGGGAGTATTAGATTTTCATCTTCTGAAACGTTTGGACATAATCAAAACACATAGGGTTCATCAAAAATTGCTGCTAATAATTCACTCTTGAGTTCTTTTTATCTTTGGTGGTTATGGGTGCTAGAAACAAAGAGTACATCCTGGAATTGTTGCGCGAATATTGAATCAACACATAGAAATCCGCGTTTGTGTTTGTATATAGTGAACATTACGCTTGTTCACAAAAAGTTTACTGTCACTTATATTCTATAGCTATAAAGTATGGGATTTATATTCATGTGTATGTCTGACTGGAAATATATGTGGTTAGCATTTACAGACAATAAATTTCAGAGTTGATGATCAGCAAGCCAATAACCTGATAGGCGGGCAATATGCATTTGGGAGGACCTTCGTTGAGGTTCACTTGAATTCACAGCAGGCTTTCAAAGTCCAAACTGCCCACGCATGCCGACTATTTAGTCGAAAGATTTATTTTATTCGATTTGATCTAATATCAAATAAATGGCTTCTGTTGTTAATTATGTGACTTTTCTAACAGTAATAAATCCTATTGATACTTATCAATTGATATATTGTTAGTTTTTTGGTTCCAGTTGGTGAACTAAGAGCACAATAAAAGGCTTGGGACGATAATTTCTCAGCTTACTCAAAGATGAATAATGTTGGGGCCAAGAAACAATTGCTACAAGAAGTACCGACTGAGGCAACATGGACCTCGACTTAGTAGCATCTAAAAAACCAACATCAAATCTTGGTCATAGAGATGGATGCATAGATGTATATCATTTGAAAGAAATTACTACGAAGCGTGGGTCGAGAACTATCAATCTCATGACTTCACGTCAACTTGATACATAGACGCGAAATTCACTTATCTTCAGGTTCAAACTTTTAAATATATATTGGAAGCTACTACTGTTACTTAAAATATATATGTATTTGTAGGGTTTGGGTTGTATGTATATAAGTAAGCATGAGGAGCTTATGTATCCATTTTATTAATGACAACAATGTTGTTTCTACTTGATGAAAAGTAATTACTTCCGGGTAGCTTTTCCTAACAAAACAATTTAATCAAATTGTGTTTGCAAGGTTGTATATTACTACAGGTTCCTCAGTGAACAGAGTCAAAGCCCTCAAAAAGCTTCAGTTTGAACTTGATGGGGCGGATATTCAAAGTCTAGAGTTGAAAGCACATGCCGACTCTTCCATACTATTTGCACTAATCAATTTGATTTAATTGGCGAATGAATTGAGAAGCTTTTTATTACATTAAATACTAATTTGTTATTCACTTTTATCAAATTAGTATGCTGTTTGTTTTTTAGTTTATAGATGAAGACTATGTTAAAAGGCTTGACAAACAAGCGCTTCAAAAGTTTTCTCACAGCTGAAATAACTTGCATCATGTTAAGGCCAAGATAAAATACCACAATAGGTATCGGCAGGAACAACATGAACAAAGACTTAGCATGTTCTGCAAAGCGGAACCGATATCAGATCTTGATTGCAGCGATTCGATCCTCGTATTTACATAATAAAAGCTGCTTCTTACAAAATCAAAACCGGTTTCTTTTCTTAAAAAGTACGGTATGATTCGATGGTGGTATAAAACATAAATGTTTTTTCTCCCGCCTAGTGAAGGGGGTGGATGCATATATACACGTCATTTAAAAGCAAAAAGCAAGACGCTAAAAGCTAAATGATCGTGAAGAAGAAGTATTCGACAGTAATTCATTTGAAAGCAAAAAGCAAGAAGCTAAAAGCTAAATGATTGAGAAGAAAAGTATTCAGCAATACTTCATTTTGGAAGTGAAAAAGTTAAAAGCTAGAAGCTAAATACTTGCGAAAAGAATACTCGACGACAAATTGCGCAATTAGAGACACGTGGCTAGCCAACCGCACAACATCTACAGAAGGAACGCGAATGCAAAGAACAAAATGTTCAAAAAGAAAATCGCTCCCTTAAGACGTTAAATACATAAGCTATCTGCATGAGAGCGAATTTCAATCCAAAAAGGCGGATGCATAACGACAATGGGCGAATGGGTTTCCTTCGCGAGTTTTCATCCGGCTGGGCCTCAAGTGAATCATGTAATATGGTTCATTTTTTAGCTCAAATATAAAATCACTTCCATCAATTATGATTGTCATTTGTTGACTTTTATATTTTGAGGAACTGATACAACACATACAAGTGTTTACCCCTCATTGAGGGCAGGCGGGCACCCCGAACTGCGTACATATCTTCATTGCCCAAGAATACAAAAAACCCCAAAGTTATTCTATGCGAATAAAAGCGATAGTTGTCTATGTAAAAACATAAGATTCGTTATCCGCAACCGAGAAAACTACGGTAAAATTGTTAAAGGCATAAAAGAGTGTACACCAGAAGGATATCCGTACAAAAACTTGCGCATAAAAAACATACTAAGCAGAGAAAGGGATTGGCCTCCTGAGTAATGACTTAGACAAAAA